>OZ025207.1:24337616-25537616 GCA_964019055.1 Anthopleura xanthogrammica
ATTGAGAAGACTGAAAACAAATTATTAAATGCAAACACAAAGGAGGGTAAAAAACAAAACAGAAAATATTCAAACTAGGTACTAGTAAGATATAAAACTAGAAAGATAAGATAGATAACAAATAAGCGAGAAATGATAATATGAATGAATTCTACTAAATGTTTCTCTCCCTTTTTTAGATACACGTTACCGACAACTCCAGTGTTCCAGACCATTGTAGAGTTTACGCTCTAAGTGATGCAAACGATAAGCAACTCAGTGTTGAGTGTGATCATGCTCATGATAAAAGCTGTTCCTCTTGTGATGATCTAAAGGTGACAATACAGGAGATCAAGTCTTCACTGGACAACGCTCAATTGACCGACGAAGAACGCGACAATTTGACGTATTTGTACCGACAGGCTGTGCAGGCAGTTGATGCATGGAAAGCTCACCAGTTGAGAACGACGCAGCAAGACAAAGCACGGACCGACCTCTTAGACGAATTGAACGAATCGAGCATATTGATTACTCTAGATTGGGCCATGAAATTCCTCCCTCAAAAATACCGCGAGACGCAAGCTGATTGGTTTGCCAAGAGAGGAATCTCATGGCATATCAGCGTTGTTGTCCGTAAGATCACAGGCAAGCTTCAGCACCAAGTGTTCGTACATATTTGCGAGAACTGCAGCCAAGAAACTGATGACGTCCTACTAATTGTCGAACATTTGCTGTGCGCATTAAAAGAAAGCCACCCCGAAATCGAGAAAGCCTTTCTCCGAGCTGATAACGCAGGCTGCTACCACAGTGTTGCCATGTTGTCAGCCTGTCATCTAATGGAATCAACTGGAATAAAAATTCAAAGATTTGACTTCAGTGATCCACAGGGGGGAAAAGGTGCTTGTGACCGAAAAGCCGCGACCATTAAAGCCCATGTGCGTCGGTACATCAACGAAGGCAACGACGTGCTGACAGCTTCCCAATTAAAAGAGGCAATGCTATGATATGGTGGTGTCCATGGTGTTAGAGTCGCATTGGTAGATTTGGGAGGACAGCACAGAACATCAGCAGAGGATAAGATTGAAGGAGTTAGTACCCTCAATAACTTCTCCTACGAGAAAAGGGATTTGGTGACATGGAAATCGTACAAGATCGGTGAAGGAAATGTTATACCATGGTCGAATTTAAAAGGTAAATCTGTTAGATAGCAAAGCAGTACATAGTGCGCATACATTACTTTTATTCAGATAATGTTACAAGAGAACCAAACCATAAAATAAGATCACACAAGGAAGACAATCTATGTATAGACCGAATCAAAATATGGCGACCTGCTATTGCTCTTGACTGACTAGCCTCGTGATCATGTTCGAACACAATAGAGCTTTTACTTTTATTAGAGGTAAGGCCAGGCAAGAACAATAGTTATCAAAATCGGGCTCAATTTTTCGATTCGAGGTATGTGCTATGTGAGATATTAATTTGTTTATAATTAGTCCACAGCTGCTTGTCCCAGAATATCCTCACAAGCTCTAATTTCACTGCTGGTGAATTTGCATTGTGGATATCACCCCTAGAGTATCTGACAGCAAACCACTTGGACAGAAGGAAAAAGTAACAATAGAGCAACAACAGCTATCTGAAAGCCAACTTTACTCTTGTCCAATTGATGGTTGTGTGTGTACGTTCCAGCGCCATACCAATCTAGAGCATCACATCCTGTATGGAAAGTGTAAGTTTGTCGAAGAAAGACACGCCCTTCTTGACAAAGCCAAGATTCTTTACAGGGAAAAGCTCCTGGAAGGAACGAGTAAGCAGCCAAGTATAGCCGGCGATGCTCCATCAAGTGCTCCAACAGAGAAGCTTTTACAAGGATGGGCATTAAAAACATCAAAAAAGAAAGGACGCTTTACCATCAACCAAAGACAGTACCTCGACGACAAGTTTAAGATCGGACAACAAAGTGGCCATAAAGCAGACCCTGAACAGGTCTCAATCGACATGAGACACGCCAAAAATGATGACGGGAAGCGTAGATTTACAGTGGAAGAGTTTTTATCAGCCAAACAGATAAAGTCATATTTCTCAAGAACATCTGCGAAGTTACGAAATGTAGATAACGACGCAGATTTACAAGCCATTGCAGATCAAACCGAATACTCTCGTACTCGTGAAGCCATTATCCAAGAATGCCGAATCACCCACCCAATCACTTACGACACACATAACATCTGTAATTTGTATGCCACTAACAAACTTCGCAAGTTTAATGTAGCAATGCTGCATTTGGTATGTGAGTATTTCAGAATCGACGTTCGACACCTGTCAGGAACGCGATTCAAAGCACCTTATCTTCAATTAATATCTGAGCTTGTGGAATCATGTCCTTGTAGATTGAGCAGTTGAGTTACCATCACATTCACAATGAACACCAAACGTCAACATTGACCACGTGTTTTGCATTTTTCTGCTGTGTTTACTAATCGTCCTTCAAGATTTTAAACGATTAATTTAATTCTCTTGTGCGTAAAGACATAACTATTTAATTGGAAGTTTCGCGCATTTATTTTAAAGCAAAACTCAATTAAGTCGATCAGACTTTTGGTGGTATTTTTTCTTTGTTTTTGTTTTAGTTGTTTGATGCTAAAATTCACCAATATCGATCCGTTCAGTAGCGTTCCCGCATGTTCCGCATGATCTCAAAAGGTCTCTCACATAAGTTGGAAATATTTTGCATTTTAATTAAACAGACCATTTAACGGTTCTCGTCAATCAACCTCAGCCTCGATAGCGTGTAATTTATTCTTTACAATTTGACTAAAGCCCGTGGAATTGTTAAGTGTTTCAATTGTTTGATGTGTACATTCCATAAATTATCGTGAGCTGTAGTCAAATTCTAAAGAATATATATTACACACTATCGAGGCTGAGGTTGATCGACGACAGTAATTATATTACTTATTTTGCATAGTATAAATGTTCTGGCTCAATAAAAGATACTAATGAATAGAAATATACAATCCATTAAGATGTATTCAATTCTAATGAAAATTTTGATTTTATACAATACAATTATATATATTATATTATCAACATTTGAAAACATTTGAAAACGTCAAAATAAACTCAAATGAACTCTCGGGATTCCTGTGTGTCACGCTTTCTCGATATCCCCCGCGACGCCATGTCGTGTTGACATGTGATGTTTATGTCCCTAGTTTTATAGCAGTTTAGCTTTAGTATCTGGGGGAATTCTTTTATAAAAAGAACTTCTATGGAACTGAAACACTCTTTCAATCTCCACTTGAAATGCTAAACGATGGATTGCTATTCGACACGAAGACTTTGGAGAGGAGTAGAATTATCACTTTACCAATGTTTACTTCACGGGATATGCGAGTTTTCAACTGTCACAAATGATCGCTGTAAACGGCATTTTCAGGTAAAACACTCAAAAACTCACAAAATAATTCCTTCAGTTGTGTTCTAACTTTGTTTTAGGCAAAAACAGATTGTGAGAAGTAGGTTAAACGTTTTTTTGTTTAGCTTTGACGGATTTGGTACAACTGATGTTTGTTGTGAAACAAGTGTGTTTTGACCTCAAGGTCACTTACGTTTGGTGTTCTAAAATATTTTCTTTTAAGTAGCCCAAAAATTTTATTGCAGAATTTTGAAGAAGAAACAATGATCTTTCACTGGGATATCATGTCATTCATCGAAGCAGATGTCCAATTGGGGATTTTTGCTTCTGAACTTACGATATTTTGGATTGCTTGAAAATCGGCAAAATAAGCATAACTTAAAAAATCGCTAAAATATTTAATTTTCAATAAAATCGTACAAATGAACTACGAATCAACACAGTGTTATCTACTCTTTTAAGACTCTAGTTTAGATTTTTGACAAAGTTTGATTCGGAGTTGCAATCGAGCTCCAAGTGACCCACTGTATGGAGCGTGTGAAACGGGTCCGTCGGAACTCAAATCGAAAATCTTGCATTTCTTCTAAACTAAAAATCCTAGCGAACTTAGAGTTAGATATTTCGAATTAGCTCATCCATACCTATGTTCTGACAAAGTTTGAAGAATTTCGATTTTTCCATCTTGCACACGTTTGGTCGGCATTTACAGACAGTCGCTCTTAATTACTTTGATGGATTTAGAAGCATAGATTGATTATTCAACTTTGAACTATACGTACGCTTTTTCGTAAGGAAGCACTTTGACAAAACAATTTTTGTACTCGGTTATATCACAAAATATCGTGATTTAATCTGGTATCTCTCTAGCAATTATTTGCCTCTGCCTTCGGCATTGGCAAATAATTGTTTGCTCGCTATTAACAAATCACGATATATTGCTTTTTACAAGAAAAAACCCAGGCCTTGAGTTACTTGAGAACGTTATGGCGACGTTTTTTAACAGAAATACAAAAATATGAACAAAAATACAAAAATGTATCGGGAAATGGTGATAGTCAATAGAACGATAAAAATTATTCATTGTGGACATGTAATAAATTATACTTATTCGTTTATCTCACGATTGAGGGAATTGGTGATTGGCGTTTTTGTTTTATATTTCTGTCCAGAGTGTTGTCGGTACACATGCTTCAGGGAATTCCATACCGCTTTCCTTATGAATGTTATTAGGATCGTGTCGGATCTCTGCTTGTCAGATGGCCAGAAAGAAGCAATGCAATATTGTTATATTTCTAAATTATTATCTATGCATATGTGTAATTTTTATGAGTCAAAGCATAAGTTTTACGACCTTGTCGTTCCGGATTTTTTTTCATTCAATTATTTCTAAATTGGACAGCAGTAATACTAATACCTATATTAACTTTACGAACAACAATAGGTACCAGAAAACAGAAGTGAAATGGTAAATTATAAAACCCTTGCACGTGACTTCAAAAGAGCTCAATTTGGGGACATAATTAACAAAACAAATTCAATCTCCTGAGAATTAGAAACCTATATATTGTTTTGTCCTGTATTCCAAAGTTCTGCAAGAGGTCTATTAGTGAACTCTTACTTCCCTTCAACTTTGATTTAATGAGAACTAGTAAAGTTTAATATTTACATACCTGTTCTCCTTTTCCTTTTTCCCAATCTCCAGCTGCCACATGAAAGACATTTTTGCAATAAAGGTTGTGACCATCAGTGACAAACATTTCTCCGATTGACAATTTTCCTTTAGTTTTACATTCTTGTTGTAATCCGGGACCTGCAGCATCGCTAAGAGCTTTAGCACAGGGATTCTTGCTCAGGTCAAGATCACTCGATACTGTGTTAACTAAGGCTTCAGCCTGTAAACAAACAAAATAATGCAAAAGAAAGGCAATATTCTCAGTGGGCAATAGAATGAATTTTTTTTCAGGAAAATGGTTTACGAAAGCTAATTGCAAAGTGAAGTTTGTGTATTAAAATTAAAATTATGGGGCTCAGTCATTAGCTCAAATAAAAATGAATGCCCAAATTAAATACGTCGTTAGTAAAGCTTCAAAAAGATTTTACTTTCTAAAACAACTGAAACGCGCAAGGATACGGGAAAAGTCTTGGTCTTCGGACTGCAAGATGTATTTTTCAAAAGCTCATTTTTTTTTTATTTAAATTTATTTATTAAAAACATTAAAATACCGTTATTCCCCTTATAGTACCAGGGGAACTTCGCGACCGTGTTCACAAAAATACCTTTTAATTAGCGCACTACTCATCTAATGGCTATAGAAGTATATATTTTCTTGAAGCTTAATAAACACAGATTGTGGGTTATAGGATCACGTCATAAAGTTTTGCGCGAGATTGCCTTTTTAATGAACCTCACTTGGATTTATAATAAATAACTAAGAGTGTTATGCATTATGAATGCTCAAGGACAATTTTTGACGTACCTCTTCCTTTGCAAGATCACCAGGAAGGATCATGATTTTAATCGCCGTTGTCTTTTTTGCCGGATTTGGATCTTTAGGCTTCATTTCTTTCGGGTCTGGATCAGTGGCTGCTTTATCCTTATGGGATTTTCTTCGTCTCCCCTTTGCTTTTGCACCATATTCATTTTTCGATTCCTTTGCAGGCGTTGTACCATCAGTAAAAAACGGCTCATTGTCAAATGATGTTTTCATTTCGTCATAGAAAGCCTTAATGGCAGAATCTTTCATGTCAACAAAGTGAACTTCAGTTAGGCTTGAGGATGGGGTTTCGTTTAAGTATTCGAGTGCACTTTTTATTAATGCTTTTGCACATACATCTTCAGGAAATCCAGAGCCACCTGCGCTTATTGGGGGAAGTGCAATGCTGTTATACTCTTCTGCGTCGCGTAAGGCATTGGTAACAGCCTGGGCCAGCATACGATCTTCATATCCTTCTCCAGCTCTTCTTGTCTTCTTATGGCGTTCCAAGGAAGTCCTATTCGGGCTAGCTACGTGGATGATCTTTTTATAAGGGAGACTGCCAGCTCCAGTAACTAAAACCTCGCAACATGAGAGATCACCAGACTGTTTTATATATGCGTTGCATTCATCCTGGATTTCTTGACCACCCCTATCTACAATCCTCTTTGCGACTCCACTATCATGCCTCAGCTTCTCATTCGATGCATTTACTATGACATCTACTCTTTGTTCCGTTATATCTCCTTGGTACAGTGCGATTTTCTTTCCTTCAGGCGTGCCGTAACTGCAAATGAATTTGGAAAGGCTTTTATCGTCAACGACAGCTGGAAAAGAATTTGGTGTGGAACTCTGCGATGGAGTGCAACGTTCAATGATACACCTTTGCTTGTTTTCAATGGCAGACAAAATCGTCTGGCCCATCTCCCCAATAAAAGGTTTCTTCATTCCTGGCTGCTTGTCCAAATCTATTGTGCGAGTTTTGATGCCACTGATCATATTTTCAACTTTTCGAACAGCCTGATCAATTCCTTCTTTAGTCCCAGAAACTAAGATCTCGTTTTTACTTTTATTAGACACTTTCACTGATTGATTCTTTAGGGATTCTTCGAGATGTTTGATGGCGGCAACTTCATGTTTGAAAATAAATTTGATGTGACCATTTTGCGTATTTATCAATTTATCTAGGATCACATTTTGTTTAAAAAATGTGTTTAGTTTTTCTTTGGCCCCATTGACCTCCTCTTTTATGCCAGCTATCCACAGTGTGCTTAGAGCTGGTTCTGCTTTAATCTTTAGTAGCTTGGACTGCTGAACGTTATATTTGAATTCTTTCCATTTCTCGGACTCAAATAATCGTTTCAGGTTGTCGTTGAGAGGAATGCTTTCTTCTGCTGTCATTTCTTTAATGAAGCTTTCGGCCCTTTTCGCAGTGTCTCGATCTATCGCTATCACCTTAAACTGTGTGTCTGACCCGTCAAAACAGACAACTGCCTTGATGCCGTTATTCTTGAAACTCTGGGAAAAAAAAATCCTTTCCCAACTTAGATCCGAGAATTTCAACAACAGATTTAGGCAGTTCCATATCCACGTCCTTCACTTTGGACAGTGTTTGCCAGACGGTAAGGTTACCTTCTTTCACCACGGCATCTGGTCCCCTGAAGTAAATGGTTCCGTCCTTTTTCGACAATTGCACTTCAAGATTCTTGGATTTTGTTTGTAATTCTTCTACAAATCCAGTGAAACTAAACAGTTCAATTTGTGCCACGTTAAGAAAAATACTCTTGGAAATCTTGTTTTTCTCGAATTCTATTTGCTTTTGAATCTCCGAGTTTAAATCTTCCAATTGTTCCGCTAATACGGACACGTCGGTTGTCTTGCCTATTAGGGTGAATGAGTATTCTTTTTTCATTATTATGATATCCACCCGGTCTTGGAAAAGGACACACTTTTCCTTCGCTTCTTTACACATTTCTTCCCAGGCTTCCTTTGACGCGTTGATCTCTGCTATCACAATCTGGTTGATGTAGGCTACAACAGCATCACAGGAGTTCTTCCATGTCTTCTTGTCCATCTTGGGTTCAGCACAACCAAGGACAATCTCCCTTGAACCTTGCTGCCACGTGTACTTTACACGGCTTTCCTGGAGAAGCTGGTCAAATTCTTGGCAAAAGAATTTTTCTATAAATACCATCGTCTGTGGATTGGCTTTGACAATTCTTTCCGCTTTCCCAACTCCAGGGCTGGCTGAGGTCTCTCCAAGAAAGTGATAGTGTGGAACAATCTTCAGCTTTGCTCTATTGATTACAAGATTTTGCTTTGTAACCACGTTATTGGCAACTGAAACGATAAATTACGGTCTCCTTTCCTTATGTACAACAAACAACACACATATTATACTGACACACTATAAGCATTGCCAGAAATATTGGACATTGTCAGCGGTGTTACGCATAAATGAGAAAAAATAGAGAAAAAATATAACTACATGGTCTACACTAGGACATATTTATATTCAACTAAGATGTGAGGAAAAATTCTTGCCAAAAAATAGTCACTTGACAATTATATCGTGATTTTGGGCTTCCTATTGTATCCCAGCAGTCAATGGAAGCTTGTAAAAACAAAACGGCGATATTGTGAGTGTTTTGAATTGTTTGGTGCAGTTTATTTTCTGTGGCTTCTTGCCATTTTGAACTGAAAACTACAAGCTAACATGGCGTGGAATCGCTTAAAATTTTAGTGAACTTCAACCTTCTTGGGAAGAAAATGCAGAAGGCGTATAGTTCGTTTTCAAGTTGTTTTGGATTTATTAAACATTCGTTTGGTAATATCCACATCGAGTCGCGCACTTTAACTTCGTAGATTATTTCGACTTGAAATTGGATGATTTTGAGATTTTAAGTCTGTCCAGATTTATAGACGATGTATGGACTATGATGGAATTTAGAGCTTGCGGAGGCAAGTAGTCAGGGAAGAAAATCGTCGCTTGACTCGAGATCGATTTAACGTTTATTTAGTAGCTCGTATGGTGGGTTGTTTATCGCGAGTCGCGCAAAGAGTATATAAAAACCCCTATTCGCAGTAAATCAGGGAAGCTCTATATTTCCCGTACACTGATTTCCTATAAGATTCGACGGCCATTTTGTAACCTGAAACGCACCATTGCGCATGTGCGATCAGGTTCATGTCACATATTTCTGGCAATGAGGGAACGATACAACACACGAAAAATATTGTGCATTATTATGGCCAGCAAGAACTCTAACCTAATGGATCTTTGAAGAACACCAATGCTCTTGTGTCATCTGAATCCATTTCCACTTTTTCTACTTCACCGCCTCCATTCCTTGGGTTATCAAAGTAATGGAACACGGTGTCATGGGTTGTGTTGGGAGCGAGTCCTGTCACCGCGATACAGTCACATGTATTGACCTGTTCGATCTGGAGGAGGCTGCCATCAAGTTTTCTTGTGCTACACTTCTCTTTTGATTTCTTGAAGTCTATGAAATATATTTAGATATATAGCTGCCATTATCATTAATGCTGTCCAGATAAATAGACATTTTGACTATTCAAAATTTCGCGTGTCATATTAAGTATTTATCATTCCTACAACTTAATTGGCTCAGAAGCTGTGAATTCCACGTACACAAACCATATTTAGTACGAGAAACGAATATTTAATAAGACACGTGACATTTGGAACAGTCGAAATGTCTATTTATCTTGACAACGTTGATGGTCGTTCCCTGTCTTCGATGTTTTTTATTCTACTTGTATAGAAACCACTAGCTGGTAAACAAATACGACATTAAAATGCAAACAAACAAAAAAAAAAAACACGAAAAAACGAAAAAAGCTATCTGCTCCTACTGAACTAGTCTTTTTGCAACTGACAAAACACGATCGATATTTTCAATCTGCTCCAATAGCTGCTAAATATATAGCTTGTTTTCGTTTACCTGGTGGATCTTTAAATGTAACCATTGCATTTGAATTACTACCAAACATCACGTTCGCAGCTTCTTCTCCGCTGATCACCTCCATAAACAATGCCAATCTCTCAGCAGTTATTTCAGAGCTTATATTCTTCACGTGAAGTCTTTTTGGATCTTTTGGAGTTTCTTCAGAGATTTCTTTCAGCGTCATTGTAAATCTCACTCCATCAAGTTCTAGGGATTTCTTCTGTGACACTCGTCCTGCAGCTAGTAAAACAATTTCGTTTTCTTCACTTTTTTTTCAATATGATTGATTTATTGCGTTGATATCGAAGTAGCTGTACGAACAATCAAGCAAGAAAACAAACAAAAACACAAACATGTAACCAATTTTAATTTTAAAGGCAACTATCCAGCTAAACAACTAACAAAGAAAATTGACCAAGTATAATATAAGCAAGAAAGCAAACAAGGGAGCAGAAAGCAAACAAATAAAGCAAGGAAGCAAACGAAGGAACACATAGCTGAAAGAAAGTCATTCAAGGCATTTGATCAATGCATTTAGTTCTGTCAGTTACGTCAGTCTAGTCTAGTCCAGTCCAGTCCATCAAAAGATCAGAGACTTGGATGTATTGAATGGACGCATATGCCTTTCAGTTTTTTTATCAAACCCTTAAACAATATTTCGGTGGATCTATGTCAGTGCATGGATCCATGGCGAGAAATGTTGGACATCAATGGGCGGAGATTATTATTCATCACAAAATCATGTTCACAGATTGCGCAATCGTGGCTTCTGATTAGCTGCTGACATTATGAAGCTTAGTAAACAAGAAAGTCTAGTTCGGACTTCCAACTAATTCAGTGCGAATTTTGCTCAACTTTATTCTCTCTCGCTTAGCAAAACTATAGCATCAATTTAACTGAATTTTTCATATATTGTAATTTGAATATCCTAAATTTTATAAGCGTACCTTATTTTCATAAGTGGACGACGTATGACGGCGGAAATTCAAACAAATATATTTTAGTCCTTGGCTTTTTTCTCCACATCCTCGTGTACGGACTGTAAGACTTTTCTGAAAGTTTCAGAATCTTATCACCAATTACAGGTACAGCTTGTGTACAAATTTGAATGGCACATTTTGGGCAGGAAAAAAGTTATGACGACCATCTAAAATGGAACCGAAAATTGGGCTGTAGAAAGATCACCATTTAATAAATTGCCTTGAATTTTTGAAATATCTGTTTTAGGCATTGCTTATATAACTCACAAAAAATCAGCGTCAAGTATTAAACACTCATTAAATAAATATTTTTTTTACTAAAGGCCGTTTCTCTTTAAACTCTTTCAAACAGCGTCAAGTTGTTTCTTTAAACTTCCTACATCCATCGATCATAGCTATATCTAGAATGTGGGAAAATTTCTACAGCTTATCCTATCTAAACTTTTGAGATATATTTTTTTAAAGTCACGCATCGCACATTGCTGGAGAAAATTATGTATTGTAAAAAGTATTGTTTATATATTGAATTAATTATCTCCAGCGATGCGCGTTCTTCAAAACCCTTCAAAAGTAAAGCCTTATACCGCAACGGATATTAATTGTTCGAGTTTTTGGTACATTAAACTAAGAAGTGCAACGACTTGGCAAGTTGGAGAAGATAGAACATCTTTCAAATCTGTTCGTGTTTTCTTGAAAAATGGCATTATTTACTTCTTCAATGGTGCTGGTGTGGATCATCGCCCTATAATGCCTTCTTGATTCGACTTCGGAGAAATTGTGCTCATACCACAAAGAATATACAAGGATATATCCTATCTATGAGTTTGACAGGCTGCTCTCGGTGTCTACAAGCAAAATCAGACAGAACCTTTTGGAAATTCCTGGATACATATGAGATCATATCCTTTTTGACTTTTATCCCATACAAAGTCTATACGACCATTTTGTTTTGCAAACTCAGGGCATCTGCTGCGCGTGTGTCCATAATTTCTCGCCATGACATGCTGGAACTGAATTTTAATTTATAGCGTGTACAATGTTAAAGAAACAGAAAAACTTAGCCAGGATTACTGTCTCCCTTCAAGTGACGGCGGAAACGATGGGCAGAAAAACGAATGGACACACAGAGAAAAAGAAAGGTATATGAAAACAAGGGATTGTCTCATTCAAAGTCAAAGAAACGAAAAGTTTGATGTACCTTCAGGATGGCAAAAAGTGATGTCAGCAAAGCCTTCCTCTTTGTTCAGCTGAATATTTTCTATATCGCCTCCTTCTGATCGTCGAGTATTCTCAAATAAATCAGACAAAGATTCTTCGGTCGTTTTTTCTACAATTCCTGAAACTCTGACGACCCTAGACCGCTCTGTAGGCTGTTCGGATTCTACGTCTTCTTGTAAAAAAGTGGTGTTCTGTGGTTGAAGTGACCTCGATACGGTCAGCTGACATCCATCAATATGATGGTTTTCAATCTCCAGTACTTTTGTGGCGACTATAAAAAAAGAAAAAATATTTTTTTATTTGGAAACATGAAATATAACACACCCGCTTACCTCCGTTTTGTGATACAAACACGCTCACGGATCTGTTACAAGAAAAGTTTTGCAGCTCAGAGAGAAAAAAAGCTAGACACCCAACGAGTAATTAATCCTGTGCTCGAGTGCTGTTGGGTTCCCAGGGTGTTTATATCACAGTACAGATACATAAACAATAATAAGGTTTATTGACAATAATTTAGCACCATTCGGTAAATTACTGTATCACTAAAATCGCAAAAACTAGGAATTAATAACAAATATTAAAATGATTGTCTGATGTAATCGACACTTACTTAATGAAATTGTAAAACATTCTATAATACATTTCTACTACAAGTTTCTATTAAAAACCGCAGCACTAGGAAAAAAGCGTCTTCTAAACCTCTCAGCTTTATATTTGAAAAAAAAAAAATTCGATACATTACGCAACCTAGGGCCATTTGAATCGGCTCTGGTCGGTGGCAGATCGAATTTAGAGAAAAGATCGAAAAGAGATTTTCGTCTTTCGTCAAGCCGTGGGAGAGATGACCTTGCAAGTGCTTCGGCGTACGGGAAGTCAGGGTACATAAACGGCTCTTTTAAAGATAATCTTAATATGACGCGAGCGTAAAAAGTTATATTGTATGTATCCTGTTTGGAAAACCACCATAACTAAATACCTGGGCTGCAAAATAGCGAAATTATACAAACGTTTCGGTCTGGTCTCAGACCTTCTTCAGAGTAAAGACCTTTAGCTTTGCACGCGTATTTTGGAAAAAAAGGGCGCTTGGTATAATATTTCCGGAGTATTAATATAAAGATGCTTTAGCTAGAGCTGGGATCCCGTCACTAAAAGAACGAAGAGCTACTCTCTGTACTAAGTTTATTCAAGGGGTTAAGGCTGGGAACCCTCTTTATAACATCATGAGGGGTAGGATAGTTAAATCCGAGGGTGGCTACAACTTGAGATCAGGCCTTACTGAACGGCCTTGCATAATCCGTACAAATCGCCTAAAGAACTTTGTAACGGTGAAGTATTTGAACCTTAGTTGAACTTCAGTTAACTGTATGATTGATTGTTTTATTATAATATTTAATTGTAATTGTAAGTAACCGGTTATTCAGTGTTCACACTGCGAAAGGTTTTCGGATAAACACCACCTACAAATGAGCGAAAACTACGACTTATAAAATAAGTCTAGGGCGTCGTCTTACCAAAAGAAGACTCGAAGGTAACAACAGCTTGACTACCATGACGCAGGATGCTTGTCACCTTACCACCACCAGAATGACGGGCATTCTCAAAGTACCTTCGTAATCTTCCATCTGTAATTGTCCTGATAATACCGCTGACTAGGATCGAAAAACGCTAACACAAGAAATAAATTATATATATATACTCACTAAATGTAATTATTCATTGAATAGAGTAAGTCGTTCTGTTACTCATTGCATTAATCAGCTCGTCAATTAAGTCAGTCAGTTAATGTAGTGAGTCAATGCAGTCAATGTAGTCATTCATTCAGTCAGTCAGTACAGTCAGTCAGTCAATGCAGTATGTCAGTCAGTCAGTCAGTCAATGCAGTATGTCAGTCAGTGCAGTCAGTTAATGCAGTATGTCAGTCAGTCAATGCAGTATGTCAGTCAATGCAGTATGTCAGTCAATGCAGTATGTCAGTCAGTGCAGTCAGTCAGTCAATGCAGTAGGTCAGTCAGCCAGTAGGTCAGTCAGCCAGTAGTGCAGTCAGTATGTCAGTATGTCAGTATGTCAGTATGTCAGTATGTCAGTATGTCAATATGTCAGTATGTCAGTATGTCAGTATGTCAGTATGTCAGTATGTCAGTATGTCAGTATGTCAGTATGTCAGTATGTCAGTATGTCAGTATGTCAGTATGTCAGTATGTCAGTATGTCAGTATGTCAGTATGTCAGTATGTCAGTATGTCAGTATGTCAGTATGTCAGTATGTCAGTATGTCGGTATGTCGGTATGTCGGTATGTCGGTATGTCGGTATGTCAGTATGTCAGTATGTCAGTATGTCAGTATGTCAGTCAGTGCAGTCAGTCAGTCAGTCAGTCAGTCAGTCAGTCAGTCAGTCAGTCAGTGCAGTCAGTGCAGTCAGTCAGTCAGTCAGTCAGTCAGTTAGTCAGTCAGTACAGTCAGTCATTCAGTCAGTTTATTTATTTATTCATTGATTCGTTCATTCATTTGTTCATTCATTCATTAATTCATTCATTCATCAGTCAGTCTGTGCAGTCAATCAGTCACTGCATTTCATTAAATCATTTATCATTTTTTCCTTTTTTCATCTCCCTCTTTATCTCTTTTGGTTTTAATTAGCAAATATTCACTCGTCAAATACAGTTTTTTTGAAATACCTCGGGTTCACCTTGATGTACGTCATCTGTGGACGGCTGGTATTCTTCAACAATAAGTTGACACCCTTGATATTCATGTGTTCTGGCGAGAACCCGCTTGGCAACTAACATTGAATCAAGGATAATACGTATTATTATACATTTTACTTACTATCTCGCTTCTGATTGGCCAAGAGCCCTCAGCCAATCCCGATATTGTGTGAATTCGACATGATAAGTGTATTGTCTATATGTAGGTTTTACCTACAGATAATACATTTATCATGTCGAGTTCAAAGGTCACAATTCTGAAAATGGAAATACGTTTGCTATTTAACAATTAGTCCTCGAGTCCGGATGGTCTACGAGTCAATAGCCCATGAGGCCGAAGGCCGAATGGGCTATTGACTCGTAGGCCATTAGGGCGAGAGGTCTAATTGTTTTAGTAAAAACCTACTAATCGGTCCAATAAAAGGATGCAAAAAGTTTTGGATTTTGCTTTGAATATATTTTTTTTGGTATTCAAAACCGGCGCTTTTCGCTACTAGAGGTATAACACTAATAGACCCCTAGTAGCTCAGCCAATCACAGGGCTCGATTGGTGATAGACCATTAGTAGTTTTTTTCTAACAGGCGATATCCCCCGTCTCCAGTAATTTGTCCAATAAAAAAGAAATACATAAAAAAAGAAATAGAAAAAGTAACGTATAACGTATAACGGAAATCAAAGAAACTCGGTTTTTACAAACAATTGAGAGTTAAATACAAAGACTGCTGGTTGAGGAAACTACGTCAGCAAACACGAAAAAATCAACAAAGTATGCTGTAATTGTCTTCAATGGTAAGCATCCATGTTGTTTCGTGGTTTATTTAATAAATATCAAATTGTTGCATTTTTTTGAAAAAGATCATTTGGTATTAATATAATTACCGTCTGACGACGCGAAAGTAACGACAGCTTTATCCCCTTTCACTTGTACATCAGTGATGTCACCGCCATCAGATCGACGAGTACTCTCAAAGTACAATTCTAGGGCGTCATTTGTACATTTGTCTGAAAGACCGCTGACCAGGATAGAAGTACACTATGACAAACCAAACAACAGCAATGCAAAGTAAAGACTTGATTGATGTACGGAGGCTACTATAACAAAACAGCATAATAGCAAGTACCTCGGGTTCATCTTGATGCACCTCATCTGAAGACAGCTTGTATTCTTCCACAATTAGTTGACACCCTTGATATTCATGTGTTCTGGCGAGCACTCGCTTGGCCACTGAATCAAATGATATTGATAATTTTTATTATTATATGTCATATTTATCATAAACCTTTTAAGATTCCAAACCGTGAAACAAATACAACCTACCATCTGACGACGCAAAGGTAACTACAGCTGTATCCCCTCTTACTTGTACATCAGTGACGTCACCTCCATCAGATCGACGAGCACTCTCAAAGTACAATTCTAGAACTTCCATGGTACATTTTTCTGAAAGACCGCTGACCAGTATGGAAGTACACTACGAACAATCAAAGACAATTATCAAATAAATAAGAAGCAGTCGGTAGGAAAAGACAGCAAAATACTATGATTTCTAAATGGCAAGCATTCGGTTATTTGCCTTTTCTATTTGGCATAGATAAATGACTGGGTAATTGCCATCAGACAATAGATGACAGACCAAGCCATATGTAGTTACTTGAATAGCATACTAGTATGCTAGCTAAAATTCTACCTCATCTGTGGACTGCTTGTATTCTTCAACAGTTAGTTGACATCCTTGATATTCATGTGTTTTTGAGAGCACTCGCTTGGCAACTGATAGAACAGAGCATTCGATTAATTGCTATCAAATATAACTATCCTGACGTTTTTTAAAAGCATAAAGTTTAAAGTACCCTGCATTCAAAAATAAAATCCGTGTTCTTTTTGAAATGATGTAGCAAGGCAATTACGTCAATACAATGTGAAAATCATCAACCCGCTTAAACTTGCTTACAAATGCAATACCTGCTATTGAAATTGACTCGATCTTAAAAACACATTAATCAACTCATCATTCAATTATAAAACTCATGAATAATTAATGAGGAAAACACAATAGAAATCACTGTCCGTGGAGGAGGTTGTATATCTGATACAAAATCGTCCTGATTTGCATAAACTTTAACTCGAATTTTCTCAGCTAAATTCAATTTTATCTTTAAAATTTTAGTAGAATATGAATGTATACACCTAGACGTTTCATAAGTAATATACAATATGAGTGGCCGTGTTGTATCAGATATACAATTTATATATATATATATATATATATATATATATATATATATAGATTATAGATTGTAGATAGATCAAAGACAAGACATAACTTTTGCTGTTACTCGGAGTTTCACGCTTACGCGATCTTCTTTAAAGACTGTCTGAAGATCGCGTAAGCGTGAAACTCCGAGTAACAGCAAAAGTTATGTCTTGTCTTTGATCTATCCACAATCTATAATCTATAACGCTCTACATGTCAATGTATTGAGCACTTTACCGTCAAAATAGACACATCCAGATATATATATATATATATATATATATATATATTTGGTTGTATATCTGATACAACACGGCCACTCATAGTGTATATATTATCATATTCATTACTAAAATTCATTGAGGTGAGACCCAGTGAAATCGCACGACTGGGATTACATGAGAACACTGTAAACCGTATACAGCTCAGCTAATTAGTATTCTGTATCGGATTTGCAGAATACTAATTAGTATTCTGTAAATCCGATACAGAATACTGATTAACCTGTAGGTCCGGCTTAAGTAGGATGGTTTCCCAGAGCCTTTTCAAAAGCTAGTCCCACCAACTTGGTCAAAAATCTGCACCTTGCTTTGTTAACCTAAAACAATAATCCATGTTAAATGCCCGTACAAAACAATGTGTGACGTCAGAACAGAAACCCATAAGGGGGTTGGAACTTGTAACACCATCACTATGCTCCATAATATTCAAATATTCAAATTAGACGATTAGCATATGGCGCCAATGGAGTCGGCCATATTTAAAGATAGCTCCGGCGAATCCGGATAAAATTACTCATTGAGCGCTTCTATTACTGTAATTTGTCTACTATGTTGTCTTTAGAGGAAGTAAAACGACTTATTGATGAAGAAATTGGACCTCTCAAACTTAAAATCGGACAGCTTGAGAAAAGATTAGAAGATATGCATCAGGCGACTGAATTCGCGTCGACGAAATACGATCAGATGATGACCAACTTGCTGGCTATCAACACACAGATCGACAAGCAAAATACGGATTTGAATTCTACAAAGAAAAACCTTAAAGAGATCTCCAGCCTAAAAGATTCATTCAATAAAGCCAGAAATGAGATCGATGACCTTGGCCAATACCTACGACGAGACTGTGTCGAAATCTCTGGTAGTAGTCCCACTGTAGAAACCACGAGCGATGAAATAGTGTCAGCTTTAGCTAATGATATGGGCTTTAACCTCGATCCTACGTACAGATATCTCTCATCCTCTCCCAACATTCAACAAAAAAGCAAGTAGCAAGATCATCGTCAAATTCACAAGAAGGGAGGTGTCAATCGACAAAAAGTTGCTGGGAAAAAGATCAACAACCTACACAATCTCAAGACACATATACAAAAAACATCCAGCAAACAGAGAAAGTGTACATCTCGGAGTCATTGACACCACTACGAAAGAAATTGTTTGGATCAGTTAACAACATGTGAAAAAAACTGCGCTGGAAATATATCTGGACCAACAATGCTCGAATATACATAAAGCAAAGTGACAACTCGAGGACCCGTTCGATGAGTTTGATGCATTCCAAAAACAACACAACAAGAGTCCTCAACATTAAACTGATAAGTATATAGATATACCATCTGATAATTTATATTACATTTGCACAAAGAACTATGTACTGTGTCACAAGTCGGAAGCCGCTTAGATTAGTGTATTACTTCTACATGTATAATCTTATCTATACAAAATATAACATCCAACGTCCTTATTTTACACGTATCAAAGCGACGTAAATCAAAATAATTTACTAAGCGAGCTTCCTTTTTACGGCTTATCAGACAAAGAATTCCATAAAGCTATAGGTTCTTGGATTTATCCAAATGACTCATTAATTCACTCTGAAGATGTATTTCAAGACATACTTGAAAACCCAAACAATGATATAAACAATGAATCTAATGATTCCATTGATGCTGATCTATATATAGAATCAAAATATTATGACGTCATCCAAACCAGTAAATGTTTACAAAAAGCCAGATTACAGGGTATATCAATGTTTCACTGTAATACCCGTAGCTTACCTAAGAACATTGATCTCTTGAATGACCTCTTGATGAGCTTAAAGGAATTACCTAGTATTATTGCAATCTCAGAAACTAAGCTAAAAGATGATAATATTCATAACCTTCATATACCTTGATATAGTTTTGTGGGTACGAACTCCCAAACTATGGCTGGTGGAGTTGGTATGTATGTTGATGAAAATATCAAATTCATTAGACGACAAGATCTTGAATTTACCTCTAAAGATTTTGAAACATGCTTCATTGAATTGCTTCGAAACAGACAAAAAAATGTATTAGTTGGTTGTATATATAGGCACCCATCTGGTAATTGCACCACTTTTCTATTTTTACTTTACTTTTCTACTTTTATAATTCTTATGTCAGAAATTAAATCAAATTAACAAACTAGGACTTGAGACCCTTATTGTTGGCGATATTAATATAAACCTTCTCAATTATTGTTCTGATAAAATCACATCTGAATACTGTGACACGTTGCTAGACCTAGGATTTTTGCCAATAATTACCAAAGCTACGAGAATTACTAACCAAACAGCTACGCTGATTGACCATATATACACAAACTCTCCTGAAAAAGTTATTCAGTCAGGCATGTGTCTTGCTGATATATCTGATCATTAACCTTGCTTCTGTACAATTGCAACCAAAATCCCAACTCATGTACAACAAAGATATTACAGAGATTTTTCAAACTTTGATGATAGTTCATTTACTAAGGACCTGAATAATGTCGACTTCAGAAACATGATTAATACTGATGTGAATGATAGTATGAACAATATCGTGAATACTCTACAAACATTATCAGATAAGCATGTTCCTATTAAGAAAATAACCAATTCTAAGAATAAGAAATTAAAAAAGCCCTGGATTTCAAATGGTATCCTTACTTCAAAAAAAATACGCCAAAAACTATTTAAGTCACATTATCTCAATCAAGATCCTGAGAAAGTAAAGTATTACAAGATATATAACAATAAATTGAACAAAGTCAAGTCTCTAGCAAAGAAAAAATATTTTGAAACATAATTTCAAATTAATAAAGAGAACATAAAAACTACTTGGAAACTTATTGGACTGTTAATCAATAGGAAACAAAAGCATCAACAAGCTATTCCAAAGCTTATTTACAATAACAAATGTTTTACTGACAAAACTAGCATTTGTAATCAATCTAATTCACATTTTATCACAGTCGGCTCTACATTGGCTGAAAAAATTTCTACAGATCAGCAAAATCCCACTAAATATATATCACAATCATTTCAAAATAGCTTCATGTTCCGAGGCATCCAAGCCTACGAAGTACAAGATTTAATAATGGGGCTTAAATGAAATAAATCAACAATAGGCATACCAACAAAATGTATCAAAGTAGCGTGCAGCCACATCAGTGAAGCTCTAGCAGAAGTCTTTAATCAATCTATTTTTCAAGGTATTGTTCCAGAAACCCTAAAAATCTCAAAAGTAACATCTGTACACAAAGGTGGGGCTACTTTTGAACCAGCAAATTATAGACCAATTTCTACTCTCTCATGTTTTACACAAATTTTTGAAAAACTCATATGCAAACAATTGGTTAATTACATTGAAAAACATCAGATCCTAAACCAATTCCAATTTGGATTCAGGAAAGGAAAATCCACAGAGCAAGCCATTATTGAAATAACTGAGAATTTAAGAAAATCAATTGACAATAACTTATACACTTGTGGAGTGTTTCTCGATTTTGCAAAAGCTTTTGATACTGTCAACCATCAAATCTTATTAATGAAACTAGAAAAATATGGTATTAGAGGAGTACCCCTTAACTGGTTTTCTAATTATTTAAACAATAGACAACAATATGTAACAATAGATGGTATAAGCTCATTCAAGCAATCAGTTCTCTGTGGAATTCCACAAGGCAGTTCCTTAGGACCTATACTATTTCTTTTATACATTAATGACATATCAAATTGCTCAAATAAACTGTCCTTTAGACTCTTCGCAGACGATACAAATATATTTGCTTCTTCTACCAGTATTATTGAATTAGAATCCTTAGTAAATGAAGAGTTAATCAAAGTCAAAAAATGGTGTAACCAAAATAAACTATCAATCAATCTAAAAAAAACTAACTTTATGATCATCAAGTCCCCTTGGAAAAAACTTACATACTCTCCAGATATAAAAATAAATAATGATGATGGAACTTTTACCTCATTAAAAAAAAGGACCATATAAAATACCTAGGTGTAATGATTGATGATACAATATCTTGGAAAATATCATATCTCTTTCATTTGCTCACGAGTTTCAAGGGGTATTGGTATTTTCTATAAGCTGAGACACTACATCTCACTAAAACAACTGAAGCAGTTATATTACAATCTGATTTATCCATATATATCCTATGCCATCAGTTGCCTGGGGAAGTACCTACAAAACTCATTTAAAAAAGCTACAAACAAAACAAAATCATATTGCTAGAGTCATGTTTTTTACTACTCTATATGGTAATAATACTCCTAGTGCACTACCATTACTAAACTTACTTGATATATTAACATTACATAATATTTACAAATTACAGGCTCTAAAATGTATTCACCAATGGCACAAAAAGCAGTTGCCAGACATATTTGAAAGCTATTTCAAATATGCGAAAGAAGTTCATTCATATAATACAAGATATGCATCAAAAAATAATATATACAAAATGAGATTCAGAACCAATATTGAAAAACAATCAATTGCTGCAATGGCAGCAGATTTATGGAAATAACTGCCACTACCTTTAAAACAATTTAATACTCATCAGTCCTTTGCTAAGAAACTAAAAATATTTTTGTTAGAACTCCAAAATTCCTCCAAAAAATTTAAAGCCTATGGTAAAATAACTTAATCAAATATTTCTCAACTCTCGTAATCTTAATTAAAATTCAAAGTCTATACTTCCTTCTTTATAGATGTATGTAAATTGATATATTTATTGTTGTGTGTACTAGCTCATCTAAATGTAACTCATAATGTTAGTATCTAACTAAAAAATCTAACGGTTAATTTAGATACTAAACATTTCGAAAAACATAATTATATTTCTGCTTAAAAAAACAAAAACAAAATTAGTACTGGAAAAAATATATATATAAGCAAAATATGCAAACATGTAAATATATAAATATATATATAAACTTTCTAAATAGAAATGTGAATAAAAGTATTGTATTGTATTGTATTGTAGGCGTTTTGTTACCATATTTGGAATGTTAAGCTTGATTCAAGATGGCCGCTTCAGTCACATGCACATATCAAACTTTTCGCTGAATTTACTGGCTTTCAGCGGAAATTCACTGAATCTCTCAATGGAACATTTGGAAAATCCCTCTTTAAGTTTAGTGCGCCTTGAGAGTTTTTGAAGCAAGCTAGAGAATATGATATGCTAAGAAGAAATTAATCGACAAAACATCTGAATATCCCGGAGCATCGCCCTAAATAAACGTATGGCTGTTAGACGTTTCAACCCCCTTGCTCCTTAGAACATCAAACTGTATTTGCTTAAAGTGGGACGACGATCAGATTTTGATTATAATGTCTCCATGTGTTTACTATTACTTGTTAGCATTTTTAGTTCGCGAGATATTCAAGTTTCATGTTTTTGCTAATTAGGACTTTGATGACGTCATATTCTCAACTCACATTTTCCTTCAATATAGATTTCAGTGTTTCAATTTCTAAGAGTATTTGATGAATGTCATTTAAACTTTGCAGTATACTTTTATTCTTGAAGCATGTGACATGAAAAAGTGCAAACTATGGTTGATATGGCAGCATACTGGTTTCCAGACCTCTAACAGCATTTTTAGCTTTCCAGCGATTGCTTGGTTATTTCTTAGTTCTAGCAGAAAATATTTGACTAAACTTTTGTCTATGACCAAAACAGATATGTTTACCGAGCCGCATTTGATACCATCTCTTTATGAAGGTAAAAATGTAAAAAACTTGAATTTTAGGTAGGGGTGTCTTGGAACCGAGGCTTTTGCTATCACAACTGATCTGTATAGTTCATTTTAAAGAACAGCTATATTTTTTATAATGCTGCTAAATTTGGTTGATTTTGGTTGGGCTGAGATATAGCTTATCGTAATGGCCGCCATTTTTTTAAACCCAATAAAGTTAAGGAATGCGACATTACACTTCACTATCAAAGGTTTTTCAATCCATGCATAAAAGCAGCAAGTCAAAAAATTGATCATCGTCCCACTTTAAATAACACTACTTTTGAAATCTATTTTTCAGAAATTACCACCTTCCTTAAAATTATATATGATAAGAAATCCGGCTCCTGATTGTATATCCCATACACCATTGCCACTTATATTCTATCTGTTACTTACCATCTGACGATGCGAAGGTAACGACAGCTTTATCTCCTCTCACTTGTACATCTGTAACTTCGCCGCCATCAGATCGACGAGTACTCTCAAAGTACAATTCTAGAGCGTCCTTTGTACATTTGTCAGAAAGACCGCTGACCAGGACAGAAGTACACTATGACAAACAACATCAGCAATGCAAATTAAAGACTTTATTGAAGTACGGAGGCTACTATTGACCAGGACCCCCATTGAATGAATGAATGAATGAATGAATGAATGAATGAATGAATGAATGAATGAATGAATGAATGAATGAATGAATGAATGAATGAATGAATGAATGAATGAATGAATGAATGAATGAATGAATGAATGAATGAATGAATGAATGAATGAATGAATGAATGAATGAATGAATGAATGAATGAATGAATGAATGAATGAATGAATGAATGAATGAATGAATGAATGAATGAATGAATGAATGAATGAATGAATGAATGAATGAATGAATGAATGAATGAATGAATGAATGAATGAATGAATGAATGAATGAATGAATGAATGAATGAATGAATGAATGAATGAATGAATGAATGAATGAATGAATGAATGAATGAATGAATGAATGAATGAATGAATGAATGAATGAATGAATGAATGAATGAATGAATGAATGAATGAATGAATGAATGAATGAATGAATGAATGAATGAATGAATGAATGAATGAATGAATGAATGAATGAATGAATGAATGAATGAATGAATGAATGAATGAATGAATGAATGAATGAATGAATGAATGAATGAATGAATGAATGAATGAATGAATGAATGAATGAATGAATGAATGAATGAATGAATGAATGAATGAATGAATGAATGAATGAATGAATGAATGAATGAATGAATGAATGAATGAATGAATGAATGAATGAATGAATGAATGAATGAATGAATGAATGAATGAATGAATGAATGAATGAATGAATGAATGAATGAATGAATGAATGAATGAATGAATGAATGAATGAATGAATGAATGAATGAATGAATGAATGAATGAATGAATGAATGAATGAATGAATGAATGAATGAATGAATGAATGAATGAATGAATGAATGAATGAATGAATGAATGAATGAATGAATGAATGAATGAATGAATGAATGAATGAATGAATGAATGAATGAATGAATGAATGAATGAATGAATGAATGAATGAATGAATGAATGAATGAATGAATGAATGAATGAATGAATGAATGAATGAATGAATGAATGAATGAATGAATGAATGAATGAATGAATGAATGAATGAATGAATGAATGAATGAATGAATGAATGAATGAATGAATGAATGAATGAATGAATGAATGAATGAATGAATGAATGAATGAATGAATGAATGAATGAATGAATGAATGAATGAATGAATGAATGAATGAATGAATGAATGAATGAATGAATGAATGAATGAATGAATGAATGAATGAATGAATGAATGAATGAATGAATGAATGAATGAATGAATGAATGAATGAATGAATGAATGAATGAATGAATGAATGAATGAATGAATGAATGAATGAATGAATGAATGAATGAATGAATGAATGGATGGATGGATGAATGAATGAATGAATAGAAAGATAGATAGATAGATAGATAGATAGATAGATAGAAAGATAGATAGATAGATAGATAGATAGATAGATAGATAGATAGATAGATAGATAGATAGATAGATAAATAGATAGATAGATAGATAGACAGACAGACAGAGAGATAGATAGATAGATAGAAAGATAGATAGATAGATAGATAGATAGATAGACAGACAGACAGACAGACAGACAGATAGATAGATAGATAGACAGACAGACAGACAGACAGACAGACAGACAGACAGACAGACAGACAGACAGACAGACAGACAGACAGACAGACAGTTAGACAGACAGACAGACAGACAGACAGACAGACAGACAGACAGACAGACAGACAGACAGATAGATAGATAGATAGATAGATAGATAGATAGATAGATAGATAGATAGATAGATAGATAGATAGATAGATAGATAGATAGATAGATAGATATAAGTACAATAGCAGCAGAATAACAAGTACCTCGGATTCATCTTTATGTACATCATCTGTGGACGGCTTGTATTCTTGTACAGATAGTTGACACCCTTGATATTCATGTGTTCTGGCGAGCACTCGCTTGGCCACTGAAAAGAGAACCGTAACGAAATTGCTTTAAGATATCCGATTGTGATTGTTTTAATGATTTTTGAATTGATTAATCGGCCTCGAAAATGGTAAGCATAATATATATAATTCAACATTTTCCATGGCTCGGGTCATTTGTGAGACAAAAAAGCATTCAGTCGAGGATGAAATAGCCCACTTTCGACATTCTGGTTGAGTGATCACGCACGTGCAAAGAATTTCAAGGCGAGGCTCCGGGAAAAATAAAAAATTTGGATTACTCCATTGTTTCCCTGGAGCCACATCTTGAATTGCTTTGTGCGTCGAACACTCAACCAGAACATCGAAAGTGGGCTATTTAAATGAGTTATTCAAATTTGATCCTTGAAGCCGCTATTGAATATTTATGCTTTGTGCACGACCAGTGAACCGATGTATGGAAAGTGGTGAATATACAGCTAACCTGAGGGGAAATATTAGGCAAACCGAATCGAGAAAATTTGCAAAACTGAAGTGTCCTTCTTAGTAGCCCAGCGGCTTGGGAAACCGTTATTTATTTGCTTTACTTTCCAACTCAATAATGAATATCTTAGTTAATGTATACAAAAAAATCAAAAACCTTTCATGAAAATCTAGATTTATCTCAGATATGAACTTTTATAACTCAATTTTTGCAGGGTACATGACACCTCAGTTTTGCAGTGACTTCATTTGTACTTCAACTCTTCAGATGAGCTGGATATGCAACAATCACGTAAATCTAATACAAATGTAATATCTGCTACTGAAATGAATTCGATTTCAAAAAATCAATATATATTTACCATCTGGCAATGCGAAGGTAACGACAACTTTATCCCCTCTCACTTGTACATCAGTGACTTCACCGCCATCAGATCGACGAGCACTCTCAAAGTACAATTCTAGGGCGTCCTTTGTACATTTGTCTGAAAAACCGCTGACCAGTACGGAAGTACACTATGACAAACAACATCAGCAATGCAAATTAAAGACTTCATTGAAGTACGGAGGCTACTATTTCATAGCAGCATAATAACAAGTACCTCGGGTTCATCTTGATGTACCTCATCTGTGGACGGCTTGTATTCTTCCACAGTTAGTTGACACCCTTGATATTCATGTGTTCTTGCGAGCACCCGCTTGGTCGCTGTATTAAATTACATTCAAAATTAAAAAAAAAAAATTTCATGCATAAATATATTCATTAAGATGCCAAACCATGAAACGAATATAACCTACCATCTGATAATGCGAAGGTAACTACAGCTTTATCCCCTTTCACTTGTACATCTGTGACTTCACCGCCATCAGATCGACGAGTACTCTCAAAGTACAATTCTAGGGCTTCCTTCGTACATTTATCTGAAAGACCGCTGACCAGGACAGAAGTACACTATGACAAACAACATCAGCAATGCAAAGTAAAGACTTTATTGAAGTACAGTGTCTAGCTATCTGATACAAGAAAATGTAACTAGCCAATCAGCGCGAAGCTAACAAGCTCAAGTTGTTAACATAGCCCATGACTGGAAAAAAATTGCGCACCAATGACTGCCTTAGTAGGGTAGGACACGGCAAACGTTTTTCGGTATAAACAAAATTGGAACTCTCATTACAAACGCAGGATCCAGTGTTTCTAAAATACTGAAAAGTTATTATCAATAAAATTGTTTTTTCTTTCAAATTCGAGAGCTAGAACGAACTTCGAGAAAATGCTCAGGCTCCCCTCCCTTGATTTGATAATTGAATGTGGGTTTTACTTTGTCAAAGAAGCTCGTGAACACGAAGTTTAAAGAAAAACTAAAACGAAGTTTTACCCGTAGCATCTCAATATAGCCATGTTAAATCATTTTGACAGGCTTTGGATTCCTCTAAGAGTTCTAGCGACGCGAGTTGTGCTGCTCTAATCGAGTAAGTTTGAGTTGCTGACAAATAATTCAGCTGATATGAATTCTCATAATACTCAATAATAAAACTGAATTGTGGAGAGTCCTATTCAACGCAGCGAACTCCCTTTGCATTTGGAGGGAACTTAACTAAATTATAATACTAGTTACATGTTCGTATAGATGCTAAGCTTTTATTCTGTGAATATTATACGGTATGCCTTATTTTGACCGGCCGCTTTATAATATGTTCCATGAATTAACATATTCAAACAGTATTTTTTAACAGTTATCACTTTAATTCTAGAAATAGAAAGCTTGCGAATATCTTGATACGTGTAGAAATACATAATGCGAATGTTTCAGTAGCTGCAAGCTTTTCAACACTTGTCTTCTTTTAAATTTACTAAAGAAACGAACGACAGTTGTTGGGTTTCCCTTCGGTTTGTTTATATTCTCGCACAATGACGCATTGTAAAATAGCACGGGCTAAAGGCTTACAAAAGGCTAACAACTTGGAGGGATTGCATGCAAGCCTGGTCGCAAATACTTTACCTAGAGCATATTATAGTAGCATAATAACAAGTACCTCGGGTTCATCTTGGTGTACGTCATCTGTGGACGGCTGGTATTCTTGTACGGTTAATTGGCATCCTTGATATTCATGTGTCCTGGCGAGCACCCGCATGGCAACTTAAAAAAACGCATTAAAATTGTTTTAAAATAGACAATGCTGTCTCTTTTAAGTTTCTTTATTGATTAATTGCCTCAAAAAAACGCAAATTAACTCATTTCGTAATTACCATCTGACGACGCGAAAGTGACGACAGCTTTATCCCCTTTCACTTGTACGTCAGTGACGTCACCGCCATCAGATCGACGAGTACTCTCAAAGTACAATTCTAGAGCTTCAGTTGTACATTTGTCTGAAAAACCGCTGACCAGGACAGAAGTACACTATGACAAACAACATCAGTAATGCAAATTAAAGACGTTATTGAAGTACAGAGTCTATTATATCAGGGTAGCAGAATAACAAGTACCTCGGATTCATCTTTATATACTTCATCTGTGGACGGCTTGTATTCTTCCACAGTTAGTTGACACCCTTGATATTCATGTGTTCTTGCGAGCACTCGCTCGGCCACTGAAAAAAAAGAACCACATTAAAATCGCTTTAAAATAGATAATGCTGTCTGTTTTAAGTTCTTAAAGTGATAAATTGGCCTCGTAAACACATAAACCAGAGCTCATTATGTAATTACCATCTGACGATGCGAAGGTAACGACAGCTTTATCTCCTTTCACTTGTACATCAGTGACTTCGCCGCCATCAGATCGACGAGTACTCTCAAAGTACAATTCTAGGGCTTCCTTTGTACATTTGTCTGAAAGACCGCTAACCATAACGGAAGTACACTATGACAAATCAAACAACAGCAATGAAAATTAAAGACTTCGTTGAAGTACATGTCTAGCATATCATGATAGCTGAATAACAAGTACCTCGGGTTCATCTTGTTGTTCGTCATCTACAGTGAATGGCCGGTTTTCTTCTACAGTGAGTTGACACCCTTCTAATTCATGTGTTCTTGCGAGTACCCGCTTGGCCACTGAATCAAATAATATTCATGAATTTTATTATAATATTTCAGGTATAGATATATTCATTATCATTCTTTGAAGATTCCAAACCATGAGACGAATCCAACCTACCATCTGACGACGCAAAGGTAACTACAGCTTTATCCCCTTTCACTTGTACATCAGCGACTTCACCGCCATCAGATCGACGAGTACTCTCAAAGTACAATTCTAGGGCTTCAGTTGTACATTTGTCTGAAAGACCGCTTACCAGGACAGTAGTACACTATGACAAACCAAACGGCAGCAATGCAAATTAAAGACGTTATTGAAGTACAGAGTCTAATATTATATCAGGGTAGCAGAATAACAAGTACCTCGGATTCATCTTGATGTACCTCATCTGTTGACGGCTTGTATTCTTCCACAGTTAGTTGACACCCTTGATATTCATGTGTTCTTGCGAGCACTCGCTCGGCCACTGAAAAAAAAAGAACCACATTAGAATTGCTTTGAAATAGATAATGCTGTCTGTTTTAAGTTCTTAAATTGATAAATTGGCCTCGTAAACACATAAACCAGAGCTCATTATGTAATTACCATCTGACGATGCGAAGGTAACGACAGCTTTATCCCCTTTCACTTGTACATCAGTGACTTCGCCGCCATCAGATCGACGAGTACTCTCAAAGTACAATTCTAGGGCTTCCTTTGTACATTTGTCTGAAAGACCGCTAACCATAACGGAAGTACACTATGACAAATCAAACAACAGCAATGAAAATTAAAGACTTCGTTGAAGTACATGTCTAGCATATCATGATAGCTGAATAACAAGTACCTCGGGTTCATCTTGTTGTTCGTCATCTACAGTGAATGGCTGGTTTTCTTCTACAGTGAGTTGACACCCTTCTAATTCATGTGTTCTTGCGAGTACCCGCTTGGCCACTGAATCAAATAATATTCATGAATTTTATTATAATATTTCAGGTATAGATATATTCATTATCATTCTTTGAAGATTCCAAACCATGAGACGAATCCAACCTACCATCTGACGACGCAAAGGTAACTACAGCTTTATCCCCTTTCACTTGTACATCAGCGACTTCACCGCCATCAGATCGACGAGTACTCTCAAAGTACAATTCTAGGGCTTCAGTCGTACATTTGTCTGAAAGACCGCTTACCAGGACAGTAGTACACTATGACAAACCAAACAGCAGCAATGCAAATTAAAGACGTTATTGATGTACAGTGTCATCAGATTCATCTTGATGTACCTCATCTGTTGACGGCTTGTATTCTTCCACAGTTAGTTGACACCCTTGATATTCATGTGTTCTTGCGAGCACTCGCTCGGCAACTGAAAAAAAGAGAACCACATTAGAATTGCTTTAAAATAGGCAATGCTGTCTGTTTTAAGTTCTTAAATTGATAACATTGCTAGAAATTTGGGTCATTGTACAGCGGTTTTCTTGGGCTCAGATTTTGACGCGCCCGCGCTATAATGCTAGCGGTTTTACGCAAAACAAAATGACACCGTTCTTACGAGAAAGGGGAGGAATTAATAGTTATAAGCGATTTTTAGTTTAGGAAACACTTCCTAGAGAGAAAAAGAAAAACAAGACAAATTTTAAAACACTTGGAGTCTTTGGCTTACATCAAGCTTGACAAACACTTTCTTGTTTTTCTTACTTATTCCTTCAATATCAAGATCATGTAGCTTCAATAAAAAATAGCACTACTAGCTTTGAATTGTGGCGGGAATTCTTCGATAGAACGAGGAAGCCTGAGGGTATAACACAGGGAAACCATCGATCTATAATTTATATTTTTGTAGTTAAACTGAGTTTCTCTTATGGTAAGAACTTCAGAAAATCTAACATCGAGCAATACTTTTCCCAACGCAAGATGACGTCCAATAATGTGGAATACTCCGAATTTTATACGGCTAAAACTCAAAACTTCCGAAATATGATGGTTGGGAGCCCTATTTTCAATCCCACAATGCATTTGGAGATAAAATGAATAAAATGGATGACCTCGATGCTAGCGATATCTCCTCCACCGGATTTGCTTTTGCTTTGAAAATAAATCTGTAAATCTTCCTTTAGGACATTTTTAGGTAAGCCCGAAACAAGGATTGTGCTCCCCGACATGTCCTCTTAGAAGTGACGGTTTCCGAGAACTGTCTTGATTAAGGGAATAATTTCTATGACATCATTGAAAATGTTTCCAAGAATAAAAGGAAGGTGCACGTGATATGACGGTAAACTTTTTTCAATTAATATAATTTTATAATTGGGAACTTCAAGTTCTTGTAGACGAATAGATTTGATCGAGCAGCTATATGCGAATAATTAAAAGAAAGAAAAATATACTAACTTTGCGGAGGCAGTCATTGAGGCTTCAAATTGCCTGAAGATTTAGAGATTCCAAAATTTACCGATTGCGGAAATACGGAAATCAATGTCAATGAAAAGAGCGAGGCGAGACGACCTTGAGATATCGATCGCTGCTACCTCAACTATAGAATCAAAGCAACAGATTGGCTGTCTAACTGAAAATATTCTGGCAAAACCAACCACAGAAGTAAAGAGCAATAAAAGGAATAATAAAATCAAATAAGCGATCTTGTATTCGACATTGAGCACGTTTGATCAAAATGCAGTGGTCCTGGTGTTACCCTCCTACAAAAAAACGACAATCAAATTCCTGGTGGATTCAGGGGATATTTAAAGTGTGGTCATAAATTTCTTCATTGATTTAAATTTATTCCTACGGGGTCCCTAAAACACGCTTTTAGAGTGAAACGCCAAAGCAAACACAAGACGTTTTACCTGAAGCGTCCTCAAATTCAATCTTTGCTTCGCCTCGCTCACTATCGACCTCGATGCTGGCGATATCTCCTCCACCGCATTTGCTTTTGCTTTGAAAATAAATCTGTAAATTTTCCTTTAGGACATCTTTCGGTAAGCCCGAAACAAGGATGGTGCTCCCCGACATGTCCTCTTAGAAGTGTCGATTTCCGAGAACTGTCTTGATTAAGGGAATTTCTATGACATCATTGAAAATGTTTCCAATAATAAAGAATTCTTGGATATTACGTCAGTAAGGCTATGTAGAGGTCGGTTTGACTGATCATGATTGGCTTAGAAAAAAAACGTTGAAAAATGATTTAAGATTATGGAAAATTGTGTGACACTACCTTTTTTCTTGGAATATACTTTTTTTTAGCTTCGTATGCAAATTGCCCATTTCAGACTACATGACATGCCCTTGAGAAATTTTCTTTTGTTAAAATATTTACACATGCAAGAATCAACTCCCACGAGTGTCATCACATGGTCTGAAATTTGCACAACGAAGCTAAAATGTTTGATTGCATCGGTTTATCAATATCAAATATTCTGCATGCCTCGCGCTATAGACGATATAAGATTATTATTATTAACAAATTTGCAATAGAATAGACTACGTCCAAATTCGCCAAGACGGCATGTTGAATATTTACATCGATGACAAGATGTGTCAGGGCACATAAAATAAAAAAACTGTAATTAACTGAAACTCAAGGTGAAATCGTTGTTTATTTATGTAGTCACGGTATTATTCTATTGAATTGCTGTATGTTTGTAGGGCACAATATCATTCGTTCAATTCATACTATTGACAAGTGGCTTTGTATATCAAACAATCGATTGGATCGAGAATACATTCAGTGACTGTGATATCTTTGAGGAAGCTATGCATTTATCTGTAACTGTACATAGAGGTGATATTAAAGACTCAGTAAATGACTTGAGGTCTAGTAATTCAAAGTTTAATTACTATAAGCTTAATAGTGTAATATGTAAACACTGCAATGCTGTAAGACTTGAATGCGAACAAAGTCAGGACTAAAAAAATTGCAGAAAATTTCTTTTCTTTGGTACAACCATATGACTACTTTGTGAGTGGGTGAAAATGCTCTTTAACCAAAATTTAATTTTGATATAAAAAAAGCTTATTTGGCAGTGAGCAGTTTCGATCGTGAAATAGATATAGTAATTTCATCAGAAATGCTAGTCTTTAAGGTATTCTAGGTTAACAAGTAACTTAATACTCGTTAAAACGCGTTAGTAACGTAATCAAACCTGAGTGTCTTCCTACTAAAAAAGTAAGATAAGATTCAAGATTCAAGATTCAAGATTCAAGATTCAAGATTCAAGATTCAAGATTCAAGATTCATGTTTCGTAAAGACAGAGCTAAAGGTGGAGGTGGATTAATAGTATATGTCTCAACAGTAATTTCATCGAGAAAGCTAACATTACCAAAAGCTTATAAAACACTAGAGGCTGTGGCGGTCGAAGTCAAGATCGGTAGACAAGACATCTTACTCCTATCCATCTATAGACCACCAAAAAACGAGTACGCGAGAGAGATATTACCTACATGACTGCTGAATGGAAAACAGCTATAAGGAACAAGAGAAAATATGCCATTCAGTTTGCCAAGAACTGTACACCTGTGAACTTTGAGCTGAAAAAGAAGTATCGTAATATTGCTACACGGGAAAAAACAAACGCTATTTCTGCATACTGGTATAACAATTCAGAAGAACTAAAGTCCAAACCTAGAGAGTTCTTCAATACTTTCAGGCCGTTCCTAAAGAGTAAAACAAAAGGGACTAAAGAAAGTAGCTACTGGTATAGCACCTTCGTTAACTTATCTCTACAACAGATGTATTGAGACTGGTGACTGGCCAGGTGCATGGAAGAAGGGAGAGTTAACACCTGCTTTCAAGAAAGGTGATGGACAAGACGTCCAGAATTATCGACCAATCACTACTCTTATGACTATAGACAAAGTCTTCGAACTATTATTCTGTAAGCAAATTACAGAACATTTTGACTCCACTCTATCTCAAAGAATGACAGCGTATAGAAAGAATCATAGTTGTCAAACAACATTGGTGAGATTAGTTGAGGACTGGAAGCAGGTGACCGACAGAAAAGAAATAGTGGCTGTACATTCTACTGACATGAGTAAGGCGTTTGATTCTCTATGTCATACTCTCGTCATAAAGAAATTGGAGGCATATGGCTTTGATAGTCGTTCCCTAGATCTCATTCGCTCATTTCTTGACGAAAGATATAATCGAGTAAAACTCGATAACATCATATCAAGTGAATGGAAGAAGATGGTACGTGGATGTCCTCAAGGCTCCTCGTTCGGGCCTCTTTCCCTTTCTGAATAGCAGACATTAGAAATACTCTCCCTTGATTTTGCACAATTGCTTTAAGTGGTGGCATTTTGGTCAGTTTTTCTACCGGCAATATACTGTATTTTTAACCCAAACGCCTCGACTTGATACAATCGTTTGTATGTAGTTCTGGAATTCTGATATCTGCTTTTTATCCAACCCTTTTGGTCTGGCATATGCTGTACATATCATTCTTTACTTTTACGCTGTGCAAATATCAAATATGGAATAATAATGCCTGTGTGTACATATTCGCATGAGTTACGCAATATACGATAGTGAAAAGAGGTGACAACAACAATGCATGGTTTATTCATGGAATATATACAGTCGTCGTACAATACAAAGCAAAGTAAATCCTTTTACAATAAAATCTACGATACGAGCTACTGGTAAAAAGATAAGGATCAGAAAATCCAATGATAACGGCTTCAGCGTAAAACACTCCCTTCTTGCTGTTCTCGCTCAGTTTCAGCGGAACAGTGCTAGGATGAAATACCCACCAACTCTGCCTTGGGAATCACGTTGATCGTCACTTAAAATTCAGCACGCATTATACCGCTGATCAAAATTTTGACCCTTAAGCGTGTTAAATTTTGACTGAGCCGTGAATGTAAGAGAGTAGAATAATGGTTTCTTTTATGAAGATTCATCTAAACGGGCAGGAAAACTAGGATACGAATAAAACTTTTGAAGCACCGTGTAGTATTGAGAGCTTTTTATTGAGCTTTCTGCTCTCACTCGAGCCTTGATCACAATTAATACGCACAATTACACGGTGCTTCAAAACTTCTATTCGTAAGCACGGAAGCACGGAAGCAAGGAAGCACGGAAGCACGGAAGCACGGAAGCACGGAAGCACGGAAGCACGGAAGCACGGAAGCACGGAAGCACGGAAGCACGGAAGCACGGAAGCACGGAAGCACGGAAGCACGGAAGCACGGAAGCACGGGTGGCGGTCACCAAGGCGACCCGAGTTCGAGCCCCGCTGGGCTCGGTGTCGTATGTGAGTAGAGTTGTTTGTTGGTTCTCTCCTGTGCTTCGAGGGTTTTTCCGGGTTCTCCGGTTTTTTCTTCCCTCCTCAAAAATCAACTTCTAAATTCCAATTGGAATGCAGTGGAGGAATAGCCACTCTGTGGATTCCACTGTTAATCGCATTATTATTTATTTATTTTATTCGTATTTTAGAACTGATATTGTTATCGATTAACCCTAATTAAAAACTTATATTTAAAGTGTTTCCAGGAGGACAGCATGGTACATTGATCCAAATTACTAACAAAGAAGCCTCTCAGCACTGGTGATGTAAGAACTAGAGAAAAAAATTCCTACCACATTATGGTTCGTTCCTTAGTTCAGTCTTTTTACTGAGTATCACAAATTAAACGAGTTAACAAGTCCACTATAAGCAGGCCTCCCTATCATCCTGCGGTTGCCCAATGTGAATATTGAGGAGTTTTTTGGATGTGTTGTGCTCTCCTGTGCTACGAGGGTTTTGTCCTGGTTCTCAGGTTTCCTCACTCCGTAAAAATCAACATGAGTCGAGCGTAGTATGTTAAGAATATTCAATGTAGTATGTGTACGAGTGTGGACGGGGTAAACACTTCTGAATGGGGCCTGGTTCCCCGCCTTGTGTCCTCCTGGACTTTGCTTAAAAAAATGATTACATTTTTACGATCTATCTACCCGTCATCGGCGATATCGATGACGTAAATTGATTTGGCTTACTATCCTTTAATAGGCCCATTTATTCAAAACAATTTTCATTGGATTTGTAATGCCTTAGGTGAAGTCTTTTCAAAATGCTGTTATACTCTCATAACACGCTTTTGATCTTAAGATACTAAGCTTTTTGGAGTTTGTTTGCCTTCCAGTGTAGGGATCGTGAGCTCAATCCATTCGCTATTGAAGTGATATATCATCACATGACTGTTAGCTGCAAAGGGCCTATTGCCTACGGGAATCTATTGAATAATCAAACAAAGCAAAGTGAAACAATCAAAAATCTAATGCTCGTACTCTGAACATTTTCAGTGTTCTACCTTTTTTTTTTCAATAGTTTATCTGAACGTGATAAGGTAATCGGGATAGTTTTGGGTGTCATGGAATACAACGAAGATTGACGGGTTTGATACATTGTCTACTACGGTGTCGTAAGTTATCGTGGGATTGTTTGGGTTCTTCGCCGGTGGAGTAATCATGTCGCGATTTCCCCGTGCAGACTCCCCTACCAGTACGCTGACCAAATACATGTAACGGTTTCCAGCAGCATCTGGCGGAGAATAAGTCGATTGCATCGAGTATGAAGCATCTCGAGCAAAATAGACCCCTTTTCCTAACACGGTAGCTAAGGGAGAAAAGTACATAAACAAAGACAAAAATAAATATAGAATAATGATTAATTATAAAGAGGAAAAAGACAATTAAAATCAATCACCAAGAAGAGTTTTGTTAATTTGATACAGATCGTCCTCAATTACATTCAACTTAATGATATGGATTTTCTAGGTTAAGCCTCCTTAATTCTGAATCCCCCATCCTAGGGAACATTTTTGGTCAAGTTTTTTCTTGAGTTTGTGTTTTAAAAGAAGGTGAAATCGTGGTTTAAAGTGTGTTGTGTTTTCCAAGATGGCGGCTTGACTTTCCTCCCTTGTTAAATTATATTGACATAAATCCACACGTAGGACACCATAGGAAAATTACATTGGAAAACAAAGGCGCGCGCGAAAAAAAATGTTCTGGTGCATTTTTTACTGATTTTTTTGCTCATTCGTATTATAAAGGACATTATCTTGACCAGGAATTAAGAAAATTAATTAAACGCGATTTTTTTCGGATTTTATGTTCACCTTTTATTTTTATCTTAATTGGGCTCCCTGTGGTATTTCTAAACAAAACACTCACATCAATCTCTAACCACTAAATACTCACCGTTTTTCCCACAAAAGCTCCTGTTGAACCCTTGATGGTTGATCAATTTACAAGTGTCAGCAGCAGTCCCATGGAACAGCTTTTTTTCGTTACTGGCACTTTGGTCATCCATCTTCTGTTTCTTCACAGCGTATGTTCTGTAAAGCCCAGGGTTTTGAACTCGTTCAAGCTTAACGATGTTGACCCCAGGTACAGTTTTTTGTATGGCCCCCTTGATGTCGTCGTATTCCTTCTTATGTTTCGCGGGGTCTAGAACGACCATGTGTAGGTCTAGCTCTTTACCATCGGTGCCTTTTGGCTGAGGATCCCAGTTCGCGGGTAAGGGAATACCTAAACAGAAAAGAAATAATGACAAGAAATGTTTACCTTAAAATTAATGTTTTTAAAGAATGCGGATATGATCTTGAATTAATGCCTCGTTAAGTCTTTCGATTGGGCCGCTAATTCGTACATTAGTATACTCTTCCAACTTTATACGAGTTGAAATTGTTAATCCTCCTTAATTCTTTCATATGCGAATTAATACAATAAGTGACTGATATAATCGAACGCAAACGAAAAGGAGGAATAAAAACCTTCGTGACTATACTTCACCACAAGTGGTGTCATTGTAACAAGCCCAAATTCCATTTTTTCCGGCGTAACAGCCGATTCACCAAGTGTTACGTCAGTCGACATGCACCACATACAAGACCGTTTTGTTAAAAGTTCGAATGGTGTTCCAAATCATTGCAAAAAGTTTAGAACGACTAATAACGCAAATTATCTGACTAATCATTTATGCAGCGTACCTGTTGTTTTATCTCTTCTATCTACTCGTGTAGTTTCACGGGTATCTAGATTCGTTTCTATCATTGCGTTGAAATCGATTTTGTAACGTGTGGGTTCATCTTTATCCTCTTGTAGTGATATACGGACATCAGTTTTCTTGTCATTATACGCATGTTCTATTTTTGCATTAGCGTCATCATCATAAGGCTCCATCGTATCACCATCATCGTAATACCACTGTACATTCTTTGACAACAGCTCAGCATACCTACGAGTATGTTCCTGTTCAGATCTTTCATTCAGTATGTCGTAAACCGCTGTAGAATATAACGTTTAAATATAAAAAAAATCTTAACATGCTATTTTAGCTTGAAACCTTTCAATAACCTTTCAATAACCTTTAATAACCTTTATAATAATAATAATAATAATAATAATAATAATAATAATAATAATAATAATAATAATAATAACATTAATAATAATAATAATATAATAATAATAATAATAATGATAATAATAATAATAAAACCGGACCTCAGATTTAAGGATCAGTGTTTTTTTTTTTTTAGTCTATCTTAGACATCTCGTAATTTTTCCCCATAATTTTGTAAGTTTTAGTAGCTTTTATCATAGTTTAAACCAACATTGCTTAGGCTTTTGGGTCAGCATTCTTGTGGGAATCTGTTGGAAATTTTTCAATAAAGTTGTCCATAAAAATAATATTAATAGATACATATTTTTTCCCTCCTTCCAATATCTACAACAACAACAACAACAACAACAACAGCATGCACTTGAAAATAGTCACTTACCCACAGTAACATTGGCAACATCTTCAGCAACTCCTCGAATAACAATGCGGTTGATTCTCTTGTCTATCTGGATCTTGGTGTCGTGTGTAATTTCCAATTTCATAACCCTTCCTTTTTGTGCATCTGACAGCTTACCAATAGCCTTGTGTTCAATCTCTTTGGCTTGTGAGTTTTCTGTTATTAGCTTGTGGATGTCGTTTTCTGCTTTGCTCAAGTTTTTATCGTTGGCAGCATATACCTTTTAAAAACGAATGAATGTGTGACAATATATGGAAATTATACATTTTATTTAAAAAATTATTGTGACATTTAGTAAGTACGGAACGATGTTAGAGTTTCCATTTTGGCAAGTTTTGTTAATAATCTATGAAACCTTTTAAAAAACAATATTGGCTTTATATTTTTTCGGTGGCCTCTTTCTTTGAATGACGGTATGCTAATCAAAAACTAATGGCGGGATTTAAACATGAATTTTGTGTTCGTAGAGGGATTTGGTTGTTTTTCGTAACATTCACATCCACCGTAAAGAATGCCTATTATGATTTTGATATTTAAATTATTTTTACTTCGTTTTGATTGGCCGAGAGAACTGCAAATAGCTGCTTACAAATAATGGCTTGCTCATGCGCATCACGGTGCAAAGCCGCTTTGCTGAAAATAATGTTCTGCTCTTGCGCAGCAACGTCGCATTTGCCAACATGGCTCGCTTCCCTAAGCTGTTAATAGAAAATGACTTGGCGTGCTTGATAGACAGCAAAAACCGTCGAAACACAAAAAAAAATTTGAATGATAAAACCACTCATTATTGAACTCGGTTTTCACAAAATCGAAAGCAACCTCTGACTTCGGCATCGGCAAATAACTGCTTGCTAACAAATCACGACATTTTCCTCAAAATATGTTTGGATTAAAAAAAAAAAAAAAAAAAAAACATGTCAAAACTCTAAGACGCCGTACTGGTTTTTTTCTTTTCAGATCGAGTGGTGATTTATCATAATCCAAAGTTTCAGTTCAATCCAGTGTAATCCGAAAGATATTTTTGGTCACTCAAAAGCTGCGTGTTCAAAAAAAAGAAAATTTTAAATTAATTTTCGAAAACTGACTACGTTTATTTATCTTTCAGAAAATGTATACTTTTATATAATAATATTGAAAAGGCAGCGTAAAGGTATCGAAGTTATCCTGATATCTGATAGATTCTAATGCCACAATGATATGTCCATTGCCTATTATAAGGATTATATAATAAAGCTGAGCAGTTATGCACGTACCTGAAGCCATATCTTGTCATCAGGGAAGAACGATAAAGCACCTGCATTTTCTGGATTTTCAGTTATAGACTCGTATGACCCCGTAACAGTTTGACTAAATCCAAAAACAGCTTTAAATCCTTTCCAGAGTGTCCCCCACATCGACGATTTTGATGCAGACAATTCCTTGATGGCACTGTCAAAAACCTGAAGTATTTTGTCTTGAAAGATGACGATGCGTATGTGGTTCAATGACGTTGGGTTTTCCTGTGAAAACTTTCCGATAGCGGACAAAAGGCCCTTAGCTGCGTCCTTTGGGCTTATGCCTCCCATTCCAGTTCCTATCGCAGGGACGGCAATGGACGTGATCCCCATAGAATCAGCTTTGAGAAAGCACTTAACCATAACGTCAGAGATTCCTTTGAAAACAAAAGAAGTAGAGACTAATGCCAGGTGAAAGATTTTTTTCGTCGGAAGCTTGCCTGATGACGTCGTGACAATAGATCCTGTCTTCTGATTACCTAGCTTATCACATTCCTTTTGTATAGTAGGACCACCGGCTTTGACGATCGCTGCCCCAACTCCTCCTCCTAAAGATACGTTAAGACTTGGGTTTGACACTGTTACTATGGCCTCTGTAGTTTCTTTGGTGATGTCTCCGGATACGATTTCCAAACGAACAGAGCCAATGTATGAAGAGCCTGAGACGTCTTCTTGCAAGGTGTTAACAAAACTTTCATTAGGCTCTCTGAAAGTGTAGCTCTTGTCAAAGTCATCGTTGTCTTCATTTTTGGAGACATAACTTCGTCGCTTGCCTTTTGCCCCCTTAGGTTTCCTGCTTCTTAATTCGTCTTGGAAGGCTTGTACAGTAGGCTGATCTTTATAGAAAAGCACTAAATGAATTTCATTCAAAGGGCTTTGAGGATTTTTACTCTTAAAAGAATCTGCTTCTTCAAAGAAAGCTTTGGCCACAACATCTCTAGGAAAGCCAAGTTTTCCTGTTCCAATAGCTGGGAATGCGATGCTGGAAAATCCTCTGTTGTGTGCTTCGTTTAAACAGGATTGAAGCAACGAACGCAGAGTCTTGAATTGAAAAAGATAGTATATGATATATTAATACAAAAGACTAAGAATTATAAATTTTTTTGAACGTTTTCGACCGAAGTTATCATCAGATCAGAAATCCGGACAGTCCATGAATTGTACGCATTTCTGATGATGACTTCGGTCGAAAACGTTCAAAACAATATTTCATAAAATAAACCAGAATTGCAGTAGGCCCTTGAAATAATAACTTTTACTATCCTACTATAAAACACTAGTTCCTTAGCTAAAAGATAGTAGTTTAGGGTGCAAAACTCGAGCTCTATGTAAAACCTTGGACACGGATTGTTTTTTACAGAAATCTTAGGAAGCACACAAGCATCCCACGTGATTATAACAATATCATAGTACATGCCTGTGCATTCCCTGCAACTACGTGGAATACATTTTTGCACCCAAGATTGTACCCATCTGTAACGAGCACTTGCCCAGCTGACAAAGGTCCTTTACTGTTGCATTCTTGCTGTAATTGTGGACCTGCAGCATCGCTGAGAGCTTTAGCACAGGGATTTCTGTTTAGATCAAGATCCGAAGCCACTGTGTTAACTATGGCATGGGCCTGAAGCATTAAAAAGAAAATAAATCAATGACTCCTTTTTTTATTTCCAATACAATTTTGAATTACGGCAACTAAAATGTTGAATAAACGTTAACTAATTGATCACATTTACATACTTCTTCTTTAGCAAGATCCCCAACAATAACCAAGATTTTCATCCCTTGTGCGGTTGTAAGAGAATTCGGGTCGTCGTAAACCCCTGCACTTTCTGAAACAAAGGATGTCGCAGGCTCGTCTCTAATAGGCTCATTTTCTTGTTCTTTTCCCTTTGGCAGAGAGCGTCTCTTTCCTCTTGCTTTTCCCTTTTCTTTTGCAACACCTCCACTCTTTGCATCAGCCTTAGGAGTTGCACCATCTGTAAAGGAATGTTCTTTACCGAATCTCGTCTTCATCTCATCATGAAAGGCTCTAATGACATCATCATTCATGTCTACGAAGTGAATCTCAGATAACCTTGAGCGTGAGTTTTCCTCTGAGTATTCAAGTGCAGTTTCTAATAATGTTTTGGCACAAACTTTAACAGGACATCCAAACACACCAGCGCTTATTGCTGGAATAGCAATACTTGAGAACTTTTCTGCTTTTTCCAATGAATTGATCACGGTCTGGCCAAGTATAAGAGCTTTCTTTTCTTCAGCTTGAGTTCTCGATTTGTAATGTCCCGTAGTGAAGCTCCACCTAGGTCCCACAGCGTGAACCAGACATTTGCAAGGCAAATTCCCTGGTTTGGACACAAAAACATCTCCATCTAAAAGACTGCCATTCCTCTTAACATAATCATCACACTCATCCTGGATTTCTTGTCCACCTTTAACGACAATACTCTTTGCAAGTCCTCCAATGTGATCCAACTTATCATTGGCAGCATTTACCATGACATCGACTTTGTGTTCCGTTAGATTTCCCTTGTACAGTAAGATTTTCTTTCCTTCAGGTGTGACGAAGCTACAAATAAGTTTGGAAAAGCTGTTGTTTCCGTGAGAGGTTTTAGAAAAACTTCGTTTGGCATCAGACGTTAATATTGTACATCGTTCTATTATGCAGCCATGGTCATTTTCAACAACTGACAACTGAGTGATCCCCTTCTTTTCCCTAAAAAGCTTCTTCATTCCTGGTTTGTCCAAATCTACTTTACGATCCTTGATCTCATCGATTAACTTTTGAATTTTTGGTACAGCCTTGTGGAGTCCATCTCTGGTACCAGATACTACAAGTGCACTTACTTCGTCGTCGTCTGCATCACTTTTCTTCATGATTTTCACTGACTGGTTGGTTAGCGACTTTTCCATATTTTGTATGTCGTCTTTTCTGTATTTGAAAATGAACTTGAGGCGACCGTTATCAGTACCAATGACTTTATCGAGAATAATGTTTTCTTCGAAAAATTCATCAACTTTTTCCTTAACTTTGTCTACCTCTTCCTTGATACCAGCTATCCACAATGTGCTTGCTGCTGGTTCCTCCCTTACTTGTAAAAGCATCGACTGTTGGATTGAATGCTTGAGCTCTTTCCACTTCTCAGACTGAATGAGTTGTTTCTCGTGATCATCAAGATGAATGCTTTGTTCTGATGTGACATCCTTGATGAGATCGACAGCCTTTTTTGCATCGGTTCGATCTAACGCTGTCACCACTAGCTGATTGTTAGAATTCGGATCACAATTTACAACGGCATCGATGTGTTCTTTTTTTAACTTTGTTGAAAAGAATACTTTTCCTGCTTGAGAGCCAACAATACTAACTATAGATTTAGGTAGTTCTATATCTGCTTCTTTCACTCTGGACAGTGTTTGCCAGACAGTAATGTTGCCTTCTCTCACCACTGCATCTGGTCCCCAGAATTCAATGGTTAGGTCGCTTTTTGATAACTTCACTTCAAGATCTTTACATCTTGCTTGTAGATCCATGACAAATCCACTGAAACTCAACAACTCGAGTTGCGCTTCTGAAAGAGGAATACTTTTGGAAATCTTGTTTTTCTCGAATTCTATTTGCTGTTGAATCTCAGAGTTTAAATCATTCAACCGCTCTGCTAATACAGACACGTCGGATTTCTTGCCTGTCAGGGTGAATGTACGTTCTTTATCCTTGCAATTGATAGCGACCTGGTCTCTAAAAGATGCACATTTTTCTTTTGCCTTTTCACAAATCTCTTTCCAGGCTTCTTGAGACACGGTGATCTTTTCTGTCACAATCTGGTTGATGTAAACTGCAACAGCATCACAAGAATTCTCCCATGTCTCCTTTTCCATCTTGGGGTCAGCACAACCAAGAACAATCTCTCCTGAACCTCGCTGCCACGTGTACTTTACTCGGTGTTCCTGGAGAAGCTGGTCAAATTCTTGTTTAAGGAATTTTTTTACGAATTCCATCGTCTGTGGATCTACTTTTACAACTTTTTCCTTTTTCCCTCCTCCAGGGTCAACAGAGGAGTCACCAAGGAAAGGGTAAAACGGAACCACTTTCAGCTTCGCGTCATTTATTTTGTGATTTCCTTTAACAACGTTGTTGACAACTGAAACGATTAAAGAAGAAAGTATTATATACTTATATAAATGGTTAGTCATCTTCAAAATATAGTATTCGTTCTTTAATAATTAAACAAAGAAACTTAATTTCATCTCAAAATGAAGCAGTATACGTATTATATGCTGTCGGGTAAAAAGTTGCCTAGTTTTCATAAAATATATATTAAACAGTTTGGGTATTTTAAAGGCTACTTCAACCCTAAACTGAACAATAAATCTTGCCGAGGTTTCGACCTAAGCAGTCGAACGTCATTTTCAGATTGGTATTGAAATACTGTTCGCCACAATAGCCAATAAAACTTAAGCAAATACAATAGAATGCGCGAGACTTAAAAGGCAACGGTTAGGTTTAGCCAGAAAGAAAAGGAGAACGATAAAGAAAATGAAATAAAATAATAAACAATAATAATTGCCAGTAATATAAATGAATATGAACATGAACACAACCCACGAACACGTATTTAGTCTAAAGAATTTGATCGAAAGTAATGAAATCAAAGAAACTCTATATTTAAGCGAGTTTTTGAAAGTTATATAGTGATCATGCACATGCACACCCAGAAGTAGGCGAACTGATGATGCCATCGATTGCATACAAACCTCGTGGGTCTTTAAAAAATACCAAAGCTCTTGTGTTGTTTGAATCGATTTCTACGTTTTCCACTTCACCGCCCCCATTCCTTGGGTTATCAAAGTAATAGAACACGGTGTCTTTAGTTGTGTTGGGAGCGAGTCCTGTCACCTCGATACAGTCACATACGTTAACCTGTTCAATCTTGAGGTGGCTACCGTCAAGTGCTCTTGTGCTACACTTCTTCTGGACTTTGGCTATATCTGTAAGTGACAAAAACGACAATGAATAAAATAGCCTAAAAATAAGTAAAAGTGGTTGTAGTTTAGTTTTTGATTACCCGATAAGTAAAAAATAACCAATACCTGCGGCCCAAAGCTTGGACCCATTTCCGAGGCTCCAAATATTTTTTTTGATAGGCAGTTCATTGGTGAGGCCAGAGGAATATTTGACCTGTCAAACCCAAGTGTTGCTGGTCAAATGTCCAGAGAATGGGAATCATTTACGCTTGATTAATTTGCAGCCTTGTATTTTTTTATAATCGAAAATTCAAGACATTTCCTGTTAGGAGATATAGCCCGTTGGATGGTTGAATAGATGGATTTGGGATTGTTATAGACCTGGGGTCACTTGTCAAAGCAGTTGGTAAAAACAATTAACTCTGAGACCATTAGAAAATGATGGATTTATGGATGATGAATTGATCAAGTGGAACCTTATAACAATTCTAAGTTACAAAATTATCAAAATCAATAGTGTATCAAGTAAACGATCGCCTGGATTACAAAGTGAGCTCACCAGGTGGTTGATTAAAAGTAACCATTGCATTAGAATTACTTCCAAACAACGTGCTCTCTACTTGCTCTCCGCTGACCACTTCCATGAATGATTCGAGCCCATCCTTTGTAGTTTTCTCGCCTACTCCCATCACATGTAGCTTGTTTGGGTCTTTTGGGATCTCTTTCGGGATTTCTTTCAATATCACTGTGATCTTAGATCCATCAAGCAGAAGGCCTTCTTTCTCGGACACTCGTTCTGCATCTAGTAAAAGGGGAGAAAACGCTGTTACTCAGAAACTCAGATCCAAATTTGCTTATGGAGTATAATCAGCAGTTCCGGAAAAAAGGGAACGTACAGAAATAAAACAAATAATACAAATAGCACAAGAAACGGGAAATCTAAAGCCTGTGGCCGGCATCACCACTAAGTAACAAGCCAAACGATGGCAGTCAATAGTTTGAGGACTTCATTTATTCCATAAGTTCTTATCAGTGATGACCATCTTAAAGGGGCACTTGGATGAAAATGAAAAATGGAAATGATCAAACTAGATCTTACCAGATCTCAGATACAAAAAAATATACTGAGACAAACTACAAAACGACTGACAAACAAAGCTTTGATGAAAGCTGGCTCCAAGAACTTATAGGAGTCAGACGAGCTGATGGTGATCTACAAGAAAGCGAACTGCCAAGACTCCTTGTTGAATATTTCCATTTATGAAAATGCAGCAAACAAAAATTGAGGAAAAAACAAATGACCAGTTAAACACATTTTGGCTAAGAGTATTTACATTGATAAAACGTTTGTTTGGCAGTGAGCAGTTTCGATCCCGAATTAAACATAGCTAGCTATTTCATCAGACATGCTAGTCTTTAAGGTAGTGTAGGTCAACAAGTAACTTAATACTCCGGCGTTAAAACGCGTTAGAAACGTAATCAAAGCTGTTGTCGCACCAGTAAAGTAGGATAAAAGGTTGTTCTCCACAGGAAAGGAACACTTTTGTGCGAAATAAGTAAGGATTAGCATTGTGATTTGGCGAGTCTTGGAATGTTCATCATTGAGCGCTAGTTTTGATATAAAATAGCTTATTTGGCAGTGAGCAGTACTCCCTATAATTGACTATACGGGGATCCGCCCGAAAGGGGTACGTTTTTCAGGCCGCAGGTATAGAAAAGGGGTGGGAATTTGTGAATTTTGGTATAAAAAGGGGTAGCTTTTCTTCAAAAGTATATGAAAGGGTACCTTTTCTGGCAAAAAAGTGTATAAAAGGGGTACCTTTTTGCTGAAATTTGGTATATCAAAGGGTAAGGGGTCGAGAGTCCGGGCGGAGCATCCCTGTATGAAACGACCCCGGAGTACCCCCTCCGGGGAGCAGTTCCGATCCTGAAATAGATATAGTTATTTCATCAGACATGCTAGTTTCAGTAGCTTAACGTAGTATAGGTAAACAAGTAACTTAATACTCGTTAAAAGGTTATTCAGTCCACAAGAAAGGAAAAATCCTACGCGAAATAAGTAAGCGCGATTAGCTTGGAGATTTGGCGAGTCTTGGAATGTTCATCATCGAGCTCTAGAATACTTGCAAAGGCAACCCAGTGAACGCTCCAAGAGCGTCTAGTTAAACCAAAATTGCCAATCTGGTTTTCATAATCATGATTGAGTCATATTAATCTTAAATACTTGAACTATTCGGACTTTCGAAATATTGGGCGTTTTCATCCAAGTGCCCCTTTAAGCATTACTACTGTGATGGTTAACCTTTGAAACACTTGTTCTATGAAAGAAAGAAAGAAAGAAAGAAAGAAAGAAAGAAAGAAAGAAAGAAAGAAAGAAAGAAAGAAAGAAAGAAAGAAAGAAAGAAAGAAAGAAAGAAAGAAAGAAAGAAAGAAAGAAAGAAAGAAAGAAAGAAAGAAAGAAAGAAAGAAAGAAAGAAAGAAAGAAAGAAAGAAAGAAAGAAAGAAAGAAAGAAAGAAAGAAAGAAAGAAAGAAAGAAAGAAAGAAAGAAAGAAAGAAAGAAAGAAAGAAAGAAAGAAAGAAAGAAAGAAAGAAAGAAAGAAAGAAAGAAAGAAAGAAAGAAAGAAAGAAAGAAAGAAAGAAAGAAAGAAAGAAAGAAAGAAAGAAAGAAAGAAAGAAAGAAAGAAAGGAAGGAAGGAAGGAAAGAAAACTAATTACCGTCAGGAGAACAAAATGTGATGTCAGCCCATCTCTCCTCTGGTATATGCTGAATATCCTCTATCTCGCCTCCGCCAGACCGTCGCGTATTCTCGAAAAAATTCAACAACGCGTCTTTAGTTGTTTTGTCTGAAATCCCTTTAACTCTCACTACTCTAGACCGCTGTACAGGTTGTTCGGATTCTTCTTCTACGTTCAAAGAAGGCTTTTTCTTCGGCTGGACTGGTTTTGTTACGGTCAGTGGACACCCATCCAGAGTGTGTTTTCCCCACTCCAATACTGTCTTGGCGTCTAAAAGCAAAGAGAAAGTCACGGTAATGGTGCGTTGACTAGGAATGATAAAGCTGCGCATTATTTTAGTAAAAAAAAGGGAACGCAATCAAATTAGCAGTCACCTAAGAAAATTAGAAGTTATAAGTATCAATTGACTTTTAAAAACAACAAGTCCTGAAAAGAAACGAGAAAGTGAAAAAAAAAATAAAAGGAATAAAAACACAATAATATAATAAAACAAGGCAACGACGACAACAACAACAAAAACAACAAAGAGGGTCTCAATGGGTTTAACCGTTAGCCGTAAAACAGCCCAAAAATTTAGCCGTTAGGCGTAAAAAGTTAACAACAACAAAAGTAGTGTTTATCCTGGTCTACAATTTTCTCTAGTGAAATCTTTAAAATGCCTTCCCATAACATCTGTTCAGTCTTATAACTTACCATTAGGAGATTCAAATGTAACGACAGCTTGATTACCATCGAGTATGACGTTTTTAACGTTACCACCATGAGACCGACGAGCATTTTCAAAGTACATCTGTATGGCGTCTTTTGTTGTTTTACTAGAAAGACCGCTGACCAGTACAGAAGCACACTAAAAAAAAACAGAAATTCATTGGTATTAAAATAGTCTATAAGCCATGCCTTATGTCACCATATTTTGGAAGGAGAGAGCTGACAAGCAAATATTCCCACAATCAACAATGAATTTGGGTGTTTAAGAATACATTGGTAAAAGGTGAGCTCTCTCGCTGCTACATACACCTACTTGCAAGAACGTTGTCATACAACATTTGAGCATTTGTAGTTTAGTGGATTAGGAATAAATTAAAAGTACAAAAGAAGATCATTGAAGCAGAACTCTTTCTTTTGTACTTTTAATTTATTCCTAATCTTGAAACTACAAATGTTCAAATGTTGTATGACAACGTTTTTGCAAGTAGGTGTACATCTATTTCAAAAAAATAGCGCTTATAAAGCGCATGTGGCACTGCTAGTAATGGGATTTATAGTGTTATAGAAATTTGTACAAGATGTCCATTTCGTGAGTTTTGGATGTGGTGATAAGATGTCGTTTGTATGTTTTGTATTAGGTGAAATATAGTGGAATACGAAAATAAAACCATACGTAAATATTAAATGGAAATCGCGCTAAATTATACTTATTTTTTTAAATCAGTTCCGCTTTCAAACCTCAGTTATCTTGCGATCTTGCGATAGGAGGAGGTACACTTTGTACGGCATTTTGTGCTTCAACCAAGGTCATTTCAGAATAATTTTCATTTGATTCGATTATATGAATCTTTAAATTTATTGCGTCGGCCACAGCTTGTATTATGATATGATCAGCCCATGTTCCTTGCATAGACATGTTGTTTAAATATTGTAACCAAGATGTTTCTAAATCGAAGAGTTCCGAACTTATAGTTCTTATAACTTATAGATAGTTTTCGAGAAGATCCGAGAAGGTATTGATCGTTTCGGTTGACATCTTTTTTGATATTTGGGGTTCCTGTGTAAAGTTTACTTACTCACGGACATCGCTCGATAGCATAGTGGTACTGCTTCGCGAAGCAGTGCCACAAAAACTGAATACTGCATACTGAATACTGCATACTGAATACTGCATACTGAATACTGCATACTGAATACTGCATACTGAATACTGCATACTGAATACTGCATACTGAATACTGCATACTGAATACTGCATACTGAATACTGCATACTGAATACTGAATACTGAATACTGAATACTGCATACTGAATACTGCATACTGAATACTGCATACTGAATACTGCATACTGAATACTGCATACTGAATACTGCATACTGAATACTGCATACTGAATACTGCATACTGAATACTGCATACTGAATACTGCATACTGAATACTGCATACTGAATACTGCATACTGAATACTGCATACTGAATACTGCATACTGAATACTGCATACTGAATACTGAATACTGAATACTGAGAACCCGTTTTTCACCAGATTTTGGCGTAGGATTCACACATATCAAGATGTAACGAAAGGACAATATGATTTCTAAGTTGCCTTGCTGTTTGTGAGCCTGTTATTTATTTTGTATTCAGAAACTCTTACCTCAGAATCTTCAAGTTCTTCTTTATAGGGTATTTTACTTGTCCTATCTACTGTGGACTCCATTTCTCTAATCACAATTAAACGAGCTCCTTTATATTCATGCTTTGCTTTAGTACTGACCCTCTCAGCAACTTAAAGAGAAAAATAAATCAGAAATAAATATGAAAAATATAGTAAACAGCAGCACATCAGCAATCCAATTGAAATAATAATAACAATAATAATAAGAATATTAAGAATAAGAAGAATAATGATAATGATGATGATGATGATGATAATAGTAATAGTAATAATAATAATAATAATAATAATAATAATAACAATAATAATAATAACAATATCTATATTCAGTAACAAAGCCCCAACTCGCTTGCTATTGTAATTAAAAATGACAGAGGAAAAAAAGATACCATAATAATAAAGTTAATTTAATTTTTTGTAATAAAAATAGGCAATATGCATCAAAGGAAAGATCAGAAAAAATACCCTATTGTTTTCGTCTGTTGAAATAGTTACATTTCCATAGAAAATAGAAAAGGAAATATTGTCAGATGAATTTTTAGAGTCAAACAAAAGTAATTTCCCATCATGCTTTGTGATAGAAATTCGATGCTCGTGCATGGTAGCACATGTAGCCCGATCTTACGAGGGTAATATATCATCAATATGTCACGCATGCATAGTCACGATATTTCTAGACGTTCAAGTTCATTATTATGAACCGTATCGTTTTCTTTAGGCTTTTAATATTAACTATGAACTCTAGATTTAGATTACTTAATTTCATAGAAAAATGAAGCCAGAAGAATCGAATACGATTTTGAAACGCTCTCGTAGACCACTGATAGTGCGAGGGTGTAGCGGACTACATACAAGGAATGCGGGTGGAATGTCGAGTCATCTGGTTTCTACGCGGGCACAACTTGGTTGTAAACAAACCCTTTATTCTCTAGCTTACAAATTGTGGGAAAACACAGTGGAAACCCGGTTGGAAAACCCGGTGAAACCTAAAGCAATTAATACAGCAAAATTACAATACATACAAGGAAAATAAAATGCAAAAAAGACTAGATAAACTCACCAAATTGACGACACGACAGGCGAACACACACACACCACGATATGAGCACATGCTACATACTTTGCGCGCAAAGCATTACGGGAAATTACGATGGTGCAACGGAAACTGGAATATGAAACGCGGACCTATGGATTGGATGGCTTGTTGAGGTTAGCCTCAACATCCCGGGGGGGCAGGCTGAATGTACCCCGTTATAACCTAATGTAACTATCAAACTCAAACTACTGACATAACAGTGTTCTTAGTGTTCATATAATGTTTCTATTTTGGTTCTCTTCACGATAATGTCCTTCATACTGCCTCCAATACGAGACACAACTTGTTTACAGGACGAACAAGTAGGGAACTCTTTGTCTTGATTTCTGCAACTCGTACACGGTGGTCTTCACCTGGGAAGATCCTTGTAACTCTTCCGAGAAGCCAACGAGATCTTGGTAGAGCGCTGTCTGCGATGAGCACCAAGTCGTTCACAGCTAGATTCCTCTTGTTGTGCGTCCACTTCTGACGTCGCTGCAGCGTTGTGATATATTCTCGCAGCCACCTTGTCCAAATGCAGTCGGCCAGAAACTGAGCTTGCCTCCACTGCTTACGGCCATAAAGATCTTCCTTGTCATCAGCTGGAAGTTCTCCGATTTGCTCCTTCGGCCATTCCTCCTCGTGTTTCCACAGAAAGTCTGGCCCTCGCCACCAGCGGCAGCCCGGGTGGAAGGACTGTATATCCATTCCCCGCGATCCCTCATCTGCTGGGTTTAGGTTGCCGGGAACGAAATGCCACTGTTCTGGAGTTGTACTCTCGTGGATCTCTGTCAGACGGTTGGCCACGAAGGTGTGGAATCTTCGGGTAGTATTTCGCACGTACTGTAAAGTTGTCATTGAGTCTGACCAGAAATGCGTATCATCTACTGGCTCCTCCAATTCCCTGAGGACTGTCTTGCTCAGACGTGTCGCAAGTACGGCCGCTTGTAGCTCTAGTCTTGGTATTGTCCATTCTTTCAGAGGGGTGTTTCGACTCTTTCCCATGACAAAGGCACAGTATATTCTTCCTTCTTCATCTACCATCCTCAGGTATGACACTGCAGCATAGCCACTCCTGGAAGCATCAGAAAAGTGATGCAACTGCATGGTTGTTATCTTGCCGAGGTCAGCGGTCTTGTAACACCTTGGGATGCGGATATGCACGATTGACGGCAAGGACTGCAACCACCTTCGCCACTGTGTGAGATAAGGTTCAGGAATTTCCTGGTCCCAGAGAAACTCCTTTCTCCAGAGGTCTTGCAGAAGTATTTTCACCGGGAGGACGTACGGAGCCAAGAATCCTAGTGGGTCAAATAGCGAACTGACAACACTGAGGATTCCTCTCTTGGTGAATGGCCTTTCGGTCGGGATGACTTTAAACTGGAAGGTATCAGTGTGTGCGTCCCATGAGATGCCTAATGTGCGTTGGATAGGTAACTGATCCAAGTCCAGATCCAACGTTGGGTTGACTCTGCTTTCTCGTGGGAGTGCGGCTCTTTCCCGACGATTGCTGGCGAATTTCGTTAGACGAAATCCTCCTTCTCTGAGCACTTTAACTAGTTCTGTCGCAATGTGCACAGCTTCCTCTGTTGTTGGAGTGGATTTCAAAACATCATCCACGTAAAAGTTTCTATGCACACTCTCGATAACTTGTGGGTCGTAGCTCTGTTTTTTGTCTTCAGCTGCCGTCTTCAGAGCTTTATTAGCACAACATGGCGACGATTTGGCGCCAAAGATGTGTACTAACATTTTGTATTCCTGAGGCGGATCATCAGTACTTCCAGGCCACCACAAGAACCTCAACGCATCCGTGTCTTCTGGCGTAACCTCTACTTGATTAAACATGCCCTCTATGTCCGCGGTGAATGCGGCTTCGTGTTGTCTGAATCTTATTAGCACCCCGGAGAGGTCGTTGGTGAGACACGGGCCTTGCAGTAGACAGTCGTTCAGTGATACTCCAGCGAACTTGGCGGCAGCATCAAACACGATCCTAACCTTATTGGGCTTGTTGGGATTCAAGACCGGGTGATGTGGGAGCCTTCTAGCGTACCCCTTCGTCAGGTATTCCTTCATCGCAGCTCTGTACTTCGACTCTAGTTCAGGATCACGACGAAACCGTTTCTTTAGATGTTGTATCCTGGCTTCCGCAAGCTTTCGGTTGTATGGTAGTGAAATGTTCTCATCTTTCCACAGGAGACCTATCTGGTAATGATCGCCGTTCTTTGTGATGGTACTGTCGATTCGTTTAAGCGCTCGCTTATCCTCCACGGATAGTGGTCCTGTTTCGAGGTTGTAGGTACCGTACGATTCTACTTTCCAGAATTCTTCTAGCTGGCGACTGAGTTGGAGGTCTTCACCGGCAACAAAGTTCGAGTTTGCGCATTGTTTAGTCGACTCCTTGGTAGCACCGCCAAGGATGCTCCATCCTAAGCTAGACCTTATGGCGATTGGTGCATTTGACTTTCCTCTTCTAACCTCCAGTGGTATGAAGGCTTCACTAACGTTGGTGCCGATTAAGACTGATATTTTCTTCCTTTCAACTTCCGGGAAAGGGACGTCTTGTAGGTGTGGCCACTGGTTAACATGGTTCACAATCTTCGTGTGTTTGAGTGGTATTGTAAGCTCCTTCACTGCCCATGCACTTTCAACCGGTACCGCCTCGTGTTCTTCTTTGTCTATTGCTTCTAGCTTGAAGCTCACCTTCTCCGCCTGGTTGGGCACGTCCTTGTCACTTACAGTGTTGAGATAGAGTGTTCCTGGTTTTCCTTTAATGTTAAGCTCTTTGATCAATGAAGGGTCGACCAGTGTGACGTCTGAGCCCGAGTCTATTAAACAGTACGTGGTAATTGAATTAGAGCCTGCGTCGGTTATCTTTAAAGGAAGTACTTGTAGCATGATGTCCTGTGAGTCATCTGCAGCTGTGGAACACGATTTAGTCATACTGTAGTTTGTCTGCTTGGCTTTAACTTCGTTGTCATTTTCTGGGCGTTTCTCGTCCCCTTGGACTGCGGCACTTGTCTGCGGTTCTGTGAAATGTAATAACGAGTGATGGGGCTTTCCGCAACCTGACGCCTGGCACCGAGTTGTACACTTGCATGTCTTGGATGTATGTTCTGTGGAACTGAGACAGTTGAAACAAAGTTTCTTTGTCTTTACAAATTCATTCCTCTCCTTTGGTGACTTCGCTTTAAAGAGCTCGCATCGATAAAGGCGATGTGGCCTTTCACACAATGGACACGCTTCTTCTTTCTTTGCTGTTGTAGTGTAGGCTGTCACCCTGTAGTTAGTGGGTGTCGTTTTCTGTCGATCGTATTTGTGGTGTTTAGTGGAGGCCACTTCACAAGACGCTCTTGCTAGGAATGGATGGTTCATAACTTCTGCTCGATCTCGTAGGAAGTCGACCACGTCTTTAAATGTTGGCATCTGTTGTCCACCTTTCTTCTTGTTTGTTACTTCCACGAACTTGGTCTGGGCCCACTTCGGAAGGCGTGCGATGATTCTCTCCAGGCTGTCTGTGTTCATTTCTCCTAGGTAGCCCATGCTGTGCAAGGTATAGTACGTGGCTTGAGCGTCATCTGCTAATTGTTGTAAGGCCCGTTTGTCATTCTGTATTGCAGGGCCATTTGTGAGTCCATCTACACACGCGCGTACCACTTGGGCAGGGCGCCCAAAACGTTCTTGGAGAGTCCTTAGCGCGCTGGTGAGACCCCCTGGTAGGGCCTCATAACGCTGCACAGCCTTCAGAGCTTGACCTTCTAGAAACTGTAAGAGCAACGTCATTTTCACCGATTCATCGAGACCACGTGATTCGACCATTTGACTGAAACGTTGGCGGAAGGTCGGGAACTTCTCAGGAGATCCATCAAATTTCTGCACTTGCACCTTAGGTAAATCTTGGGTCATACTGATGCTCGATATTGCCGAGGCGATGGTAGTAAGAAGACTTTCGTTGTTAACACAAGGGTATTCGACTGAACTGGGCGTGGTCGAGGCCAATTTTCTTTGCGTAGGGTGGGGCTCTGTCGTCCCCACTTTCGTTCTGGGAGGAAAACGTTTGAACTTTAGATAGTCGTCTTGAGCACCTTTACTCTGGTTGGGGACCATGGGACCTTCTACTTCTTCTGGAACACGATATGGATCTTTCACTATTACATGCGACGATTCACTTTCGTACGTACGCGGGTCGGGGACCGCGTTGAGTTTCGCTTGTTTTGAAGCTCTGGTTTTGCTCTCAATGAACGGCAAGACTGTGGTCTTGGACGCCGACGCAAACAGGGGCGTTGACGTGTAGGGTGGAGCCCTTGGAGAACGCGAGTCCAGGGGACTCGCGAATGTATACACGGGTGATGAGGTAACCAACTCTGACGAAGTCTGTGGAGTACTTCTTGGAGCTAACTCTTGACTTGGGAAGTCTGTAACACTTTGTTGATCTCTGTAGAAGGGGGGCTTGTCAACTACTTGTGGATCCGGCGTGACGACATCTGAAAACATAGGAGGGGGTGGTATAACGAGCGAGGCGATCATTTCATCGAAATCCTCTTCGCGTGACATTGGGTTGTCGTCTTTCGTATTTTGTTTCATCTCTAGCGTCTCTTGAATCTCCATTTCGGTTCGTGCGATTTCTTGTTCGAGTCTCGTAACTTCAACTTCAACAGCACTAGCGGTAAACAGATTTATTTTCTCACTGTAATCTTTCTTTCTCTTTAGTTGCGCTTGATATTGTTCCATTACGCTTAAATATTTTCCACAGGACTCGTCTAGTAAATTAGCATACTGTTGACAACAATGCTGATAACGATCAAAGGCGCCGATCAGTCTGGAATGTAGCTCGTGGATGACTTCGAGATTCTTGTAGTCGCTCAACTTTTCGTCTATTTTATTACAAACCCGAGTGATCGCAGCCAAATATCCACTTCTTGATCTGTCCAAATCGCTGATCTTTGCTCGAAGAACACTAGCCTTATCGTCCATCTTTGGTTTCACTAAATGTAGCGGACTACATACAAGGAATGCGGGTGGAATGTCGAGTCATCTGGTTTCTACGCGGGCACAACTTGGTTGTAAACAAACCCTTTATTCTCTAGCTTACAAATTGTGGGAAAACACAGTGGAAACCCGGTTGGAAAACCCGGTGAAACCTAAAGCAATTAATACAGCAAAATTACAATACATACAAGGAAAATAAAATGCAAAAAAGACTAGATAAACTCACCAAATTGACGACACGACAGGCGAACACACACACACCACGATATGAGCACATGCTACATACTTTGCGCGCAAAGCATTACGGGAAATTACGATGGTGCAACGGAAACTGGAATATGAAACGCGGACCTATGGATTGGATGGCTTGTTGAGGTTAGCCTCAACAGAGGGAATTTCCCAAACGTTTGAAGATGTCTTCGCTCTGACAAATACTTTCACTTTCGCTTCTTTTGTTATTATTTACACAGATGTTGCCTAGAAAACTAACCTTACATATACCAACATTGAATTAAATTTTATACAAGTAGATAGGAAAATATTTCTGTGACAATTGCTCCCTAGAATAAAGTCAACGTGTTTTTGCATTCATTATAAACTCGTGGGCAAAGAGACCGGAAATAAAATGCAATATTACAAGCTTCATTGAAGTTATACTCGTCGTGATGACTCGTATTACGAATCAAAAGAAGCTTTGATATAACATTTTCTGTAGCAAAGTAATTGAAGTCTTCTTTCACGGCTAAAAGAAGTCGCTGAACTGAAAATTAAGACGACAACTCATACCTGAAGAGTCCCAAAAAACAATCCTTGCTTCGCCTCGATCAGGGTCAAACTCAATCTCGTCTATATCTCCTCCATTAGATTTCTTTCTGCTTTGAAAATAGATCTCCAAGTCGGCTTTACACAAACCTTTCGGCAAACCAGAAACACGAATGCTACACCCCGACATACTGAGTATGAATCGAAGGTCCAGCAACTGATATCTAAACACGTCCCACAATGCCGTGGAAATCGTTTTCTTGGAATTCTGTCTCGGGGAAATTATATGATGTCAGACGTCACGCTCAGGGTAAATTCCCTAATTATAATTCATTACTTCTGCAAATTCTTTAATAATTCCTTAGTAAGAAAGTCAAATTGTCTAGATTAAGAAACAAACGAAATATTTACTTGAAAGAGCGTTTATAAAATTTATATTTTCGAGTTTTTTAAAGATTTTGGTAACGGCCGAATCGTACCTCAACAAAGGGATTGCGTGACAAGTTTTCGTGGAAATATGATCAATATTCAAGTTCCGTTATTTCCTAGAAAATCAGCAGGGGAGTTTTTTCGGGGAAAACACCTCAGTAATATTACTTGTACTGAAGCAAAAGAAACCCGAACTCAGGGTAATTCAAAGGTAAGATAACCGATAGAGTTATTTCTCAAAAAATTGACAGTACGAATTGGCATAATAAACCCAAAGAACTAGTTATTAATAAACCTATTATTCAACGCTTCCAGAATGTACCAGCAGGAAAATCATTTGGTCACCAAACTGTCTTTATTTCAAAAATGGTTTGCATTGATGCTGCTAAATGAAGTTGTAGGCTGGCACTCCAATGACATAATATTGGATCACCTTGATAAGATGGCGAATGCAATCCCAGGGCCTTTAGAAATAAATAAAGCATAATGTCTAGGCAAGGTATTACTACTAAAGTCTAAGAACTTTTATTTACATTTTATGGAGATTTGTATAGACCCATTGTAGCACTTTGGAATGCAGCTCAATTTAGAGTTACAATTTCTTTTTCAAATTTTAAAATCAAGGAAATCACAACTCATGATCATTGTGAGTAAATTTATGAAATAGTTTATGAATTTTTAATATATATGATTAGAATTTATACCAATTCATCATTGTGACTATCCATCCATTTTATTTATATTAAAAGAAGCAGAAGGGGCACAATTGTAATTAAAAGGATTGCCCTCTCTCGACTAGTCTTTTAATCCTCACCCCCCTTCCCCTACTTCTCTGGAGTTGTATTGGTTAATACTGGGCATGAATTTCTTTTATAGTCTGCTAAACTGAAAAGGTAAAATGCAGGAAGAATGTGATGTTGACGAGGAACCAGGATTTTTGGTTAGAGTAACTGGATTCTCAAGTAAAACTACAAAAGATGCACTTCTCAATTTTTTTGAAAACACACGAAGATCTGGAGGAGGAGAGATCAAGGACATTCAACTAAACCAACATGAGGGGTTTGCAGATATCATATTCTGGTCTAACCAAGGTAAGTCTCATTTTTTTAGGGTTAGACTTGTTCAGGGTGGGGAGGCGAGCCAGCAGAAGGCCCCAGATACCTCCATTCCCTTCCTTTATTCTGGCATTATAATCTTTTAAAGAAGAATAAAGTGTCCAAAATTAAAAAGAAAAGGTCACAAGGAGCTCCCCTCCATCCTTCAGCATTAGAAACCCTTCATCCATCCATCCATCTATTCATCCATCCATTCATTCATCCATCTATCAATCCATCTATTAATCCATCTATTTGTTCATCTTTTCATCCATTCATTCATTAATCAATTCAATCATTCATTCATTCATTCATTCATTCATCCATCTATTCATTCATTAATCATTCAATCATTCAATCATTCAATCATTCATTATTTCATTCATTCATTCATTAATCCATCTATTCATTCATTTTATTCATCCATCCATTCATCCATCCATCCACTCATTCAACCATCCATTCATCCATCCATCCACTAACTTATTCATTCATTCATCCATCCATTCATCCATCCATCCATTCATTCATCCATCCATTCATCCATCCACTCGTCCATCCATTCATTCAATCATTTAATATTTATTTATTTGTTTATATTGAAAATCAGATGCTGAGACAGTTGTACAAAAGGACAACTTGGAGCTTGATGGTACCAACCTGACTACGACTTTGAAGAAACTTCCAAAAGAGCTCCCAGTAGACGTAAGAAGACTTTATGTAGTGGGTATAAATGATAAGACTACAAAGGATGGGCTCAAGTCATTCATGGAGGTAGTCAGCAGTGGTGAAGTTGAAAGTATGCTCTTTGGCAGTAACTCTGATTGTATGGTTTCTCTTAAAGAAACAATCGGTGAGTTAATTCTTAAAAACAGGGAGGTGCATAAATGTAGAAATCATGAATTTAAGGAGCCATTGGGCTTATCATCTTTTGCACATAGTGAGTATTTTTTGAGAAACTGATTGTTACTGAGATGCGCACTAGTCCCCTTCATAGTTTGAAAGGAAGCTGTGCCTTTGCACCGAAGCGAGACCAATGGTGAGCTTGCAATGCATGATAGAGACCTTTTTTATCACCTTGGACAATTATTCACATGTCTCTATTATTGCAAGCTTACTGTCTTGCTTCGATGCAAAGGCACAACTGCCTTTCAAAAATGGCACTGCAGGGAACCTTGAAGAGGACTATTTATGCTTTACCTTTTTAGAAATATCACTTGATTCTCTTAAGAATATATATATATATATATTTTGAGTTGTATACAAAATTCAACTGTTAAAGAAAAAATTGATACTAGCTCTAGGGAAGATACTATGTACGTGGTCCGAAATGAGGGAACAGTGCACCCAAGCCAAAGAAGATCATATCATTAAAAGCCAAAACTCATAAAAAGTTTTTCTTTAGTTTAAATATATTGTGTTTTGCTTATTTTTAGGGCAAATTAATTAAGGAAGGAAGTAAGGAAGGAAGGGAGGAAAGAAAGGAATGGAGGAATGAATGAATGAATGAATGAATGAACAAAAGGAAGAATGAATGAATGAATAAATGGATGAATGAATGGATGAATGGATGGATGGATGGATGGATGGATGGATGGATGGATGGATGGATGGATGGATGGATGGATGGATGGATGGATGGATGGATGGATGGATGGATGAACAGATCGATGGATGGATGGATGGATGGATGGATGAACAGATCGATGAATAAATGTGGATTCACGCTCTAAAAAAATGTTCAATAAATATTCAAACATTTTCAGGCTTCCATGAAGTACAAAAGATGTGCAAGAACAATTCCCTTGATGATAACTTCCTAAGAATTGAACAAGTCAAGATATGTGACTGTATCGAGGTGTCTGGACTTGCTCCCAACACAACTAGGGATGCCATATTTTACTACTTCAGAAATAAAAGAAATGGCGGAGGAGACGTAAAAAGTTGCAAAGACATCGAAATTTCCAAGAAAAGAATGATTATATCATTTGAAGATCCTAAAGGTTAGTTTGTAACAATAGATTCCCTGGTTTCTTATTCTCAACTTTGAGGGCACTTTTCATAAATACAATAGCTTATTATACTTTACTTCACATGGAAGCTATTGTGCGTATACAAATGCCCCTCAAATTTAATGCAAATTTATGAGCCAAATCGAAATGCTTTTATTGCTCGTAAGAAAGCAGCGTATAGACCCCTTTCACGTGACGTCAAAGCAGCTCAATTTCGACGTAAAAACAAAAGAATTTTTAAATCTTTAATTTTTTTAATTTTTTAATATTTGATTGGAACCTATTGTGTTGCCCTCCAAATTGAGCTGCATTCCGACGTGCTGCAAGGGGTCTATAATAAGTCCTAAGGAATGACACGTGGCCTAAATTAGAAAAGCACTTACGTCCGAGATCATAAAAGTTCATTATATGTTCAGTCCAAGTGAAAAAGAATTAAAAATCAATAAACGCACATTGAAGATTTTAACCTAACTCAACCTCCATTAATTGAATAACATGTTAATAATTCCTGTCTACGTACCTGCATGTTCCCCCCTGAAAACTAGTTCCATAGCGGCGTAGGAAAGCTTCTCCTCTTGGGCCAATGGAATAATTTCCTCAGAAAACTTTTTACAGTATACTTTTTTTAGCGTGTGCGTAAAGTTTTCCCATTTCCGATCGACCACGTCTCATTCTCTTGTGAATAAGCTTCTTCAGTTTTTTCGGGTTGTATCCATATTCATGTGTATTCTCAAGTGCAAACATTAAACAAAGAAATGATACTCTAGGGAAAGACACGTGTAAGTTCTGAAATGGGAAAATATTACAACAAGGTACTGAAAATCTCATTATATTTTCAGTCCTTGATTCCGTGATTAAGCAAGACCACATTGTGGACGATGTACGTCTAATTGTCAGACGTTATTACCCTTTTCTTGGTGAAACATCACTCACCAACCCGGCAGGCGCAGAAAAATACAACGTTGTCATAGTAGACCCACAAACCATATTATTCATCAAGGAATTTCTCAGCCAAGAATTTGACCAGCTTCTCCAGGACCACCGAGTAAAGTACACGTGGCAGCAAGGTTCAGGGGAGATTGTTCTTGGTTGTGCTGAACACAAGATGGACAAGAAGACATGGGAGAATTCCTGTGAAGTTGTTGTAGCCTACATCAATCAGATTGTGAATGAAAAGATTACTATATCTCAAGAAGTATGGGAGCAGATGTCGGATGAGGCAAAGGATAAGTGTGCTGTATTTGAAAATCAAATAAGCATACAACACGTGTTTGACTTTAAAACTAAGGAAAATTCAATAGTAATGAGAGGAAAGAAAACCGATGTATGTAACCTGGCGAAGCAGTTGCAAGATTTAGTGTCTCGCATCGAGGAGCAGATATTGATTGAAAAAAGCAAAATTACAAAGAAAATCGAACTTTCTGCCTTGCAAATGGAGTTGATGAACTGTACTGGATTTGTTGATGGTCTCCATACAAGATTCAGAGGCCTTGAAGTTACCGTGATAAGCGATTCAAATGACCAAGCAATCCAACTTCGAGGGATTGAAGAAGAAGTGAATGAATGCACTGTAATTGTCTGGCAGAAACTTTCGAAATTTAAAGATACTGAGATGAAATTTTCCAAATCTGTGGTCAGTATACTTGGCGCTGAGAGAGGAAAAGCATTTGTCGCAACAAGTTTCAAGAATAACAGCATTCAAGCTATCATAAGTTTTGACAGCTCGTCTGACACGCAAATGATGGTCAAAGCAATGGATCGGGATCATATGAATAAGGCGATGGAGTTGATCAAGAATGCTATAGCAGAAGAAAGCATTCCACTCGATCCAGGTCAAAAACAGTTGGTTGAGTCGGAGAAATGGAAAGAACTCAAGCTTTCTATCCAACGGTCGATGCTCATACAAGTTACAGAAGAACCAGCGACAAGCATGTTGTTGTTAGTCGGTATCAAGGAAGAGGTTGACATGGCTAAAGCAAAATTTGAAGAGTTTTTCGACAACAATGTTATCTTGAATCGAGTTATTGACACAGAAACTGGTTGCGTCAGGTTTCTTCTTGAATTTAGAGTACTGGCAATGAAGAATGTTGAAGACTCGCTGAAGAAACATTCAGTTAAAGTGTTGATGAAAAGTGGTGAAAGCGGCGACGGTAAAATTGTAGTGTCCGGTACAAAAGAAGGAATCAAGGAGGCGGTTCCAAGAATTGAAATGTTGATAAAGAGTGTCAAGGACGACATCATATTGTTAGATACACAGGGGTCGAGTAAAATGGATATAGACAAGGAATGGCTGGAGTGCCTTCGCGGAGTTGAGAAGAAATACAGTTGTGTTGTTGAGCAGTGCATTGAATCAAAAAGAGACACTAATGTCAAGGTAACCGCTCGTTTGTCTGAATGCATCTTTTATTTATCATTATTTATGCTAAGGTTGTTACTGTTTTTGTTGTTGTTATATTATTATTATTATTATCTTATCATTATTATCATTATTATTATTATTATTATTACTATTATTATTATCTTATTATTATTTCATAATTATTGTATAACTAGATCCATGTATTTGCTGACGACAGCATCACTATACAAAAGGTCGAAGACGAAATAAAATTCATTCTAAAAGATGACAAAAATGAAGGTAAATTACCTACACCTATTTCAATTAACGTTGATAACGAGAGATCTGAAATGTTCTTTAATCTTTAATCACTATTTGTAACAAATTACAAATAAAAATAAATAAATAAGTAGAGCAAGTGGTTATAGGAGGGCAGTAGGGGGAAACTATATTATCATGCTAAGACTACACTCCCAATCTGAGACCCAAAGGAATTGTGGGAAACTGAATGCTCATCTCATAAATATTGCAAATGCATAGTTGCAATCACCCTTGAATGGTGTTGAATTGCTAATTTGTGTCACTTATCGTATTAATTCACATCTCCCGTTATCAACGTTAATTGAAATAGGTGTATATAGTTAGGCAAACGTCTATAGTGTGACTATTGATATTGATAGTAGAAAAAAATGCCATCAGTAACAACAAACGGGGCCGTTACTTGCACATTGGTTGATATAACAAACAAAAAATTCATAAAAAGAAGCAATTGTGACTGAGGGAGTGTGGGTTCAAACTCATAAAATATGTATTTGAAACAATTGGTTTGTTAGACTTTTAACTGACTTTTTATATTCTCATGATCAGTTGCTAAAACTACTCATTACGAATTTATGGAAACATTGGCCGTATCAAGACCTGCCCAGTTAAGGGAAACAAATTCTTTATATGAAACAGAAGATATCAGTGAAGAAACTGAAGAGGTAAAAAAAACTAAATAAGTAAAAAAAAAAATAGGGGAAGTGTGTATATGTCGATACACAAGTTTCCATCATAACGAAACAAATGTTCATCATCAGCAATTGGCACAGGGCGGTTCCAGGATTGTGTGACCCGCATATCTTCTAACACGAAATGCAATGTATATTTCCTAGTGTGCTTCTGTACTGGTCAGCGGTCTTTCTAGTAAAACTACAAAAGACGCCATAGAAATTTACTTTGAAAGCGCTCGTCGGTCTCATGGTGGTGTCGTCATTAACGTGGAACTCAATGATAATCAAGCTGTAGTGACATTCGAATCTCCAAATGGTATGTTATATAACTTATATTGTAGAAGGTATTTTACAGTTTATTAACTTTAATATATATTTTTTTATTAAAAGTTAATTGATATTTATTACCTACAAATTTTCTTACAATTGCACACACTTTTTACTAATATAATACCATGATCTCCTCGGAGTTCATTGTTTTTGGAGGGACGTTTAATGGCTAACATCCCTCCTTCATGAATAGGATGAGGGAAATTTCCCTCATCCTATTCATGAGGTTGTCCCTCATGCAACCCAATCATCGGGACACCGAGTCTGAAAGACCCGATTCGAAATCGGATTCATTTTAAATCAGGATGTATGTGGTCCTTCTACAAGCTTCATTCAATGTGGGATCGAGAAATTTGTCTTTGGGCCTGAGTGAACACGCTAAAACGATATTGGCGCATGCGTAAACGATGTTGTTGGTCACCATTTGATTTCAAACAAAACGTTTTCCCATGAGACGCATTAGACTGATTTAGCATCGGAACGGCTTCGGCGACGGCGACGTGACGGCACGCGGTATGGACTGGAACTAGCAGTTTTTCACTTCCGGTTTCCGAGGCGACGTCCTACACGTCCCGTTCAGGACGGCGTTTGAAGCAATTTCACGTCGTGAAGGAAACGTGACAGGTAAATTGTCTTAAATTTACTTTTATAACACAGAAGGTGATAAAATTAAGCTTTTATTTTGCTTAACAGTATGTTGCAATTTATCTAAATTAGTTTTTTTGGGTTTGTAAATAATTTTTCTTTCAAAAATGAGAGAAAATATGCAAGCACTTGAAGCACTCGACTCTGGAAAGTGTTTAGCGATATTTGCAAGTTTTATTTGAGTTGTATTTATTTGCCGTTTTAACGCTACCTTGTTTTATTTTAGAAGAAATTATAAAGAACGACACCACTAGGTGCAAGCTTCAGCTGTATATACTGTGTAATTATATTGACTAACAAACAACCATATAAACCTGTCTTCTTATTCCTCAGGATAGGTGAAAAACAACAACAACAAAATTCGAAAATGGATGCCAGTGGTAAAGAAAAGAAAAAGTAAGATTGAGTTAACACAATGTAAAATATACCCGAATATTTGTTCTTCATAGTTTGTTCGAGCTTATTTATCTGTTAGAAACACCATTAAAATTGGTTAATAATAAATACAGTCAAAGAATTATTACAGTCAAACCAATAAAACCGTGAACACCTAAAATATGTCTGGAATGTCTACAACCGCGATTGCGCCAAAGTTGTTTGCCGTTTAATGGTTTCAAACTTAATATTTTAGTTTTATTTTCAAGAACTTATAGAATTCTATTCGAGACAGATGGAACTGTTTATGGAAATTCGTTACGAACTCTTTTCACGGTAGCGGAAATTTCTATTTTACATCAGTGTAACGGTCTAAATAAACATTCCAGACATATTTTAGGTGTTCACGGTTTTCTTAGTTTGACTGTAATCTGATAAAATTATTAAGGTAAGAAAGGGAATCAACTACTATAAAAGAACTCATATAAATCAAAGGCTTTTAAAGATAAAAAAAGATTTTCCGCAGTCATTCATAACATTCTTAACTGCATGATTAATGATTATATAGTAATCTTTCCCCTATCTTTATTTCTAGGCAAAACATGACTTGGAATGACACTAGAGATTTGATGATGTTAAGGATGATTGCATCAGAGGGCGTTTTTAGCAATAAATTCGGCAGCAGAGAGAGAGGAAAAGCGTGGCAACTTGTTGCTGATGAGTTAAATGGCTACCCAAATTTTAATGTTAGTACACGATCACTCAGAGACAGATACTCGATCCTGTCGAAAAAGCTAAAGATGAAAAATGCAAAAGAACAGAAAGAAAGTGGTGGTGGGGGAGATCAAGAACCTACAGAGATGGAAATGATATTAGAAGACCTGGCAGAAATTGCAGAAAGCACAGAAAAACAATTTGAGGAGGAAAGTGAGAAGAAGAAGGAGTTAAACGAACAAGATAAAGTGAAAGCTACTGAAATGAGGGATAGAGCAATGGAGAGATTTGGACAAACAAGAAAAAGAGTTTGTCAAGATGCAGAAGCTGATGACACTCAGTCAGAGAAAGTAAAAAGAAGGTGCTCATCTGATACACTTGAGTGGCTTAAAGAGAAGGGAGTTGAAGACAAAAAGTTGAAGGAAGATGAAGCAAGACAGAGAAGAGAAGAGCTAGAACTTCTTCGAATGCAGCAAAATGATCTTTCTCAGCAGCTCATCTTGCAACAACAAAACCAACAGCAGCAAACACGACTCATGCAACAGCAATTTGCACAACAAATGCAGCAGCAGCAGCAACAACAACAACAGCAGCAACAGCAATTTCTGATGATGCAGCAACAGATGCTGGCTGTGATACAACAAATGGGTCATTCACAGAAAAAGGACTGATATTTTTATTGTTCATATTAATAATTAATATGAACAATAAAAATATCAGTCCTTTTTCTGTGCAACAATTATTGTTAATGTTTATAATTCTGGCTTCCTAGATTGCTTGAAGAAATAATTTGAAGAAATATTTCAATATTTATTACATTATTTATTACAATATTTATTAATGGTGCATTTACATTGCTATTACAACTTCAGTGAAATTGAAATTATATGTACTAAACCTTGGAATCAAGTAAAGTACAATAACAGAAACACTCTTTTTTTCATTTGCAATGTCAAGGCTTTGATGTCCATCAAATGCAAATTAGAATTACACCTGTTACTAAACTGTATATATGGCAAGTAGCTGCTACTTATTTATAATAATAACTTTTTGCATAATGTGTATATGAACCAAGAGTTAATGATTAAAATTAAGAATAGTTCTTTTTGAATGGCTGTGAACAAAACAATTCCTTCAATTCCAATAATTGGAATTGAAGGAATTGTTTTGTTCACAGCCATTCAAAAAGAACTATTCTTAATTTTAATCATTAACTCTTGGTTCATATACACATTATGCAAAAAGTTCGATCTTCATTTGCATAAATAAAATGCTAATACTTTATTTGTCAATTAACATGTGCCAAAAACATTAAAACTGGACAGACTGGTTGGTCCTTAAAATATTTTTCTTACTTTTCAATTGTTTGTGTTAGAGCATTGGAATTTCTCTAAAAACGTTTTTACCAAGGAATGCAGAGCATTGTAAAAAGAAAAATAGAGAAGAAAGCCTCTCCCCCTACCTCCCCTACTTCATGATGCATGAATGCTTTCTGCAAGAAGAGGACAAAGAAGCTCAAAATAGGGGGCACCGTATCACTTGAGAATGGGCTGCACACCCCCCTGGTCCCCTCCCTTTGATCTGCTGCTGAAAGTAGGCACAACCTGTTTAGGCTTACTTGAAAAAAAATTCAGAAAGAAGATCTGGTGAAACATCTAGTAATCTTAATTATTATTGAAAATACTCCTGTAGGGTAGGTGGTGGTAAATTAAAAAACTGAGAAACAATATTTTCATAAAGACATGTTCTTGCATTCTCCAGTAGAGCACTCACGACGTATATCTTCCCAACGGCACTAAGACCGATCTTTAACTGTTTTTTAAAATCAACAAATTTGAAAAAATTTGTGATGTTACCAAACATCCACTCCACTGACACCCTGACTTCGCTCATTCCTCTGTTGTACCTTACCATATCGTTCGTCAATTGTGCTCCCCTATATGGGGTCTGGAGGTGCACATTTAATGGGTATGCTGGATCCCCGTATAGACAAAGTGGTTGCCTATTATTTGCCCAGGCAACACGTCTAAGCTCCGTCAACAAATTTGATTCATAAAGAATCGTACTGTCGTGTCTCCTTCCTTCGTATGGTCCACTTAGGTTTGCAATCATGCCGTTTGGAATTACCACACTCTGAAATTTAATACCATGAACTCTTTTATGGCCATTGTAGAGTATTCTTTGGTCTCTTTTCGGTCTTGATACCTGGCGAAGAGTTCCATCCACGAAACCAAAACAGTTGGACAACGGAGCCCCACGTTGATGTATTGCAGCAGCATATTCTTGCAATTTCTGTGGTCGTAGCATCGGTTGATTCCAATCTGATAGGCGATGGTTATGGCAGTCATAAATGTAATCCAGCACTGTGTTAAAAATAATGCACAGCTCGCTAGGGTTTCTTCCAAATCTGGGCACCATATCACTGTACCGACAAGGGAAAGCAAGCCTTTTCAGGAGGATACAAACTGCTTCGACATCACTGCATACTGTTCGCTGACAACAAACAAACTTTTGAGGGAAATCAAGTGCTTCAATCAGGCCAACGAGATCTTTCTTGGCAAATCGCAGTTCTGTTCGACATTCAGTGTCATCCCAATTGTCGATATCAAACCTTCCAAATTTCCAATAAGGAAATACTTGTCTAGAGGAGTTGGCATCGTAGAGAAGAGCAAATTCATACTCGTCAATAATGTTTTGATCAAAAGCAAGTAAAAGGGCTTCTCTGACAGCCTGAAGTCCACCGCCTGAGCCCATGATTTTAAAAACTCTATTGTATTGGAATTGCTATGATATCTTATACATTCGTTTTTAGTTTTTTTGAGCAATAAAAGCGCTAGCCAAAACCATAACAAAGCGACGCCATTTTGATTTTTCTCCCGTTTCCGTCACGTCTTCGTCATCATATGCTAAGTCACGTTTCAGTCGCGACGTCTTGCCGTCCTCGCACCAGTCCATACCGCGTGCCGTCACGTCGCCGTCGCCGAAGCCGTCCCGATGCTAAATCAGTCTATTATAGATTAGACAGCAAATATCAGCTTATTGTGCTAACAATGAACATTCCTCAGCGTTCCCCAGAGTAGGGAGTCATCAAGGCTCTTTCAACGAAATCTCTTTAATATATTCTGATTTAAAGCTCATTTAGATCATAATACTTGATGTTTTCCTCGGAAATCATGGTATTACAAACTAATACGATGGCAATTTCGGGATATTAGTGATTAAATGTCCCTCTGCCTCAGGAGGTTTAGTAAAAGTCCCGAGGCCGTCGGCCTCGGGACTTCCACTAAATCTCCCTCGGCTTCGGGGACATTTAATCACTAATATCCCTCATTGCCATGGTATTACTTATAATGATACGCGGCTTTAATCGTTCCGTAGTCAAAACACTATTACTTTCTATTTGCTTTTAGATGCCAAGAGAGTACTGGAGCGGGGAAAACACACTCTGGATGGGTGTCCACTGACCGTAACAAAACCAGACCAGTCAAGGAAAACTCATCCTTTGAAAGAAGAAGAGTCCGAACAACCTGTACAGCGGTCTAGAGTAGTCATAGTTATGGGGATTTCAGACAAATCAGCTAAGGACGCGTTGTTGAATTTTTTCGAAAATACGCGACGGTCTGGCGGAGGCGAGATAGAGGATATTCAGCATATACCAGACGAGGGATTCGCTGAAATCACATTTTGTTCTCCTGATGGTATAATTGTTTGTCGCTTATTTCTTAGTTAAAAGAAGACTTTAAAGGTTAAAAGATGAGCTTAATATTAAAATAAAAAAGCTATTAAATTGCATGGGTGCTTGCAACAAACTCTAAAACGTTTTTTAAAGGAATTGTGTTTTCTTTTACTAGATGCTGAGCGAGTGTCTCAGAAAGAATGCCTCCAGCTTGATGATTCTAAGATCACAGTGATATTGAAAGAAATTCCGAAAGAGATCCCAAAAGACCCAAACAAGCTTCATGTGATGGGAATAGGCGAAACAACTACCAAGGAAGGGCTCGAATCATTCATGGAGGTGGTCAGCGGACAGGAAGTAGAGAGCATGTTGTTTGGAAGTAATTCTAATGCAATGGTTTCTTTTAAAGAACCACCTGGTGAGTCGCAATTGTATTCCGGACAAACGTCTATATTTGTTACACTAATATTTACGAAGTTTACGGGAACTTAGAGAGAGATTTCCGTATTGTTACGATGAAGGTTTACAAGTTTGAACATGATCAATTAGTGACGTAAAATGTAATGAGATCACGGGCAGTCAGTTATGCATCCATTAAGTCACTCGCTCGATTGTTCATCCAGCCGAAAAGAAGAAGAGATTATGCTCTTTCATGCAATTGTTAGTTTTAATACTGATTAAGAACCACTTGTGCAAGTTACGATTAATTTATATCTTATATCGGAAAATTTGAATTTTAAAACATGGAGCAACTACATCACTACATCGAAACAAGAGCAAACTCTTTTCAATCTTCTATGTCGAACTGAGATAAATTAACGAATAAAGAAAGACCTACAGGTAATAGCGTTATCATATCAATGTTCTCACATGCTCTCACCCAATGAGATAAAAGAGCAAAGTGTATGTAAGGGTTATACATTTTGCCCATTTATTTGTCTCTGATCAACCTCATCCAGTAACTTCTTAGTCAACCTTGAATAGCGAAATTTTAGATTCGACTTCAGTTCCTTGTCATTACTTCCCTGAAAGAAAGAAAGAAAGAAAGAAAGAAACACTTGCAAACAAAATAATCAAAAATATCCTTCACAATTTCGTCGACTTTACGTGTTCATAATGTTGCTGTTGGCAGATATAGACAAAGTCCAGAAGAAGTGTAGCACAAGAGCACTTGACGGTAGCCACCTCAAGATCGAACAGGTTAACATATGTGACTGTATCGAGGTGACAGGACTCGCTCCCAACACAACCAAGGACACCGTGTTTTATTACTTTGATAACCCAAGGAATGGAGGCGGTGAAGTAAAAAATGTGGAAATGAATTTGGACAACACAAGAGCTTTGGTGTTCTTCGAGGATCCATCAGGTTTGACGACATGTTTTAATTTATAATTAAGTTATTACTATTGATTTATTACCTAAAACATGCAATTTTTTAAACTTAAATATTCTGAAGTAGGCGTGGTTGTGGCAAAATTTTGCTTATTATGGAAATATTTTACCATTACCATCATACACAGCACGAAAATTATAAAGTCACTTAAATATTAACCAGAAAGACACATTTATGGATCAAAAATTATTTTATTGAACACAGCAATATATACACGCATTTCCTTTATTTTGAACCAGCGTAAAATGTATCAAGCAATTTCTTAATACATCGGACCAGCGTAAAATGTATCAAGCAATTTCTTAATACATCGGACCAGCGTAAAATGTATCAAGCAATTTCTTAATACATCGGACCAGCGTAAAATGTATCAAGCAATTTCTTAATACATCGGACCAGCGTAAAATGTATCAAGCAATTTCTTAATACATCGGACCAGCGTAAAATGTATCAAGCAATTTCTTAATATATCGGACCAGCGTAAAATGTATCAAGCAATTTCTTAATACATCGGACCAGCCTAAAATGTATCAAGCAATTTCTTAATACATCGGACCAGCGTAAAATGTATCAAGCAATTTCTTAATACATCGGACCAGCGTAAAATGTATCAAGTAATTTCTTAATACATCGGACCAGCGTAAAATGTATCAAGCAATTTCTTAATACATCGGACCAGCGTAAAATGTATCAAGCAATTTCTTAATACATCGGACCAGCGTAAAATGTATCAAGCAATTTCTTAATACATCGGACCAGCGTAAAATGTATCAAGCAATTTCTTAATACATCGGACCAGCGTAAAATGTATCAAGCAATTTCTTAATACATCGGACCAGCGTAAAATGTATCAAGCAATTTCTTAATACATCGGACCAGCGTAAAATGTATCAAGCAATTTCTTAATACATCGGACCAGCGTAAAATGTATCAAGCAATTTCTTAATACATCGGACCAGCGTAAAATGTATCAAGCAATTTCTTAATACATCGGACCAGCGTAAAATGTATCAAGCAATTTCTTAATACATCGGACCAGCGTAAAATGTATCAAGCAATTTCTTAATACATCGGACCAGCCTAAAATGTATCAAGCAATTTCTTAATACATCGGACCAGCGTAAAATGTATCAAGCAATTTCTTAATACATCGGACCAGCGTAAAATGTATCAAGCAATTTCTTAATACATCGGACCAGCGTAAAATGTATCAAGCAATTTCTTAATACATCGGACCAGCGTAAAATGTATCAAGCAATTTCTTAATACATCGGACCAGCGTAAAATGTATTAAGAAATTTCTTAATACATCGGACCAGCGTAAAATGTATCAAGCAATTTCTTAATACATCGGACCAGCGTAAAATGTATCAAGCAATTTCTTAATACATCGGACCAGCGTAAAATGTATTAAGAAATTTCTTAATACATCGGACCAGGGTAAAATGTATCAAGAAATTTCTTAATACATCGGACCAGCGTAAAATGTCTGGTATGAGTTGTCTTAAAAGTACGTTGATTTTACTAACTTTTGAATTCTTGGAACAAAACAGATTGTATGTCTAATATTTTACCATCCCACAAGTAAAAATATCGCTAAAAACTGTTATTTTGTCCAGAAACGCCTACTTCATAATATTTGAGTTTAAAAAATTGCATGTTCTAAGTATTACTTAGCTATCTTACAAATCATTCATTATCTTATCATATTTTACAAGTAACTCATTCCATAGACCATTTTATTGACCTCGGAGTGTAATTCTGATAGGAGGGAGGGGGGAGCTAACCACCGCCGAAGGCAGGAGCACGTATAGTAGGATTTGGCCGCGTACACCCCCAAAAAATATTTGCAATTGAGACCCTCGGAAATGCGATTTTAAAGTTATGACAATTTCTGGCTATAAAAAAAAAAGAGGAAAGGCATTTCAGCTCTTTGCGGATTTAGCGGATGGAGGCGCATTCCTCGTTGTTGACTATTTGTTACGCCCCCGTTTCGCCGCGACGGAAGGTTATCACTGAGGCTATGGCTCCTTTTCGTAATCGTAATTTTCTTTATTATAGCCACGTAAAAACTGAAATCAATATAAGAGCGAACTTATCTAAATATAGGATAATTGTAAATGGATACATTATTTCTTTCTCGCATAACAATCAATGAAATAACAATAGTATATTTTAAAAGCCATACCTCTTTCCTCCTTTCCTCCGTATTACTCTGTGTACTAAGACGTTTAACCACGAAGCGGATGAAACACCCGACGATACACGGACTAACATGCTACACTAGCTAATGATTAACTTATCTTACAGCGGCAGTTTAAGAGATTGATGATAGAATTATTATCGTTGTTGTTGCATGTCAGCCCTCGAAAAATGCCTCACTCCCGTGGCGCTTGTAGCAGGGCAATTAACATGACGTGCTGCCTAAATAAATCGTGGGTTCAAAAATCTAATGGACTGCTGGGTTCGTTGGTCTTCCTTGATTGAGAAAACTGGCTTCTTATAAATTAACCATTAATTATTTCATATTTTACACAAATAATTAACAAAGAAGAGCCAGAGAACTTGGCATTTTATATAGCAAAAAAGTAATTCAAAATATACAAGTTTTGCATTCGATGCAAACCGCTGTTTTTGAAGACTACAGACTCATTTGCACAGGCTTAGCCTCGCTTATAAGTCAGCTATTCAACGACAGCATTAAAAGTCGTGGGATTTCAAAACATTGGTGTTGTTCAACTTACACATTCTTTACATTAAAGTTGACTTTAGCAAATCGTTAGCAACAGCCAACTGTAATGTAAAGAATGTGCAAGTTGAATAATACCAATCCCACGGAATTTTAATGATGTATTTGAATAGATGACTTATAAACGAGGCTAAGCCTGTGCAAGTGAGTCTGTGGTCTTCAAAAACAGCGGTTAACGTTTGCATCGAATACGAAACTGGAGTATTGCGGCAATATCACTAGGTGGATGGGGGGGGGGGGGGTATCAGGTGACTTTATCCCCCATCAACAAAGCATTTGTGTGTAAAAATGAACCCATAAAAATGGATCGAGCGCCTATTTCTTTTTTCTTTTTTTCTGCCGGTCCTTCACGCATATATATTTACTGTATTTTTTTAGTTGTCAATGTTGTAACAAGGCAAAAGCACACAATAAACTCAGCGAATCTGAAGGTAGTTCCTTTCTACCCTTTCCTTGGTGAGACCTCAACTACATCTAAAGGGCAAAAGACAAAGGACAAAAGGAAGAGTCCAGCAAATAAGAAGAATAGGAACAGTCCAGCAATGCTTTCCGGTTAGTGTGAGCATTTTACAATATGCGTGCTGTTGGGTTGACAGCCGTGTTTAGATCAGAGTACAGAGAATTGTGTCTTAAAATTATTTAAAATGTTTAATTTTACGAAAGCAACATTTAAGCGCGCTCTCATATCTGCACTTTGATATAAACGCTCTGGTAGAGGTGGAGTACGTGCTCGAATAAAAGCAAGATAAACCATCGACTAAGTCCCTCTCGTGCTCTGCGGTTTCACTAGCCGAGCTCCCAGCTTGTTCATATCACACTGCAGAAAAACGCGTGTGCAATATATATTTAGTAAATAAACCCCTTCTGGCGGCTGGGATATCGGCTGATAATGTCCGAGGATGAGAAATGGTCCGAAAAAAGAACATTTGGCCGAGAAGCGAAGCTTCGAGGGCAGAATGTGATATTTTGAGGACCATTTCTCATCCAAGGACATTATTAGCCGATATTCCTGTGAGCCAGAAAGGGTTTATTTATTTTATAACCCAACGACTTCACTTGAATGGATTCAGAAAACTGCATTGACTCATCATCTCCAGAGTTTTCAAAAAAATAATTCTCTCTCGTATCCAAGCTGGGTATAAAAACAATTATTTTGGTAAATGAAAGCTGTTTGACATTGAATATTCTACTGTTTGACTTAAGTTTTCGAATTGTCAGTGTTTGTTGGCTTTTAGTAGTTTATAAAAACAATTTCGAAAACAAAACAAAAACTTCATTCACGAAACAACATGGATGCTTACCATTGAAGACCTTTACAGCATACTTTGTTGATTTTTCGTGTTTGCTGGCGTAGTTTTCTCAACCAGTCTTTGTACTTTACTCTCCCTTGTTTGTAAAAACCGAGTTTCTTTGTTTTCCGTGTGTTTTCTTTTCTTTCTTTACGTTTTTCCCTTCTACTGGACGAATATTACATTGGACGGGGGATATCGCCCGATACCCGTCCTGCACGTGACCCATTTAAAACCAATGACAGCGCGCGAAAATTCATCGTTGGGTTATAATTCTTTTAAAATTACGGTTGTACGAAGCCTTGATAAAGTTATTCACCAGATAAGAGTTATCCAGTGTATAGAATTTGTATAGGTTTTATCCGTAAGATGAGGATTTGTCCGGTGGATAGCGCTTTTCAGCCTTTGTACAATCGGCTCTGATGACCGGTAGTGGGAGATGACTTTTCGCTATAATAAGGTGGTTCTCAAGTCTTTTGCACCAAATAAAGCCGTTATGATCCTTGTTCATCGTCGCAACCAAATCTGTTACAATAAACATTATCCTAAATTTCAAAATAAGACAGCAGGGGCGGACCCAGAAATTTGCAAGGGGCTGTCCAAAATGAAAAAAAGTGAAGATAAACAATGGACATCCTCTGGATCCGCCCCTGGACTGAGTGACAGAAAAAAGAAAACTGTGAGAAAGAGGTAAAAGAAAAATGAAATTTAGGCAAACAAATTATAACTTATTTTAATCCTTAATTACCCATCATTCTATCATTTCTCAATAGTATATTTAGTGCTAAAAACGTGACAATTGTGTGACGCGGCATAACGCTGGTTATAGCGTTACCACTTCGTTTGATTTTACCAGAATCCAGGAGGAAAAACTAAAAGAAAAACCATTATGTTAAGCCTTCAAAAGCATTAGAAAACTTTTCAATTCGAAGAAAAATAATCATAGATCGTAGAGTATATGAATACATGTATAGAACAAAGGATTTTATTCAGCAAATATTAGTAATCAAAGTTGTAAGTTTTTTAGGTGGAAAGTGAACTACACTGAAAATTGTCGAAAAATATTACTGATAAGCTTAAGCTTACATTCACTTGAACTTCACATGTAAAAAGAGACATATTCATTAATGCAAGATAATAATTTTCTTTGTTAGTAAGTTGGTCTTTGAAAAGTTTTTTTTTCAGATTTATTCTTAACTTTATTATCGAGCGAAATATCTTACAAAAACATAAGCTTATCCATAAAAAAAAAACAAGCTCATCATTTTTGCGATTGTGTAATAGTAATAGCTGGAAAAGCCAGATAAATAGCAAATATTTGGTGTGATATGTATTCCTTTTTCATATTTCATTCAACATTAAAATAAATTATCTATAAAAATGTCAAAATATTCATATGATTATGAAACTGGAATCTTGTTTTGACTTCGCGTGAGGTTCGCTGGCCGTCAAATATGTTTTTTCAAAGAACCAAGTCTTTTTACTAAGTCTTAGCCTTTTTTCTTGAAATGGGATCAAAAACAAAAGATCAAAGCTTCAAATATCGCTTTTTTGGTTCACAAGTATTGAAGAAAAAGATGATAAAAATCTAGAATGCAGTAAAAACGACAAACTATCCAAGTTTTGCTGACAATGTTTGCCGAACCAACGTCCTTGGCTTGTCTGAGAGTTTCTCCAGCTAGTTTACACATTTCTTGTCGATTTTTTACGAAATATTAGTTAAAATTAATGAATTTACCTTCTATGAAGTGTTTTCTACGGAACTGAAATATCATTCTTGCAGTATAATCAGGTTTTTCTGGTCTACAGGCCACTTTTTCTCTCACTGAAGTTTCAGTCACGAAACTTCATCTAATCGTAAGATTAAGAATCTTCCCTCGCTTTCCCTCGCTAAATCTTCTTTAGCAAGTCGCTAAAGTCGAAAAATTGTTTTTGTTCACTTTAAGACAGACATGACTTCGACTAACCGTATTTTTCGCATTGCAAAAATAAGAAAAAATACTTCTTGATCCATCTTTGACTACATTATTGCAATTTTTCTGTGCATTTGTGAGTAAGCAAAGCGCGCGGGAACCCTGTGCAAAGTGGTACACGGACGGACGTATGTACGTATGTATGTATGTATGTATGTACGTATGTATGTATGTATGTATGTATGTATGTATGTATGTATGTATGTATGTATGTATGTATGTATGTATGTATGTATGTATGTATGTATGTATGTATGTATGTATGTATGTATGTATGTATGTATGTATGTATGTATGTATGTATGTATGTATGTATGTATGTATGTATGTATGTATGTATGTATGTATGTATGTATGTATGTATGTATGTATGTATGTATGTATGTATGTATGTATGTATGTATGTATGTATGTATGTATGTATGTATGTATGTATGTATGTATGTATGTATGTATGTATGTATGTATGTATGTATGTATGTATGTATGTATGTATGTATGTATGTATGTATGTATGTATGTATGTATGTATGTATGTATGTATGTATGTATGTATGTATGTATGTATGTATGTATGTATGTATGTATGTATGTATGTATGTATGTATGTATGTATGTATGTATGTATGTATGTATGTATGTATGTATGTATGTATGTATGTATGTATGTATGTATGTATGTATGTATGTATGTATGTATGTATGTATGTATGTATGTATGTATGTATGTATGTATGTATGTATGTATGTATGTATGTATGTATGTATGTATGTATGTATGTATGTATGTATGTATGTATGTATGTATGTATGTATGTATGTATGTATGTATGTATGTATGTATGTATGTATGTATGTATGTATGTATGTATGTATGTATGTATGTATGTATGTATGTATGTATGTATGTATGTATGTATGTATGTATGTATGTATGTATGTATGGACAAGATGATGACGTAATCAAGCCATGAAAAATCAACTCGATGGGTTACCATTTTTTCTTAAGTATGGTGCTCCGCTCCGCTATTACCCATCGTTCTATATCATTTCTTTTGCCATTATTTATACTCGTGTTTTTTTATTGGTGCTTTTTTTCCTAGTGAAAGTGACAGCAAAGGAAGAAGAGGATATATGCCCGATCTGTTTAGATGGATTCCATAACCCTGTAACTCTTAAAAAATGTAATCACAAGTTTTGTAGGAAGTGTATTGATCTAGCTTTCCAGCACCGCCAGGTTTGTCCTTCTTGTGGAATGGTTTATGGAGTGCAAACAGGAAACATGCCACCTGGTACGATGAACCACTACTTCGACCGTCATACACACCTTCCGGGATATGAAAGATATGGTACCATAAGGATAGACTACCAGTTTCGAAATGGGACGCAAGGTCCTGAACACCCAAACCCAGGACAATGGTACACTGGAACTTCAAGAACGGCTTATTTACCCGACTGCCCAGAGGGAAGGGAGGTACTAGATTTGCTCAAAAAAGCGTTCAATGCAAGGCTCACTTTTACCATCGGAAGGTCTGTAACTATTGGTGCTTCTTATGTGGTCACATGGAACAATATACAGCACAAGACCAGCACTGATGGAGGAGCAATAGGGTTAGTACATAAATTCTATTTTTGGACGAATACCTGAACAAATGACATGTCAGTTACATACAAACGTAAGCTTGTTCTGGACATTAGAAGATAAATGATATTTATTTATTTTCTTTTAATTTTCTTCTTTTTTTTTTCCTTTTTGTACATAGCAATGTTTATTTGATTAAATTGTCTTTTTAATGGTTTCGCTGTTTTTCTTTTTCCTTCTTCTATATATTTGCTTCGACTTTGTCTGTTCGTTTTCTTCGTTCGTATATGTTTTGTGTGGTTGTTGTTATTTTGATAGTTAGTATTCTATAAATTTCTTAATCCTTCAAGTTTTATCGATACACTAAAAGAACTTCTGGGCTGATCTAAGTCAGGGCATGGCTAACTCACAGATAGAACCCTGAAACAACCTCTGGGCTGATCTAAGTCAAGGCATGGCTAACTCACAGATAGAACCCTGAAACAACCTCTGGGCTGATCTAAGTCAGGGCATGGCTAACTCACAGATTGAACCCTGAAACAACATCCTAGCTGATCTAAGTCAGGGCATGGCTAACTCACAGATCAAACCCTGAAACAACCTCTGGGCTGATCTAAGTCAGGGTACGACTAACTCACAGATCAAACCCTGAAACAACTTCTGGGCTGATCTAAGTTAGGGCACTACTGACTCTCAGATGAAAACCTAAAACAACCTCTGGACGGATTTAAGTCAGGGTAATCCCTGTAGTATTCTTGAAAACAGATAACAATTTAGTTGTTTGTGGGACAAGGTTATTATTCCACTAGGGAAAACAGCTGTTACCGGTGATTGTTTCGTTTTATTTTTAATTCAATTTTTTCTCATATATATATTATCATTTGCTTTACAGCTTTGGCTACCCGGATCCAACTTACCTGAAAAGAGTTAAGGACGAGCTCGCTGCCAAAGGAATCAGCTGAATGTAATTTGGTTCTAAATAGGTGAAGGTAATAGACATTGTCTACCTCAATGTGAAAGCCTCTAATTTTAGCGACACACGAATCTCTCAACTATAGGTAACTGTTATACATTCCTCTATTGGCCACGCCTACAATGTATTATGTCCTTTATTTTCGCTTGTCTAACTTGGCAAGCAAAAGCAAGAAAGGTTCCCGTAGATATTTATATATATAATAGTTGTAATCATGAAGTAGGCAACAAAATTTGGCAATTCTATCGAATCTCAAGTTAGACTTAGGCCAACGTCGAACTTCACATGAGCTGAGCCTTATGACATCAAAGAAGGCCACTTTATTATCCATTGTTGTCAATATATACGGCTCATGTGAAGTTCGACGTTGATCTTAGTCTAAGTGTTTTAAGTTATTCGTTTCGAGTCTGATCACTCTTCGGAATTGCAACACGATTTTTAAAAATGCGCTGTCCAGCTAATCTTTTTATTTTTATCTTAGCGGTGATTTAGTTATTTTTGCATTATATCAAATGGGCAAATTTGTGTGTTTCTAGGTATAGGAAGCGCCTAAAATAGTCCACAGTGCATTCATTACACTATAATCTAAATCGTTTTAATCTCGATGTCGAAGGATCTTGGAGTCTTATAGTTTCCAAGGACACTTAGCTTCTTGGATGAACCGTATTGTTATAGCGTTAGTGAATTCCTAAGTATACTTTTCTTTTTCTGTTTTTTTTTTTTTGTAAGAGAAATGCACTGGTATATAGTTGACAATAAGTTACTTAAAATTGCCGAGGGAAATAGTCCCCTTCACAGTTCCATGCACAGTTCCCTGCGCTATCGTGAAAGGTAGGCGTGCCTTTGCATCGAAGCATGACATGAGGTAACCTTGCAATGATAGACCTTTTTTAATACTTTTGACAATTATTCACACGTCTGTAGCATTGCAAGGTCACCACGTGTCTCGCTTCGATGCACAGACAAAGTGCTGCGAGAACCACGAGCGAGTGCTTTCTGCAAGCGCAAATATAACAAGAGGACAACTTTTTTTATCTTTTTTATAAAACAATTCAGATATCGACTATTCTTGGGAATTCAGGTTAGCGAGATTCTACTGTTAATTATTCCACAAACTCAACATGATTTCTCATAATATATTACTCTAATCAGGCAAAAGCCTTGCATGTGATCCTTGTAGTATCGTTGACAAGAGGTATTTTTAGTGCCGGTGAGACAAGTTGGAAATTGGAAATTGGCTCGATATTAATCAGCGACCTTCAGATCCGACTACCAGTACGAGTACGAGTATGAGTCTTAAACTCTCAAAGATTAGCACTATCATTTTGTAGTCGTGGTGGATTACGTAGGTTGAAACTTTAGATTGTTAAAAATAGGAAATTGAATACGATTCAGTATTTAAAGCACAAACACAGGGCCAATTGCAAAACTCGTACTCGTACTCGTAGTCGGATCTAAAGGTCGCTATTGTCTGAGTAGGACTATCAAAACATATTCCTTTCAACTAAAACAAGAATATTGTTTGATTCACATGTAAAGAAAAGCAATGCAATTCGTTAATGTGATTAGAATGAGATAATAAAGCAAATTAATCAACAAATCATGCAAAGAGGGAAGCCCTTTGTTTGCTGAGGACCACGTACCTGTAATGTGTTAACGTTTTTATTCATTTCTTTGTTTTTCTTTTTCTTTTGTTGTTTCTTTGTTTGTTTATGAGACTGTGTTTGCTTGTTGGTTTTCCGTTTTTGTTGTTTGTCTCGATTGTGTGTAAGTATTTCCTGGTGTTTGTTTTTATTTTTTTAATGTTTTTTTAACGTCCAGAAAATAGGAAAATAGAAAATTGCTACCGACTACGTTAGCTACTGTTGGCCGACCCTCCTATCGTCAAACACAACAGTGGTGGATCAAGTCCTTGTTCCCCCACATACCCCTAGACCCACCTCTGATAAATCAAGTTAGAAGAAACTTTCAAGTTACGAGTAGTTGGGATTTTCCACGCCTTGGCAAACAAAGATGAAATTTCTCATTTTTTTTTTTTTTTCTTTTTTCGAATCAGCCTTCTATTTTTCCTTCGAGCTCTAGATCTGCGAATTATATTTAAAAAGTGTTTTTTCCCTGATAAAAAAATACTAATAAAACTTTGAAGAGTCCCAAAGCTTAGTAATTAGTCGATACTTGCAAGGTCAGAGTCTCTTGTAATAGGGGTCCCGGAATTCGATACCCTTTTCTGATGACTTTGTCGATGTCCTATGAACTTGTGGGATCCCGATCGAAATTCGTAAACTGACCTTTTCTGATGGTTAGAAAATAATCCATTTCCTACGAAGTTGTTTAACACTAGCCAAAAACGAGCTGAATTTTGTCAAATAACGCGCAGCCCCAAAAAAAACATTGTAGTTTTGGTGTTATGTTTTCCTGCGAAAATCATTTTCTCTATGAGCTGATTGCAGATGGTCAAGATGATATCACCGGAATTTTTCTGGTTTGGAAAAACGCATTTTAGCTTGGAAGGTGTTATAATTCCGTTCTGGTAGCATTTCTCTTATTCCTGTTCGTACCGTTTGCATTGTAATCCAAGATACACAGAACCTGTTGAAGGTATGTATGGTACGGTAGTCTGAGACGTGTAAATAAACCACGCAATGAATCGAATAAGATGACATAGTGCACGTTACATAGGGATCCCAAGCACTATACCTGTCAGTTTCATTTGTCATATCTATAAAATCTTTTTGTGACATGTTTTTAATTCAAAGGTTTTTAACATGTGCTTTGATAGGATAGTTAACTCGACTTTATTTCAAGCCAGCGGCTTTCAGCAAAATGATTCTAAAAAAATGATAAGAATGAGTGATTTATCAAAACACTTCCTTCAAAGGTAAAGACAAAGCGTTCTTATTTTACGTCGGCAGCTCGTAATAGCATTGCCTAACGAAAAACTTGAGGCCGACGGATTTAAAGCTAATTAAAGCTACACGGAAAGGAAAGAAGTAGAAACAAGGAATCGAACTCAGTCGTGCAATCGAACTCGTACTTCTTTGCCATGCACAATCTACTCTGACCTGGTCCCAAAGACCACAATTTAAAAGAACAGACCTGCATGTAACTGTAAATATCAATAAGAAAATGACAAAAATCAAACTACGGTTTGAAAGGATCAATTAAGCTATATCCACATACGTTACAGCGCGACGCGTCTTACCGTGGCCACCCTGCAAAAGTTTCGTACAAGTTAACCAATCAAAATGCGAGAACTAATGAGATTGTTTACATATTTTATTTGTCATGAAAAGCAAATGCAACCATTAAATCAAACATATCCACATTGCTTGAAATAATTGAAAGAGTTTTCTTGAGAATCGCAGTAATGTGTTTGTCGATCGGCGCTGCTTTGAAATCGAATTCTCGCATTTTAATTGGTTAACTTGTACGAAACTTTCGCAGGGTGGCCACGGTAAGGCGCGTCGCACTGTAATACCTAGATACAGCGTTGTAAATTGCAGCGTTGTTTTTAACCGAGGCTTGGATATCGATGTAGCAGCAAACACAAAGTTACTATAGCTAGCCATCTGAGGCAAGGACACTGGAAGTTGATGACTGTCTTTCTTGGAAGATGCATATTTATAGTATTTGTAAGAAACTTTCCAGATCCATAGGCTTGATTTACAAATATAGATCTTTTACCTATCACAAAAATCTAAGCTATCCTTATATTATTCTCTAATTTATCCCTATTTAACCTATTGTAATTCTGTTTGGTCATCGATTTGTCCTACTAACTTAGTTAATCTTACATTCCTTCTCCAGAAACGTATCGTAAGAATTATTTGTTCTGCCAATTACCTTGCTCATTCTGAACCTCTCTTCTTGCATACAAAAATTCCTGGTATTTTTGCTTTAACTTCCTTTCAACTTGCTGTCCTCATGCACTCATATCCTAACTACTTACTCCCCCTCTGTTTTCTGATCTATTTACACGAGGCAATCAGATTCATTTATACAATACCAGATCCTCAACTCTTTTGCGCTCACATACCTACCGTTTAAATATTACAAACTTTACTGTTCTTCATCTCAGTCCTAAAATATGGAATTCCTTGCCTTCTAGTATCATGAAATTCTCCAACTCTTTCTTCGTTTTTCTTCCAAGTCTTCCTTCCTTCCGACATCTTCCATCCTCTTCTAAATAATATAAACATCCCAACCAGTAATTCATGAATCACCTTACTTCCCGCTTACTGCTTACTATTTTTTTATTTTACCTCTGTAATTCATTTTATTTGTTTACATTTTAACCTACATATTTATCTCGTTGTTTTTGTTGTACATAATCGTAGATATTTTTTGTTTTTATAGTTATCTTACTTCTTTTTTGACTGAACCGTACCATTCCTCAACGTAACTTATATTTCTCAAGAGAGAGACCTCATAAGACCTCATAAGCCCTTTGGTTTCTACAGGCCTCCTTGCTATATTGCATCTAATTTCTAACATTTGTATTTGTCACTTTGTTTCTTGTACTGTAATTTGTTGCATTATGTATTATTTCCCTTTTGTAATATATGTATATATTTTATTGTAATATAGCAGAAATTAAATAAATGTAAAAAATGTAATGTAAAAGTTTTTCATTTTGGTCAAGGCGCAGCCGGTTTGTGACCAAAGTTCGGCCTTGTAAGGCAATGTATTGAGTAATCTCGCCGTATTTCGTTTTCTTTGTTGAGTTTTTTCTACTCAGAGATGAGGAAATTCTTCATTTATTTACTTTTACACTTTGCGCTTCCAACTTAGTAGTACCCTTCATCAGTGGCGTAGTGGGAGGGGGTACGTCCCCCCCAATTTTTGGTAGTTTTTATTTTTATCCCAGATCCTGGGTCTTCGCTACGCCACTGCCCTTGATCATTTCACGTCCATACGTTAATCAAAACTGAAACAGAAAGCTCCTCCTTTTTGTCGTCTTATGAGTTTCTGTCTTTTCTTTTTCTTTTTCGTTCATCCCGTTTTTCCCAACCAATCACAATACACGTATCGCTTTTTCACTTGTGAGAAAAATGATACGTTCAATTAGAAGCCGGCAGCAACAGGCTGCTCTTTCGTGTGAGACTTTCGACTAAACTATAAAGTTTTACCTCAAAACATGAATGACACTATATTTTAGACGACCACAATAAAGACAAAATCGATGAATTGTCTAAAGTAAAGCGGAGAAAAAGCTGATTGAGATGTAAATATATTCAAAAAGTACTGTCAGTTAATAAACGAGTTAATAAAGGAGCAGGAGTGTTTTATGTAATATATACAATATGAGTGGCCGTGTTGTATCAGATATACAACCACGACCCGAAGGCGAAAAAGAGTCTCATTCAAACATGAATTTTGAAGTCGTTCAATAAACTCGCATATCCTGTTTTATCAGGTCTAAAACCACTCGCCTACAACTCGTGGTTTTAAACCTGATAAAACACTCCTCGTTTATTAAACAGTACTTCACACATAATCGCACGATAATATTTTACAAGCGTTTTTTTCTGATAAAACAAAGAGTTTAAAACATAAAGCATTCGTCATAAAGGTCAGCTTATTGAACCTATACATTTCCGCATACAAGATTTAGAATTCGCACTATAATCGGTTTTCATCCGATTTATGATGATACTATTTTTGAATATGAAAAAACTGATAGTCCACCGATTCTTAGGGGTAGACTCAAAGCTTGCCTTCCCTATTGGGAATCCATCAACAAGAATTTTGTCTTAGAAACCATAAAATACGGTTATCGAATCCATTTATTAGAAACTCCAAGTAGCATAATAATAAATCACTTTATTGGTAACTAGATTTACATAAGTAATTTTCATCTAGGCCAGCTAATATTAAAATTTACAAATTCATTATTAATAAAATATGATGAGAAGAAAAAGAGAAAAAGACAAAAAAATATATACACCTACTTGCAAAACCGCTGCCACACAACACCCGAACACCCGCAGTCCCAAGATCAGGAATGAATCAAAAGCACAAAAGAAAGAGTTCGTTTATCATTCGTTTATCAAACAATAATTCAGCTTTAGAGCGTCAAGATTTCGTAAGTAGCGCTATTCTGGAGCATGTTGAAAATCATGCGGTCGTAGAGGTTCCATTTATTCCTCACGTAGTTAATCCTTTGTCAGTATCTGTTCAGTCGTCCGATAAGACAAGGCTCATTTTAGATTTACGACGTGTTAATCAATGTGTCTGGAAGCAGAAAATCAAGTTTGAAGATTGGCGGCTTCTAATATCCTATTTCAAAAAGGGAGGTTTCCTCTTTAATTTTGATTTAAATTCAGGATATCACCACATTGAGATATTCCCAGATCACCAAACATTTTTGGGGTTTTCTTGGGTTTTCCAGGGGGTTCGTAAATATTTCTGCTTTACAGTGCTCCCATTTGGTCTTAGTTCTGCTCCTTATATATTTACCAAGGTTTTGAGACCACACTTCGTCAAGTCTTCCCTAAGAGATGCCGGTTTCGCTATTAACAGCTGTAAATCTAATTGGGATCCCGTGCACTCCCTGGTTTGGTTAGGTCTGGAATGGGATTTTGTTGCTGCATCGTTTCGTGTAACTCAGAAACGCATTGAATTTTTTTTAGGTATAATAGAGAGCTTTCTCGATACAGCTCCATACGTAACAGCTCGGAATTGTGCTACTCTGACGGGTCATGTTTTGTCCATGTCCCCTACTGTAGGCCCTTTAACCCGGCTCAAAACCAGGTATTTGTATAGAGTTATAGAAGCCAGAGCAAACTGGACCTCTCGTTAACGTTTCAATATCAGGCTTCATAACGAAGCGTTAGAAGAGATATTCTTTTGGAAAAATAACATCGTCAATCTTAACACTCGTTCTCTTCAGGATTATGATATTCCTAAGTTTCTGTCTTTCTCTGATACAAGTAACGCAGCTTGCGGAGGATTTGTATTCGGAAGCGGTGCTGTGCCATCGCATGTGGAACGAAAATGAGCAAGTCCACAGTTCCACGTGGCGTGAATTGAAAGCTATTCATTGTGGTCTATTGTCCTTTCGCCCAATGATTGCTGATAGCTCGATTAAGTGGCACACAGACAATCAAGCAGCTACACAAATTTTACTAATAGGTAGTCCCAATCGTGATCTACATGCTATTGCTATCGACATTTTCACTTTTTGCAAGAATAATGTTCGTCTGATACCCGAGTGGGTTTCGAGAGATCTTAATGTGCATGCAGATGAGATCAGTAAGATGATTGATTTCGATGATTGGAAAACCACACGCGAGTTTTTTTTGCATACATGGATGATATTTGGGGGCCCCACATCATTGATAGATTTGCCGATTCCTTTAACACTCAATTAGCTCGTTTCAATTCACGTTTTTACGTCCCCGGGGCAGAAAACATCGATGCCTTTTCTACCCATTGGGCGGGAGAGAATAATTGGTTAGTCCCTCCCCTACACTGTGTTGTTCAAGTGATACAACACACTGTTGCCAGCAGAGCTCAGGGTACACTAGTTGTACCCTTCTGGCCCTCTAGTGGTTTTTGGCCACTTCTTTTTGTTGACGCATACAGTCCTCAACCTTACGTAGCAGATTACATTATTTTTCCGAGCAGTTCGGACCTATTTTCTTTGGGTAATTATAAGGGATCTCTTCTTGGGTTAGACAAGTTTATAGGGCAATTTTGGCAGTCCGAGTAGTAGCTTGACTACTTCGTTATTGACAATACATCTAATGTTAGCGAAAATTATTCTAGTGCTGAGGTCGATGGCCGATTGGCTTAATTCAATAATACATGACAGATAAGGGCCGATTGGCTTTTAATCCATGCATAATGGTCGATTGATAATACCGATTTTACCGCATCTCAGCCGAGTGGCTTACAATGGATGCAGGAACGATTGTTCAGTAGTTGTATATCGTTTTGATTCATGACAGTGTTTTATAGTATTGAACAACAGCTTTTGGTCTTACTGATTTTGATCGACTGGATGTAATCAGTGACTGATGAGCATCGTTCATGCTCATTTGATCCATTATAAGATAGGTTTTCACTTAGCTTATGTTCTTGTTGCATGTTTTTTGCAGATTTAGTACAAGATGCAGTGCTTGGCCACTTCAGTGGGGTCAAGGATCCTAACTTACAGTCACTAATTTGTCGCGTTCCCGACGTCCTAACCCACAGCAAAGCTGTCAATACTAAGAATAAATATTATCGAGGGTTTGCAAGATGGCGAAAATGGGCCAGTCAGTTTTCCGATATTGTTATACTTCCCGCTTCAAGTGTTTATGTTTGTTTATTTTTGGTTAGTTTAATCCAAGATGGAGTTTCCTGCAACGTCATTGACGAAGCCCACTATGGGCTAAAGTGGGTTCACAAAATAGCAGGATTTGAAGATCCATGTAATGCCTCTATAGTTTTGTCTGTTCTTGATGTAGCCAAAAGGCTTCTAAGCATCCGAGTACGTAAAAAAGAACCTGTTACCCCTGAAATTATTCATCTGATATTCGAGAAATTTGGTCATCCTTCCGCTACACTATCAGGCTTAAGACTGTTAACTCTTTGTGTATTATGCTATACAGGATTTCTGCGGTTTAACGAGTTAGTGCACCTAAGACGATGCGATTTGCAAATTGAAGAATCTTTCATGCCAGTTTTCATTGAGCAGAGCAAAACAGATATTTATAGAGATGGTGCCTGGGTGGTTATTGCAAGATCTTTAAAACCAACATGCCCAGTAAACCTGACGCTAAGGTATTTTCAGTCGTGGCAGTTTGCATTTGACTCAGAAGAATTTTTGTTTCGTCCGCTCACTTTTTTAAGCAAAACCGGTGGTTATAAGCTTCGGGATAACTGTCTGATTTCATACACCAGAGCCCGCGAGATTGTTCTGAGTGCCTTAGAGGGTCTCGGGCTGCCCAAACAGGATTATGGGTTGCATAGTTTTCGAGCGGGAGGGCTTCTGCAGTTGCTAACGCCATTTTTACTGATCGGTTCTTTAAGAGGCACGGGCGATGGAAATCGGATAAGGCCAAAGATGGCTGTGTGAAAGATAAAACTGAATCTCTTCTTTCAGTCTCCAGATCATTGGGTATTTCATTTTTGTTTTTTCAATCCCGTTCTTTTAGTTCGCACGATTGTCGTGTGGACACACTCCTGTAGCGCACAGGGTGTGCAAGTATGTTTCTCAAGGGAGTTCACAGTTCATTAAGGGACGCTCATATATAAAGGTTGCAAAGTCGTGAATTATCATTCGCGTCCAACGTCTTTGCGTCGTGGCCCAAAAAATTAAATACCCCATGCGCAAGATGAATTTCTATAAACTTACAAAATTAATAAAATGGTATAGCTAGTTTTAGCTTCTCTTTTTGTTATACATACGAAGAGCGCATTGTAAGATTTTCACAATAATAATTAGTAGCTAAATATAGCTGAATTATCATGTTACTATTATTGTAATAACATTAATTATTCCAATAAAGACACGCACGTGTGGACACACTCCTGTAAGTCTGTCTAGTATTAAATGGTTAATGATTTATATTCGGTTGAGCGGGGAGCGAATTAGAATATAAACATTTTAACTCACAACATGGGTAAAATCGCCTGTTTCTTCATAACTAGGCCTATGGACGCTTAAAAGATTTGCTCAAAGTAAAACTTAAGGTCCAAAATTCAATCTTGGTAACGACTGACGTAGGATTCCGTGACATCTTTTCTCAGAACTGTATACGTAGCGAGTACATTCTTGAGGATAACTATATTGAGCGATAGTACTGCTAGAAATAAGACGAAAATGGAGCTTCATCGAAAAGGTAAGGTAAATTTGATCCCTATAGGGTAGTTGTGCTCCGCTAGTTCGTCTGTAATAATACTAAATCGGTAAGTTTAAGAAATTACCTTGAGTTCGGTAATCTTACAGAACGAAAGTGAAATTAATGTTCACGCTCGTAGCATAGAGACCATAGAGTCAGTAGAGTAAGTCATAACGAGCTGTTTGTAGATCCAAAGTCTAAATAACCACTTTTGTGGGCCAAGAAAACGATATTGAAAAACAGATCACAATTTTGTTTGTTAACTGAAAAAGTGTGCTAACAGATCGAACCAAAGTAAACTTAATTCATGTCTTGCATGTCGAAGCTCGTAAGCAGTACTTAAGTGAACAGGTCGATCCAGTCTAAAAGTACATTCACTTTGGTTATAAAAAAAGTATTGAAAAACACTTCTAGTATCCTGGTATCTACTTCGCTATTACGGGTTCATAAAAATTAAAGTTCTTACTTACTAGTGAATGGGTCAAAATGACCAGGTTTAGGTTTTGAAAGTCAAAGGCATCGATCGAGCGAGGTAATACTTGAAACTAAGCAAGCGTGATGATAAAGTTTAAGCAGTCTGCTGCAAGGCAAAGGTTTATCTTTTTTAGTGTGTATCGGGAAGGTTTAAAGCTCAGGTAAAACTAATGTAACAGAATTTTCTGTAAGTTACTACAGATAAAGGAGGGACGTGATGGCAATTTTAAACGAACAAACAAATCGCGATCGGAAAGTCATTCCGAGTCGAAACAACTCGGATCAATCGACTAAAAATATAAAAATTGCCGTCAATATCATTGCTCAAGGATGTACTCACTTTTTTCTAGATATTGTTGTTCTTTTGGCATCAAAGAAAAGTTTTGTTAATATATTTACTTCTGCCAACGTTTGTCGGGAGTCTGCCACCATGTTTGTTTCGCTAGTTCCAGACTAGCTTCAAACAATCTAGTACATAGGCTGACGCCAGACGCCACTGTTTTATGTATTGTAAGATCAATTTTTTTTATTGTGTAGAACTGTTTTGAACATTTTCCTGAAAACCTGACCATATTTTTTTGTCTGATGATAAATGTCCAAAGTAAGCCGGTTATTTCGAGCGTCCTTTATTCATTTTCAGGCGTCTAATTATATGACCTCTACTTAAAAAAGCAAAACAAAACAAAATGGAGGATTCAGATGTCGTTGAGGAAGACCCAGGCTGTTTTGTTCGAGTAACGGGAATCTCGAGAGAAACCACAGAGGATGCATTGCTGAACTTTTTCCTTAACACTCGACGATCTGGTGGAGGAGAGATAAATGACTCTCATTTAAAATTAGAAGAAGGAGTCGCCGATATAACTTTCATGACTAGTGAAGGCAAGTATTTGTCATATGGTAGTCGGGTAACAAGGGGCTTAGACGATGGAAAAAAGGGCCAGTTCTTATACACAATGATTACCTGCCAAATTGCCCTAAAGATTCAGTTGAAATATGAACACTAGTACAATTACGTTATACTTGTTTATTTATCTAAAAAAAATGTTGTTTTACTCCAAAGGGTATAAATTACCGATTTATATGCATTCCAGTAACGGCCGTTTCATACTCGACCGCATCGGTTATTTAAACCTTTTGACCTTTGAATATTCATCATAAATTAGGATCGCGAAGAATTATAAATCATGTTGAGCAAATCCAAGATGGTGTCGCGTTGGAGTCCACTTCTGCAAATCGAAATATTAAACGGGGTTACTTTACGAAGCCAAGGCCATGTCAAACCGGGCTGCATCATTTCGCAAACGCATGTAAACACTCTTTATTCTTGGGTGGTTCATAACAGCTAGAACGACTTGGATAATCATTCTGCGCCTTTTAATGTTGTCATTTAACACAGTGAGAGGACATATATTTTTTTCAGGTACTTAGCTATAGAATTGCTCAAATGTTCGTGTCCTCATATAGTACCACAAACGTCGTGCTCCAATACCCGACATTTTGAAAATGGTTCAACCACTAACGAATGCATCGATCGATAGCTCACTATTTTAGGAGTAGCGTTTCCGAACCATGACGAATTAGCACCGGCCCCAAATAAAGACAATTTTGTCGTGTAAGCGGACAGTTACCGGGCCAAACATTAAAAGGCACGGGTGACAAAAATTTAGGGTGCCACGCCCAAAACTCTCGTCTTTTAAACCGGTCTTAAGTTGTCAGTACGTCTATTCATTTTCTCCTACCGTCAGAAAATTTTCTGTTACTTACAAGAATGAGGATTTATCAGGTCTTGCGTGACATCTTAAATTTTGATCCAACAAAAACTAAAATTAGTAAAATTGGAAAGTTTGAAGTGGTTTTATTGAGTAGCGCCGAAGATATGGGCGGCCGAAGTTGGCTGCCTTTACAAAGAAATGTATGGAAAAAATTTGGGGAGGCAAGCTGTTGGATTAAAATTTAAAATGTCATGCAAGACCTGATAAACCCTCATTGTCCCAATTTGATTATTTCCTTGCTTGATCCCAAATACCGTTTGAAGGTGTATCAATAATTTGAAGCAGCATTCAACCTGCCTTATAAGAAGAGAAGAAGAAAAATAATCAAACGATTTCACTAGAATGTTTCCTTCCAATCCAGTGATCTATATTCCCGGTAAACCAATATTTGGTTGACGCTTCAGACACAAGAAACTTTTATCCAGACACGCATTTGAATATGCGGTGATGTTTTTTAATTCCTGTTTGCGTCAAAACCAATGATAAACACCTACTGCAGAAAAAAAGGTTGGTGTAGCGCTAGCTAAAGAACATGGGCGATAGGTTATGATTAGAGGTAGAGCATTCCAAGATCCAAGAATGGTATGGCTGGCGTTTCTTCTTCTACTTCAGTGTTGCTTGTTCGCGTTGTCGATTTATGTCTTGATTCGTACCCATAATCGCTTTTGGGCTTCGAAGGATATATCGCTTATCTTCTATCTTTTTTGCTCTGACAACCGTTTATGAAATAGATGTATCGTTTCAGAAAATAAACCTCAATCCACTTCTTTCTTTAGTTGCTGAACGAGTTGTACAGAAAGAGAACTTAGTTCTTGATGAAGCTAAACTGACCACAACTTTGGTCAGGGATCCAAAGAATCTTCCAACAGACAAACGAAGTGTGCATGTATCAGGGATAAGCGACAGAACGACAAAGGACGGATTGATGACATATATGGAGGTGGTAAGCGGAGAGGAAGTAGAGAACGTGCTATTTGGGGATAGTTGTAATGCAATGGTCATTTTCAAAGACCCTCCAGGTACGAATAATGATGAATTAATACCTATATGTGAGAGTGACACATTTATGTGTATATTTATGTGTATATATAAGCTGCATGAAAGTGAGGCTTAGTACGACACATAAATATTCAGCAAGGCCTATAGTAAGACGAATCAAGCGGTGTTACATATCATTGATCAGTTTGGATAAAACTGCCCCCCCCCCCCAAAAAAAAGCATATTACTAAGTTTAAACCGTATAGCGAATTTCAAATGTGGCGTAGTATATTTTTGCACTTAAATAATTACCTCAGATTCACAAGGGGGGGAGGTTAGATAAGGAGAATAGTATAATATATAATGTTTTGAAATACTTCGTAAGATATGGTCATGATTATGATAATATATATATGTACATTAGCTTTCGGTCTAAGCTTCTAAAATTTTTAAATTTTAGAAGCTTACGATATTAAAATATCGTTGAAAAGACATTTATCATTCTGTAATTTTGTATTTATTACTCCATTGTTTCCATAATTAATCATGTTTTATTGGTTTACCTGCAGACTTTGAGAAGTTATCCAAAATGTGCAGTAAGAAAACACTAGATCAAAAACATCTCAAAATTGAACAAGCCAACATATGTGACTCTATTGAGGTTACTGGTCTCTCTCCGAAGACAACCAAAGATGCCGTTTTGTACTATTTTGAAAACAGCAGAAATGGAGGTGGAGATGTGAGAGAACTGGAATATTACAATGAGACAGGCAGGGCTGTGGTATTCTTTGATGACCATTTAGGTTAGTTTAAATCATATCAAATCAAACTCGAAAAAAACTCTTTAATCCAAAGTTAGTGATTTCCCTATCTGAATATTCTTCGGCATGGCTATAGTTACACGTTTTTACCCCCTAATTATGAATTTCTGCTTTTGTTCTTATCAAATTATGAATAATTTAACGAGGAAAACTTATTAGATATCTGTCATTCAGGAGAAGTAGTCTATAAATTAGAATCGTTCATATTTGCATTGAACTATAGTATTTCCTGGGTTAACTGACCAAGAGCTCAGATGTGGCCGTTAGAATTGTCTGAATGAAGTATGTCCCCTGTCATACATCAAAATCGATCCCGTAAACTTCGGTGTTAGTAGAAAGAAGGCAGCACTTACTCAAAGTACTTTACCTTTTTCAGTTGTTGACAATATAATGAAGCAAGATCACTTGATAGATGGTGCACATCTAACGATCAATCGTTACTACACGTTTCTTGGTGAAACATACTTTACAAATCCTAGTGGCGGGAAGAAGGATGGACTTCTCGAAATAAATCCAAATAACATGCTGCTTATAAAAGAACATTTTTGTGAAGAATTTGATCAGCTTCTGCAGGATAGCGGAGTAAAGTACACGTGGGAGCAAGGTTCAGGAGAGATTGTTCTCGGTTGTGCTGACCCCAAGATGGACAAGAAGACATGGGAGAATTCCTGTGATGCTGTTGAAGCCTACATCAACCAGATTGTGACAAAAAAGATAACTATTTTTCGAGAAATTTGGGAGGAGATGTCGGATGAGGCAAAAGAAATGTGTGCTGCATTTGAAAAACAAATAAGCATACAGCATGTATGTGACTTTAAAACTGACAAAGATTCAATGGTACTGAGAGGAAAGAAGACCGATGTATGTGACCTGACAAAGCAGTTGCAAGATTTAGTCTCTCGCGTCGAGGAGCAAATTATGATCGAAAAAAGCAAAATTACAGAGAAGATCGAAGTTTCTAACGTGCAAATGCACTTGATGAGTTTTAGTGGATTTGTTGATGGTCTCAAGACAAGACATGAGGGCGTCGAAGTGACCGTGATAAGCGATTCAAATGATCAAGTAATCCAACTGCGAGGCCTTGAAGAAGAAGTGAACGAATGCACTGCGTTTGTCTGGCAGACACTTTCCACATTTAAAGATAGTGAGATGAAATTTTCCAAATCTGTAGTCAGTATTCTTGGCTCTGAGCGAGGAAAAGCATTTATTGCCACAAGTTTCAAGAATAACAGCATTCAAGCAATCATTAGTTTTGACAGCTCATCTGACACGCACATCATGGTCACAGCAATGGATCGGGATCATATGAATAAGGCAGTGGAGTTTATCAAGAATGCTATAGCAGAAGAAAGCATTCATCTTGATACAGAGAAAAAACAACTCATTAACTGTGAGAAATGGAAAGAACTCAAGCTTTCTATCCAACAGTTGATGCTCATACAAGTTACAGAAGAACCAGCAACAAGCATGTTGTTATTAGTCGGTATCAAGGCAGAGGTTGACACGGCTAAAGAAACCGTTGAGCAGTTTTTCCAAAATCTAATCCTAAGCAGAGAAATAGAATTTGAGAAAACCAAGATTTCTAAGTGTACTTCTCTCTCAGAGACGCAAATCGAGTTGTTGAATTCTAGTGGATTTGTAGAAGATCTACAAGCAAGATTTAAAGATCTTGAAGTGAAATTTTCCAAAAAGGACGGAACCATTAACTTCAGGGGACCCAATGCCGTGGTGAGAGAAGGTAACCTTACCGTCTGGCAAACATTGTCAATTATGAAAGAAGCAGAGATGGAACTACCTACATCTATAGTTGGTATTGTTGGTTCGCAAGCAGGAAAATTGTTCATGGCAACAGAGTTCAAGAAAGAACACATCGATGCCGTTGTAAATGGTGATCCGAATTCTGACAGTCAGCTGGTGGTGACAGCGGTTGATCGAAAAGATGCAAAAAAGGCTGTTGACCTCATCAAGTATTTGACATCAGAACAAAGCATTCCTCTCGATTATAACCAGAAGCAGCTTATTCACTCTGAGAAATGGAAAAATCTCAAGCTTTCCATGCAACAGTCGATGCTGTTACAAGTAAGGGAGGAACCATCAGCAAGTACATTGTGGATAGCTGGTATCAAGGAGGAGGTCGACAAAGCTGAGAAAAAAGTTCATAGCTTTTTTGAAGAAAACATTATTCTAAAGAAAGTCATTGGTGCTCAAAAGGGTTGCCTCAAGTTCATTTTAAAATTTAGAATAGATGTCATACAAAGTATTGAAAAGTCGTTAGCCAACCAGTCTGTGAAAATCACGAAGAAAACTGATGCAGACGACGAAGTTAATGCACTTGTGGTGTCTGGTACCAGATATGGAATCCAGCAGGTTGTTCCAAAAGTTCAAAAGCTAATCGATGAGATCAAGGATCGTAAAGTAGATTTTGACAAGCCAGGAGTGAAGAAACTATTTAGCCAGAAAAGGGGAATTACACTACTATTTCTCAATGAAGACGACCTTGACTGCATCATCGAACGATGTACACCTTCACGTGATACTATGTATCATGCCCAGGCAAATAATGTGGATTCTATGACAATACAAGTAAGTCAAGGATGACTTTGCGCGAGTTTCGCAATAATATATCAACACTCTTTGCAAAGTCAGAATTCGAGTCAGGATATTCCAATTTTAGCTATTCCTTAGGACGATTAGGATCGTTTTTCACAGAAAAAAGTAACTAGAGAAAATAAAGCGATTCATAAAGATTTCGTAATTTTTTTTTTCAAAACTTGCAAAGGATTCAGTTGATCGAGTGCCTATCCTTACTAGAAAGTTCTCTTTAATAGTATCTCTAAAACATTTAAGATCCACTAATAACGATCGAGGGAGGTCCAGCTGCAACTGTGAAAAATCGATTTTCTTTATACTTGTTAAGGGTTAGGTATTAGTGAGTAAGTAAGCGTGGCGGGTTTGATTTATCCGAAAAATAAATTATCGAAAAAAAAAAAAAAAAACGGTTCAAAAGATCTGTAGCTAAAGACGGCGCATACTTACTCACTAATACCTAACTCACTAATACCTAACTAAAGCCCCATTCACACCAACTAACATTGGTTATTTATTAATTTATCTATCGCATTTCCTTCGTCGTTTGGCTGTTATCTTTATACAGATATAGTAGCTTAGTTCAGGAAGGCCCGGTGTGAATTAATGGGGTATTAGTCACTAATACCTAACCATGGATCAAATATAAAGAAGATCGTTTTTTCGCTGTTGCAGAACCTCGCTCGGTACTTGTGTTCAGTCGCTCTTACTGCACATTTTTGATAAACATAGCCGAAATGCCACAATAATATTTTTTCATGGATCTGTTATTTCCACCATTATCACTTACTACAAACTTATTCTTTCTTTCTTTGAAAATGAAAAGATATATGCTGCCTCCAATAGAGACTTGAACAAAGCAGAATCTAACATCCACAAGCTGATAACACAAAACTCAAAAACCAAAGAGATTGAACACAAGGCTATTGGTAAGCTGTCAGATGCACAAATAGGCAGGGTTATGAGAATGGAGGTTACACACGACACCAAGATTCAGATAGACAAGAGAATCAACCGCATTGTTATCCGAGGGGTTGCTGAAGATGTATCCAATGCTACTGTGGGTAAGTGACTATTTTGAAGTGCATTTTTTGCTATTATCGTTATTGTGAAAGTTTATAATTAGTAAGCAGCTAGTCGGCAATTGAAAATTCGTTCAGTTCCACTCCACTGCCACACCCTTATAATTAGTTTATCCCTGTTTGTTTCATCAATTTTTTGTCTGAGATTTTTTTTTTAACAAATCTTCTGTGTAAATGGTGTTTTCATATGGCAACATAAATATGAACGAATAAATTCCAGAAAGATAAAGGAATTCTCCAGGGAACATTATCTAAAAAGCGCATGGATTGAATTGATTTGGTATATCTAAACCTAAACGCTAAGTTAGCTACAGTAAAAATCGAAATGTGTTGATACACTACCCCTATAATGCTCCCAAAATTGGCTGTGTGAAATGACTGATGTCCACTGTACGCTCCCCCTCCCCTCCCCTTGCAATGTTGTCTAAATGGCCAAAGTTGGGTACCGTGAGCTAGCCACATTCTCAAGGAACAACACTGAATGGGGGAGGGGGGGATTTAGTTTGTATACGATTTTTAAAGCGCTTTTTCTTACACTGCATGCTTAATTTTTCCAACATTATGAGGTAGTGTATCAACACTTTTGATTTTTACTGTAGATCGAATAATAGGCAACTATATATTTACAGAAATTTAGTTGGCTCAAAGCTTTGGACCTTTCCACATATCACCTCACCTTTTATAAAAAACCGAATCGATGCGATGGTTTGACCGTGCCTGCGATACAAAAAAAGAATACTAAATACTAAACCGTATTAGTCTATTAACTATCTCATAGGTTAAATTAACGGGTTGTTACTGGTTTTTTTTTTAAAATGAATAAAATACACAGACGTTTCGGTGCAAACGGTTAATTAAAAACACTTTATTTATGGTTTCTATTTGAAGTATTTCTACAATGTAGTTGTATTTATGCCAAGTATTAGAATATATGAAACTAAATAAAATAAAAAAATAAACCAAACTATAAACAAACCAATTTGCCGTTCGGAGGTTGAGGAAGAGACTGGGGCCTAGTGTAAATATTCATTTAATTAAAAATTGATCCTCATCATAAGAAAATATATCGTGCTAATATTAGTACTATAATCGAGTTTGAGTATATTTCGATGATAATACCATGATCACCTCGGTATTCATTGTTTTTGGAGGGACGTTTAATCACTAACATCCCTCCCTCATGAATAGAAAGAGGGAAAATTAGTTCTAACACACTCTCATGTTATTCATGAGAGTTTGTCCCTCATGTAACGCAATCATGGGGACACCGAGGCTAAAAAGATCCGGTTCGAAATCAGATGTATTTCTAATGAGGTTGTATGCCACCTTGATACAGGCTCTATTCAATGTGGGATAGAGGAATTGGTCTTTGCGTTTCAGTCCACACTCTAGAACAATCTTTGCGCATGCGTTAACTATGTTCTAAGAATCCAAACAGAAGAAATTCGTAAAAAAAAAAAAGATTTTATTTTCTGTAATTAAGTATTCTTATTGCGCATGTGCATAAAGCTGAAACAGAAAAATCAAGAAAAATTTGCTAAACATTTTCCAATTTATACACGGATAAAACAAAGAAAATATTTTGCACTTCGAATTCAAGTTCTCCCCGTTAACGATATAGATTGGACACATTTGAAAACAACAATTTTCAAGTTATTCAACCTATAAGTATTCTACTGTCTTTTGCTCTTATTTCCTCGGAAATCATGGTAGTACAAACTAATACCATGGCATCTTCGGGATATTAGTATAGGAAATCGCACGACCTCGAGTACAATTTGGAAATTAATAGGTACGAGTAATGTTTTGAACGTTCTCGTAATTGCACGAGCCTTTAGGCGAGTGCAATTAAAGAACTTTCAAAACATTACGAGTGCCTTTTAATTCCAAATTGTACGAGAAGATCGTGTGATTTCTTATTTATAGTTCACTCAACAAAATTTTGTAAAGAAAAGTATGCCGAAGCGAAGGCGTTCATCTCTCTCTTTTGCCGATTTTCTGCAACAAATTATAATTAAGGACAACTGAAATACATAAAAAGATTGGTTGTTAAGGCTTTAGTATTTTATTTATATGTTTTGTAAGTACAAAATACTACTAAATAATTTTACATTCCAAGTAAAAAGCCATTTTAATGTTTCTATGTTTACAACTATGAAGACAGTTTTTGACAGCTAAACAGCGAATCAAGAAGCGACTTTCAAACCTGTGTGAAACATTGCCAGAAATATTGGACATTGTCAGCGGTGTTACGCATGAATGAAAATGAAGTGGTTTTCTAGAGGAAAAATATAACTACATGGTTTCCAAGCACATATTTATATTCAACTATGATGTTAGTAAAACAATTCTTACCAAAAAATAGTTACTTGACAATCAAAAGAACAACTATTATTTTTCTGTTGATAAGCCTCACCACAGGAAGCCCATGAAGGACAAGAAACAAGTTTCAAACGTAAATCGTTACTTTAAGCTTCCTTACTGTATCTCAGCAGTCAATAGGAGCTTGTAAAAACAAAATGGCGATATTTAGGGGGTTTTGAAGCTGTTTGGAGCAGTTCTCTGTGGTTTCTTGTCATTTTAACTGAAAACTACGAGCTAACAACGCGTCGAATCGCTTAAAATTTAACCTAACTTCAAGCTTCTTGGGAACCTACATTCTGAAGGCATGCTGTCTATTTTGAGCGGTTTTGGATTTATTAAACACTCGTTTGGTGATATCGAGGTAGAGCTCTTTTACTTTTAAATTTTTTCGAGCTCAAATAAGACGATTTTGGGGTCAAGTGTGGCCAGATTTATAGACGATGTATGGAATCTAGAGCTTTCGAAGCCTTTCAAAGGCAAGTAGTCCGGGAACCAATATGTCGCATGATTCAATGATCATTTTACGCTTATTTAGTAGCTTGTAGGGTGGGTTGTTTGTCGCGATGTGGAGCTTAGAGGAAATAAAACCCTATTCGCCGTAAATAGAGGAAGCTCTATATTCCCCATACATTTCCTATAAGACTCGGCGGCTATTTTGTAAGCTGAAACGCATCATTGCGCATGTATGAGCAGGCTCATGTCCCATATTTCTGGCAATGACTATAAACGAACTTTGAATCAGTGACAAAGTGACCATTAGAAGAGTCAAAGACACTCTAAAACAGTTCGAAAAAAATGTTTTTTTTCTGATAACCATCTTTATTGAAAGTCAGAGTCTGAATCAATCTTTCTAATTCTTCTGAACTTGATGGAAGAGCGTCCTGGTGAAAGCATCTGTTGGCCTTGAACCACGTTGAAAGTGACAGTACACTGTTGAAAATTATTCACAGTGTGTGCTTGACTCGACTGCCATTCTGCCGAAGTACTTGAAGCATTCACAGCAATACCCTGAGGACTACGTTGTTTTTTAGCGATTAAGGGCAGCTGCTGGTTGTTACTAATGATACTTGAAAGAGCTCCCTGTTCTTCTTCGTTCCCTTCATCTTAATCTTGGAGCGATTGCTCGCTTGCATGGCCGGTAATTTGAATGATTGACTGCCTTTCAACATTCGCGGCTCTAAGCTTTTTTACCACTGTTTTTCTGGCTGAATGGTTAGTTAATCTTTTTCCAGTAGTTCAGGAGGACGTCTGCTAAGGAACTCTTTGAAAAGGCCAACGGGACATCTTGGACCTCCAGTGGCAAACATTTTGGGTCGGACTTGTCTTCGCTTTGTGTTTAAACCGCCTTGCCTCAACTTAGTTGGGTTTTCGTTGAAAATAACGTACTCGACGCCTCGGTCAGCTCTACATATTTTGAAATCCTCCACAGTCATTGAATGGTGCTCTTGACGTCCTCTGAGACCGAAATGCTGCGTTAAAATCCACCACATGATCTGACAGAGCGTTCTTGGACTACCTGAACCCAGTTTTTCTCTCTTCCATAGCTCTTCTTCCTCAAGCATCGACACTGCATTGGAGGCATTTGGCCTTTTGCCTTTCCCTTCTTCACGAAGTAGCTTTGCTCTTCCCTCAAGCACTTGCTTTGACTTGTGGAATTGGCGGTCTTTTATTATTGAAAATGGATATTTCTGATCTCGTAGGTGCCGGTCAAGACTTGCCATCATCACTTTAAGATTTTCTGGTTCATAATGATCACCATTCTTGTTTCGTACTTCTGCATAAAAGCGCTGGAGGATTTCGTCAAGGATTTCTGACTTAAGGTGTTCAATATCTGGATTTACGTTTCGCTCCAGAGCCCAGGTATACCAAACATTCAACCAGGTTTGTGTACTTTTTTTCGTGTTTATATTTTTCGCTTTTTCTCTTAACGTTTCTATAGCGTTTTCATCAACCACTGTCGGCCATTGTTGTTTTCACTCAAATTTGCCGCTGTTGGTAGTGTTTAGCAGCGTTTCCATAGCGACCTAATTGGTACTCCCACAGAGTACCAATTAACGCTCTAATTGTACTCCTCTAGACCAATCAGAATCGAGTAATTTTGTTGAGTGTACTATAAGGGATTAAATCTCCCCTCAGCTTGGGAGGTTTAGTAAAAGTCCACTAAACCTCCCTCGGATTCGGGGACATTTAAGTTATGTTTAAAGTCCTCCAATTCGGACCTGACGGGTTTTCATAGTCCGCGCAATTAGTTCCAATCCTAGGCGTAGCCGAGGACTGGAACAATCGTAAGGACTTTGAAAACCCTTCAAGTCCGAATTGAAGGACTTTCAATAGACCTTTTTGTTCTATCACTAATTTCGACTTTTTGCGCTTTAATTACAATAGGTGCATCAAATATTATACGAAAATTGAACATCTTTAGAATTTGAACAAAAGATGCTTGTACTTCATTGTTGTTGACAATAGTTGTAGTCAGGTCATAACTTCAACATACGTAAGTGTTGTGCATTGGTATGGCCCGACTCAATGTTAATTACAACAATGAAATACAAGCATCTTTTATTCAAATTCTAAAGATGTTCAAATTCCGTACAATCTTTGATCTCACCTATTGTTTTGGAAGCGCACGAAGTCGAAAATAGTGATAGAGCAAAAAGGTCTAATGACCTCAAATCCTCAAAGAATCTGTTCTATTGTATTTCTAGACCAATTGCAACACTGTTCCAGTGTCCTTGACACTGGGACAGTGTTGCAATTGGTCTAGAAATACAATAGAACAGATTTCCAGTTGGTTTGGGAGTACTTTACGTGGTTTCAAGTATTGTCACGGGATCAAAATCGGGGCAGTTGGTTGGCTAATTAATTACCTCCTGAATAATTGATGAGGATTTGAATCCCTAATATCCCTCAGTGCAATGGTATTACTTATAAATACTTACTGAGTTGCAAGCTTTTAAAAGTGGCAAAAAATAAGAGAGAATGTATGGGGTTTGAGAATAGCGTTCCCCCAAATCATACATTCTCAGCTCTCACTGCACATTTTTATGTAAAACCTGCTAATCAGTCAGTATCTGCCCAAACATTCTAAAGCTTGGTAAATTAAACTTCATATTTTTAGTGTGTTCTTTCATGATGAGTTTTTTATTAAGATTGTACTGGAGGTATGTATCGAGAGGGTCTCAATGGGGTGGTAGCTTAAATTTTACAGTTAACGGTTAAAATGTTGGCCTTTTTACGGCTAACGGCAAATTTTTTTCGCTTTCGGTTAATTAAATCTTAATTATCAATTTCCATTGTTTTAAAAGTCAAACGTTAATTTCCATCGTTTCAAATGAGTTAATGATTAATTCCAGTTCATTTCGATTTGTCAGCTCATCAAGATTTGACCAATCAGCGCGCGTTCTTTAATTTAGTCAGGCGGTCCATCGAGACGATTGAACTACTTCGAAATTTTGCAAGATTTGTACGGAAAAACTAATTTTTTCGTTGGTTCTTCTTGTTATCAGAGTCAATGCAGGGTAAATAATTTTTTTTGAGATGCCTAGAGGCATATTTTTATTTTTGTAACGTTTAAAAACGTATTTAATTCAAATAAGAAAGATTAAACTTTGAAGTTTTAGCTAGCCGATTCAAATTTGCTACTTGAATCAAAATTAAGTAAATCCTTAAATACTTTAACTTCCTTACAAGCCAAGACCTAAAATGTGTAATATCATATATTCTTTAAGCAATATTTATATATATATAATAAATATATATTTATTTTTAAATAATATTTGTAGTGAGCAAAACGACTTTTTTTGAGCAAAACCAAAAATCATTTTCTCAACTTCGCCGGTGTTGTATTTTTTCAGTTAAAAATAGGTAAAACATTTTTAAGGATTAAAATCTACGATACGACACTGCTTTATTTTCTTGGAAGATTTTTCTGGTAAAAATAGCTCAGGTGAAGACTGTTTAAGCTGTTATTCTATAGATGAATTTAATTGTTTTCAAACTTCAAGAATCGCCTATGGACCGCTATAAAAACAACAATTGCATTGCGCGCCTTTTTCGAGATCACCTGGTTAACATTGTTGAAAAACTCATTCGGAGAATTTTTGGATGAATGCATAACATTACATCAGTCTTGAGAAGAGATCTCGACAAATACAAGTCTTACAAACCATGACTATAAAAAAATACGGTTAACTTTTTTAGACTTTTTACGCCTACCGCTTATTCCCCCTCAATTTTTTGGGCCGTTTTAACGGTTAACAGTTTACCCCATTGAGTCCCTCTATGGAAGATAAAGCAGCATCATGAATAACAAAGATAAACGTGTCAAGCATGAAAATATTTTATTAATAATAAAATGTTTGAACCAAAGTTTGAACAAAAGAACCCCTGTTTGAATTTTGCAGGAAAATCGCCCCCATAATATGAAGTCTAAAATTTACATTCCACAGCTGTTTACGACATACTGAATGAAAGATCTGAAGAGGAACATACTCGTAGATATTATGAGCTGTTGGCCATGAATATACAGTGGTATTACGATGATGGCGATACGATGGAGCCTTATGATGATGATGCTAATGCAAAAATAGAACATGCGTTTAATGACAAGAAAACTGCTGTACTCATATCACTACAAGGTGATGAACTCACACGTTACAAGATTGATTTCAACGCAATGCTAGAAACGAATCTAGACACTGGTGAAACTACACGAGTAGGAAGAAGAGAGAAAACACCAGGTACGATACCTAAATGATTAGCAAGATAAATTCTAAAGGGGTACTTATTCTTGGATGAAAATCGATGAAAATTGGAAATATCTATATGACCCCAATAGTAGCCAAGCAACATATTTTCTTCACAGTCTAAAGTGGCGGATAAAAATGATCAATCATTGTTGCATCTAATTGTCAGTAAATGACGTCATTTACTAAACCTTATTGTTCTTTCAGCCTTTAACCCAAAATTTCTCAATTGCAAGTGGCTCACAGGCTAAAATGTTGGCCAATTTGGTTTTCATAATCCTAATTGAGTTATATTTTCCTCAAAAATAATTCAAATAGTTGAATTATTCGGACTCAGAAATTGGAGCGTGTTTCTTTGACTAGTAGTCCCTAAGGATCAAACAAATTTAGAGTCTTCCTGTAAGTCAACCCCAAGGATTTTGCTCAAATTTGGTATATAAACTGGTTTTGGGGTCCTAAATACGAAATTGATAATATTTTGTTAAAAAAAAAATTTAAAAAACCGCGGAAAAATAAAAGCATTTATATTTTGTAACATATTTTTGTGTCTAAATGAACTTCTATTCACATTTTTCGATTGCACATAATAAAACCTGACCATTACTTAGCAAACGACCTCCATATGTATAGGTATTATCGGCCCTTGTAAACAGCTCTCGAAAATGAGATGATTCTAAAAGCCGATATCTCCACTGGTATGTCGATTTAGAAATTGCCTTTGCTACTGAACAATGATTAGAAGTTCGATTATAGCTTATTTCATTTTTTAGATAAAAAATTAGCAAGAATTAATGCACCGCTGCACGATCCGTCAAACATGAGTAATATATGCATTATTCTGTAGACTCGGTCCGCTTCCTAAATCAAATACCAATTTACGGCGAATTAAATTCGGCACATGTGAACTTCGACGTCAAAACTGGGCCTTACTCTACAAGCTCCGAGAAGCATTTGGACAATTTTGAGTATGATAGTTGTATTTTCTAGTCCTAAAGGCTTTTGTGCTGAATTTTTCTGCTGTTGTCGATTTATACGAACTTTCGGTTTGTTGCTTTGTTATCTCCTAGGACTAATGACAGAGCCCGATATATTCGATACATAAATGTCACTCGACGACTCGTTAGTTCGCGATATGATGCCGGAAACTCGTGACAATCTCTATATACTTAACTATAAGTTAATTTATGCATTACGTTTAGCACATGTGAAAAGCAGCGACACGCCGGCTCTAAATCAACTGTCGAATATTTGACTGGCCAATACAAGTCGAAGATTCGGCAGTAGTCGTGCTGAATTTAATTCGAATCTGCCGAGTTTAATTGATCTAGACGTCAAAGTTTACGTCCATTTACACCCAACTTCAAAATTACGCGACCTTGAAAGCTCCAGTTTTCTGGAATCTTAGCTTCCCTCAATCAAAGTTACGACGGGCCGAGCTCATTCCGATTGAGAGCGATAAAAAAATGCCATCGACTCGACAGCCATTTTCACAGTGTTTTCACCTGTTGCTATAAACATGGCTTCGCTCAAATACGATGATCTAGAAGAAATAAGTGCCAATAGTTATTTCTATATTAGGATGAAACTCAACCAATCAATAACGTTAAAGATCAGGTTTGAAAACAAACTCAAACATATTTATTGAACGGCATTTTCTATTAAGAAAAAGGTATCAAAAAAAAAAACAATTAGCCGTTCGGAGGTTGAGGATGGGACTGGGGCCTAGTGCAAATATTAATCTAATTAAAAGTTGATTCTCATCACAAAAAAAAGATCATACTAATATTAGTACTATTACCGAGTTTGAGCATGTTTGAATGAATACTTACTGAGTTGCAAGCTTTTAGAAGTCGCAAAAGTAGATCACAGAAAACAGAAGCCAATAGACCGCATCGGCTTGGGGTAATGTTGTCCCATTTCAGACAACGTGTCATTCTCTTGAGAATAAGATTCTTTGTTTAAGTTGTATCCATATTCATGTATCTTCTCATGCGCAACCGTTAAACAATGAAATGATACTGTACTCTGGGGAATGACACGTGGTCTGAAATAGGACAACATTAACCCAAGCCGATGAGGTCTATTCAAAGCACGAGAAGAATTTTTGAAGGAGATTTTCTAGGTGAAAATGAATGAAATTGAGAAAATGCATTTAAATTTTAAATTGGTCATTTTTTCAAAATGGATATAATTAAAAATGGTAATTGAACTTCGTAACGTTCAATTGCACTCCAATCAGTTCAATAACCATTTTTTTGTTTTTATTAATATTCATAATGTATTAGAAATTGTTATTGACATTTATATACACAAGAAATTACATTCGTTTCAGTGCAATACAAAATATTGTAGAAATTACATTGAATATCAAAATAACAGTGAAAGAAAATATACAACAACAACAAAAAATAATAATAATAATGTTAATTAAGGGTTAAGGGTCGGGCTAATGTGATTTATCGTATTGGTAATATATGATTCCATTTTTTGAAACTGGATAATATACTTTATTATTTTCTCTCGCAATGAAGATTTCAATTTGATAAGTCCTCCTTAATCTTGCTAGAAGGATTTTTTTCGAGAGAGGAATATTCTTTAATTTGCTTCTAGAATGGAGTGATTTGCAATTGTACAATTTTGTTCGTTTTATTATCTTAAAGGATTCCATAAAAAAGACTTCATTTAAAGTTAATTATCCTTCAAAAATCTTTTCTTTTTTTTTTTATTAATTTACTAATAAGATTCCAGAACGGTTTAAACTCTTTCACAAAAAATGAAAAAATGTTTTAAAGTTTCTGTTTCTTTTTGCAAAAAACGAAGAGTGGTGAGTCAACTTTACCAAATTTAAAGAGCAACTTAATAGTAAAAATAATTATATTTATTAATTTATACTGGAATTCTCGTAGCTTGGTTTCTATTGTCGTTTTGAAGGGTAAAGAATCAATTTTATTCCATTCTAACTTTCTATCGTCTAGGAGATTTTACCAATTACCATGATTAATTAACTAATTTCTACCAATCTTGGGATGTTTTCCTTGGTTATCTGTAACTGCTTGTGTTTTTGAGGTACATTTTGCTCGCTTTATGAGTAAAAGCATGGTCCCGATGGTGCCATTGTTTAGGATCAATTCATCACTCTTGTTTTCAAAGTTTTTAAAACTTTTTAAAGTTTTAAAAAAGCCAAAATAGAACTGATAACAAATAAAAAAACTCGTAAATTTGAGGCAAAAATTTTGCTTGGCCCAACAAATAACCTAAGGTAATTTACCAATTTCCGACCTAACGAAAAGACTGAACGATGTATATTAAAAGGTAAATTTCGTATTCCTTAGCCATAAAAAAAAGATAATATGAAAAGATAAGCGTGTTTGTCATTATTTCTTTTTTGTTTAGGTATTCCCCTACCCGCGCACTGGGATCCTCAACCAAAAGACAGTAATGGCAAAGAGCTAGACCTACACATGGTCGTTCTAAACCCTTTTATGCATAAGAAAGAATACGATGAAGTCAACGGAGCCATACGAAAAAAAGTACCTAGGCCTGGAGTCAACATCATTAAGATTGAACGAGTTCAAAACCCTGGGCTTTACAGAACATACGCTGTGAAGAAACAGAAGATGGATGACCATCAAAATGGAAGTAACGAAATGAAGCTGTTCCATGGGACTGCTGCTGCCACATGTCAACTGATCAACCATCAGGGGTTCAACAGGAGTTTTTGCCGGAATAACGGTGAGTTATTGCTTGTTAGGCTTACTTTAAATTTTAACTGAAATCTGCATATTGTATTTCGTAATTCGAAAGGGGTTATTAATCCTGCACAGATAAATTGTGTGTCGCTTTAGGTGTCACATCACTCAAATTGATCTAAAATAACAGGAATATGCCTATTGTTCCGTGAAATTTGTGCGAACAATAAAGTGAAACATGGCTCAACATTGTCATTTTGCGAAGCCAGACAAATGCTTACAGCACTTTTCATAATTCTGCGACCTACCGACTCCAGGGTATGGCCTTTTGGCTTCCGCCAATAAACTACGATGAGCCGGGTTCATGCATTCCGATCGCGAGCGACTTATGGTGACTGACTACTTTAGCAAGGAATAATTACAAAATGTTCTTAGAAAGATATTTTACACAGAATTTAACGCTGATTCCAAAAATGAAAAGAAAAATGGGGTGTCCCGAGCTCGTTTTCGAGATAATGAATTTTGAATATGACCATCTTGACAAGTTTTCGAAAGAAAAATGGCGGAAATCAAGCTTTGCACACAAAAAATCATGACTCAAAAATTAAAAAAGCTCTGGAGCAATTTTCTCAGGAAATCTTCTTTAAACATTATTTTCGAAGATTAAATGAAATTATTTGAAGAAAGATTTAAAAATAAGCTAAAAGTTCAGAATCTTGTTAACTCAATAAACCAAAAATCGTACTCAAACGACAGCAACAAAAACACATAGAACTCTTTTTTTTATAAGTTCTAATAATTACGTTTTTTTCAAACTTTCTCAAAAGATGGATTTTTACCTGTTGTTTTAGGAAATTCAAAGAAAAATATAGAGTCCTGGCAAAATTCGGGGTTTTTGCCCTGTTGAAGTTCACAACGTGTATGGTTCCTCAATAAAATCTTGAAGGTTGTTATGCGGTTTTGAGCGGATTTTGTGCACATCGTGGGCTGAAGTTGAACGTTCAAAAGTAGTCAGTCACCTTAAGAAATTCCCATGTGAAAATGGCTATCTAGTCACGGGAATTTCTTATCGCTCGATCGGAATGAACTCGGCTCGTCGTATTTTGATTGACGGAAGCCAAAACGCAAGACGCCTGGAGTCGCCGGTAGATCGCAGATTTATGAAAAGCGCTGTAATAACCCTTCTGTGCAAAGGAAATTGTATCTTGTCCGAAGAAGAGGACCCTGGCCATCTGTAATACAAAATTGATTAATTTCAATCCTAAAGTATACAACGCACATGCTTCTTACTTTTAGAGGACAGCCCGCTCCAGCTCCTTCTATTTTAAGTAATATTTTCCTTTTAAGATCATGATAAGCGTAATGGATTTTGTGAAAACTTATTATTTATTGCTTGTACATGTATGAAGAGGGGAATGGAGGATTCTTGTTGCAACATACATCACATTAACTGATCTCCCCCGTCCCATGAGCCATTATTTATTATCCCCCCTTGTTAGTGGTTGCTAATGAAAAACCCCCTTGATGACCTATGTATAGCTCATCTTCCATCAAGTTAGCTACTGCTCTCCCCAATCTCCCTCTCTCCCAACCTTACAAAACCTTACAGAGGCGCCGCTACGCAGGCTAAGAACCATGTGATCCCCCTAAATCCTCCGACCACCCAAGATAATAATACTGACAAATAGCTTCTGAAACGTTCCGTATTTACCGAGAAAAAAAGGTGCTGTGATCATGATCTAAGCCGTGGTTAGTATTTTAGAGCTTGCATTGTATGAAGCATCTATGTTATAATAGTCTAACCAGTCCCCCGTCTGTGCCAATAAAATCTCTCAGCGTGTTTAACTCTCTAGCCAACTAAAGGACAGGTGTTAGTGTGGTGCCTTTTGGGTATCTCTGGCTGAGAGGTTCGCTCTTCGCAAAACTAGATATCAAAGTTTGTCTTCAAAACTCACGCTCGGCCAGATAAGCTACAGGTAGCCACTACCTTCTCTTAATCTTTCCGAGTAAATTTACTGGGTGACGTCACAACCCTCCCGCGTGATCGTCACACTCGGCACGTCACGCTTAACAGAACACTTCAAAAGAGGATTTCTTTTTTGTTCTAAAATCGTTTGATTTAGAATTATTTGTACGAAAGGCAAATATTTAATTAAATATGCCGTTACTGCTTTTGATGAAGCTGTCGTTAAAATGACTTGGATTCATTTCAGTGTCAACACTGGCTGAAAAGCAAAAATCAAAACAATCGTCTGTGATTCACGTGAACCGGATTGTAGATTTCGATTCGATCCAAACGGCAAACCAACTAGAAGAAATCAATCCCTTAAAATTAAGTTAAACAAGACGCCGGTGGCAACCTGCACTGGGTTACCTGGACCGGGTGGAAACAGCGGCAGGGGGGAGGGTCCTAGGGCGCCCTTGACCCGCCCTTTGTGGAAAAAGAGTGATCAATCATAAAATAAACTGACTGTAATTTGGTTTTTGATATTTTTGATGTATCGTACTGTCGAGGCCCTCGTTTTCTTTTTTCGTCGTCTTTCAAAAAAAAAGTTAAATCAAAAACTAAATCATCGAAAATACCCATTTTGGTGAAGTCCAACTTCCATATCCTTCTGATTCAAGTCCGAGTTTTATCATACGTAATTAAGTCGCAGACAGAAAGTCCTTCGTTTAGAACGGTAAGACGAGCAAATAATTGCTCAAAACTACCCTTAAAATTGTTTTACATTTTATAATTTTCTAAGTTCGTATATATTTGTAAATCAATCGACAGTTCGTAAATGTTTAACGAGTGAGCCGTGAGTTGAATGACTTTATAAGAGATCAATCTGAGGGTCAAAATGCATGCGTTCGATTTAACAATATTTCTCATTACTCTTCAGTTCTTAATATCAAAATGAAAGCCCCAATAAACTTCTTTGTAACTCATATTTATTTGTAGTATTCTTGTTGAGTCAAACCATTAAATAAAGCATCCGTGAATCGGGTCGGTAAAACTCAAATGAAGTCAGGACATCCCATCGGTTTGATTTAGCCTGGAGCGCGTAGAAATTCTTTAACACAAGAATTAAATATTGGCCATGGCTAGCTTTTTCCTTTTGTACTGATACTACAGATAATACAGCTTTAAATAGCTGAGTCAAAGCACGAGTAGTTAATCAAAGTAAGCCATTTGCCGTGAGCAATCAAAATTCTTCAGAATTCCTGGTTTGATTGGAATTATCCTTGTTTACGAATAAATTAAAAATTCTGACTCGGCTCACTCTTTAATTACAGCAGTCAACGAAATGGAGCATACGTAGACATTAATTCATGTCACGTGGTGAGCTAGCTCCGCCCTCTCTTAATTAGTTGGCAGCGTAGTGACATTGATTGACAGTTGGCACATGCTAATTGATCGGACTATAGACAGGAACCCTGTATCAGATGCCCGCTAAGGCCTCTTGGGTAAGGTCCAGAAGACTCCTGGGTACTATTGCGCTATTTGTCCATTTTGTCGGGTAGGAATCAGAAAAAAAAACAAAGGCATTTTACGACTGGTTTACCACTGCTTTATATTTCACTGGTGAAAAAGCAATACGTCCAATCAGCGTCGCGCAATAGCACTTTTCACATGTGAAAAATATAACCAGTCAGAATCAAATATGAAATTTTCAGCCAATCAGAGAACGAGAAATAACACTTGATTAGCTTCCCAGGCGGCAGAGAAAAAAGTTGTATTGAAAGTTTTCAATCATGGCGAGCCACTTTGTGCCACTTTTGACGAGTTTAGAAAAAGCCCGAGATACAAAATAAGCTCAGCAAAAAGATTTTAAAAAGGCAGGAAAAGGAAATAAGCGCAACGCATCACGAAACCTGACGGATGATGAAGTTGACATCTTGTTCAGCAAAACTCTGTTGGGTTGTTCAAATCCTGAGGCCTTAATTAACACAATAATGCTTAACAACACCGTGTACTTTGGTTTAAGAGGTTGTCAGGAGCCCAGAGATATGAAATTGGGGATGTAAAGCTTCAAACCAGTTCTGATGGTACTGAGTATCTTGAATACAAGCTCAACAAATTAGCTAGACTATCTCAGAATTTAAAACTCTAATCGCGAAAAAATGATTATTAATTGTTTCAATTGTCTATTTTCATGTGAAAATCAGAGAAAACTGCCTCATAAACCTCGTAGTACTCTTTAAAACAGATGCTGTGTAGTTGTTTGTGAAGCAAAATTTTAATTCTACTTTGGTTTAAGAGGTTGTCAGGAGCCCAGAGATATGAAATGGGGGATGTAAAGCTTCAAACCAGTTCTGATGGTACTGAGTATCTTGAATACAAGCTCAACAAATTAGCTAGACTGCCTCATAAACCTCGTAGTACTCTTTAAAACAGATGCTGTGTAGTTGTTTGTGAAGCAAGATTTTAATTCTACTTGAAAAGTGACGTGCTCCAACGACGATTGGTTCGCTATTGTCTGAGTGGTTACCATGAATTGATTTGTCTCAAGACACTGATGTAGAATGTCTCAGAAAACTACAGTAGCACCAGCCTAATGAAAAACATTCAGCATGGACTCTTAGTAGTAGTAGTAACCTTACTGTACTGTGTATGGTTTTCTGTATACGTCTTTTTTCCTATGTTTAATTGCTTCCTTTATGTATTTTTTTTCCTATAGGTATCGTGTATGGAAAAGGGGTCTATTTTGCTCGAGATGCTTCGTATTCGGGAAGTTCAACTTATTCTCCGCCAGATCATGCAGGAAACCGCTACATGTACATGGCAAGTGTGCTGGTAGGGGAGTACACACAGGGACAAAGAAACATGATTACAACACCGGCGAAGAACCCGAACAATCCTACGATAACTTACGACACCGTAGTGGACAATGTATCCAACCCGTCTATCTTCGTTGTATTCCATGACACACAAACCTATCCTGATTACCTCATCACCTTTAGATAAAACTAATAAGTCAATTTTAATACAAGTCTTTTAATGCATCATCTGACTTGTATAGCTAACTGACTCGGTGGCATTGACTGAGTTTTATAACTATAGATGACTAAATAGCTAACTGACTCGTTATCGCTAACTTGATAGCACCAACTGTTCTTAAACGCAGTTTTTGGTTTTTAGGCCCGTCCACATGCACTAGCCCCGGGAATGGCCTTTTATGTCTAAATTAGCTTTTTTGGATCGATCACTACCTTGTTGTGGTTAGAGGGCTTGTGTTTCTTGAGGATCCCCTGAGCTATGCCGGCAGGAGTATAGTCTCCTGGTAGGGCCACCCAAGCCGGACAAGTCAGAGGGGTAGAGACAAGACTAAACGTGATCCATTGGCACTCCATATTGGGGACTGGCGCAGGGTTGCGTTAACAACCCTGTCCAGTAAAAACAAATAACCTACAGAAACTAGATAGCACTTATATGTACTTCCTGGTGCGGAGAGCCGTATCTAAGTAACCTAGCTTTTTAGAAATTAAGAAATTTGGAAAAAAAGTATATAGAAAAAAAAATCTAAAACATCTACATTAAGCTTATATACAAAAAAATAAGAATAATTATATAATTAGTTATGATCTTAACAGCCTTGCGGCCCTCGGTTAAAAAAGAGTTCAAATGTCTTTGAGTTCCTGATTTAGGTATAGCTATTTGATGATCTTAAATTGTAAGTGCGATTTACATTTGGTTTAATAAATACTTGGTTTGGATGATTCTGATTCACTAATTATTCTTTCAATTTCACGTTTAGTATCTCGACGTTTTTCTAGCGTTGGTAAAGATATTCTTCCTATACCAATTATATCAAGACTTGTGTTTAGTATTATTAACGAGGCTAAGCCTGAGTAAATGAGTCTTTGGTCTTAGTGGGGGGGGGGGGGGGGGGAATGCATCAAAAACCTGCGTTTCAAAATAGTAAATAGGGACCTTAAGCACCAGGACGGGAGGGCGAGGACGGCGTCAAGTCCGAGCAAGGACTAGGTCAAGAACGCCGTCGGTCCTCTCGTGACGTAACATTAGAGACCTTTTAAGGATCTTAAAAGATCCACGACAGGAGCGGACAGTGATGGTGGACGATGATGCCAGCACGTTTTCAAAGCGGTTTTTCGAGTGCGCGCCGTCGTCCTTGCCGTTGCCGTCCTCTCCAGAACGTCACTTGTTGCTTTTTTACGTTCTAGCGAGGACTGCAGCAGCAAGGACGACGGCGCGCGCACGAAAAACCGTCTTCAAAACGTGCTCTGGCTTCACATTAGTATTTTGATTTGGTGAACTTTTGCTTGTTTTCCCGTCCTGGTGCTTAACTGTTACGTTGTGTGAAAACCGACGGCGATCTCGACCTAGTCCTTTCTCGAACTTTACGTCGCCGTCCTCGTCCTCCCGTCCTGGTGCTCAGTTAAGGTCCCTAATAGTGGTTTAGAAGTTAGCTATTCAACAACATCATTAAATGTCCATGGGATTAGTACATATTATTTATTTTGCGCATTATTTACCATACAGTTGACTGTTGCTAATGATTTGTTAAAGTCAACTGTAATGTAAAGAGTGTGCAAGTTGAACAATACTAATATTTTGAAATCCCACGGACTTTTATGATGTCTGTGAATAGCTGACTTATAAACGAGGCTAAGCCTGAGCAAATGAGTCTGTAGTCTACAAAAACAGTGGTTTGCATCGAATACGAAACTGGTGAATTGTTTGCTTGTCAACTGACGTTTCACGTTTGCCGTAAACGAGAATATAAAACTCTCTAAGTTCTTAATCTTTGTTGTTTCTAAAGGCTCTGTTTTGGCTGTCTGCACCTACAAGTGCTACTCCATAGCACGCATGCAATCAAATAGTTTTCCGTCGTGACAAAATAGGAGTTTAGTGGACATAAATGAAAGTGTTTCCGTGACATTGTCGGAAAACACAAAGTTTTCTAGAGCACGTGCCTATAGAATGTCATGAAAACGCCTTATTTGACGTCAGTATTTTAGCCCCACCCCCTCCGATATGACATCATTCTTAGGGGAAGGGAAGGGTATTCAGAAGAGATTATAGAAGGGAGGGGAGGTATCAAATCACTAGATGGGTAGTCAATATAGATGAATAGGACCACCCCTCTTTAACAGATAATCAGTCCCTCCTTGATAGACGGGTAAATTAAATAATGCCATACTCTAGAGTTGCTTTTTATTAGGTCAATACAACCATCCCTCCATGACAGATAACGAGGGGTGGTCTTGACGCATGTAAGGAGAGATTTTTCCTAAGATATTGTTGGTGGCCGTGGTGCCATAAAGTCTGAAAAGAGGCACTGATATTTGATTCCAGGATGGAAAGCATGAGATAACGTGACAGGCATAAAAGGTCAAGTTGCGGATCAAAGTGTCAAGATTTATGGTATCACGGCAACTAATGGATTAGGGATATAGGATGACTGACAGCTTGTAATAGTTGACGCTGGTTAGATCCAATTGCCCAATACAGGTGAATATTGTTAGGAGATATCCAGTGGTTTTACAGAGCAAACCAGTTTTGGCCCTGCGCAAGTTTGCACATGCGTGCTGGGAATGGTAGCTCTGTTTACTCAACAAACAAACACTCGACAAGCTATTTTCTAAGCTCTGGCTTAGAGGTGTTTCAGTAGAGGCACCGGAATCCCTATATTGTAAAATATTCTTTACTAGTTCAACTAGCGAATTCTGTCGCCGGTTTGGCTAGGGCGAGTCTTGTGGATAATGATCTTATTTTTGCACTAAGTAAATAGCTGCCCTCAAGCCTTACGTCATTGCGGCATGACTAGTTGTGCCCAGTTTGACTTGGCACAAACCGGTGATGTGACATAAGCCCCTAGCTGGGCCCATATATACGAGTTTGCTAGTTGCTACTAAGTTAGTACAGTACAGTAGAGTCTTAGAAGTAAAAGTGTCGAGCACCGCAGAATAAAGATCAGTAAAAGACCAGAAAACATCGATATTCTGTGTCACTGAAGGACGAGCTAGTCCCTCTCAGAAAAAACCTTCGTGGCACACAGATCTTTCTTTACAGGTTCAATTTCATTATTTAAAACGTGAGCTAAAAACTTGGTTTTTAGTCGCGCTTTTGATTTGCCTTTTTTTTAATATAGTTTATAGTTTCAACATTTTATATTGTATCAAATTATCTAATTCCTTTGTATTGTTTTATTATTGTGTTATTTATCATACTGTAATTGCATTATGTTGAAAAATTCATGGTTAAAGAAGAAAAAAATCCAATAAAATGTTTTTATCTTGAAGTTAAATTTAATTTCAATATTATTTCTCATTTTTATTCATTTCATGCAGTCGTAAAGCGCTGTTGAACTATACGGATTTGGCGCTATATGAAACATAATAATTATTATTTGTATCAAATAAGAGGAAGAAAAACCAAAACAACGTAGGGAATAAAATAATATATTATTGGTAATGAGCCGATTTCTCAAATATCTTTTTTCAATATTCATTTTATAAAAAACTTTGATATACCATCTAATCGATTTGGAATTTCTACTCGGAGTCTGATAAGTAATATATACAATATGAGTGGCCGTGTTGTATCAGATATACAACCACGAGCCGAAGGCGAGTGATTGTATATCTGATACAACACGGACACGAATATTGTATATTACTTATGAAACGTCTAGGTGTATACATTCATGATCTACTAAAATTTTAAAAATAAAATTGAATATTGCTGAGAAAATTGGAGTTAAAGTTTATGCAAATCAGGACGATTTTGTATCAGATATACAACCTCCTCCACGGGCAATGATTTCTATTGTGTTTTCCTCATTAATTATTCATGAGTTTTATAAAGAGCTATAAACGATAATGGCCAGGCCAGCACATGCGAACGCCAGTGTACTCAGTTATATAATACAAAAAAAAGTTTTTTTAAAGGGACACTTGGATGAAAATCGATGAAAATTGGAAATGACTTGAAACTTGGTTAAGTTTATCTATATGGACCCAATAGTAGCCAAGCAACTTATTTTCTTCACAATAAAAATTGGCAGATAAAAATTATCAATTTTTTAAGCATCTAAATTGTGAGTAAATGATGTCATACATTCAACCCTATCGTTCTTTTAGTTTTTAAACCAAGGTTTTCTTAACTGCAGATGGCTCCCAGGCTAACATGTTTGCCTATCTGGTTTTCATAATCATAGTTGAGTCATATTATAATGGGGTGTTTTCATCCGAGTGTCCCTTCAAATTTATTTCTCATGTTTTGATAACTTTCACCAGGTGTGGATCTAGAGTAGTGCACGTAGACCCACAAGATGTTCAAATATGAAGTGCACCAGTCAAAACTGATCTCCAATAGTTGCAGGCCAAGCCTTTGTTCAAATGCACTACTCAGTTGCAAAGTCGTGTCTGATTGGCTGTTCACTACCAGTGCACTATTCGAAACTAGTCATGCATCCGCCAATCAGAATTGTCTGTTCCCATGCATGTTCATTAAGGATAAGCTCATGTGCTCACGTGTCTTTCGATCCATAGCAACAGATCTAGACGATTTTGTTGACAACATTAGTTGTTCAAAATTATGGCGTGGAACATGATTCTCGTTAAAAGAAAACCAGAATAGTTAGAAAAGGCTGTGCTGGGAAGAACTGGTGCTGGTCATCAAACACATCTATTTACAGACTTGCCCATCAAAACCGGTTTAAACCAGTATCAAACCTGAAATTATGCATCTCATTATCCAGATTTTTGAATAGTGACACTGACTACAAATGAAATGCAAAACTTCTGCAGCCTATAAAAATTTCATGTTAAAATGATGCAAATTTCGTCTGATATCATTTATGAATTCCGCACAAATGTACTACGAAGACTTATTATCAACAATTAGCTTCATCTACGTTTAGTTGGCATAAGTTTATAGGTTTAATATACCGAGCTTTTCGCCATAGTGGAGACTTCCGAAAGCTAATTATAAACCCCTTGCACTAATTCCCAACCTGGGGGACAAAACAATGAAAAACATTAACATCACAAAAGATTTCAGTCCTCAAGAGAAGGGAGCTCTTTTGTTTTGACCCCCAGGCTGGAAATTTGTGCAAGGGGTTTATACATCAAAATCTTCGTAAATAAGATTCAAGATTCAAGATTCTTTTAATTATGTCACAGATTACTACATTTACATATAAAGGAATAAATTTACATATTTTATGGACATTGGTTAATTGTAATAGCTGGAAGACTGATCTACACAATTACCCACAAAAATTATTTACAGTGTTAGTGTTAGGCCAGAAAAGAGTCTTGAGGAAGATTGTATTCTTGTACCTAACTCGAGCTCCCTGGTTCTCTTAACATCAAGATAAGATTCTTCTTCTACCACTTTTGCACATACAAAAATTGACACACACTTGCCTCTCCTGAAAAAGAAGATATCATTTCATTCCTTGCTACAGTTCTTCTAGCCTCCCCAACCCTGACGTCTCCAGCTATTTGCTATCTGTAATAATTTTTCTATATACTCCTCCCACTCCTCCCTCCCAAAAATCTTATGCTCGTGAATTTTTACACCTTTCCAGCTACGATCCTCTCAAACTTTTAGACAAATCTCTTACACCATGCAATTTCATAATCACGCAATCAAGACAACTAGCTACTCCGCTTATCACTTGAGTGAGAAAGGAGAGAATTTAGAGACATAGGTATTACCGTCAAAAGCACAATGTTGTTAGGGGCAACGGCACAAGGTGATCGGAAAGGCGGCACGTGAGGATTCCTTTATGAGTGTAGGAACAGAAGATTCTGATAGGTTGAGGTATGTTTCACTTGCCGCTACTTTATTGTTTCCATATGCCGTTGCTCCTAAAACAACATTGTAGTTGTCACGACAAAACTAATGTCTCTAAACTTTCCCGTTTCTCACTCAAGTGATAAGCGTATTGTTATTTAAGTCGTCTGGGTTTTTGTCTTCCCTTAATCAAATTTCCAACGGTCCGAGTTAGTAATCTTTTTAATCGACGGTAGCCAAAATCAGACGTCTTGGGCTGTGTTGTTCTTGTAATTATGAAAATGGGTGTAAAAAGATTGACTTGTGCAATCAAGTTGCATTTTTAAATTCTAAACCTTTAAACTCAAATCTATCTCTGAAATGAGAAGTCCATATCGTGTAAAACTGTGCCATCGTATTATACCCAACTCTAAACTACTCTCTAGCAAGCGATGTTTAACTCTATAGCGGGCTTCCTGTGTCAACGGAACGAGGGTACTGGGCTTCGTTTTATTCTCCTTTCCACAGGAAGCTCGAGGATCCCAAAGGAGATGCCTGCGGAGGAGGCTAACTCTACCCCGGGGGGGGGGACTCCCTTATAAAAGGGGGCGGGGGTCCTCGTCGTCCCTTTTAGGGTTTGAAATCAGTGTTCTGGTCCCGCTTAGGGTGATAATGACGAGAATGCCCACCAGCTGAGTTTTGTGGTCCCGCTTAGGGTGTAAGATCAGCAACAATGCTTCTTTTCAAAGATTGATTTTTATTTTAATCCCATTTTTGGATTGTGTCACTTATTGATTGGTCCCTCTTAGGGGTGAAATTTCATCACTGCCACGCCCATCATCTCAAAATACAGGTCCCTTTTAGGGGTCATTTTCAAAATTTCCGACGAGGACCCCCGCCCCCTTTTATAAGGGAGTCCCCCCCCCCCCCCCCCCCCCCGGGAACTCTACATCATGTAGAAGTGATTTCCATACTAAACCGTCAGAGTTATTAGGCACTTTAGGCTTAAAAGGCTTGCGAACTACAAAATAGTCTTGTTCACGCTGTACAGTTAAATTGTACTCTGTTGATTTGCGTGTTTCACACTATGACAATCTAAGAGGGTCTATACGTTTGTCCATACAATAAAAGTGCTCAGTACCGCCGCCAAGTTAACTCAATTCGTCAAAAGCTGAGCGTTGGTCTGTTGAATATGAAGTACTGTTTAATAAACGAGTAGAAGTGTTTTATCAGGTTTTAGACCTCATTTTAAAACTCATGAATAATTCACAAGCCTTTGGTCGAATTAGAGCGACCATAAACGTCACGAACATGGACTTTTATAAATCGATAGAAATTCGTATGTAACTGTCTTGCGTAGTCGAGGTTTATACGTCAGTGTCACGTACAGTCAGTCCCAAAAAAGGCTCCCACATTTTGAAGATAGCATGCCAGTCTCAAGACAAGATTGCTGGTAGACTAGATTTCGTGGGTCATCGGTGAGCGTACGTGAGACAGACATTGATGAGGCTCTTCTGATTCCATCGTGACCAAAATACCTTTTTACCGATACGGTGGCTATCTTGAATTCTATTGTTTTAAGCAAAACATCATGGGATGCCGAGGGGGCCATTATTGTAAAATTTATAGTATGTACAACTGTCAGGATGTCGTTTTGTATGACTTAAGGTGACTGACTACTTTAGCAAGGAGTAATTACAAAATGTTCTTAGAAAGATATTTTACACAGGCTCGTTTTGGAGATAATGAATTTTGAATATGACCATCTTGACAAGTTTTCGAAAAAAATGGCGGAAATCAAGCTTTGCACAAAAAAAATCATAACTCAAAAATTATACAAGCTATTGAAGCAATTTTCTCAGGACATCTACTTTAAACATTGTTTTCGAAGATTAACTAAATATATTTGAAGAAAGTTTTAAAAATAAGCTCAAAATTTAACATCTTGTTTAGCTAATAAACCGAAAATTGTACTCAAATGATAGACTGTGAACAGTCCCTCTTTTCCCTCCTAACTCAGTCGAGTCGGGTTTTTTTCTGCCTTGGACGCGCGGAGAATGGGGCGAGTTTGAAGCGGCACGCGGGGAGAGGAAAAGTAGGGACTGTGGACAACACACAGAGAAATGAATAACCGCCCCTTTTTCACACTTGTCAAATACTTGTCACTGACGGCTCCGGCTAGTCTAGGATATGTTTATAATACCGTTCAACACAACTGACTTTTCGCTGATAGTTTTACAGTTAAATACAATTTCAAAAGTACGAACATGCGATAATCTTGAGACACCAAAATATATTTATAAGGAAAAGTCATAACTGGAGCCAAAAGAAACCGCGAACCAAGTCAATCGTGTGTGAATTATATTTGTTCGGTGTTTCTGGGGATATTTTGAATACATTTTGAATATATTTTTCCTTAATTCCTGTGTCCAGCTGACTAGTTTATCTTTTCCGCTTCAAACTGGGGGTATTTTGTGCCTAAAGCTGGAGGAATCTGATTTCCCCTTGAAAGTATGAGCCGATACGAAAAGAAGAGCCGAAATCATCAAACAATTTATACTGTTCTTTGATGCGGGCTTGTTGAGAAGCTTGAGCTAGGTCTCACAAGAATCACTGCTCTCCTTTGCAATCTCCCTCCCCATTGACGACTGCGGAGAAGATTGAAGAATTATTAGCAAAATTCGACTACGAGTCGACTACAAACGACACGTCTGTCTTGTCCCTTCGGCCGCTCGATCGGTTTTCAAGAATTTTTTTAGTCCTGCTTGGTTCGGGTTCAAGTCTTACAGCATGGCAGTGTTCACATATTACATTATTAAGCTTATAGTGATTAAGCTTTGAATAACGAGACCTCAAGTCATTTACTGAGTCTTTATTATCACCACTATATATAGTTAATTACAAATATTAAAATACATAGCTTCCTCAAAGATATCACAGTTACTGAATGTATTCTGGATCGAATCATCGATTGTTTGATATACTAAGACACTTGTCAATAGTGTGAATTGAACGAATGATATTGTGCCCTAAAACATACAGTAATTCAATAGAATAATGCAGATTATGACTACATAAAAGAGAACGATTTCACCTTGAGTTTCAGTGAATTACAATTCTTATTTTCCGTGTTCTGACACATCTTGTCATCGATGCAAATATTCAACATGCCGTCTTGGCAGTTCGCTTTCTCGTAGATCACAATCTGCTCGTCTGACTTTAAGTTCTTGTGGTCAGCTTCAAAGTTTTGCTTCTCAATTGTTTTGTAGTTTGTCTCCGTATAGTTTGTATTTGAGATCTGGCAAGATCTAGATTGCCCAGTTTGGCTAGATAGTTCTAAGACTGTGGACCAACCCGTCCCAAAATCGCTCAATTATATCTCTTAGTAAGTAGTTTGAGCATACCGATAAAAAAGCTAAAGACAGTGGTAGGCCACATGCCTACAGACAACATAACGTCGATCAAGAAAAAAGCTATTTTCTATCGACGAACCTCGAAGGAATTCGAATGATGCAATGGCGACCGAGCAGACCTAGCAAAGACAAATACCTCATGCTCAATATCATGTGATTAATTCTGTCAACATGTATCCAATCATATTTGAGAAATAGACAAACCAAAACTCCACTGGACAGACAATTGCTATGGTTACGAGTTTCGTCCAATAATGATCGCGACCCGGAAAGAAAAAAAAAGCGAACCTCATTTTAAGACTGGTTTTGCCACAGGCAACCCAGCAAATATTGTAAAGCACTATTAAACGAGTGCGTTACACTTTTTGAATCTTGATCCACTATCCGGTTACAGAATGATTACGGCAGTTGAAGTCTATCCGGTTACAGAGCTAGACACACGGAACCCGTCAAGAATTAAATTCATACATATATTACGCCCACGTTCCCTGTGCTTCTTGCGTAGTAACCACGGCAAAGCACCAAAAAATATTCCTCTTTTAAAAACTGTATAGGCAAAATTAGTTGGTAAATTAATTCATGGTACGCTAAAGAGCAAGGAGATGTTTGTAAAAGTCTTTATTGCTGCTCAATTGACGTTTTAGATTATCTTTCTACCTACTGTATAACATATTTATTTATCTATCTTTTATCTATTATTCTTTACTTTACTCTACTTCATTCATTCATCCATGGCCATTCCTTTTATCCTGCATTATTTTCTTTCTTATTCCCTCCCTCCCATCCGTCTGCCCCTCAATCCATCAATTCGTTCATTTTATCATTCACTCACTGACTCACTCACCCATTCTTTCTTTCTTGCGCCGCTACGCAGGCTATCTATCTATCCATCCATCCATTATTTCTTTACTCTATTAATATTACAGTGATCTAATTAATGTTTTTGTGTTATGAATAGCGATACAAAATAATCAGTCATCGTATTGGTTTCAGTGTGTTACGGCCCCTCTATGTGCGCTGGACACGATACCCGAGTACTTCTGAAGCAAACCAGGCAGTTTCCTGTTCGGTGCAGTCCATCCTGCTCTTCGTGCCTCCATGACATCCGCGCTCACCTCCTGACAACCAACGAAAGAAACGCAATTAACTAAAACATAATTGACTTTGGGGAGTTGAGGAGAATGAGTGGAAGAGGAGGCGAGGAGGAGGGGGACGTAGGAAAAGTCGAAATATTTGAGAAATGTACAATAGACCCCTTTCACGTGATGTCAAAACAGAATTTCAAGATCATGAGAGTTGGAACCTATAGTTTTGTCCTCCAAATTTAGCTGCATTCTGACGTGCTGTATGGGGTTCCTTGGGTGTAATTTTTTCATATTTTTGTTTTGTTTAACGGTTGCAGATTTGGATACAACTCGAAAATCAAGAAAAAGACACTTGTTCTGAAATTGGGAAATATTATGACCAAAGTAAAACACGAACGATTATCTCTAATATTTTTGGTCTTGTCTCGTTCTTAACAAAGGAAGAAGAAGAAGAAAACATTACCAGGTTTAATGCTTTCGTTTTTGGGTCAATTATAATCATATCACCATTCTCGACTAACGCAATAGGACCGCCCCTCTGCGCCTCCGGTGACACGTGACCAATCATGATTCCATGGGAAGCACCGCTGAATCTGCCATCAGTAACCAAGGCAACGCTTGTTCCTAGGCCTGCACCTACGAGTACTGCTCCTGGGGACAACATCTCTGGCATTCCTGGACTGTATGAATAATATACCTCATTAACTTCGTATGCAAATTACCCATTTCAGACCACATGACATTCCCTTGAGAAATGTTCTTTTATTGAAATATTTGCACATGTAAGAATGAACTCCCAAGACTGGCATCACGTGGTCAGAAATTGGGACAACAAACAATGAAGCTAAAGGGGTCTATTGCGAGAGAGCGGTGTTTAAAAACATGTATTTAGCTACATCTATCTGGATCTGAGGTTACCCTCAGTTCGCAGAATTTATAATGCTTCAAAAGGGCACAGCAAAATCCATTAGTGGAAACACTAAATCCGTGATATAGATATTAGACTAATACACCTTAATATACCCTAATTCCATTGTTTTCTTTTGTGTCTGTATATTTGCCTACTACACTTTAACAAGCAATTTTTATTTCACGGGTTTAGTGCTTTTCTATGCTTTCCCGTTTAGCGATGTATTTGCTGTAACTAAAACTGCGTAATTGCATTTCAACTGTGTTATACACTGATTAAGTGCCATGCTTTTGATGAGACTGTTGGTCAGTTGATGTTACTAACCTTCCACTTGGTCCTTCATATCGTATAACAAGAACATCACCAGCCTTGAGCTGCAGCAAAGATTGGGGCAAAATTTATTGTTTAATATAATGCTTATTAAATTTGTTGTCCGAAATGCGTCGCTTATTCGAGGGCGTAGCTCATTCGAGTAAATACGATAAGTATACCAGGGCCCAGTGACCAGAAAAAGCAGGGACTGTTTGCTAAGTCTTCCGAGACACAGGCTGTTGACTAACGCGATCGACTCCTGAGATTAGGTTAGAAGTTGCTTTAAGCAGATGGAAGAAAACCAGAGAGCTCGGGGAAAAACTTCAGAATACGAGAGCGAATCAAAAAAAATACTCCACCCACACGTTGGAGGGTTTAAGGGTTGAGCCCGCGACCACAGTGATGAGAGGTAGCTTATTGCAGCGTACACCTCCCATGCTTTCCATACAACATAGTTCAATCTTACCTGTCCACCCATGACAGCTTTGTAAGCTTCTTGCTCACCGTCAAATACTACAGCCTGTTTTCATGGAACAGATGACAAATTATTATAAACGCGCGCGGACTTCATTCGTCTTCAAAAGAACGAAAAAACATATAATACTATTCAAAAAGAGTGCGCGCTGTGGAGTATGCAGTTATTAAGGACCTAGGGATTAACAGAATGCTTGAGAAGTGCTAGAAAACACTTGGCTACGTACGTACATGTCGTGCCTCTCCTAACAGTTCTCCCGTGCTCTATATCTGTATATACAATATTATCTATATTGTTTGATAAAACGGTTTTATTTAATTCATACCGGGCCGCGGAATGCCTTGGTCACATCCTTGCCGCTTAACTTGAGTACTGCACTCTCTGGCGCGAGACTCCCCTGGAAGTTCAAACAACAAGAAAAACAATCAGATGAGATGAGGTACTGATAACTAAACACAATGAGAATTATCACATTCCAGTGATAAACTACCTATAGTGGTAAGGATCAATAGGCAACGATCCAGACAAACCTAAGTGGGTTAATTACCCAGGTAGGTCATGGGAGTGAAGCCCCTCTTACACGCTACCATTTCACGCGCAACTTGTCTCTCGAAAAATAACTTTTTGCAGTTTGCAAGAGACAATGTCACATGCTTTATTCTCACTTGTCCCACGGATGCGAATATATGATAACTCATTTGCATTTCGGATTTCTTCTCTTCCAACTTTCTAGGGCCGTATCGCGGTATCAAGTGTTCTTATAGTATTTTTATTTAGTGGTCTCACTCTACTCCCCAGCGACCCGCAATTGCTCTCCTTGATTATTTTGCTGTTTTTTCCACCCTCTCCTTTCCACCCTTGCACTTCTGTGGTACTTTGGAAAGCTCCGCCAAGTCTGCGCTCCCTTAACTCATATAGGAGTACTGTGAGACCGTTTAATTGGCAGTACCTTGATAATAAGGATGTGACGACCTGCTGGTGCTACTGGTGAGGAGAGCGGAAATATTACATCCTGCGCAGAAAAATAAAAATACAACATAAATAGTAAAATGAAAATGAAAATGAAAATGAAAATAAAGGAAATGAAAGGATACTTTATCACAGGTAATAAAACCGTTATACGTTTGTACCATTGGAGTGGCATTGCGATATAGTTTTCCTTCTCCTCAGCCAATTAGATTGAACAGCTAAAGTTTAAGGGAATTAGCCGAATATTGAGGAATTAAGGGACTGGGGCAGAGTGGAAATATTTTAAAATGCGTATATCCCCATCACAAGAAATATCACACTAATATTATTACTACTTACTGAGTGCAAAGCTTTTGTAAAAAATTCGCAAAAAAAAAAAAAGAGAAAATGTACAGTGTCCCCAAAACCATACATTCTCGCTTATTTTTACGATTTGTTTAAAGTCTGCTAATCAGTCAGTATTTGCCAAAACTTTCTAAAACTTAGTAAAATTAACGATTTTAAGTCTTTCATGTGATGGGGTTTGTTTTTTAATAAGATTAATATTGCTACGCTTGTCCCCAGTCCATTCCTTAAATCCGGAAACTGGACCAATATGAAACATGACCTCCTGCACTTCCTAAACAATAATCAGCAAGTATAACAGACTTTACCTGTGTCTTGACGCTACTTAGATTCGGCGTATCCTTCAAGTTTTCAGCTAGAGTCTTGCCATTGACTGTCGGTTGATCTCCGTGGATAAACCCTCCATCGAGAAGCTCTTTGAGAAGAATCTAAAGAAATAAAAGCGTGTAAAGGTATACTAAAGTTTCACCCGGAATCAAGGTTTTCGTAGCGGGAGTGCCTTCGCATCTCACCTCTGAGGCCCAGCTTCTATTCCTGGACACGAAATAGAACTCTTTACAATCGCTGTTTGTTGTGCCCATTTCAGACCATGTGATGCCACTCCTGGGAGTTGATTCTTTCATGTGTAAATATTTTAATAAAAGAAGATTTCTTAAGGGAATGTCATGCGGTCTGAAATGGGTAACTTGCATAACCTAACAGGCGAAATTCCAAATCGACTTGTGAATTAGCTGTGCCCTGAATTTAATCAGCCCAGAGGTTGTTCCAGGGTTTCGTAATTATTTTTAACTAAACCAGGTCTAATATTCGTAATAATCAGATAACTACAGATTTTCCATACACCTAGCTCAGTAAGAAAATGACTGCTGTAGCCAATTACAGGTGGTAGTAACTGTCCACCTCTCAAATAGTCTATTCACAGGAGCGACCTATCCTTGCTGGTCCAGTTTGTCATACTTACTGGTAGACCGCCAACTTTGTCAATGTCTGCCATTTGATACTTTCCATGAGGTTTGACGTTAGCCAGGATAGGAACTTTGCCTCCAATTCGATTAAAATCTTCGATTTCAAGTTCGACCTCAGCTCTGTATTGAAGCAGGCATAAAATTACATATTCATTTAAAAAAATTGGTGTATTTGAGTTTTTCTGCTAGAGAGCATGGTGTTCAGGATATTCTTATTTTTCATTGACTATAACCAGGACCATACTTCCAGACATCGAGTGCTGTAGCATCGTATGGACTTACGGCTACGCTGGAGATTTCGACCCCAACACCGCTATCCCGGGAGGAACATTTACAGACTGATCAGGAAGCTCGGCCGAAGCCTGAGGGAGAGGTTAGTCGGCCCCTAGACCGTATATGATTAACCCCTTGCTATGACCAGCAAACCCAATAAGTCGACTATGTAGCTGATGACTAAACACCCATGGACACTCCTTTCCATGTGGGACTCTGAAAAACTGGTAGTAAATTCATGTCCAAGTACAATGACGAGTTTAACAATCGAACGACACAATACATACAATATAGAACAATGCACTGCAATACAGGCATTGTATTCCACTTGGACATAAATGTATAACCGAAATTCAACAAGTCAACTACGCATGCGCGTCGTTTTCTTCGTCGAAACACAATGAATATTGTGGGTATAAACATAAGGATTGTTTAACTTTCCATATACACCTAATTGCAAGAATGTTGTCTTATAAAAAAAGCAAAATAACAAATACGAATGAATTAGAAATATTTTTTTTCTTTTGATTCTAAAGCTCCCTATAGCTAGATTGATGAGAATATAACTGTTTTAGGATATACCAAGATAATCTCACAAATGTCTGTTTATACCTTCAAAAAAGTGAAAAAATTACGCCTTGAAAAAGAAAATAATTCCTATTAATTTTGTTATTGGTCAATGTGACAATGTGTGGTCAATGTGTATATGATCGTACCATACTGTGAAATGTATTCAGAAAAAAATTCTGAGCCCCAGATGGGAATCCAACCAACGACCCTCCGTATCCAGGTGATCTGAGGAAAAGCGATTAGCCAATCAGATTGCGAATCGTGATATCCGAAAAAGAATCAATCCCATGCGTCTTTTCGAGCTCAATCATGAATAAACAGAGGGAAATCAAAACAAAACCAAATAGCATACAAGTACAATGATGCTAGGAAAAGTGTCATTTAGCCGATTATTTAAGGCTAAAAATGTTTCTACTTCAAAGAATATGTTGTCTAGATGAGACTAAGAATATATTTTCATCGGTTAGGTTAATATTCATAGTTTTTTATTAAAGAATTACCGTTGAAACGATCTCGAAGAAGCTGCCGAAAAGCTTTCTCGATTCCTTTGCAGGATTTAACTTTAATTTCCACACCTTACGCTGCTCTTTTGTCCTTGGCAATCTCGAGGATGCTTTGAACCTTAAGGAAATCCTTTTATCTGTTATTTATAGTGTCTCGTTTTCAATAACAAAAGACTTATTGGCGAGAAAGTCGCTCATAATTAGCCTATTTTCAACATGGCCGCCATGAAACTCAAGTGAATTGAGCGTGCGGTGGATGATGGGATTGATTCTTTTTCAGATCAGGAAATCATGCTTTGCGCGCCTAGTCAGATCACCTGGATACTAGTCGGTGTATTTAACGTAATTAGGTTTATATCTCTGTTTTGGACTTTGGACTGTTAAAATGATTTTTCAAACAAACTCACTCGTGTGCCAGAGCAAGAAGATGGAGCACGCCATTTGTTGATCCACCCAACGCGTACATGACTGTAATGGCGTTTTCAAAAGCCTGAAATCGTTAGATTGGAATGGTTTACATGATAAACTGATAATGACTGGTGGTCACTAGTTAAGACTGTGTTTGTTTGTTGAATACAACAAGTGAATAAGAAGGAAATACCGTGTAAAAAGATATTATCATCAATATACAAGGCCAAATATTAAACTGCCCTCACTAAAACGTTCAGTTTAGTGGGCCAAACGCCAAGCGCGCGGGCTGCAAATGCATTTACCGCCCTGCTTCGATCTGATTGGTTGAGAGAATGTCTTACGACTGCTGTCAGCCAATCAGATCTTAAGGAAACCATTTCAAAGCGCGTGCGTTTGATGTTTTCTTGTTTTGTATGTATATAAACTTTGTTTTTGAATGAAAATGTTTTATTAAAATTCTAACTTTTGATATTGAAGAATTTGTATAATTTGGTCTTGTATATTAATGATAATGATAATAACATGACTTTTGTCGTGCATATTGTTTATTTGCGGCCCTTGTAGTATCGTTTGCACCCTCGCTGCGCTGGGGCGCAAAATTGATGCTACTCGGGCCACAAACAAATAAACAATGATACCCTCCAAAAGTCATGTTATCATCCTATGATAATGACTAGTGGGACCGCGTTGACGCGTTGAATACAACAACGTGAATAAGAAGGAAACTTAAACAACATGTTAAACGTTTGCAACTTTACTGAGTTTACAGACTTTAGTCCTTCATCAGAGTAAAAGATGACAAAGGGTTAATTCAGAAACTTCAAACCATTAAAAATCGAATTTCTTTTACAAGATATTTACCACGGTTTTTATACACGCATCAAGCATTCCGCGCTACTGCTCTAAGCGCATGCTCAGGGGGATTAAAATTTTGTAAAAAATGTTATATTTTAGTTGTATTTTTCTTGTCAAACACAATTTTCATTAAATATTCAAGATCACGTACCGTGAGTCAAATTTTGAGTCAAATATACCAAAAAATTGCATATTTAAAAAAATATTATCCCACTTTTTAATCCCCTGAGAATGCGCTTAGAGCAGTAGCGCGGAATGCTTGATGCTTGTATTGCTACACGCTAATCGTGACCACAGTTGCGACATGGGAGTCGAGCAATACACTTACGTCAATCAAATCAATCGTAAAAGAACATTACCTTTCTGCTAATTATGTCTCTTGTTTTTTGTCCCTTTTCCATCAGGGCAAACAAAGCTTTGACTGCTTCCTCACATTCTAGTTTCTTTTGATCCGTTACCTGAAAAGAAGAAAAAAGAAAAATAGCAGTTAAATCGTGAAAAGGAAAGAGATGGAAAACAAAGAAGAACAAAAAGAAGAGAAACAAGAGAAAGAATTAGAGAAAAGGATAAAACAGAAAGAAAAGAAAAGAAAAGAAAAGAAACATATTTATGAAAGGGTATATTCTTTACTCTACTGTTGCTATTTGCGAATATTTTGGTGCTGAAATGAGGCTAACCCCGACTCAGTAAATGAGTCTGTAATCAAGGAACGCAGCGGTAGTTGACTAATTCGAGAATTTAACGGCCCGGGCCTATCTACATTAACGTACCTTATTCCCCTCTACTACAGCAACACCAGATGCACTACCTAAAAACAGAAAAAAGAGTTTGTGTTTCTTCCTTTAATTTGAGGATTTTTCTCCCTCCATATAAAACCTAACACGCTAAATTCATATTCCATCTGTGAGTTAGCCGTGCTCTGACTTTGATCAACCAAGAGGTTGTTTCAGGGTTCGATTTGTGAGTTACCATGTCTCTAACTTTGATCAGCCAATAGGTTGTTTCCGAGGTTTCGCGAAAATTTTGAAGAAAAAAAAAAAGAAAAAATGCAACTGAATGTGCATGGATTGATTTAGCTGACACCAAAACGAAAAGACCACGCACTTACTACGCTTATCACTTGAGTGAGAAAGGAGAGAATCTAGAGACACAAGTTTTACCGTCAAAAGTACAATGTTGTTAGGAGCAACGGCACAAGGTGATCAGAAAGGCACGTGGGCATTTCCTTTATGAGTGTGGGAACCGAAGACTCTGATTGGTTGAGGCATGTTTCACATGCCGCTCTCTTATTGTTGCCTTATGCTGTTGCCCCTAACAACATTGTAGTTGTCACGACAAAACTTATGTCTTTAAACTTTCCTGTTTCTCACTCAAGTAATAAGCGTAGTATCTACATACTCACCTGGGAGGGTCATTCCTAATGCTTCAGTAACAGAAGACATAGTATTGGCTGTGAACATACCACCTAAGTAAAACAAACATCGACTGTTATCAAGATGTACAGATTAAAGGGGCACTTGGATGAAAATCGATGAAAATTGGAAATGCCTTGAAACTTGGTTAAACTAATCTATATGGCCCCAATAGTAGTCAAACAACATATTTTCTTCACAGTCAAAATTTGCGGATAAAAATTATATATTTTTTTCAGCATCTAAATTATGAGTAAATGACGTCATTTACTCAACCCTATTGTTCTTTTAGTTTTTAAACCAAAATTTCTCAACTGCAAGTGACTCCCAGGCTAAAATTTTTGCCAATCTGGTTTTCATAATCATGATTGAGTCATATTATTCTTAAATAGTTGAACTATTCGGACTTTCAAAATATGGGGCGTTTTCATCCAAGTGCCCCTTTAAAGTCAGGATTCTTTTTCAGGCTGACAGCACATGGTGGTCAGATATATGATATTTAAAGAGTTTTATCAGCTGGTTGAAACTTAGAAATAAAGTAACACAAAACGTACCACAAGCACCAGCACTGGGGATGGAGTGGCATTCGATGTCCTTCAAGTCTTCGATGTCAATCAACCCCTTACTGTAAGCACCTTGAGCCTGGAGACCAAACAACAAGGGACCCAACTTACTCAATGAATTTTTGAAACGTTATTTTCACATGATCCACAACTGATACATTTTGTGCTTGGCATGCAAAATACGACAAAACCACCTTCACTAAACTTTTTTTGAAATAGCTTTATAATGCCGGAAAGTAACAAAGATTAATTAAGAGGCTGCTCGCAGTCTCTATCAGTTAGTAGTTTGCTATTCTTCTACTACTACTACCACTACTATTTGTCTAGCCCAGCGAAAAAATAACGAGTAAATACGATCAAAAATGTCACCTCGAACGGACTTCCAGCACTTAAATTTTGATGTTTCTTGCCACAGCCTGGAGGCATTGTTCCACCGTAGATGACCACTCCTGTCTGGTGAAAAACAAGAAAAACCATTTCATCCAACAAATTGTCCTTTTTTCATGATGACAATAAAGAGCTGATGGAGGACGAAGTAGAGTAGATTTAGTATGACTGTGAAAAGATCAGTCAGTGCCATGTGCGTGCCTTACCGCGACAGTGTGATTGGTCTGGCGCACTTAGTCAGTGCCGTGCTTATGCCGTGTTTCGGGCATTTTATTGAATGAAGAGTGCTTACCTTGCAGAGACCGTGATGTTTTTAAGATTTTTGATTGGCTGATTTTTTTCTTGCGCAATATAATTGGTCTGGCGTACTTAGTCAGTGCGTACCTTGCAGAGACCGTGAACTTTTCTAGATCTTTTATCTTTTATCTTTTATTGGCTGACTTTTTGTTGCGACCGCGGTAGTGCCGTGAGCTTTTCACAGTCACACGAAATATGCTCTATTGGGAGGAAGGATGAAAAGAATGACAGGGTGGGGTGCAGGACATGCGCAAAAATCATTATAGACGCTTTACATACATTCGAAGGTCAGTCATTGTTCTGAAAGTTTCAAACGGCTCTAAAACATATTTTGTTTGACTACAAACTGACCGCATCTAGTCTTGCAAGAGGCATCAGTACGCCTGGTATTGTCTTGTCACAACCTGCCAAACTGATAATACCATCCTGAAAAAAGAAACAAACGTTACACTCGTTTCCATAATTACGCGACCCAGACAACTAGCTATGATCCGAATCATCTGGGTTTTTGGCTCCCGTCAATTTCGACGGTTTGATCTAGTATTTTTGACCTTGGTCCTAATATTTTATCCGAAAATTGCTCAGTGGTAAACAACAAGATGTTTATTACATGTGCTACATCTTTATCATTGTGATGTGTCTCTCCAAGCATGCTAACAGATTACGCTTAATAACACATGTACCAGGCTTACCCCTGAGAAGCCCTGGTACATCATTTCCACGCAGTCCGCAATCCAGTCACGTGATATTAGTGAATATTTCATCCCAGCTGTGCCCTGATTGAAATAATTGACATATCGATGCTGGTTAATATATCCGCATAATGTACAAATAATGATTGAATGGAAGCAAGGAAGCAAGGAAGCAAGGAAGCAAGGAAGCAAGGAAGCAAGGAAGCAAGGAAGCAAGGAAGCAAGGAAGCAAGGAAGCAAGGAAGCAAGGAAGCAAGGAAGCAAGGAAGCAAGGAAGCAAGGAAGCAAGGAAGCAAGGAAGCAAGGAAGCAAGGAAGCAAGGAAGCAAGGAAGCAAGGAAGCAAGGAAGCAAGGAAGCAAGGAAGCAAGGAAGCAAGGAAGCAAGGAAGCAAGGAAGCAAGGAAGCAAGGAAGCAAGGAAGCAAGGAAGCAAGGAAGCAAGGAAGCAAGGAAGCAAGGAAGCAAGGAAGCAAGGAAGCAAGAAAACAACGAAGCAAGAAAACAAGAAAACAACGAAGCAAGAAAACAAGAAAGCAAGAAAACAAGAAAACAAGAAAACAAGAAAACAAGAAAGCAAGAAAACAAGGAAGCAAGAAAACAAGGAAGCAAGAAAACAAGGAAGCAAGAAAACAAGGAAGCAAGAAAACAAGGAAGCAAGAAAACAAGAAAGCAAGAAAACAAGAAAGCAAGAAAACAAGAAAGCAAGAAAACAAGAAAGCAAGAAAACAAGGAAGCAAGAAAGCAACGAAACAAGGACAATGGACAAATGGATAAATGGCAATAAAATTAAGTGCACGATGCTATACAATACGGTCATGTTGCACAACCATAAACGTTTGCTCGTTGTTGGCCCTAAACATATTTGAATTTATTGAAAAGAAATTGAGCCAGGCCTACCATTGTTTCTGCATCACTTATCACTGGAGTATAGCTTAGACATGCTTTCCCTACAAGGGAATAAGAAGAAAGGAATTCAAAAATATCCTTGAATATATAACACAAATATTGCATTAGGATCGACAAACGGGATGACAGGATTGCAAAATTTCCCACAAAAATCTATAAATCACTTCAATAATATATTACCTCCAAGAGATTCAATCACTTGAACTACATGATCAGCAAGCTCCCTATCAAAGTTTGAAGAAAAGACAACTATTTAATCTAATAGCCCACTTCAGATATTCTGGTTGAGTAACATGCTCAAAGCAATTCAAGACGAGGCTCTGGTGAAAACCACAGACTGAAGTAATTCTAATATATTATTTTGTTTACTCGGAGCCTCACCTTGAATTGCTTTGTGCATGATCACTCAACCAGAATATCAAAAATGGGCTGTTGACAATGCAACACACTGCTCAAAGACATCTACTGTAAGGGTGTCAGCAATTCCGAGATAATAAGGGAGGGGGGCGGGGGAGGTATTTAGAGTTGCTTAAAGAAACATCTGTCTGAAAAGAATATTTGTAACGAATTTATAGTTATTTGGAAAAATAATTAGAGGGAAAAGCTGTCATGATCACCAAAGGAACAGTGTTTATATGGGAAAACAAACCAATTTGCCACAAATCAAGATGATCATGGAAATTTCAAAGTAGGAGGGAGAGAGGGAGAGAGAGAGAGAGAGAGAGAGAAAAAAGGTTACGGTATGTGAAAGGGGGAACGTTTTTATGTTAAAGAGATATTTAAGCAAATTCTCAAAGATGTATGAGAAAGATGCAGCAATATAACAGATTTAAAAGACATAACTCATTTTATTTATTCATTTTTTTAGTTTTTTTAGTTTTAAGTTACCTGAAGTGAAAATTACAGGGCAAGATGTTGCTGTAGGGACAGGCAACAGTTATTATTGGCTTGGAAAAATCTTCATCCTATAGTGTAAATTATATTGCATTTGAATGTTGCATAAATTTAGTGGAACTAAATAATGTATAGAATGTGTATGTAATGTATCCATGGTGGCATGACCTGATCATTGATGATCAGAAAACAACATTGGATTTTCTTCGGCTGTGTTCATATATAATGTATGGCAGAGGGTGGGGGGGGGGGGGTGGGGGTTTAGGTGAAATTTATAAATTACAAAAAAAAATGTTGATCCCCCCTTGTACTCCCTCCAAAAATAGTTACTCCCCCCCAGACAAGGCTAAAAATTTATTCACTCCCCCTAACATCCCCCCCTTGATTCTGACAAAAAATTTCAAACCCCCTCCCCCTTATGTTAGTGATAAAACATTTTCAGATCCCCCTTAACCTCATCTATCCCCTCCCCTGTCATACATTATGAATGCAGCCTTAGGGTTGTTTTGCTAAATCAACAAGCATAGGCATACAGTAGCCAATGTCTAGAACTCCCACAGAAACCTGAACAAGATCATGAAAACACAGCTCTCACAAACATCCTGTAATCAGATAGGGAATTAAGATCAAAATTGAAGTAAGACACTCATTTTAATGAGTAACAGTAACTTACAGTGTATTACTTTGATTACAGGATAACTGGGGGAGTCAGGACTCTTATTATGTGGCCCTTATGTGATCCTGTTACATGTCATCCAATAGAGACACACTCATGTAACCAATAAAGGCACAGGTAACCCATATCAGAAAATACAGGATTGTTATTTTGTGCACTGTCAGTGCTTGTGCTCTGCAGTACTAGATCCCTGGGGAACTTCCAGGTTCCTATGATAATAATAAGCTCAATATACCTTGTATCCTATAGATCTCAAGTGTGCTCTTGCACCAATCTGAAGAAAAAAATATTAAATAAATGACAATCATGACAACAACTCAAGAAAAAAAACAATTACTTTTCAATGATGACAAATACTGTAAAATAGGACATCCTACACTGTCACTGTTAGAACAGGTGGTTGAAAATGAGTCAAATTTTACTAAGGACCAGCTATTGAAAGCTGCTGTAAATAGGAACTTTTGAAATAGGAACTTTAAGATAGATGTATTAAGTCACTCCATCTTCTGTAAAGAAGAAGAGTTAAAACACATGTATGTATTAATCATCATTGGATAAATTGATTAACAGAGTAAGTCGAGAGCTAAAGACCACTAACTTAACCATATGCAACCAGGGATTTCATTAAAATTTCAAGTAAGCAGATGGATTACATAATGTAGACGGCTGTATCAATGAAGGGGCCAAACAATTGGGACTTGGAATGGCAAAAGTAGGCGGCTCAGATATGGAAAGTAGATGCCGAATTTCGCCGGTTACCGGCTTCTAATGAAATGCATGTGCAACACTAGCTATTTCAGCCATTCCTCCTTCATCCACCCATCCCCCTTGTGACATCCTAAGTTGGAAGCTTTGGGTAGGTGTAGATTGCTCTACATCTCAAGGACTGTGGAGCACCCTAAAAAGTGGGGGGGGGGGGCTAAGTTTAGAAAATATAAGAGACTAGTAAGGTAAAAGGGAAAAAGTGGGGGGCAATAGCTCCCCACCCCCTCCCTCCCCCCAGGCCCTGTATCTTAATGCTGAGGTTATTATGGTATTTAAATTCTGGAATCAATCTGCATCACACATGTGATTAGAGTTTGTTAGGTCTCCCTTGAATTAAGCATTTTTATTGGAGGGAGGGGGTCCCTTATTCAAAATCTAACCTCAGAGAATTAGCCATACCCTGATTTTGGTCAACCCAGAGGTTGTTCAGGGTATCAAATCTTTGAATTTTCATCTTCACTTCTCCATTTTCCATTTCATATTACCGGTATTTGCATTTTATTATTTTATTCTAGACTACCTTTTTAATCCAGCTTTTCTCATCATTTTGGTCACCTGTCAAGACCTTGCTGTTGGACTAAAAGAATAGTATTCTACACTGAACACTTTTTATATAAAATAAGTCATAAAAAAGTCAAGCTTATTTATAATCAATTGATAACCACAGGAATCTCAAATGAATAGCATTGTTGTGGAGTCAGGGATTGAAACAATTGAAAAAATGCCCTTAATAAAATTAAAATGCCCCAGGGTGGGGAAGCAGTTATCAATCAAATGGAAGAATTGTCATACATTTACTAAAGAGTATTAAGCTTGTTTAAGTGATCAAACTCCTGACCCAGGGGCACATGTTTGCTATCAAATCCTCACCCCTTGCCCGAATACCCCCCACCCCTCCCACGGGACTTACATTAATAGGTGCATTATGCAAGAGAGACAACTAGCTATAATTCGAGATGTCTGGATTTTTGACCTTAGTCAGTCAAATTTCCAACAGTATAAACTAGATTGCTTTGATTGACATGAACCAGGCTTATTAGCTTATTGGGAAATATCTTGGTCACCATGCATAAAATTAGATAAAATTATGACTCCTCAAGGGCAGATCCAGGGGGGTGAATTGGGTGACTAGTCATCCCCCTTGTAGTTGAATATAATAAGAATAAAGGATAAGATAAGACCAAAAAAAGACACTATGTAATGCCTTAATAGGTACCAGTCACCCCCCTTGAACTCATTCTGGATCTGCCACTGCTCCTAGTTTATCTTCAAGCATTAAACAAGTAAATAAATGAATAATACTCAAGGGAATGGCATGTTGTCTGAAATGGGAAGCTGTTAATGCCCCAGAGGTAACCCTAGATTTTGTATTGCTCTATAATTTAGCGCTTGCTCTGGCCTGCAGATATTTTGAAAGTGGTCTAGCGTCCATGAGCACCCCAATATATAGACCCCTTTGGTCTATATGCAGTATTGAATCATACTAACCTTCAAGTGACTTAGATTTCTAGCCATCTTATAACTTGGAGGAAATCTGCTATGAAACAAAAATATGAAAACTGTCCGAAAAAAAATACACCGTCTCCTTGTCTTTAATCACGAGACTGATAAAAATATATTTACACTTTTGGTTACCCTGTGTTGATATAGTAGAGTGTGCCTGTGAATCATTACAGGAACGCCTGCTAATTTTTCACAGTTATGGAACGAGTACTGTGGTCGAATGAACGATAAAAATGACTCAATATATCAACAAAGCCTTCGTCTTTACGAGGTTTATTCCAAGAATATCAAATAGATCTTATCGGTTAAACTATTGCTACCGAGCAAAATCCAGTGTAAAGTCTATAAGGTGGAAAACTTCACAAACTCACACCAGTCAAAGTCATGATTTAACTAGAGGAGTTTCAAAAGTTTGGTTGTGGTCTATGCCTGTTGCTGTTGGTGTTGGGTATTCAGTATATATTGCAGAACCGTGGGATGATGCAAGGAGACGAAAAATAAGAGTAGGAGTTGAAGGAATTGGTCGATTTTTTAGGTATTTTTTGGGATGAAAAATTGCTATTTTGGGAATGCTTGAAATACTTTTGTTTGTGCTACGTTTTTTGGTTTTTTTTGCCAGTTCTTTTACCGTATTTTCTGTTATATATTTTTATTTTCCTGTCTTTATACTTCGCCTATACGGACAAATAAATCCTGATATCACGTACTTGATTGGAATTTTTATGGCCCCGTGCCTGTAATATAGACCTTTCTTAATATTTATGCATAAAATCCTTAGCCTAAGGTTCATGCAGGTCTGGCCACATTTAATGTATTCGCACACTTCTATGCACGGACTTTTTGAGCTTCTACACCCCTTATTTGGTAAAACCAGCCAGCTTTGCATCAACATGTGTCGCTTTGACTTGGTTAAATGTACAAATAAAGACTGTGCACAGAATTATGTTCACGAATACTTTAAATGTGGCCATTAGACAATTATTGGATGAGGTTAAGCATGATAATCGTAAATTATCAAGACCAAGGCCGTGTTATCTGCCGAAGCCGTAGGCTGAGGCGGATAATACGGCCAAGGTCTTGATATTTATGATATCATGCGAAAACCGAATTCAATAATTGTTTTATTATACATTTCGTAAAATAAGAATAAAGATTTAATTCTGCTTTCGAAAAAATAGCAAACGTATGTCCATTTTCATAATTGTGACCTTTGAGCTCGACATGATAAATGTATTATCTATAGGTAAAACCTACAGATAATACATTTATCATGTCAAGCTCAAAGGTCACAATTATGAAAATTATGTAAAACCTACAGATAATACATTTATCATGTCGAGTTCACACAATATCAGGGATTAGCTGAGGACTCTTGGCCAATCAGAAGCGAGATAGTGAGTAAAACGTATAATAATATATATTAGCTGCATGAACTTGGGGCTAAGGATTTCATGCATAAATATTAAGAAAGGCCTATATGATAACACATTGGAAAATTGTTCACTGGCCCTATGATGCAACATGATGAAATATAATAATTAATAGACATAGATAATTCTCTTTTTTAACAGATCATTTTACATTGGATTATCAATATCAATAGACTACTGGTGGTCATTGCGTGGATTAGAACCTGTAAGCTTTTAGATTTTAATTTTAATCAGGAAATAGAACAGCTTTATCTGTGCTCTGTTCTGTGATATGGCATACAGGCAGTGGCCAAAGTATGCCTTGCTTCATTATTACTGAATGGAGCAGGGGAAATAAAGCTTTTCTATTGGCTGAAGATTTATTGATTGCAATTTTTTTCATCTCATTTTGCTCTTAAAGACTTCTTTTTTTCTTTCTTCCTTAAATTTTTAATTTTATGGATGAGGATGCTATGGCTAACTCTATTCAAAAATTGTTATGTCATTTAATTTTGAATGTGTTATCAACATGAATTTAATATATATGTCTAGGAGGGAGAAGCGTATAGGAAGGCTATCAATGAATGTCATCAAAGAGCAGCTGATCGTATTGTAATTGGTGCAATACTAAATGGGGGACTTTATGTCAAACTTGGACAAGGATTGGCTTGCTTCAATCATATTCTGCCTAGCCAATACACAGATACTCTACAGGTCCTTAGGGATCAGGTAACTGCATTGATTAAAGTTTTCCCTCCTTCCTTCCTTCTTTCTTTCCTTCTTTCCTTCCTTCTATCCTTCCTTCTTTCTTTTCTTCTTTCTTTCCTTCTTTCCTTCCTTCTTTCCTTCCTTCTTTCTTTCCTTCTTTCCTTCCTTCTTTCCTTTCTTCTATCCTTCCTTCTTTCCTTTCTTCTTTCTTTCCTTCTTTCCTTCCTTCTTTCCTTCCTTTTTACCTTCCTCCCTTCTTTCTTTCTTTCTTCCTTCCTTACTTCTTTCCTTCATTCATTCCTTTCTTCTTTCCATCATCTGTTTCTCTCTCCCCCCCCCCCCCTTTTTATTTTTGCTTTTCTTTGCTTCACATAATAAAAGTATTAAAGTATTACTCTTGGAATGTATGATTATTAATATTAATTACCATTTATTTTAGGCACTAAGGCGTCAAATAGGAGAGGTAAGCTATTCATCTATTAAATTTACAAGACAAACTCTAGATTTCTACTGCAGAGTTTTTTTGGAATATTAGGCAAAGTTGGTATCCTAAAAATCCTAAGATCATGCAATATGATGGGATGTTTTGGCAAGCATTATTTTCTCAGTATCTGCTTGCAGTATGGTATCCTGATCTCAACCTCCCACATGTGCATGGGTTAACGGATTGCTAATAAAACAATAAATTGCAAAATAAGTTGACAAGGCAATGGGGAAAAATACAAAAAAGTCATTTGTCATCCAGATAGGCAAACACTGTGCCCTCATACTTGAAAATAGACCAAGGCCATTAGGCCTCACTGATGGTATATTCTTTCAGGACCTCTGGCACACTTTTTTCATATCTGGACCTCCTGGATTGAAGGAAATCAGATTGCAATTTATCCAGTACTTCACTTTATGATAAAGCTAGGATTGAAGTTTGATTTAATAAATATGATTGAATATGATATCTGTTTTAGGTCGATCAGTTGTTTTTAGAAGATTTTGGTAAAACAGCAAAAGAAATGTTTGCTGAGTTTGATGAGAATCCATTAGCTGCAGCAAGCCTTGCTCAGGTACACAAAGCAGTAACTCATGACGGGAAACCTCTGGCTGTCAAGGTAAGCTTAATTAACTTTTATTAGAGGTTTATATTTCTAGAATTCAATTAATAAACTCATGGTCCTTTTTGACATAGTTAATGGAGTGGAATGGTTTGGAAACCTATTGTTCTAGGTTTTTGTTTGGCGAGCGATGTTGAAACGTACCATCACGTGATATTGACCGTGCACAATGAACCAAAGCAAGTATGGCTGAAAATACTAGTTTCTGTACTGTTTTCATGTACGATCATTTTGAAAGTGTAAAATTTTCATTCTAAGATTACAAAGAAGAGGATAAATAATTCCGCGCAGATACAGTTAAGTTACTAGATGATAGATAAGAAAGCGTTCAAAAAGGTGATTACCCTTTTCAGTAAACAATTAATTTTTATCATATAGAATTAATTAAGAAATATCTCCTATTTTAGAACATTTTTAAGGAAAAAACGTCTATGTTCTCTAATTTACGATGAACAAACGCTGCAACTTTTTCTTCTCTGTGCACGGTCAACGTCATATAACAATAGAAAAGGTTGAACAAAAACCTAGAACAATAGGTTTCCAAACCATTCCACTCCATTAACTATGTTTTTGAACATCTCTAGTTGATTAGGGATGGGAGCCACGTGAAGGTCTTGACCATTTGCAGATGTAATCACAAAGGAAACACCCACAGGGAGCCCAATTTAAATAAAAGTAAAAGGTGAAAATAAAATCAGGGAAAAATCTATTTTAATATATATTTTTTAAATTGAGGTCAAGATAATGTCCTTTATAATACAAACATGCAAAAAAATTCTTAAGAAATGCACTAAAAGAACATTTTTGTTTCGTGCATGGCTTTGTTACCCTATATAATTCCCCCATGGTGGCCGTGTGTTAAAGGATGAAGAAATATGTTTTCAAGGGATGCAACTTGCTGCACAGAAATTTCGCATACACATTTGGGACACACCATTTGTACAGCAGTGCGGACGAAAGCTCTACAGTGGATGAAAACGTTATTCCAAAGAGTTTAAAAAAAATTAAGCCCCATTCCCATTTTGGTCAAGTTTTTTGTGGAGTTTTGGGTGTAAAATAGGGTGAAATCGTGGTTTATAGTGATGTGTATACGAAAACAAAGGCGCGTGCGAAAAAATGTTCTAGTGCATATTTTGCCAATTTAATTTAAAAAAATAATTAAACTACATTTTCCCCCGATTTTATTCTCACCTGTTACTTTTATCTAAATTGGGCTCCCTGTGGCAGCACCTTCTCAGTTATTTTAAGACATTGAGGGTCTGGCTGGGTCTTGAACCGCGACCTCCTGCACGAAAGTCCAGTGCTTAACCAACTGAGCCAACCGTTGGTTGGTCATCTCTGTGTTGATTCTATTATTCTCACATCCACAGGTACAGTACATAGATCTAAGAGATCGCTACGATGGGGATTTATGGACATTGAAGCTTCTCCTTGATGTGATTGGGTGGATGCATCCAATGTTTACTTTTGCTTGGGTTTTGGATGTAAGTAATGATATACATGTCCTATCTTTCAACCTTCTTTCAAATTTAGTGTGCTTTTGTGTCAGTTATATGACCTATAAAACTCCCAGACGTTTTTTTTTTTTGTCTTCTGTCATTCAAATATTAATTCTGGCTATTTGTTTGATTAACAAAAAAAAAGCTACCATGTCTTGAGTTGTGCTGATCACCGAAACATAAAAATTATAAGTATGAATAAGGTAGTTAGTGCACTAGCTGCTAGCAAAGAATGAGGTCATGGTTGATGTGGAGCAAGTGTGGCTCAGTTGGTGTGCTGCTTGCTAAGCTAGAGGTCCCAGCGTAGTTTGATCCTCAGTGACCTCACACACTTGTTTTAAGAAGCAAGTGTGGCTTGGTTGGTTCGTGTGCTGCCTGCTAAGCAAGAGGTCCATAGTTTGATCCTCAGTGACCTCACACACTTGTTTTAAGGAGCAAGTGTGGCTTGGTTGGTTCGTGTGCTGTCTGCTAAGCAAGAGGTCCATAGTTTGATCCTCAGTGACCTCACACACTTGTTTTACGGAACAAGTGTGGCTTAGTTGGTTAGTGTGCTGCCTGCTAAGCAAGAGGTCCATAGTTTGATCCTCAGTGACCTCACACACTTGTTTTAAGGAGCAAGTGTGGCTTGGTTGGTTCGTGTGCTGTCTGCTAAGCAAGAGGTCCATAGTTTGATCCTCAGTGACCTCACACACTTGTTTTAAGGAGCAAGTGTGGCTTGGTTGGTTCGTGTGCTGTCTGCTAAGCAAGAGGTCCATAGTTTGATCCTCAGTGACCTCACACACTTGTTTTAAGGAGCAAGTGTGGCTTGGTTGGTTCGTGTGCTGCCTGCTAAGCAAGAGGTCCATAGTTTGATCCTCAGTGACCTCACATACTTGTTTTAAGGAGCAAGTATGGTTTGGTTGGTTAGTGTGATGCCTACTAAGCAAGAGGTCCATAGTTTAATCCTCAGTGACTTCACACACTTGTTTTAAGGAGCAAGTGTGGTTTGGTTGGTTAGTGTGCTGCCTACTAAGCAAGAGGTCCATAGTTTAATCCTCAGTGACCTCACACACTTGTTTTAAGGAGCAAGTGTGGTTTGGTTGGTGAGTGTGCTGCCTGCTAAGCAAGAGGTCCATACTTTAATCCTCAGTGACCTCACACACTTGTTTCAACTTCTGGGATTTCTCTCACCGCTCGCCACCGGTGCATCCTGTGCTTAAATTTTTTTGTTTTGCAGGATATTAAAGACACTCTCAGACAAGAGCTTGACTTTGAGCTCGAAGGACGGAATGGAGAGAGATGCGCCAAGGAGCTGGCTCACCTTGGATTTGTACATGTACCAGAGATATACTGGGATATGACCACTAAGGTAAATACTATAAATAAAGAGTCCGCCTTACAAACATATAGAAGCATGGACCCTGTAGGGAAACTTACCGTACTGACATACAGCACGTACATGGTACGGCATGCATTAACATTGAAATGGCTTTTTACAAGAATGGTTATCGTGTGATTAGGATACGTACGACACTGACTTAAGCACATACACGGTACGGCATTACGAAGCATTGAAATGGCTTTTCACAAGAATGGTTATCGTGTGATTAGGATACGTACGACACTGACTTAAGCACATACACGGTACGGCATACCAAAACATTGAAATGGCTTTTTACAAGAATGGTTATCATGTGATTAGGAAACATACAGTACTGACTTACAACACGTACACTGTACGACATGCCGTAACACTGAAATGGCTTCCCACAAGCCTAGATGTCTAGAATGGTTATCTTATGAGTGGTGTACGTTCTCTGATTGGTTTGTATGTTTTTTTACTCCTAGCGAGTTCTAACAACTGAATTTATTGATGGCTGTCGTGTTGATGAAGTCGATAAAATGAAGCTTGCTGGCCTTGATGTTAGTGATGTAAGTTAAGATCCCTCACAATCTCTTTTTTTATCTCTAATAAAACTAAAGAATAACTTTTGAAGCACAGAAAAGAACCAACAAGCAACTCTGCTTACACATGATGGCGGGTACAGGTATTAAAGATGACCGAAGTTAGAGGCAGCGCATTAGCAGCATTCTACACTCATGCTCTATAAAAACCTGTTGGTTTGATACAAGAAGGTTTCATATAGCTTCTCAAACCACAAAACAAAAATACACGATGAAAATCTTAAAACAAGTCAACATGCATACATTGTTTAACTATACATTACTGTCGTGCGGTTCAAATCGTTCAATTTACTGTCGTGATAAAATAGGAAATTAGTGGACACCAATCTGATCAAGGTGTTTCCATGACATTGTCGGAAAACACAAAGTTTTCAAAGACACGTGCCTATGGAATGTCATGGAAACGTATGATTCCATGCGTGCTTTTTGAGAATGAGTGTAGAATAAATTATCGGTTTATCTTTTCGTAGGTTGCTGGCAAGATGATCAAAGCTTTTGGAGTACAGATCTTTCATACTGGGTTTTTACATGGTGATCCTCATGCAGCGAATGGTATGTTCGACAATTGACTTCTTATTTTATTCTTCGTTTGCAAAAGCCGCCATGTTGGAAGAATTTGAAAAAAGATTTTTCATTGAATTATTTTGTTATATCTTCCAACATGGCCGCCATGTCTTTTATTATTTTATTCTCTTGGGAATGATTCCAAACCAAGAATTTACCATCGTTACCAAATTTATGTTCAAGAACAGGGAAGTAGTATCAAAGGATCATTCAAATTTGACCCCTTGCAGCACGTCGGAATACAGCTCAATTTGGAAGACAAAACAATAGGTTCCAATTCTCAGGAGATTGAAATTCTTTTTTTTTTCTTTCTTCAAATTGAGCTGCTTTTACGTCAAGTGAAAAGGGTCTATAGAAGGCTTTGTGTTTGACCAGTGAACCGATGTATGGAAAGTGGTGAATGTTTTTATTTATATACAAATAAATAATAATAGTAATAATAATGTGAGTTCCTATATAGAGGCTTTGCACCATCACGTGATGGCAGCCATGACATGAGGCAGGAATAATTGAATCTGGTTTAATCTGATTTACATGAGAAAGAATTCAGTTTCCAGGGGAAAAGACTGTATTGTTGTGCTTCCTGTCATGGCTGCCATCACGTGGTGGTGCAAAGCCTCTATAGCGCATTTCATAATCTCTCAATGCGCTTTAAATATACATTCAAAAACCATGCAAAATTTCAGATTTTTTTACCTTAAATCATCTTGTAGTTTTCGTGCGCCAAGGCAAAGATAAAAAGGCAGAGCTAGTAATATTAGACCATGGGCTGTATGAACACCTAGAAAAAAGGTATGGTAAATAGATATCTCGGAACATGACTTCCCGACCAACTTCTTCACACAGTGTACTTCTATGCTATGCTTTCTCAACACCATATCAAGGGTAGCCTAGTGGTCGGGCAATCTTCTTCTTCTGCGATTCTTGGCGTAACCTTTCCCCGTTCATGAGGTGCCCCACCCCAGATCGTAGGTCCTCTCTACGCCCCTTGCACTCGCACATTTAGGCCGATCTCGAGATTCATAAGATTCATCGAGCTAGTGAAATGATAGTTGTTCATATTCTTTTGCCCATGTCTTCTCGGTCATATTTTCCACAGTGATCGCATCGCCCTCTGCAAGCTATGGAGATCAATTCTTCTGAATCAACAGGATAAAATGAAGTATTATAGTCAAGAACTTGGCGTAGATGGTGAGTTTTTTTTTTTTTTTTAGGTTAGATTGGTTAGATTAGACACTAGAAAGTAGCCGAGTTATGTCTGGTTTTCCTAAAGACGCAGGCATGAAAATAGCAACATACGAGGAAGGTATTTCTAGTTATCCAACTCTGTTATGTTGGGGTAGAATAACTAAACATTTAAAGTAGTATATGCGCTTGTATATATCGTCATGCTCATGCTTACGTCGCGGTTTAAAAGTATTTCTGTTAAACATTTATTGAAGAAATAGAAAACGCGCGCGCGTGTTGTGTGCATTTATAAAGCACTCAGGGGTTAGACCGCCATGGACCGCCATTTACAGTATTAGGAGAAGCACGACACGTAGTGAATAGGAATGACAGGGCTCGAAATAGAAAAGATAAATGGCCAGACAGTTTCTTATTTCCGGCAGGATAAATAATTTTGGAGCAAAATTCCCCTGTCATTTTATCTTCCACTTGGCAGTTCAAAATTTTTTTTAGCCTGACAGTAGTAAAACTTGACCTGCATCATCTTGGCCATTGGCAGGCCCCTATTTCGAGCCCTGAATGAAAGTGCACGCGCGTGCTATGTGCCCTCATAAAGCAAGCGATCCCAACCAATCAGAATGCGAGATTTCTAATAGTTATATTATAATACAGATTATGAAAACTTCACGCAGATCTTACTTCAACGACCGTTTGCTTGGGGGAGTGCCGGTGCACTCTTCACAACAAAGGTCACTGAAGAAGACTTTAAGGTTATGACCAAGCTGGCCCAAGGACACTTTGAAAGAGTAATCACAATACTAAAACAACTACCAAGGACAATGTTACTGGTGTTCAGGTAATGAAGAAATGTAGAGATAATTAGAATATACTGAAGAGCATATACATAATATTGACCATTAGGAAGTCTGTGTTTCGATTTTTCCGTAGTACAGTGCTCGATACATAAAAGTAGAGCGGAATATAAATACTAAGTTAAGAAAAATAAAGAGACTACACTTTCATCCCGACAAGCCTGTTTCGTGATTAACTCACTCTTCAGTGGATTTTAATGTAAACAATACTTATAACCATCGTTTATATACTATAAAATTTACATAATTAATGTGGCGGTAAATTTAAATGTTCAGCTGTTACGTAGCAACGCTTTGTTTCTGTGGCGGCATGAAGACACATTTTAACAGCCAGTGGCTAGCAAACCTGTGGCCCTCGTTCTATGATGGAATAGACGTTATTCGTCTTCGTGCAATGTTTACCCGTTTCAGACCACGTGTCATTCCCTAGAGAATAAATTAGACTCTTTGTTTGAGTTGTATTCATATTCATGTGTCTTCTCATGCACAACTTTTTTTTAAACAAAGAAATTATACTCTGGGGAATGACACGAGGTCTGAAATGGGAAAATATTTCAACAAGACGAATTTATAAATCTATTAAAATTTAGAACTTTTGAAGATGAATACTGAAGAAGCAGTGAGACAGCTTGAGACAACAAGAAGTATTTTTTTCTTTATGCAGTTCTACGGTGATTAACTTTGTTGAAATAAGTGTTTCTTTTGTAATACAGGAATCTCAACACTGTACGAGCAGTAAATGACGATCTTGGTGCACCTGTCGACCGCTTTGTCATCATGGCCAAATGGTCAGTTATAACGTCATGTTTTACTAGCTTAGAAAGTATTGTTGTTGAGCTTTTCAGTCATTTTTGTTGTTGTATCGAATGAACCCGAATATGGCCGCCACTTCATCATATTTTCGTAAATTCAGATTGTTATTACGCATTACAGCAAAATTATAGCTTAATGATATCAGTCAACAAAGTTAGAAAGTTTGAGATAAAAATATTTAATTTTTGAGAAGTTATGAGGATTAAAAACTCTGAAAAACTCCAAAACAGGAATTGCCGGTTGTCAATTGACTGAACTCATACAAATCTCTGTAATTTTGATTTCAAATAACTTCACTGGAATTCTATTTATAGCAATGAAACTTTCCAAAGATACATATTTCTGCTGCTTGCTCTTTGTAATGGTTGTGCTTATTTGTTAATTTAGTTTTTTCTATCGGATAGTCAATGGTCGCCATACTCGGGTTCTGTCTATTTGCCGGTAAAAATGGGATTTACATAGTGTCCAATGTTGCCTAATATTACTTGGTATCATAAAGTTGAACCCAAAAGTAGGCCTATGATGTCAAAACCTAACACGCTAACTTTCAATTCGATTTTTGAGCTAGCAGTGCCCTGACTTTGATCAGCCCATGTTCTTTCAATATTACATAAGAATGATGTTTTAGAGTGAAAACACTAAACCCGTAAAATAGATATTAGACCGCATGACATTCCCTTGAGAAATGTTCTTTTGTTAAAATATTTACACATGAAAGAATCAACTCCCAAGACTGGCATCACATGGTCAGAAACGGGCACAACAAACAACGAAGCTAAAGGGGTCTATTGTGAGAAAGGGGTGTTAAAAACATGAATTTAGCTACACCTCTCTCAGGATCTATGAGGTTACCCTCAGTTCGCAGAATTTATAATATTTCAAAAGGGCAGAGCAAAATCCATTAGTGGAAACACTAAACCCGTAAAATAAATATTAGACTAATACACTTTAGTAGACCCCAACTCCATTGTTTTCTTTTGTGTCTATTTCACTATTACACTTTAACAAGCAATTTATATTTCATGGGTTAAGTGACTTCACTCTACTTCACTTACTAATAATGGCCACAGCCTGATGGCCGAAATACGACAAAATATCATGCATTTTCTTCTCGTATATTTTTTCATGCTTTATGTATATTCATTATGAATACAGTTGTTATCATTAATTTTATTTGTTATTATCTGCTTATAGTGCCATATGTGGTTGTAATGAGAAGGAATCTGGCAGGTCTTCAATAGTTAAAATAAAAACATATTGGGAAACTATTGTATTTGATGTTAGGATACGGTAAGCTAACAACTTTCTTATCTATCATAATCCCATTCTTACCCATCCTCTGTATCTAAGTTGACACTTACTTACGAAAAGGCGTTCTCGAAAACAACAACTACAAACAAACTAGAAAGTAAACTACAACTGCTTCATAATGATCATGCTCTTGCTTGCTTATTTCTTATGCTCATGCGCATGGGGTATCCTATAAATCGGGCGTTCTGATTGGCTGTTGGAATTTCATTGTCGTAAAAAGTAGGGGGCTAACCCCCGCCCGGTTCCTCCGTCCCTGTGCCGCCATCCAGATGATGAACATCCCGCACTTACGAGACAGGAAATGACGTCAAAATGAAACCCAGCTTACGTTATAAGCCAGACGCATAATAAGATAGTGTAAACGCCGGAACGGGAAGCTTAAACGTTAAACTTTAATCTTTAAACTTTTGTTTATCTATATTTGTTTATCTTTTTCTTACAGCAGTCTATTAAGTATTGTTATTGTGTTGTTATCCATTTCAGGTACCTGAGTCTAAGAGCATGGTTAGTGGAACATTACATCATACTTCTTCAGTATCTTGGTCGAGCACCAAAGGGTATGACGGATCTCACATCGAAACTTAGAACTTTAGAAGACTTAGACCGAAAATCAGCAAACGAAGAAGAAATTTCGTCCCGATTAGGAATAAAATTACAGGTAGCAGAACGGTGGAGAACCCGGGCTGACACAGCGAATAACTGGTTCTTCCATATAATGGGTGGTGGGTACACGTTGCCGACCTTAGACATCGAAACTTAGAACTTTAGAAAACTTAGACCGAAAATCAACCAAGGAGGAAGAGATCTCGTCCCAATTAGGGATGAAATTGCAGGTAGCAGAGCGGTGGAGATCCGGGCTGACACAGCGAATAACTGGTTCTTCCATGTATTGGGTGTTGAGTACACACCTGAGACATCGAATAAGATTTTATATGATGATTTTTATATGTCTTCTTGTGATTCCCGGAATGGGAGATGAGAAGTTGAATTTCATTTGATTAAACCAAATATAATGCAAATATAATTATAAGTAATAATTGCTAACCATGTGATGTGATACAGTCATGTTTTTACTAATAATAGCACATAATCTTGTCTGGTACAAATACAGCTAATGTCAGTGATAATCTCTCAAATTATGCTTTTGCTTCAATGTTGTGCGACCGTGGTGCCAAGACTCTGTTATTGAATTCGTTCATAAAGCTTACACATCAGCCTTGCCTTCGCTTGTTTTAGACATTTTCATCTTTTTTTTAAATCCATCATGGAGCAATAGAAATGCATCTCTTATTCCTCGATGCATACACTTTAATAAACAACGAAATAAAAAACGAAAATTCGTAGTTTTTGTGTTTCTTAACATTTTTGAAATATTCATAATGCATGCAATGTCATCGTAGAGTGTCTCTTTTCCTTTGTCGCTTTACTCTCAGATCGAAATCTCTAGGCTGATCTAAGTCAGGGAATGCTAACTCTCAGGTCGAACTCTGAAATAACCTCTGGGCTGATCTAAGTCAGGGAATGCTAACTCTCAGGTCGAACTCTCAAATAACCTCTGGGCTAGTCAAAGCCAGGGCATGGCTAAATCACAGAGCGAACTCGGAAATAACCTCTGGGCTGACCTAGCTAATTACAGTCAGGGCGCGGCTTACTCACAGAACGAACCCTGCAATAACTTCTGGATAGGCTTATCTAAGTCAGGACGCCACGGCTTACTCACAAATGGAATTGGAATTTAGATTGTTAGTTTCGTGGAGGGAAGAAAACCAGAGAACCCGTATTAACTGAAACTGTCGAATCAAGGGGTACACCCAACAAAGTCTACTGACATAAGATGCAGACTGGCCAGTGTTCGAACACGAGACCCCAGAGGTGAGAGACGAGTGCAAAACCACTACACCATCCTTGATCCCCTTAATTCCGTCTCCTGCACTCAACAACACAGGTGATCAGCGAAATGAACTTCGGGAGTATCGTCGTGTACGGGAATTGTCAAGGCCGAATTCTATTCAAATTCATTCGGTTAGTATTCGTACCTCTACCATAGCATATGTTCATAATATAATAAATATTTTCGTGTTTATACTAATCAATGCATCATTTAAATATGACCAAAAAAAGGAGACCAACCAAGCGAATTCACTTCGTGGCTGGGTGGTTAGGTTTAGGGTTAAGGTTGGGATAGACATTGTATTAAGCATTTGGTGCCGAAGGGCCGGGGTTCGAATCCTCTTGCCTAAGTGAGGAGAACCAAAGTCCCACTCGTGTGTTCGGAAACCTATGACGTACTTGGTTAACCCGTACACGACGACACTACCTGAACTTTGCTGAAGGTGTAAACCAACTCGCCAAGGACCAGATCTGTTTTCGCTACTACCCTTCTCCAGTCATACAATCAAGTTTTGAAATTTTCAACAAAATAATGTGCTAGTTGAGTTTATACACAAAAAAAATATTTTTATTTTTCAGCTTTACTGAAATTCATAAAGAAATTATACTTGTTTACAGCGTTTTATACACTATTAAAAATAATATACCCAAGAAATGATTCCATCCCAGCAGAAATGCTTTGGTTCTTGCTTTTATACGAAGCTTCCAGCGCAATTTCTTTTTGATTTGCTCTCCCGGCTCAAACCTCCTCGCCCCCTCTTCCCTCCCACCTGTCAGATATTTCTCTCCCATCAAACCTATTCCCTCCTCTTCTCTTTTCTTGCCTCCCTTTCCTTTCCTTTCCGGCTCCCCTCCTACTCGCCTCCCGGTCTTTTCTTTCCCTTCCTTTCGCTTTCTTCTTCCCCTCTCCTCCCCTTCCCTTCTTCATTTCCTACCCCACCTCTGCGTCTTCTCTAGTCCCTAGCAAGCTTTCTTGCCTCTATTATATTTGTTATTAGCCATTATGAGGTTGAGGAAAAAACATTGTGGGACTGTTTTAGGGGACATATTTCCAAGATGCCGTCTATTTCGTCCCCTTTACTAAAGGCGCACACCAGTCTCCTTCGTAAAAGTTGATTTTGATAACCTCTGAGCCAATCAGTTAAGTTTCAATCTCTGAAATCCCTATTCGATATGGCAAGGCAGTTTTTCCCCATTTTTTTCAGTTCTACAAAAAAAAAGGTTCCCTGCTTGTGTTATAGTTGGCATAACCTCTGAGCGAATCAATTAAATTCAAATGTGTTCATTATATAAGCTTCAATCTCTGAAATCCCTATTGGTATATGGCAATTAACCCCCCATTTTTTTTACAAGATCAATTTTGAAACCCCGACGCATTTTGAGTGAATGGATTTCCTGTGTTATAGTTGACCCCCACTATATGTCTGCAGTACGGACACCACGTGTTGGGGAATTCTGTCTGCGTTGCTCTGTCGAGAGGCTGAGAGGTCCATACACTTAGCTGCTGTCTCCAGTTCGCCACTTCAATCCTTGGTGATTCAAAATCGGCTTGGTAGTTAAGTGGATGGCCAGAAGGATTGCGTCTCCGTGCCTCGGCGTATGGGTCAACCGTCCAGAGACTTTTATAGTTCAGACTCCCAAAAGCAATGTTCGGTAAGCGAATGAATCGCTTTCTGATGGAAAGAGTGTGGCGGACGGAATTCTAAAGATAAAACAAGCTAATGTCAGTTCTGTTTGATTTTATATGCCTTAATCATTTAGCTTGACCGCAATGTTTTTCGGTTTCAGGCCAAGTATCATTTCCTTGTTTAATGGTTGCACATGAAAAGCCACATGAATATAGTTACAACTCAAACAAAGAATCTTTCTTCTCAAAGAAATGGCACGTGCCCTGAAATATTAAGAATTAGACAACATATATATGAGGTGTTTCCAAATTCCGGCAAATTGCCTTTTTCTTAAATCTTCATGCAGACCAAAATTTCGCATCATCCGGAATTATCGAACCCAAGTTGTAATTAGCCATTCCGAATTTGAGGGGAAAACTGGGTCAAGCTGGCATTGCAGAGCATTGTGGGACTGTTTTAGAAGACGAAATAGATGCCATCTTGAGAACATGTTCCTTAAAACAGTCCCAAACAATGCACTGCAGAGGAAACTCGACCCAGTTTTTTTCCTCAAACTCAGAATGGTTAATATTGTAATGTAAGAATGCAGCTCAAAACTATTTTCACATTGCGCAAAAGGGTTTTGTTTCTATATCTCTTTTCCGACCGAGAATCATGCCCACCTTCCATCCAGTGGTGGTTGGCCCATCTTTCTTGTCCATAAAGTACGGGATGTTATTACTTATCCAGGCATAGATATCTTGTAGAGTCATCCTCTTGTTAGGAGAAGACATTATGGCCTGGGTGATGAGGTCTGCATACGAAAAATTTCCCCACGCGTTTCGTTTTGTAAAGGACTTTGCGGTTCTCTTTTTCCCGATTGCTTGATTAACGACAACTTTGTTGAATTCTTGTGGTTCGTTCCTTTCTGGGGTAGAATTTTCTTGTTCACTTGAAACCTTCGGTAAAAGAGAAACAGAAACTCCGTATTATTGCATGAATATTAATAAAATGTATATTTTTTTCTATTTGAGTAAAAGGCATCATTTCAAACCCGACTCCGTTCTCGAAGAAATTATTTTCAAGCCACGCAGAAACATAGTTTTTGCAACAGCAGAATATATTTGGGTGTAATCATTGCTTTCTGGTTGCTTGGTTACATCATTCCTAGTTGCACGGAATAGTGCCTGGTTTCTTGATTACTGGACACTTTGTTACTATTTTCCTAGTTACATGTGTTTACGTGTTTACTGGTTGCTTGGTTACGCTATATACGTAGTTAAGTAATTAGAGGATTACTGGTTGCATGGTTACGTTATTCCAAGTTAAGTGGGTACTTGATTACTGATTCCTTTGTTACGCCTAGCTGCATGGTCATTTATGGTCACACGCCCACGCGTAACTAGCTGGTTGCTTGGTTACGTTACTCTTTTTTACTTCATTAATCATATCCATTTTGAAATCATTAGCAAATCCTGCAATCTGATTGGCTAAAAAGGGTGCGAATCATTAATAGCATCATTTTGTCAACCAATCACTTTTGAAGCTAAATATAACTGTTGAGTATATTTGAAATATTGAGATTTCAAAATGGATATGACCAATAGGTAATGGAACTTCGTATCTTGAATTTTGGGCTGAAATCACACTCGTGATTAATAAATTGCACTCCCGCTACGTGGTCTTGCAATTTTATAATCACTCTTGCGATTTCAGCCCAAATTGCACCCCATTAAGTTCTATTTCCTTACTTACCTCGTACGTTGACTCTTCCAACTCTTCTTCTGAGATTTGATTCTCTTTTCTTTCGTTGTCAAGAACTTGTTCAAATTGTTCCTCTGAAATTCGATTCAACACTGATTAGAAATATTTTGTCAATTTTACATCGATCGTCCAATAGTTCGTTCAGTCATCTACAGTCATATTCATCTTTCCATTTATCACTTCTCCCCCTCCCTCCTACCCTCCCTCCCTCCGCCCCTCTTTCCTTCCTTCCTTCCCTCTTTCCTTCCTTCCTGGTGTCGATTGGTTTTTATTTTTTTAAATGTTGTATGGTTGGTTGTTTTGTTATTTGGGTGGTTTCGGATTGGCGTCCTTTTTATTTATTTCTTCCGTTCTTATTATATTTTATATTAGTTCGTACGTCCACTTTAGCGTTATCAAGTCATTATTACCTTCCTGTCTCGGTTCTTGCTTGACCATTTTAATAACCGACGGTGTCATGTACACTGAAACAAAAATCATTATAATTAAACCTTAGACTCTTACACAACGCGGTATTAACTAGTTATCACATGAAATGGGGTGACTTTCATCTATCATGTTAAAGTTAAAATGTCCTATTGATAAGACAAAATAATTAGCAGTAAGGTCCTTTAAGTTCTTATCACTTTCAAATAAGTGGTTACTAGACATATCCAGTTGAGTAAAACAAGAAGTCAAGTCAAGAACACTGTGACGATTATAGTTTAAACCAAACGGACTTTACTATATATGAATAATTTGAAATAAAAGTTTACTTTTACATTGTCAGAATGTACTAGCGACCAGCGTGGCGTAGTGAAATAACTGTAATAATGAAAAAAATAAAGGGATACTGTCTGTAGTGCTAGAAATGCCGAAAGAATTTAAAATGAAATGCCGTTATTCCGAATAATTACGTAAAAAAAAATCCCAAGAAAATTAATCTTCACATTTCTATATCAGAGTATATAACAGTATATATAACATAATTTAGAGAAAAAATTTGAGTAATTGGAAGAAAAAGCTCCAAAGAAAACAGCAAAACAAACACTCATAGCCCTTTTATGACCTTAGTCAAACTGTCAAAGAGTCAAAAATCAGAGGAGAGAACACTGGAAAATTAAAACTCTCAAGCCAATTTGATTTGATTAGGATACAAGGACCTTCTGCCGTTTTGAATTCTGTCCTTTTGCCATTTGAATTCTTTTTTCTAAGAATTATTTTTACTTACTTGGCTTAAAAACGGAGTCACTGTAACTGGGACTCGGTTCTTCTTCTTCGTGTACTAGTCCTTGGTTACTGTTCATTGTTCTACCTATCTTCCAGCGCTACTCTATCATCAAACAAACAAACTGATGTAGAGTATGGCTTTGATGTAGATTAACCTGCTTTTTATATAGGTTTCCCCCCATCTTAATTGGTGAAAATTAATAAGCAATACAAACATAATACATAGCGTAATGACATGATACTAATGAGTTTTTATGCCTTAATTAACTTGGGAAAAAAATTAAGATGGTTTTCATCCCAAGCCATCAAGTTTGCTTTTTTGGAACTGGTTTTGGATTGGATGCCCAAAATGATAATAATAGCTGATGACGTACGATGATTAAGATGAGGTCATGTCAGGGCGTTTATCATTTGCTTCCTTAGTATTTCCCATGCTTCAGTTAATTGTTCAAGAAATTTTGTTCCGTTAATTAAAAATTAAATTTTATAAATAGTTGTTTTTATTCTTCAAAAAAATTGTTTGTTTCATGGCATGCATAGCAGAACCCCCCGGAAAAGGGGGTTGAACTAGCTATCCAGTGGCGGATCCAGAACGATTTCGGGAGGAGGGTAGTTGTTATCTAGAAAAGAATTTGTTTCGGTTTTAAAATTATCCTAGTTTTGCTCTTATTATTTTTCAACACTAAAGGAGGTTGGCTAACCACCAAATCCAAACCTTGGATCCGCCCTTGTATTTGTCATTTCAAAATCAACTTCCAGTACAAATTAAGCTAAAAACAAAATGATATAATATTCCTTGTTTTACGAGGGTACCACTTCAGTAATTCATGGTTCTGATTCAAACAACAGCGAAGCAACCACCTTTGCAGCAGTTTTGCCAAAGTAATTGAAATCTTGTTCCACAAACAATTATATTGTACACAGTATCTGTTAAAAAGAGTACTACAAAAATTACGATACAGTTTTATTTTATTTTATTTTCAAAAGGAAATTAGAGGTTAAAATACTGAGATATTCTAATGAATTTGCTGAGCTTGTGGGACATAGCAACGGTAACTAAGGGGAGTCGGAACTATAAATAGCATTGGCCCTCATGATCATTCAATGATTGATTTGGAATTCAAAAGAAGATTTTTGCAGAGAGAGGAAAAACATGTAGGAGAACCCACAGCAAAAAAAAAAATCAAAGCACAGAAGACAACCAACTGACTAGCAGCTCTACTAACATACACCTAATTGCAAAAATGTTGTCATAAAAATAAGATAAAAAAATGAAGGATTAATTTATATTGCAAAATAGGTTGAATTAATATTCCACTTTTTTGAAGGTATACACTGATATTTTTGAAATAATCAAGTAGGTATATACTAAAACAGTTATTCTCATCAATCTAGGCACTGGCGTAGAGGATGGGCCCAGCACCCTACGTGGCTAGTATGAATCAACAGATCGAATTGGAATTTAGCGTGTTAAGTTTTGCGGAGGGAGGAACATCGGCGAACCCGGAGAAAAACCCTCGAGGGTCCTTGCAAATTCTACTAGCAGGTTGCAAACTGAAGCACCTATGTAACTGATATTGCCAAACATGGTCAGGGCACGGCCAGGTTCGGCTCGGCAAGGTCACGCTTCCCTTGATGTTGTAGGATTGTTTGTTTTTCTGGGGGTACATAACCTCAATACGTCAATATTCTGTTATTTCATATCTATGTCATCATCACGGCTCAAACTGACGCACATATGTAACTGTTATTGCCAAATATGGTCACGGCCAGGTCAGGCTCGGCTCAGCAAGATAACTCTTCCGTTGTTGTTGTAAGATTGTTGTTCTTTTTTGGCGGTACATAATCCCACCTATTTTGTCATTATTTCATATCTATTCAAACTGGTCTTAGATTCATGAGAACTGATTAAGAAACAACTGATAATACCCACGAATCCACAGTGTATAATTTATGCAAGAGTATTTAACTGGGAACCACGAGATCGGCAGAATTCGGCCTCTTTTCGCAAGAAGGGTAGGACTTTGGGAAGTAGGAAAAATGACCTCTATGGCCGAACAAGACACGTCCTCCATCCCGCCCGACACCAGTCCAAGAAGAAGCAAGTTCGAGCATTCAGGAGAAGTATAGCGTTTTTCAGAGCTTCAAATTTTTGATTTGCTGTTTTTATGCATGGATTGAAAGACCTTTGATAGGGAAGTGAAATGTCGTTTTCCGTTTTCAAACATCTTTTTTCCTTCCAAAGATATTCGAGTTTATAAAGTGGCGGCCATTGTTCCTAATGACGTCATATTCTCAATACTTGACTAGCCTAGGAATACGATAAGCTATATCTCAGCCTAATTTCAATAAAAAAAACAACAATCAAATTGAGCAGCATTATAGAGTGATTGCAATAAACCCGTTCAACAATTACTAGACTAATACACACTATTAATCACAAGTAGTAGCTAACAGACTCCAAGTAGACTACAAATAGTCTAACTAAAACAAAAATTATTAAACAGACAACAAATGAATGTAGTCTATACATGTTTATTGACATTTATATGTATTTTCAAAGTCGGATAACTGGAAAGATTGTAGAAGGCAAAACGGCAAAGCTTTAATTCAATCTTTTAAACGGAATGAATTACTTACTTATTTACAGTTTATAAAGTTTGTAAAGCAAATGACTCGTAGTAAAAATATTGTTTTTCAGTAGAATGAGACCGTTATTTCGTCTTGCTAAATTTAACCAATAAAGTTGTAGTCTTCACACATGAGCTAGTTACACTGGGCTAATACACACTAATAAACGCTAGCAGATAGTCGTAGACTTTGACTAAAAGATTTTGTTGAACGGGTTTATTGTAATCACTCTACTATTCTAGCTGTTCTTCAAAATTAACTATACAAATCAGTTGTCATAGCAACAGCCTCGGTTCCAGGCCACCCCTACCTAAAATTCAAGTTTTTGACATTTCTACCTTTATAAATATAAGGTATCAAATGAAGCTCGATTAAAATATCTGTTATAGTCATAGGCAAAATTTTAGTCAAACATTTTCTGCTCAAATGAAAAAAAATAACGAAGAAATAGCCGGACAGCAAAAAATGTTGTTAGGGGCCTTGACACCAGTAAGTTGTCATAGCAAACATAGTTTGTGCTTTTTCATGTTACATGCTTTGAATACAAGCCAGATTATCTGACTAGTTGCGCAAAGCATGATTTCCTGATCTGAAAAAGAATCAATCCCATCATCCACCGCATGCTCAATTCACTTGAGTTTCGTGGCGGCCATCTTGGAAATATGAATCTGAATATGAGCGACTTTATCGCCAATAAATGTTTTCTTGTCGAAAACGAGGGACTCTAAATAACAGATAAAAGGATTTTCTTAAGGTTTAAAGCATCCTGGAGATTGCCAAGGACCAAAGAGCAGCGTAAGATGTGGATTTTTTTGTTAAATCATGCCAAGGAATCAAGAAAGCTTTTCGGCAGCTTCTTCGAGATCGTTTCAACGGTAATTCTTTAATATAACGGTCAGCAGTATCTTGGAATCGATCGCTTAACGGGATTTAATGGGTGCTCATTTCAGAGGCCAATGTTGGGTTGCTAATCCCTAAAGACCACTTTCTCTCTCTCTGTACAAGAGGTGCCGAATGATCTTAGCAATGCCAGACGAATCCACCTAAGAGTACGTGTGTGACCCAGATTCATTTCGTACGTAGGATGAGTAAGGGAGTAGATTTTGTAAAGATAAGTATTGGGATATGATTCAGAATTTTTACAAAGGAAGAGTGGAGGGGTGTGAGCCAAAGACACCGAAAAGCGATCTGAAAAGATCCAGTGAACTGGATATAACCATTAGAAACAATGCCTTCAAGTTCTTCCCATTTTTAATCAGTGAACCGTGAATGAAAGACCAGTTTGAATATACTACTATTCAAATATTTACACCTATTTCAAATAACGTTGATAATGGCAAATGGTCGATCTGAGACCGATAGCAGGGGCGGCGGAAGCGGGGGAGCCGGGGGGGGCACTGGCCCCCAACTTAATTTATTTGGGGGGAGCACGCCCTCCGATCCCTCAAAATTGAGGTTTGGATAAATCATAAACTATAAATCATATAAATATTTTGAAAGGCATTTGTATTTCGTATTTTGTAAAAAAAAAATTGTAGTGCCTCCCCCCCAAATGATTTTCAGTTTTCGCCGCAGCTGGATAGGAATTGTGAGAGTTCACTAAATTACAAATGCATTGTCATATTACACCTGAATGGTACTGAATCACAGATACTAGTATGCCAGTAGTAAGTATTAATATTCAGGCATGATTACAGCAATGCATTGTCATATTACACCTGAATGGTACTGAATCACAGATACTAGTATGACAGAAGTAAGTATTAACATTCAGGCATGATTACAACAATTCATTGTCATAGTCACACCTGAATGGTACTGAATCACAGATACTAGTATGTCAGAAGTAAGTATTAATATTCAGGCATGTATACAACAATGCATTTGTAATTTAATAAACTCCCACAATTCCTATCGGTCTCAGATCGACCATTTCCCATTATCAACGTTATTTGAAATAAAAGTATACATTTTCCAGAGAAAGATTCATTCCACGTTATCACGGTCATAAATTTTATTCTTAGAAGAGTAGTGTCACTTGGTCTGGAATCGGATATTTTAACTGAAAAGGTATCTGCTTTTAATCAGCAAAAAAGCAAACTTTAATATACAGTCTAATATAGTTTACGACCAAGACTATTATTAAGTAAAATGTATACAATTTGTAAGATTACTAACTGTCGCTGAGAATTAAATTTCCAATGATAAATTTAGAATATGCATATAATACAAGCAATAAGCAAAAAGTATGGTCAGCGGTTTGCAACATGAAAGTCAAACTATTTTGAACTTAATTTTGTCATTCATCACTATTAACGGAACTATTTTATACAACGCACCTCCGACAATCTTTAATTGTCAGTGGAGGACTTTACGTGCTGTCATGCAGCTCGTAGCGGTGAGAGCGCTCGCCTCTCACCTAGGCGACCCGAGTTCGAGTCCCGCCGGGTTCGGTGTTGTATGAGTAGAGTTTCTAGTTAGTTCTCTCCTGTGCTTTGAAGGTCTTTCTCCGGGTTCTCCGGTTTTTCTACCTCTATAAAAATCAACTTCTAAATTCCAATTCGATCGTGGAACGATGTTTGTTAGCCACTGGCTATTAAGTGCTACCATCGTAAAACAAAAACAAGGACAGTTACAATCATGAGTAGTATTACTAATTAGTATGCTATGCCTCCGGCAGAAATAGGCTGTTGAACTTATCCGGGAGACAATCCCTGACTCTTACACGAATAGTCGAGCAGGTTCTTTAATGATCCCCAAATACTGGTTAAGAAAGGGGTGGGGGACAGGGCCTACGGTTTAACATCCTTATCCGAGAGGACTTGAAGGTCTAATCATTTACAGATTTAACGTCACAAGGGCAGCACCTTCTCCTCAGTTATTCCCCGAGTGTTGGTCCGGCCGCCGGGGCTTGAACCAGAGAGGTGGGAACCACGATCGACGACCTCCCGTACGAAAGTCTTTGATGCTTTACCAAGTGAGCCGTTGAATAATAGGGAATTATACAACTAGAAAAAAGGAGCAGCGAGGATTTCTCACGATTGAAAAAGAAAAAGAAAATATTGAAAAATATCTTCATGTGCGAAGAGTCTATAGCTAGCCAGGAACATTCAGAAGAGTAGCAGAATGAGTCTCCACCAATCACAATGTTTCATTCCCACGAGTTGCTTCTAACATCGAAAGTGTAACTCAGATATTTAGTTCTGTTGCTTACTTTTGATTGGCTCAAGTAGGAATACTTTGTATTTTTATCCCGTATTACGATCGGTTAACTTTGCAAGGGTGTGACAATAAATGTTTTAGTGACGATTTTAGTCACCGATTACCAACATTTTCAAAATGCAATAAATATTATTTTAAAAAAAGAGGCTCCTGACCCTTATTAAAAACGGTAACTATAGTAACTAAGACCACGTTGGTATGGCAACGCTACACTCAAACTGCTATGCCCTTCACAATACGGACAACAAGACCCTGGTGTTTGTACCTTTGGCATTTCATAGATCATACCGCTTCTCATTAGAGACATTCTTGTGTCATTTGTATCTGGATCACGAAGGTTATTGAAGCTCATAGAAGGGTTTCCCTCGGGACGCCGACCTCGGGAGCGCTTTCTTGTTTCTTCGTGCGGGTCTATCGTCCAATGACTCTTGTAATTTAGGCTACCGTATTCGGTGTTGCGAACACGTACAAAGCGTTTTCTGATAGAGAGAGTGTGGCGAACGGAATTCTGTTGACGAAACAAACGTTTATTGAGTTTGATTAGAGTGCAAACACCGTTATCTATGAGTGCGGCCTACGAAGTTTGATGTCTCGTTTGCATTTGTCAACAAAGTCTCTAACAACTCTAAACCTAAAGTACCTTCCATCCAGTGGTGGTTGGCCCATCTTTCTTGTCCATAAAGTACGGGATATTATTACTTATCCAGGCGTAAATTTCTTGTAGTGTCATTCTCTTCTTAGAAGAGGACATTATGGCTTGGGTGATGAGGTCTGCATACGAAGAATTTCCCCAGACATTTCTGGGACTGGAAGGTTTAACTATAGGTTTGGTAGTTGGTTCAGAAGCACGACAACTTTCGGTATCTTTGCCTGGGTTCTGTTCACTACTTTTTATGAAGGAATTCTGCATTTGAAATAAATAGTTTCTAGTTAAAATTCTTCCTTAAAAGGCTTTTTAGTGAAGCACGGGTGGCGCGGCGTAGCGGTAAGAGCACCATCAATATGACCAGCGTTTGATTCCTGGACTCAGTGTCACATGTGAATACAATTGCTTGTGGTACTTTCCTGTCAGGCTTTGATGATTTTCCACCCGATTCCCCGGTCGTTTTTTCCCCTTGTATAAATCCACTTAATCAATCAATTCGATCATGAAACGAGAGCCACAGGTTTGTTAGCATTGCCAGAAATATGGGACATGAGCCTGCTTATACATGCGCAATGATGCGTTTCAGCTTACAAAATAGCCGCCGAGTCTTATAGGAAATGTATGGGGAATATAGAGCTTCCTCTATTTACGGCGAATAGGGTTTTATTTCCTCTGAGCTCCACATCGCGACAAACAACCCACCCTACAAGCTACTAAATATGCGTAAAATGATCATTGAATCATGCGACATATTGGTTCCCGGACTACTTGCCTTCGAAAGGCTTCGAAAGCTCTAGATTCCATACATCGTCTATAAATCTGGCCACACTTGACCCCAAAATCGTCTTATTTGAGCTCGAAAAAATTTAAAAGTAAAAGAGCTCCACCTCGATATCACCAAACGAGTGTTTAATAAATCCAAAACCGCTCAAAATAGACAGCATGCCTTCAGAATGTAGGTTCCCAAGAAGCTTGAAGTTAGGTTAAATTTTAAGCGATTCGACGCGTTGTTAGCTCGTAGTTTTCAGTTAAAAATGACAAGAAACCACAGAGAACTGTTCCAAACAGCTTCAAAACCCCCTAAATATCGCCATTTTGTTTTTACAAGCTCCTATTGACTGCTGAGATACAATAAGGAAGCTTAAAGTAACGATTTACGTTTGAAACTTGTTTCTTGTCCTTCATGGGCTTCCTGTGGTGAGGCTTATCAACAGAAAAATAATAGTTGTTCTTTTGATTGTCAAGTAACTATTTTTTGGTAAGAATTGTTTTACTAACATCATAGTTGAATATAAATATGTGCTTGGAAACCATGTAGTTATATTTTTCCTCTAGAAAACCACTTCTTTTTCATTCATGCGTAACACCGCTGACAATGTCCAATATTTCTGGCAATGCACTGGCTTTTAAGTGCTACCCCTCGTAAAACAAGAATCTTCATATATTTATTCATTTTATAAACGAAATTAGGAACCGAGTGTATGTGCTTTACTGTGAACTCGTATTTTATAAATTCTCTAGGCAGAATAATGGGAAGTGCTAATCAAAATAAGATGTCAAATCCTCAACTCTGTTTGGTGGGCCTTGAGTTTGACCTGAAGGTCAACTCAGCTGGACGTTTTTTTAGTTGCTATCGATATTTTTATTAATGTGTCTTTAGAAAGCATTTATTCTAAGACAGACATTTAAATATTTAGCAATTGCATGATGTCTGTGCCATGCTGTGTATCAAGAACTCATTTTAGCTTGTACGACGTAGCAACAGTGTCTAGGGAGGTAGAACAACGAATTCGGGATCGGTGTATTCGATAAACCTTTTTGAGATGTTTTTCTTCTCTACGTTATCTAAACATGTCTTAGATTTACATCAATTTCGTTACAAAGTGCAATGTTAATATATATATGTTCATGGCGTAGTCTAAAGGGGTCTATTACACTTACGTCGATATCCAACTCCAATTGCCCGGCGCCATCTTTAGCTACCGCTGCTGTCCGGGTGTACATTCCTTCATGCATACCATCATGCATACCATCATGCATACCATCATGCATACCTTTAAGTAAAAAAAGAAAACATATGAATAAAACATGAATTCGAAACGGTTAGTTAAATTCCACCTTGCCCAGGTTATAATAATTCATTGGAATTCCCTTAACATTTCGCTTGAAAGCTCGTGTACAGCAATTTCAAAAAAAATTAAGGTGCAAACGGCGATTGGCAATCGGTGATTGGCGATTGCTGAGGTAAAATAAAAGAAAGATGAGACTTTTTCACTTGAAAATTCACAAGATGAACGAGCCATATTACTTGCCATCTAATTAAGGTCTTTGCAGGAATTGTTTAGGTATGAATATGAAGAAATTCCTATTGCCTTACAGTTACTTTCGGTCGTGCGATCGTCAATCACCGATCGCCATTCGCCATTCGACCCTTCAACCTTTTTCGATATAGAAGATACAAGTACCTCGTGCGATATTCTATGTTAATATTCAATCTTCGTTCACTGTCCAAAATTCAAGCATATTCTGAAGGTCCGTCAATGGGATAGTAGCTTTTACGCCTAACGATTACAATTTTTCTTTTCTTTTTACGGCTAACGTAACGCGTAACGGCTAACGGCTATTTTTTTTTGTTACGGTCAACAAAAATCTTAATAGTTAATTTCCATGTTTTAAAGGTCAAACGAAAGAACAAAAGAGTCAATGATTCATTGACATTATTGAAAACCACATTCTGAGCATTCTGGGATGAATGCATAACATGACATCAGTCTTGAGAAGAAATCTCGAAAAATACAACCAGCCGCCATGACAATAAAAATAGTACTAACTTTTTTTTAGACTTTTTACACCTAACGTTTTGTTCGGAGATGTACTTGCTATCCAAAATTCGAATTCAAATAAAGTTTTTATTTTATTATTATTTCCTTATCTGTTACGTTACTTACCAATTTTATTCGGAGATCTTGTAAGAGGATTCATGTTAGTTGGAGTGGAATACCAAAAAACCAATTAGGAATTATTGCTTCAAAGAGTCTAGTTGACAACAACCAAGGACAAAAATCAGTCTTCCGGGAAAGACTTATGTTAATAATGAAATTTTCAGAGTGCGAGCACATTATATATCCGTTGTGCGTGCGATATCATCTTATGATATTACGTAGATGAATCTTCATACAGTAATTTCTTCTCGCCTGTCCATTTCTATAAAGGACGGCGCACCCTTTGTGCCTCACCACCTGAACCTTTCATAATATAATGAGCTCACCTTATAAGGAAATTAAACGTCATATCAACCGCTCCCAAAGTTCAGAGCGTCATGATTGGTGTTACTAGGTGTGTTAAGAAGCGCGTGTGAGAGGACTGGGCGACTTTCCATACGGTGATGACGTCTTGGCTTAAAGAATAGAGAACCTCTTTATTAGATGCGTGCCGGTTGTTTGATTAATAGTATGAAAATAATACCTTACTCCCGTAATAAGGTTAAGTGTGAATGACATCTATTCTCTTCTCCTCTCTCTCTCTCTCTCTCTCTCTCTCTCTCTCTCTCTCTCTCTCTCTCTCTCTCTCTCTCTCTCTCTCTCTCTCTCTCTCTCTCTCTCTTCTCTCTCTCTTCCCTTGTTTTTTCTTCTGTTATGTTCCCTCCCATACCTTTCTCTGTAATTGTCTTTCCCTCTTTATACAAATGCCAAAAATTCCTATCTCAAGCGTCATTCCTTTCCTTTATCTTCTCTCTCTCTCTTTTTCTTCTTTTTGCTTTTCTCTCCGTCCCATCTTTTCACTTTACGTCACTTCCCTTCAATTCTACTCCATTCTAATCACATATCAAAACGTCATACCAAGCGTCATATCAAGCGTCATGTTAACCGCTCCCACAGTTAAGTAATTTCGATGCATGTGAGTTTTCTTTCCTGTAAAGAGGGTCATGATTGGTGTTGCTAGGTGTGTTAAGAAGAGGAGATAAGAAGACTGGGTGACTTAATTTCTTAAAGTGATGACGTCTTGACTTAAAGAATAGGGAACCACTTAATTAGATGCGTGCCGATTATTTGATTAATAGTATGAAAATAATACCTTACCCCTATAATTATAAAGGGCTAAGTGTGATCATAAATGACATCATTCGTTTTGTTTTTATGTGCTTGCGAGATCTATTTTTACTATAATTTCTAACTATATTCTCGTGTTTAAGTTTATTTTTGCTTTGTTGGTTTTTATTGCGTTTTTTTTTTTTTTTTTTTTTTTGTCAAGTCGAAGATGGATTTGATGTGTTTATATATTTACTGTATTTTATAAAGTTTATCCTCAACTTGGAACCATTGTTTCGAGGTTTACTTTAATTTCAACTATTTTCTCGTGTTTCATTTTATTTTTGCTTTTTTTAGATTGCGTTTTTTTTGTCCTGTCCTGTCCTGTCCTGTCCTGTCCTGTCCTGTCCTGTCCTGTCCTGTCCTGTCCTGTCCTGTCCTGTCCTGTCCTGTCCTGTCCTGTCCTGTCCTGTCCTGTCCTGTCCTGTCCTGTCCTGTCCTGTCCTGTCCTGTCCTGTCCTGTCCTGTCCTGTCCTGTCCTGTCCTGTCCTGTCCTGTCCTGTCCTGTCCTGTCCTGTCCTGTCCCGTCCCGCATGGCCTGTCCACTAGAATAGACCTTTCACGAGTTTAGGCTCCGACACACAATGCGTGCAACATCACACTAATATAAAAAATGAACGTCAGTTTTATTATTTTTGTGTAATTTGTATTATCCTTGTAAATTAAATAGAAAAAAAAAATCGAGATTTTCTCTGATTTGGCTGCTGAAATAGTGCTGTAATCACAATGTTGCATGGAATGCTGCACCGTGTATCTGAGCCTTAATGGTCTTTTGGATTTCACCCCGCGCGGTCTGTCGGGACTTCTCAAATTACTTAGTCGATAACTACAGTTTGAAACCAAATAAATCGCTCCAGCACGATTCCACGATTTTTTTTTCTGCCAGATCTTGTTTCCTGGATACATTTCCTATAATTCTGATAAGTTTTAGTATCTATTTCCTGATTTATTACTTAGGGACTGGTCAGAAATTAACAGGGTGGGTGGAAAAAGGGGGAGGGTCATAACTTTTTGAGCCCCTGAAAAGGGAGGGTCATGAAAAAATAGGCAGTGAAAAAGGGAGAGTCACATAAATTTATGCTCTTGCAAATGCCAATCAAAACACTGGTAATCGCATTTCCGAGGCTCTCTTAATTTAAAATTTTCTTGAGTGGGGGCATGCCCCCAAAACCCCCCTTGGTGTTCCGCCCTAAGGTGATCATTACCCTTACTCCCTTCCAAAAAAAATCCCCTGAATAATCTTTCTTAACTCAAAAACAATATTGATTTACTTGTTTACAAGAGCAAGATAAAAGCTATAAAACAAATTAATGTAAATTTGTCTGCCGTGGCACTGCTATTGACATCATCATCATCATCATCATCATCATCATCATCATCATCATCATCATCATCGATATCATCATCGATATCATCATCGATATCATCATCGATATCATCATCGATATCATCATCGATATCATCATCGATATCATCATCGATATCATCATCGATATCATCATCATCGATATCATCATCATCGATATCATCATCATCGATATCATCATCATCATCATTATCACCATCATCATGACTGCCACCATTCTCATTCATGGTTAAATGCATGTTGTTTCATATCAAAGAAAGACGCTTTTACATACACTCATATGAATCCCTAGGTTTATAAATATTCAGTGTTTCTGGATGTATATGTTCAATGGCAGGTCTTATTTCAGTTGTTTTGGGAGGTATTATCTGTGCAGGGGGAGGGTCATGATTTTTTAAGGCTCAGCAAATGGGCAGCGTCAGGAAATTTCATTCCCATTGCTAGGGAGAGTCATTTCATTTTCGGCATGCAATTTCAAATCTCCACCCCCCTCCCCCCTGCTAATTTCTGACCAGTCCCTTATACGGAGTCTTCGTTTTTCCTGGGTCTTCGGTCTTCGTTTTTCCGGCCCTTCGTTTTTCCAACACCCGCTAAATGACACTTCTCTTTGCATATCTGTACTTGTATGCTATTTTACTTTTAGAATAGATAAAGTTAGATTTTTCCCTAATTACATTGATTCATCTTTTAGTTTGTTGGATTTCTGTGAGTCCGAACAACAGTATTTTTTTTTAGTAAATATATATGATTGACCGGATGAGAATAACACATTTTAAAAAAATATTGAGATTTAAAAGTTTTAACTCTTTACTCTAGTAGTAACTTAACTGATTTTATAACTCTACACCCATCCAAGGAAATTTGTGTTCTTGGAGTTCTGATTCAATGAAATGGATATTGGAATTCTCTGATTCAATGTTTTTGAAGTCTCAAACTACATCCATGCTATCTATATACTGAGTATTCACTCCAATTTCATTTCATCATCTTTTTCTTTTTGCATTTCTTTTCCTGGAATTGTACTCTCCAAATGGTATTCACTTCACTAATCCTATTGTGTCTTTGCCCTGAATATAGATTTCCGTTAAAATCGAAGTCTAATCCTTGTAATACTCTGCACCATAATTTTTCTTAACTCCCTGGTAAATGGAGATTTATTTCAGAAAAACGCAAAACGGAAAGAAAAACAAAAAAAGGATCAAATAAAAAGAGCATTCCCAGACGGACAGGAACACAAAGTACATATGAATAATTGAAAAAAAATATTTAAGTGCACCTTAAAGAAAACTTTTTAAAAATTAAGCTAACTATAAGTATAAAGCTTTGTTTTTTTTCCAGCTATTGTGTTTTCTGTATCATTCAATTTTTACATCTTGTCAAGCTAAAATCTCACCGACGCATTTCTTTCAAACATACTCATTTTAGAATTTAAAACGATCATGCAATCTAAACTAGAAAAACCATTCGTTATGAGAAGAATTATTTTATTTTCCACCAACAGCCTTCATGCAATAATTCTGACTGACTCAGGAGAAACTTCAATTTAAAATTAAGTTGTGCAGCTACCAAGGTAAGGCCTTGCTGTGATTTTGATCAAGCCTACTATCTGCTTCAAGAACGAACATTTTATATTAAATTAACTGTAATGATCAACAACAGTGCCGATCATTACACTTCAGTCAATTCGACTACAACGTTTGCCCACAAGAAATATGTTTTCATATCAAAAGACACTTTTCTTGCTAGAATAATTATCTACTCGCTGGTGGCAGTCCTTGGTTTGTATGCCATCGTAGCAAACAGCCTGATCTTGCACTTTAAGAGAAAGCAAACACGCAATGTTAAGGAACGAAGAGCTTTCGATCGATTTCCTGTAGGCAGTATTTACGTTCAAAGTCTTGCATTATCAGATTTGTTGTGTGGTATCATCACAGTTCCAGTGGCCATAAGCACCAACTTCTGGGACATTATAAACGAGGACATGACCTGTAAAGTAGTAAGGTTTTCAAACATCTTCTTTCCAGTAGTAACTATGTGCAACCTTTTTGTCATTGGAATAGAAAGATATCTAGCCGTATTCCATCCATTTATGGTCCCATCGAAACGCATCGTCAGAGGACTCGTTCTCTGGGCTTGGGTCGCTGGAGGTTTGATAACGCTTGTCCCATCGGCAACTTTCAGGATACATTCCAGAGACATCGAACCTGACAGCTACACCAGACTATATCTATACTAAAACTGTCCCATTATATAAAGTGATGTTTGTAGGATCTACAGTTATCATTTATCTCATCCCAAGCGTTATTCTAACCTTTACCAGCCTTCGTATGTTAATTTTTCTACGACAAAGAAGAATAGCCACATTGCCTAACGCGAGTAACAACAAATCCTCGAGATTCTACGGATCGTCCACTTTTGTGACACTCATTTCTACATTTGTTCTTCCATACCTTCTTTATATGGTCTTTTCTTCTCTGAATTTAATCTTAAAACTTAGTTTAAATAACACTACTGAATTTATTGTACGAAGATTGAGTGGCCTGCTTGCTTATTCCAACTCTGCATTAAGTCCATCAGTGATGTTGTACAAAATGCCAGATTTAAGAAGAAACCTAGCAGACTTTATCAGGAAATACATATGTTCATCCGCAAATCATGGTGAAAATAATTCCAATGCTATCGCTGGTTTTCAGGATCACAAGGACAATAATAACTTTCCCAGTACTATCTCTGTTAATCCAGTTGGTACAGAACAACATATACAACTAGATATAATAAGGTGCGAGGAAAACCTAAACCTAGGGAACTAAACATATCGCGTCATCTTAAAATGACCTAGTGTACGAACAACAAGAATGAGATGTACTATGGTAGGTCATTCTTATCTAGATAGTTTTAACCTCAATGAAACTGGACGATCCTTCTCTCTCTCTCTCTCTCTCTCTCTCTCTCTCTCTCTCTCTCTCTCTCTCTCTCTCTCTCTCTCTCTCTCTCTCTCTCTCTCTTATTAATTAATTCTCATCTTAATTAATGTATTTTCTTTCCGTTTTTTCTTCTTGTAAAATAATATTAATATAAATAATACTTATAAAAATAACAGTAAGAAGGGGAGCACGGGTGGCGTAGCGGCGAGAGCGCTTGCCTCTCACCAAGGCGACCCGAGTTCGGACCCCTCTGTGCTCGGTGTCGTATATTAGTACGTTTGTTGGTCGTTCGCTTGGTTCTCTCTCTCTCTCTCTCTCTCTCTCTCTCTCTCTCTCTCTCTCTCTCTCTCTCTCTGTCTCTCTCTCTCTCTCTCTTATTAATTAATTCTCTGAAAACAGATCAAATACAGGATGGATGATCACGAAACAATGGTTTCAAGTCGAGACTGAACTTAATTCTTTTATTTATCAAGGCTAACCTCGACTTGAAACCATTGTTCCGTGACCATCCAAGCGAATTCGGGAAAGGTCTATTGTCGAGAAAAGGTTTTGGCCATTTTTATTTACATTGGTTTCCAAAATATTACTGTAATGACTTGCAGTTGTCATTTCCCAACTCCGAACTCTACACTATGTTTTACTTAGCAACAATCATAAATACGCACTAAAAACAATCGAAAAACCGGCCCATTTACATTCTTAATTTATTCAAATCTTTTATAACTGAACACAGGAGTCCTAAAGTGATAAATATTAACGTTTTCAAGAGCTAAAATTAGAAACATCTGCAAGCTAAAGATTTCAAAGTCAGAATAAGTTCAGGGTCTTCAGCTAGGAACTTGTTCTTGAACAAGGCTACAGTATGAAAGTGTTGGGCTGGAAGGATTTACCAGGTAAGCGTAACATCGATCGACAACTATATATATATCAACTATATTGCATGTAATGACGATTCAAATGGGAATTCAGTTTCGTAATTTTGAAATATTATTATTTTGGATGGCCTTAGACGATACCGGACGATTTTTTAACCCAGGAGATTTAACCATTCAAAAATTTGAACAGTACATAAAATTTACAAGAAAACGTCTCTTTAATTTGCACGGCAAAGTTTTTGAATTTGTGTCCGTATATATAGCACCGTTTCGATACCGTGTAAGGCCACCCTTAGGCCATTTTTTAAAACTTCGTTTTCTTGTATTGCAGGTGTTCTTGCAAGTTTTCTCATTCTGTTCTGCATCGAGGTTAGTTGCATTCAATACCATCACTTTCTTAGCGCTTTTTTATGATTTCTCGGCACATTTTTGTTGGAATTTTTTGAGGTTGTCATGATAAAAACTTGTCATGAACTGCAAAGAAAATAAATTGAGTTACAATTTTTAGTGAGGTCTCTCAAATTGTCAAACTCGGCAAGATTGTACACTTTCTTGGAAAAAAAGTATTATAAAAAGAGACAGTAAACATGCCACAGAAGTTCAAAGTTCGAAAGTATTTTGAAAGGCTCTGATTAACAGTACAGATTGAATATTTTTATTATTGACGTTTAAAATGAATTTTTTCCACTGTGATCTTCTTTTCTTTCTTTCTTTCTTTCTTTCTTTCTTTCTTTCTTTCTTTCTTTCTTTCTTTCTTTCTTTCTTTCTTTCTTTCTTTCTTTCCTTCTTTCTTTCTTTCTTTCTTTCTTTCTTCCTTTAGTGCATAACCTACCGTGCAAGTTTTTGCATACACCTTAGTGACAGGCTGTTACATGCCCTGGAACTTTTACCAGCTATTTAGGCCTCTCGATGGATGACAGGAGAAATACGTAAAAGGAAGGATAGGAAAAAGGATGAGATAGGACAGGAAAAGATGAAAAAGGAGAGGGATGGAAAAGAAAAGAAAAGGAAAGGAAAGGAAAGGAAAAGGACAAGAAAGGAAAGGGAAAGGAAAGGAAAGGAAAGGAAAAGAGGAGGGGAAATTAAGGAAAGGAACTATGCATGAACTATGAAAAAGGAGCAGGCATAGCTCAGTTTGTTAGTTCACGGCTATCGTTGCTAGAAGTCCACGGTTCGATCCTCAGAATCTCCACATCTGTTTCGACTTCTCTCTAATCCGTGTAGCTTCAGCTTTGAATACTCTTGAAACAGAGCACAGATAGAGAGAGAGGGTAAAGTGCGCACCGTCGGCTTCCATTGATAGCAGTTGAATTTCAACTGAAGGAACTACTGACTTTAAAAACAGGTACCTTTAAAATATACAGGGTTTTAATTCCAATCTTTGGTGGAAGAATGATCCAGAATATTCTTCATATCCTTAGATATCATGTCATGATTATTTTCTGCCAAGAATATTTATATCTTTTACTATTCAATATTTATCTTATTCATTCTTACACTATTTGCATCGGGTTGTTATTCTTTCTACTTTATAGTGATTATGCAAATAACATCTTCAAAATGCCTTTCATTTCATCTTGTTAATAATTAATTGAATAATCTACGTGACTTAGTTACCATAGTCAGTTCTTTTTCCTTCTAATTTTACCCTATTTCGAGGGACAAAAAAATCGCTTATACTAAGTTTACACTAGCTTGACAATTTCTGTTGTAGTCGGAATTGAATGACTGGACGTGTGCGATAGACCATTTCCCGGTTGTCGTCACTCAACCTCAGCCTCGATAGCGTGTAATTTATTCTTTAGAATTTGACTAAAGCCCGTGGAAGTTTTAAGTGTTTCAATAGATATTTTTGAAAGCGCTCGTGCATCTCGAAAATGGTCTATTGTTTGACAATATGTACATTCCTTAAATAACCGTGAGCTGTAGTCAAATTCTAAAGAATATATTACACACTATCGAGGCTGATGTTGAGCGACGACAACCGTGAAATGGTCTATTGTAGGATAGTTCAGCAGAATACTCCAGTTTCGAGTTCTCTTTTACGCTGTGTTAGCCTCAATTGTGCGTAAATTATGCAGAAATTTAGATAAAACTCGTGAAATTTCAAAGTATTTTTAATGTCTTCTTTACACACAGATCTCTTGAATTTCCACGGGCTGTTACTGAATAAAAGAATATATTACACGGTTTTGAGGCTAACACAGCGTAAAAGAGAACTCGAAACGGGAGTATTGCCGTTCGATTTTTTAAATATTTTTCATATGCATTTAGGAATTGAAATGCCGGATAGGAAATCTAATCAAGAAATATCGTGAAAATTAAAAAAATTGACTGCAGCTGCTGTTTCAGAGCAAGAACAAGCTAGCTGTGCGAAGTTTAGAATAAGCTTTATTAATTGCAATGCTTTATTATAGTACGTAGGCATTAGCAGCTATAATCTTTTCTCACACCTAACGAGCCCCTCTGCCCGAACACGTTCCTCCTCCTCATATTTATTTTATTGTATCAGAGAACTCGATCTCGAAATACAATATTATGATCCCAAATATTTATCCACTATAAACCATGTTAAAACAACGAAGACTCTTCATAAAACATCCATCCAAGAAGTTCGATTTCTATGCCTTTTTGTCAATTATTAAGATAAATATTATTATCATAGCGAAATGGACAAAAAAGAGCCGAGGGCTTTAAAAGATCTACGGAGCCAATATCAAACAATAAACGCAGCTGCCGTCCAAAAGTTATTTAGAATTAGCAACTTTAGTATTTTGGAAAAAAGTCTCGATTCATCTTTTTGAATCTATTGCTCTCACTTTGTGTTCTAGTCTTCAAAGCGCCGCTCGTGCAGTGCTTTTATTTGTTCATTTACAGATGAAAATTATTCAATTTTACTAAAACGTTTTTTTGGTTTTAAGTTCTAGTGTGTTTTGTTCGGGCTAGCTAGTGTTGTCCTACATTGAACACATTATAGCATTATAGAGATTCTATTTCATTTACTATATTTTCTTTTTTCTTTCTTTCTCTTTCTCTCTCATTTTTTCTTTCTTATTTTACTTTCTCTCTTTCTTTCTCTTTTTTTCTCTCTCATTTTTTCTTTCCTTCTTTTTCTTTCTTTCCTTCTTTTACTTTCTTTTTTCTTTCTTTCCATTTTTTCTTTTTCCTTTGGTCCTACATCTATTGATTTTCATATCATTATCTTTCTTCAGTTTCTTCTATCTTGCTTTTTCTTTCTTATTTTACGTGTTGTTGTCCAGAGGCTACTTAGTCTGGCCTCAGAAGCCGAGGCTGATTCCTAATTTGGAAGAGTTAAACATTTCTTATATTCGCTTAACATTTTATCTAATCAGACTTGCATCTGTCAAGATGGCGATCTCAGACCATCACCCAGTTCCTTCCGTCCAAGACCAACCTTGAGCCCAGTCCACGTGTTTCCGACCAGGTCAGGCAGGTCACGTCACCTTCGTCGCCTCCCGTCAAGTGCAGCACCTGATCGGCATTTGAGATCCGCTTATTCTCGAGAAATACGACCTAGTGCGTCACGTGATCCCATTCGTCGGTCCCGTGATATTCACTCAAGGGTGTTGCCAGATCACAGACCAAAACCCAGTCCCTTACATCCAAGACCAACAAAGAGCCCAGTCCACATCTTCCCAACCAGGTCAAGCAGGTCACGTGATCCCATTCGCCCACTCCCATCAAGTGCAGCACATGATCGGCAATTTCGATCATCTTATCCCCGAGAAATACGTCCCAGTGCGTCACGTGATCCATTTCGTCGGTCACGTGCTATTCACTCAAGCGTGTTGCCTGTTCGGCCAACAAAGAGAGATCCTACAGGAAAAACTGGCTGCAAAGACGGTTAGTATTTTTAATATAATAGCTGACTTATAAACGAGGGTAAGCCCGTGCAAATAAGTCTGTGGTCTTGAAAAACAGCGGTTTATCCAATGCGAAACTGGTGCATCGGTGCTTATTGAAAACCTACACAAAACTGTCTTATCCCCCAGCACCGGCAATAAAACTGTGCATAGAATAAGGAATCAGCAGAATATTATTCAATATCGAATTCAAAAGTTTTCCGGACGCACTTATTATTTCATTGATTGCATATGTACACCTCCATCAAATAATTTAGTCGAGTTGTTTCTGATTTTTTTAATTTAAAAATCCAAACGTTTCAACCGAGGTACTACGGTCTTCATCAGTGGTCTAATGGTTGGCTGTATGCAAAACGTCAGTTGAATAGATTTTCGTACACCGTAGGGAATTCCTACTTAAAAATTCAAAAACAACTCGACTAAATTTATAAATTATCATGCCTGATTACTCAATCTTCAAAAAAAAAATCAAATAATTTCACTATTGTAACTTATCTTTCAGGCTCACTTTGTAAACCTACAAAACCACCCAGCACTAAATCGAAGAAGCCACAGTCGGATTCTAAATGTTTAGTGCTTAAACCTGGTAAAGCGATCACACAATCAATTCCCCTGCGAGGGGGGCTGGTAGCTGTAATACTTGGATCGCAACAGCAAGGGGTCTGGCAGTATTCCTTTAATAATAAGTACTGGAAAGCCGTTAACTGTCAGCCTGGTAAAGTGCTTGTGTTGTCTGTGAGAAACTTTTTAAGGTACGACTATTATTAGTGACATATCAAAGGGACTTGTATTACATGGGAAATTTGAAAGAGAAATTTACGAGGATTTTAAATCTGCTAAAAAAATTCACATGTGATTAGGGAATCAAATGATTTTATGAATATTCATAAGCCCGCCATTTTGTTTCTAAAAATAGAAACACGTGCCAAATAAAGGAAAAGCCTTGATAACCGCACTCAGCTCTTCCTATCTCAAATTATATATTTTTTAAACTGCCAGAATTAGGAAAAAACGACTCATTTTGCTCAACTTTGGAAAATTCTGACCAACATATCCATAATCAATGACGATGATGTATTTTCTATTTTATTTTTTCAAAAGGTTTCAACCGCATGCTGGTTTCCATGGTGCAGCGAAAATCCGTGCGGCGGAATTCAAAGGGGTGGTCCGTTCGGGTTCGTGTGTTCCCAAACCAAACAAACCACAAGTTCAATACACTGTTTTTGTCGTGGTCCCTCCAATGGTTGTCCCCTTTAGTCTTGCAAAACTTGAAGACAAGATAGAAATAAAAGAAGATGAAATTGATAGAAAAGGAAAGCAGGTTGGTAAAACAAAATTCAAGGATTCTGTATAGGTAGTTAATGTTCTTAATGACTGGAATAAGAAAGAAATGAATAACAATGAATGAGAAGGGGGGAAAGTTAATAGAAAAGGAAAGAAGGAGGTCAGAGGGGAGAGAAACAATCAAAAAGAGGAGCAAAATATGCAAATTGTTAAAATTTTGGGATAGTATGTAATTCATTTAGCTTTAGTTTTATGTTAGACCTGCACGTGGCTCATATGACCACGTAAAATGGTACCACCTTATGAAGCCACCTTAAATGGAATTTTTTATCGCATTTATCATTGCTCACATGAGTTAACCCTCTGAAAACCAAGAATTTAGTTGTGGCCACTCGAAATTTCATTACTACTTTGGCCACTACACACGTTTACTATCTCTTAATTAAGTATCTTATTTAAAAATATGTGAATTTTTATATATTGTATTTATATAATTATATGTATGTATAATTCTGCTTAGAGAAAAAATGTAAAGTGTAATAGCACGTGTAAATAAATTAAAGTCTAAAGTCTAAAAGTCTAAAGTCTAAAGTCTAAAAGTCTAAAGTTGTGTTAAATTTTTCATAGAAAACTTTTAAATTCTAATAATGCTATTATGTTGATATTTTTACAATAGTTGTCAAAACTGTTTGCAGTCAAGAACAGAACTCAATTAGTAGCTGACGTCGCGTCCTTTGACTGTATACCTGTTGATATCAAGGAACGCTACTTGGCTCACATCAAAGAAGTCAATGAAAATACCCGTCCTGCAGTTGCTTTGGTACAAGCTCCTAACTTCAGAAAAGGTAATTATAGAATATTGAGTAATGTAGTCTTGTACTAGAAACTGCTCTATTTCACTATGACGTCGCAGCTTGTTTACATGGATAAGAGTCAATAAAAAGGTTGGCTAAATCTTCTTTCGTTCAGGATATTCAGTGTAATTATATAGTACTTTTACCAACTTATCTCGCGCATGTTGTACAATTTTCACTTGCCTGATGATGGACGCTTTGTCCGAAAGCTTTGTGATTTATAAAATCTTCACGTGGTTGTAACTTTATTTTTTAATATATTTAATACTTAGCAGCTCTCACATTCCACTATAGACCGAATGCCAATTTGGCCGCCACTTCATTATCAACTTTTTTTAAATTCTTTTTTTAGTTGACCAATACATTACAATTACAGATTAGAATGACATCAACAAAGTTAGAAAGTTTGAGACAAAAATATTAAATTCTTGAGAAGTTATGAGAATTTTAAAAATGTGAAAAACACACCACAACGAGGCTAGCAAGGAAACCAATCACTGAACACATAAAAATCTCTTTAATTTTTATTTCAAATAGCTTCATTTGAATTCTATTTATAGAAATGAAACTTTCTAAAAATATGTATTTCTGCTTTTTCTTTCTGATGGTGTTGCTTATTTTTTAAGGTTAGGTTTTATTTCTGGAAGTCAATGGCGGCCATATTGGCATTCAGTCTATATTATACACCAAATTGCAATAACTATGTGCTGAAAACCTTGTTAGAATCAAAGTAGAAGTTTAATTTACAGTCAAACTAAGAAAACCGTGAACACCTAAAATATGTCTGGAATGTTTATTTAGACCGTTACATGTAAAAAAAGATATTTCCCACCACCATGAAAAAAGATTGCATTGAATCCTTCTCTCGTGTATCCGTCTGTCTCGAATAGAAACTTCTAATTTCACGAGAATAAAATCAAAATATGAAGTTTGAAACTTTTATACGGGAAAAACTTTGCGTGACCGCGCTGTGATCGAACACATAAACATTCCAGACATATTTTAGGTGTTCATGGTTTCCTTAGTTTGACTGTAATTACCTCGTTTTGAATTACGAGAAAATTATTTCTCCTCTTCAATAACAAGAAACTTGATTCCCAAAGAAAGGGGAACCGTATATCTTATACATTTGATTTTTTCGTATATTCACAGGAAGCATTGAGTACAGATACAACGGATCGGATCAATGGAAACGCCTTCCTATATCTATCCCTCTCCCCTTGGTTGCTTTCGTACGATTGTCACCTGTAGCTAATGCCAACGGTAAAACATCAATCAAAGTAGTGGCTTCAGCTTTGGTGTCACGTGCTGACCCAACTGGCTTCAATGACCTTAAGCCATGCGTTCGAGATTTCTTAAAAGAGGTATGGTTTACATCATGATGTCTATTATTATAAAATAGGCTACACCTTTTGTCAGAACGATTGGTACACTATCTAGTTACATTTAAAAATATATATTTTGACGTAATGATCAAAAGGTCTTCTCTAAGAATTCAGAATCACAGCATTTTATTTCAGAAAATTAAGAAAAACGTAAAATTTTCGAAAACGTATTTTTTTAAGTAAAAATATTCATTTTGACACAACTGCTCGATTTAGGGGCACGTGACCTGTTGTTGCAAAAAGTCCATATATCGCAACTGTTGTTAAAGGGGTTTGTGAGACAAAGGTAGTGTTATATCTTTGTTCTGCACCAAGATATTGCAAAAAAACTCTGAATCATTATGTTAGCGAGATCGGTTTTGAAATAGCAAGTACAAGTTCTTCCACAGCTATTTCAATAAAGGTTGTTGCAGCCGAAAGCAGTGAGCGACAAGCAACAAGCCAAGGCTACCTGCAAACAATACAAACAATCAATTAGCTGAAGATTCGGGACAAAATTAACACTTAAAGGATTGAAACAGTAGCAGCCTACCATTACAAAACGACTAAAATAATCGCGTCTAAATGATGAACAAGGTGAATCGGACTTCATTCGTAGTATGGCAATTTCTGCATTAGTCGTTTATTACCACCAGTCAAACTATGAAAACTACAAAAATAAATCATTGTCTTTGAATTCCTTAGGATATTACAAACTGAAACGATATCTCGAAACACAATACTTACAATAGGCAATGCATGTGCAAAGCTCACGAAGCGCTTTAGGAAAGCGAGTCCTGTAAAATTGGAACAGGGAAATCAATTGAAAGGAACTTTCAGAAAAATATATTACTCTGCTATTTTCGTCAATTGAAATACTTTCATATCCATAGAAAATGTCGAAGGAAAAACTGTCAGATGATTTTTAGAGAAGCCAAAAAAGCGTAAGGATTCACTTTCCCATCATGCTTTGAGCTAGAATTCCGAGCTCATGCACATTGGCTATTCTGTGCCATTATTTGTTCACAAGAAAAACCGCTTGAGTTTACTCCGGTGTAACTGCGCGACTATCTGAATGTAAGCAAAATTTGCTAGTTTGCTCTTAAGAGCGACTGTCTGTAAAAATCGAGAATCGTTCGACAGTTGTAAAAATTTTGATTTCTTTATACTTTGTCCAAAAGACCCTTAGGGTAAACTATTTTCGAAAAAAACATTTAAAGGTTTGGCCGATTTTTATTTTTGGCGAAATCGAGAAAAGTTGAAATTCACGTCCGAGCGTGTCTGGCGGCCTTCGAAATGCGTGAAAAATGGTGCATCTTTGATAACCGCTCACGACCGATTGAAACCCCGTTCGAAATTGAAAAACTCACAACTGATTTATCTATTATTAATCTATGAACAGACTGTATTTGAGCTGTACAGACATTTTATTTATTTTTATTTTCTTACTAAGGTAAGGGCGCTTTGGAGTTGCTAGAGAAAACATCGAATTACGGGCAAATCCAATGCATTCATTCTCCAATGCGCTATACAATATTACAAAAAAAATAATTTTTCCTTAAAGCTCAACTATCATACTAAGTCACCACAAAATATCTAACTTGGCCCGCAAAAAGCCTGACTTCTAGAGGAAGAGTTCTAAGCACTACTTTGACCTGTCGTAACGCAATCTAACACTTGAGCGTTACCAAGATGATTGGCCTAAACTGCTCCTAAAATATATTCTATGCCTCTAAATGACTGTTTTTCAATTTTTGGTCGTAATTCGACTGCAGAAGTATAAGTTTTGTAAACATTCAGATGATAATATTCAAGAAACTATCATACTGAACTACAACAATGACTTCCGGTTACATTCCCGCAGTAACACAACGACAACAACAAAGGCCTAATGTGATAATCTTGCAAAAATTACCAGTTTGAGAGTGATAATACTAAACAAAACGGAATAAAGCAATGAATTCAACTCTGCATATATGTAATTTTGAATAAATGAGCAAATATAAGCGTTATTAAAGGCAATGATACTTAAGGGCCGTTCTGCCAGGCTATAAAACGCATGTCGGTTGTACAAACATCATTAATGCCGCTACTGGCTTCAACTAACTAACGATTGTAACGTTGTTTAACAAAATCTAATTTAAACTCAAAATTATATGAAAATAATGCTGCGTTTATTGATGAAATAAGCTTAAATTCAATGCGATTGGTCAGATCAGTAATTCGAAAATTCAGTTACTTACATTTATTCAAAAGTTACACTCGTCTACATTCGTGGTTGTTACCGGTTGTCAGCCGGCTATTATATTTATCCGTCCCGATTCAACCAATCCCTGAATTCTCATATTCTTTTGAAAGATTTAGGCCTCACTACACGTAGCCTTGTGAGCCCGACTTTAGAGTTAAAGGCGAAGCGATACTTAGTAATGACAGTATGATAATGATAATGATAAAAACACATGGTAAAGAAATAAGTCCCGTGGGGGTGAGGGAGCATGCGCAAAGTCGAGTGACGCACAGTGAAGAATTATTTTGTAAAGAACACTTTATTACATGAACGCCAGTTGCTTGTGGCTTGTTACGATGCATATATTTACATTGGTTGCTTTAGTCAAATTTAAACAAGTATATTTCAATAAGCTTATCTCGTGTGTTATTAGTTTTGCGTTTGTGTCGTTAGAAATAACGTTTAGACAATGATCATGTCAAGTTTGACGGCTCCACCTTACGAATATTGCCAAATATAGAACTTAGTTACCAATGCAACGACAATAGAATTATATTACACTGTCACATCCCCATAATACTTTGCGTTTTCTTTCTTTTTTTGGGGTGGGGGGGGGGGGGCAACAATCGGCAAAAAAAACAATTTGAAAATTCAAAACTTTTCATGCAGATGCTGAGTATATTTGCTATTATCATTGAAAAATCCAGTATCAGTTTAATCAGAGTTAATTCCACACGAATGTGAAAATGAAATGTTTGGCGTAACAGATAATGTATGGACTTACCAAAAAATGATTTCTTTCTGGTTTTTGTGAATTGTGATAGAATCTATCATAGATGCATAAGTGTTTTTAGATGTTTTTTTCTTCAATTCTTATTAATCTTCATGGTAATATTAACGATTTTGTTTCGTTGTTGTCCCCCACTGAATGCAAAGCATTATGGGAATGTGAAAGTGGTGAATTGCCTAATACATTGTACCGTTGCTTGTTGCTGCGCCGACAAGGCCTCGTGCAGCTTTTCGCTCTTGCTTGAAAATCCTACACCTTGTGGAGCAAGCTGAAATCCTGACAACATACAGTGTATCACATTAAGTGAGTGTAAGAGAGACGTGTCCGGCGCAGCACCTCAAGTCCTGTAAATGATTGAGTGATGACTTTGTTATATGTCTTTGCGCAGTACGACGTATACACACTGGTTAAATTGAAGCTGCCCGTTCTCAAGTCACTTTGGAACAACTTTGATTTGCACCAACTTTGAGTTGCACCTTGCTGATTCAAAGAACTGCCGGAAGAAAGCGTTTTAGTTTGCTCTATTCAGGGACGGCGGAGACGGGGGGATTGAGTGTGGTGGGGGGGGGGGGGGGGGCTTTTACGAGAATGACATTCCTATTTTGTCTAAGAATAAGAAAAAAAAGTTAACATAACATAATTCTCACCCCGAGATGAGATTGGATTACCTGTGGTGAGAACGCTAGCACCCCGCCCCACCTTAAAAACTGTAATGTTGCTGCCTGTCAGCGTTCAAATTCATAAATATATATATCTATAGACTCTCCCCAACCCTACCCCCACCCCAACGGTTTCATTTCTTATTCTTGTTAACTAGCCGCTAGTCTTTGATTACTGTCGGTCTAGTATCGCAGAGGTTGTTTATGCAGTTTATGGTACTGTCCGTGAACTAACTATGTCACAAGGATATTATTTAGAGGATCGGCTGACCAACTCAAAACATTTGAATTTGAATTCAAGGCAAATTCAAGGTGATTTAGTTGACCAAATAAGAACATTTGACAAATCAGGACGGACATTAGAAAAGCTAACAAAACAAGTAGAAATGTAGCCGGACTTGTAAGTAAATTAATGTATTTTTAAAAATAACGGATTGAATTTAAGCTTATTTCATCAATAAACGCAGCATTATTTTTTATATAATTTTGAGTTTAAACTGGATTTTTTTAAACGACGTTACAATCGTTAGTTAGTTGAAGCCAGTAGCGGCATTAATGATGTTTGTACAACCGACATGCGTTTTATAGCCTGGCAGAACGGCCCTTAAGTATCATTGCCTTTAATAACGCTTATATTCGCTCATTTATTCAAAATTACATATATGCAGAGTCGAATTCATTGCTTTATTCCGTTTTGTTTAGTATTATCACTCTCAAACTGGTAATTTTTGCAAGATTATCACATTAGGCCTTTGTTGTTGTCGTTGTGTTACTGCGGGAATGTAACCGGAAGTCATTGTTGTAGTTCAGTATGATAGTTTCTTGAATATTATCATCTGAATGTTTACAAAACTTATACTTCTGCAGTCGAATTACGACCAAAAATTGAAAAACAGTCATTTAGAGGCATAGAATATATTTTAGGAGCAGTTTAGGCCAATCATCTTGGTAACGCTCAAGTGTTAGATTGCGTTACGACAGGTCAAAGTAGTGCTTAGAACTCTTCCTCTAGAAGTCAGGCTTTTTGCGGGCCAAGTTAGATATTTTGTGGTGACTTAGTATGATAGTTGAGCTTTAAGGAAAAAATATTTTTTTTGTAATATTGTATAGCGCATTGGAGAATGAATGCATTGGATTTGCCCGTAATTCGATGTTTTCTCTAGCAACTCCAAAGCGCCCTTACCTTAGTAAGAAAATAAATATAAATAAAATGTCTGTACAGCTCAAATACAGTCTGTTCATAGATTAATAATAGATAAATCAGTTGTGAGTTTTTCAATTTCGAACGGGGTTTCAATCGGTCGTGAGCGGTTATCAAAGATGCACCATTTTTCACGCATTTCGAAGGCCGCCAGACACGCTCGGACGTGAATTTCAACTTTTCTCGATTTCGCCAAAAATAAAAATCGGCCAAACCTTTAAATGTTTTTTTCGAAAATAGTTTACCTTAAGGGTCTTTTGGGCAAAGTATAAAGAAATCAAAATTTTTACAACTGTCGAACGATTCTCGATTTTTACAGACAGTCGCTCTTAAGTACTGTTCTCTTGAGACCTAAATTAAGCCTACGTTACGTAACCCCTTTTCTTAACTTTTCTTTGGCACGTTTGAATTTAATCGTTTGTTCTTAAAGATCATAACACAAGGAGTAAAATAGAGTTGTTCTTTGCCATCTTGTGTTATTGCTTGTTGCATGTTGCTTTCAGCTGCGACAACCTTTTTTGAAATTGGTGTATATAACAAGCAAAAGAATGAAATAACACGAGTTTTTTTTTTTAATTTATATATATATATATTTCTATATTTTTGAATTTAATTTAGATGGATAAGCTGAACTATGTGTACAAAGGGCTTCTCGACGTAGTTTACAAAGCGTTTGATAAGACCAAAGAAAATGGAACAGTCACGATCGATGGATTGATTTCAAGTCTTCGGCAACTAGGACGCACGGTCGATAAGCAGTCTTTGACAGACGTTAGGAGAGCACAGGACATTTTGGGAAAGGTTAAAGACGTCTGCGATGGCAGAATGAAGAAGGATGCCTTTTTTAAATGGTACGATAAGACCATTACTCGGTTTGTAAAAAAGGTAAGAATGTAACTTCTTCTAATTCGTCTCCATAAACAGAGCTCGAGACACAATTTTCGAAAATACAAATGGCATGCGCTAAGTTATTTGTCCACTATCTTCAAACACCAATACCCCGCTATTGTTGGAATCTCGTTATGTGCAGACGGCAAGTGAGTAAGCGAAATGAAATGAGATCGAATTTTACTGCTATGCTGTCTCATGTGTGGTGTTCCTCTAAGAAATATAATATATAAGTGAAAGCGGAGCTCCCAAGGAACATTATATATATAGAGATTACTTCATGAAAAGCGCGCGCGTACGGGATTTTCGCACGAGTTGGTGAAGTATCTGAAATCGAACGAGTGAGCGCAGCGAACGAGTGAGATTTCTGATACAAAACCAACGAGTGCGAAAATCCCGTACAAAGCGCTTTTCATGCTGTAATTTATTTATTTTATACATACTGAGATTTTGTTGTTTTTAATTTATTCACATTTAATTGGTTTTCTAAAACAATTACAAAACTCGTGTAATAATTTCTTTTCGAAAAATTAAGCTTTTACTAGAAGCTATGATGTAAAAATATCAGTAATCATAACTAGTACAAAGTAAAATCGGTAAGCTAATGAAGTTTTGGCTGATTTTTTTTTTCTTTTGGCTTAGTTTGTCACTGTGGGCTGTCTTCGTTTGACGACTCCAACACACGCTTGATGCGTTTAAAGCTACGTGTAGACTCTGTTGATTTAAATGAGTGATTTGCGGAATTCGGTGACTTGTTAACGGTGTTGATTGTTATATTAAACTGTCCTCCGTGAAAAACTGCTCCACTGAAAGGACCTGCTGGAGGCAAACTAGAACTTTTCATGAATGAAGATTCACGGCACTCGGTGTGCACTGCACTTTGTAAACTCGACACTGGCCTTTTTTCTATAGACGTACTTGTAGTATTATTTCCACTCAGAATCAAAGACATGTTTTTCTGTTGTTCGTTTGAGATGGTACTGTAGTTGTTGACGCTTTGAAGGTTTCTGTGGCCAGATAATTGCATTATATGAGTTGGAGATGGTTGTTGTCGTTCAGTTTTTGCATCATAGTTTCATTTTTGGAGTTGAGAAACTCAGTCAGCAAACTCACATCTCTTCGTGTCTTCGAAAGAGTATTTTTGTTTTTTTGGTCTTCTATAAACTTGTCTATAGGTTTGTCTAGAGACACAAATCTTCTTGATTGTTCAGCCATCCTCACAAATATCTCCTAGCTCTTGATAAGTTTGAAATACGAACAACTAGCGTACACCGAAAATATTATTTTGTGAAAGCTGCCCGACAAAGCTACCCGCGATGACCGTGAAAACACGATTCGCCTCGAGAGAGAGAGAGAGAGAGAGAGAGAGAGAGAGAGAGAGAGAGAGAGAGAGAGAGAGAGAGAGAGAGAGAGAGAGAGAGAGAGAGAACCAAGCGAACGACCAACAAACGTACTAATATACGACACCGAGCACAGAGGGGTCCGAACTCGGGTCGCCTTGGTGAGAGGCAAGCGCTCTCGCCGCTACGCCACCCGTGCTCCCCTTCTTACTGTTATTTTTATAAGTATTATTTATATTAATATTATTTTACAAGAAGAAAAAACGGAAAGAAAATACATTATTTTAAGCCTCCAAAAGCATCACGAAAATTATTCAATTCGGAAAAAAATAATCATAGATCATAGAACATGTGAATACGTTTATAGAACAAAGGATTTTATTCAGCAAATGTTAAAACATTTTTTAGGTGGAAAGTGAACTACACTGAAAATTTTCGAAAAATATTATATATTATTATATCATATTATGAGCATCACATGCCACAGGAGACAGATTAATTGATGCAAGATAATAATTTTCTTTGTTAGTAATTGGTCGAGTTTTGATTGGCTGAGAGAAACTACCCAATTACTGAGTAATTGGACAGCTACATTATAGAGTGATGATATAATTGAAATAATGATAATCTCAATTTTTGCATTTATTTTCTCAGACACCCTGTGAAACGTTCCATGGATCAAAGACGTGCCTGTACTCTAAACGAGCTATTGAACTACCAATACACATATTGCCCGTGGACGACCAGCCAATCATAGAAGAGCCCCGCATCTACTTCCCGCCAATTCCAAACCGCCTCGATTCCACGTATGAAGATGGGGTTCCTGCGTCCATGTTAATGAAAGCTGATCAAAGTGTGGTTCGAAAACTCATGTTTGGAAAGAAAAATGATAAACTCCGAGATATCATGGCCAAAGGTAAGAAACACATTTGAAATATGGTTGTGTGGACACTAGAGAAAAACGTTTGCGCATGCGTGCCTTTCCGCACGCTTTCCAAGAATTTACGAGAGTTTTAGTGAGAAAATAAATGCTTGTTTTATAAGTATACAAAAACTTTCGCGGGTATACTTTTGTGAGACCAAGATACTGTATTAATAAAGGCAATATGAAAGAATTAGCCTTAAGTTTCAAGAATAGCGAAAAAGTTTGTATCCAAGGAAGCCATTTTGATTGAAATTTGAGAGAATTTCATGCGACTTGACCTTTCTGGGCATAAGTGTTGACAAACACGGCTTGCGTTCTTGGCGGTCACGCGTAAAATTTCTTCTTTTAAACGCATCTTTTACTCATTAAACGATGTGTCGATTGTAATATATACAAAATAACAAATAAATAAGACTCAAAGTAGAAGTTTAGGCCCTGTTTAGGCTGTAAAACATCGCCGTGACGAATCAACATTCGAATGCCTCATATTTCACTCTTAGTACAGCGCATGCGTCCCGCCGTTGCTATGGCTGACATCATTTGTTTGGGACACCATATTAAATTTGGATCCAGCGACACGTTGGCGATATAAAACCGAGGTTTTCCGTTAGTTTCCGTGGTCCAATCGACTTGAAATCGGGTATTATGATGTATATCGAAGCCAAAAACAATATGGCGGCGAATTCTTAAGTTTCAATCCAAAACTTAAAGAGTTATGGCGACCTTAGAGCACTAAAACACCACCGTCCCGGACGCGTTCTTCGATAAATTCTTTTGTATTTATCATACTATTATTGTATTTGGTAGAGAGTTTAAATAGACTTCAAAGATTAAAAATTAGCCAGCCCGGAGCAAAAAATTAATTTGGGAAAATTTTACGAACGTTTGAAGTTCGGCTATCTTGTATTCCCATTTGCATCTAAACGAAAAATAATTTTGCTCCGGGCTGGCTAATTTTTGTAAGGTATAAGATGTAGATTATAAATGCTTAGTTTGAGTTTTATCAGTTAAATTGAAAAAGAGATATTATGGAATAACTGATTTTAAAGCCTTGGGTAACCTGTGTTTTTTTGACACCTTAGGTGTGAAATTTGACACTTTTGACACGCGATTTTGGAAGAAAATTTTATGTATATTATTATTCTCAAGTCATTCGTAAGATATACTGAATACAATTTGAACAGTTATTGTTTAAGTGACACCCACTTTAGCCAGTCCAGGTACCTTAAGGTTTGGCATTTTGTAAAAACTATTTTTCAGGCAAGTCTCAAAGTGAAATTTCCATATTTTTACAATAGCACGAAGACGCTTTTGACTAATTTGCATGCGGACTTAGAGCATGCGCAGACGTTTTTCACGCGTGTTGGCTGTGTGTTTGTTTCATTTCAGGGTTAATTGAATATGCTTCGTCAACACAATATATTTAGAAACAATTTTACTTCCAAGTTTTCAGATCTCTGACCAATCTTCAGCGGTATTGTGCGACGGGGCATGTGATCCATATCGTCCAATCAAATTCCCTGATGTTTTTAACTGGTTGTGGCACAAATACATGAGTTTGAAGCATTTTCCCAAATACCTATAGCTGAAGAAAAATGCTTCCTTTTCCATTGAAAATTTAAATTAAGAGCTTGTTGCAACTGAGATGGAAAGAACATACCTTCTTCTACGAATATGTGAAGTTTGAAATGAATGTAATCAAAAATATTTTTGTTTTTCCGCTTGAAAGTGAGTAGTTTATCGAGTAATTGTTCACGCTTCTCTGGCTTAGTTTTTTCTTTTCTCTTGTTGCAACTGAGATGGAAAGAACATACCTTCTTCTACGAATATGTGAAGTTTGAAATGAAAGTAAACAAAAATATTTTTGTTTTTCCGCTTGAAAGTGAGTAGTTTATCGAGTAATTGTTCACGCTTCTCTGGCTTAGTTTTCTCTTTCTCAGGTGGCGGTCTAGAACATGCCAAAAATAAAACTACCTTAGGTAGAACGGGTATATCACTTGACACGAACTCTTAACTGATAATTTCAGTATGGCCCTTTAAAAGTCCCGCTAATGTGAAGTTACCCGCTACAATTTAAATTTCAACCACGGCGTAGGCCAACCATTTATAGATATTTTCAAGCAATAACTGCAAAAATTACTTTTTCTTTTTTCGTTTCAAGGCTTAAATCCAGACTCTCTCATCAATGAGTTATCAATACGTGACCGGTGGGGTGCAAGCTACCGTAAAAGAAAATGCGCTACAGACAACGATGGTGACGAGCTAGGAATGGCGATTCTGGGCTCCTCGGCGAGCATCCGCAACGAAACCCTTGGAAGATGGCTCTTTAAGAAACAAGGTGCCTCTTCTTGGAAACCGCTGAAGAAGGGCTTTCAAAACTTGAGACATGACAAAGAATCGTGTAAACCATTGGCGTTAATCAAACCAGGCGATCGCTTAAAGTTTGAACCAAAGAACAGATCCCTGCTTTGGAACGATGCAGAGGCTCAAGAATTAACACTGCTGAATTTCCACGCTTGGGAAGGCAAGGATAATATGACTTCAGGATTACACTGCGTAGATTTCAATACTTCAAGCACACGGTTCTCTTACGGCACAAGCTCGATGATTGCGAGTCGTCTTGGATGTAATGACATACCAGGTTCGATGGCCACACAGGATGCCTGTGGTGTTTGTGGTGGGAACAATGATTGTGTAGGATGTGATGGAGCGCCAAAATCCGGCGCTAAGATAGGTTAGTATATATTACTTCAGTTATAATCAATCATTCGTAAAGTGTAGTGCACTTAGCTTCATATTAGATGAAAGCTTAAAAGTCAAATTAGAATTTAGAAGTTGAATTTTGAGAAAACCCCACGAAACACAGGAGAGCCGAACCACACGTGTGACACCCTAACCGAAGAAACTCGAACCCGGGTCGGTCGCATTGGTGAGAAAGCGATGCATTAGTATTAGCAGCGCACGCCACCGGTGCTTCCCTATATCTGTAAGTTAACCTTGTCCTGTCCTTGCTCTTGTTGTTTCTTTTTTTTTACGAGGGTAGCACTTAACAGCCAGTGGCTAAGAAACCTGTGGCCCTCGTTCCATGATCGAATAGTTGGAATTTAGAGGTTGATTTTTGTGGAGGGAGGAAAACCGGAGATCCCGGAGAAAACCCCTAGAAGCACAACTAGAGAACCGACTAGAAACTCTACTTACATATCAACACCGAGGCCGGGCGGGACTCGAACTTGGGTCGCCTTGGTGAGAGGCGTGCGCTCTCAGCGCTACGCCACCCGTGCTTCCTGCATCAACTTTGTTTCAGGGTTCGATCTGAGAGCTAGCCGTGCCCTGACTTAGATCAGGCCAGAGGTTGTTTCAGGGTTTGATCTGAGAGTTAGCCGTGCCCTGAATCTGATCAGCCCATAGGTTGTTTCAGGGTAGTGATCTGTGAGTTTGTTCATAGTTTCAATATTATAATGACCGAAAAAAGAAAAAAAAACAAATTAAAAGGAAAGGAAAGGAAAAGAAAACGAAAGATTTAAAAAAAAGTGAGCTCATGACTTCCCGTTTGCAGCCCATATTGCCAACAAAAACAAATATCAAACAGATGTGAAATTCATAGAGTAAACTCTAGCAACTGAGAAAGCAAATTGAAAATATAGCTTGTGCTTTATATATATGTATATATATATATATATATATATATATATATATATATATATATATATATATAGCTCTAGTTACTTAACATACGTGAAACTGTTTATATTCTATATTTAGGTTGCGGCATTTGTTATGGTGGCAAAACTGGAGTCAGTAAACCAAAGCTCGACTGCGCAGGTGGATGCAACACTTCATTCGTAGACGAATGTGGGAAATGTCAAAGCTGGTACAAGCTGAAAAAGAATTTCAAGGATTGCGCGGGGACGTGCATGGGAACTCGTGGCTATGGAGCGAGGTAGTGTATGAAAATTATGTTGAAATCAATTACGCCCAATTCAAACGTCGATCTTCTCATGAGCCGAAACTAATGACACTAAAGAAGACCTCCTTGTTTTCGATGCGCTGGCTCATGGGAAGATCTACGTTTGAACTTGGCCTTAGGGTGTTTGATGCAAAATATGTAGATATGAAGATGCGTAAAGGCTCGTTCACACGGGCGATTTTTGCGGCAATTTTTGCGGCAATTTTTGCTGCGATTTCTGTGGCGATAGAAGAAGACATATTTGTCCAGGTAGTCTTGGTGTTCTGAATAAAACTTTACAAGTCGCACCTAAAATCGCCACAAAAATCGCCCGTGTGAACGGGCCTTAACGCGATTTCAAATTTAGTGCTTCCCGTCGAAGGTAATTTTACTCTTTAATATGACTGAACTTCTTACAGCGTTATCTATCTTTATGGCATATTTCTAAAATGTCTGATGTAATGCAGGGCATGTCTAAAGTTCGCCCGTGTGAACGGGCCTTAACGCGATTTCAAATTTAGTGCTTCCCGTCGAAGGTAATTTTACTCTTTAATATGACTGAACTTCTTACAGCGTTATCTATCTTTATGGCATATTTCTAAAATGTCTGATGTAATGCAGGGCATGTCTAAAGTTTATGATGTATCAAAGTTAACAAAAAAAATATTTTTTTTAGAATTAACAAGTGCAAAATTTGTGTGGGAGGAGTAACTGGCAAGCCCTTTAACTCAGGAATGGATGTCTGTGGTCAATGTGGTGGTGATAATTCGACGTGTACAGACTGCAAAGGGATTTTGAAAGGTCAAAACAAGTAAGTCGTACAATATTGTAACGTTATGGTCATGACACGTACACTAGGAGACGTGCAGGGGAAAAAATGGACACCAGGGGAAGCTACCTTGTATGTTCTGCCGCTGTGATAGAGAGCTACTAAAAATTCATATTTTATTTTACAATCATCATGGTGGTGCATGCCAACCTAGCTTTGAATTTTCAACTATCTTTACTTGTCAGGTATGGAAATGGTTGTGACTATATTGTTTTCCCCTTTGCCCTATTTGTTTTAGAAAAGACGATTGCAATAAATGTCTTGATCCAAAATCTCCTGACTTTAACCGGTGCATGCAGATTGCCAGCATCAGTTCAGTAACGCTCCTAGCCTCGGTACCATCTTACGTTACTGTAAAAGCTACTGGAATAAAAACAGCCAAGACTGCCAGTTGTGTGTTAAAGAAGGGAGACGAAAGGTAAGATTTAATTGACTTCAATCTGACTTTAATTGATTTGCTGACTGCTGGGCTGCTTATTTGGTGGGTTGGTGGGTTGGTGGGTTGGTGGGTTGGTGGGTTGGTGGGTTGGTGGGTTGGTGGGTTGGTGGGTTGGTGGGTTGGTGGGTTGGTGGGTTGGTGGGTTGGTGGGTTGGTGGGTTGGTGGGTTGGTGGGTTGGTGGGTTGGTGGGTTGGTGGGTTGGTGGGTTGGTGGGTTGGTGGGTTGGTGGGTTGGTGGGTTGGTGGGTTGGTGGGTTGGTGGGTTGGTGGGTTGGTTGGCTGGTTGGCTGGTTGGTTGGTTGGTTGGTGAGTTGGTTAGTTGGTTGGTTGGTGGGTTGGTGGGTTGGTTGGTGGGTTAGTGGGTTAGTGGGTTGGTCGATTGGTTGGTTGGTTGGCTGGTTTGGTTGTTGGGTTGGGAAGGCGTGGCTAAATAAATAAAGCATAGGTTCATTGATTAATATTGATATTAATATGATAGATTGATTGAATAAATGATTTTAACTGACTAACTGACTGACTCACTGACTGACCGACCGATTGAATGAATGACTGACTGACTGACTGACAAATTGATTGATTGATTGATTGTACTTTTTTAATAGAATTGCCTTACAGAGAACCTCTGTTCGCAAGGCCACAAAAACTGGTGTTTCGTCTTTTTATCTGCAAATCAAAACCGTTCTTCCTGGATCATACTCACTCAAGTGTAAATTCGATTCATCTTCCACTGAATTGGAGTTTACCAAACAAAAGTAAGGGAATGGTCGCAAAGAACTTGAAATTACACCTATTTTCATAATTATGGAACCTACAAAGTCCAAGACGTCTGGTAACGCCTGTTGAAAATTTGATTGGTAGAATTCAAATAAAAATCTAGACGTTACGGACTTAAGCTATATCGTATCTGCTCAATTATGAAAATGGGTTTTGAAAAATGTAGAAAATTGCAAGGGGAATTTTGATTCGCCTTAAGCGCAAATTACGAGCAATTCACCTGCAATGATTACGGCATTTGAAGCGCATGGAAGGTCTATCAGTCGCAACTATTAACTGACTATAGTTGGGATTGCTTTCAGTTTCAGTTCTAGTTTCTTTCGAATTCAGAAAGCCAGTTAAAGATTCATTTTAATTCAAACAAACAATAACAACCTGAATAGCAGAAGAACAGATAAATGACTAATATGTATGATAATCCTTTTTTTCTTCATCAAAACAGGCTGTTTTTCTATGATGATAAATCCGTAATTGTAAGTAACGTCAAACCGAGCTTCGCCCTGAGGTATAAGGCAACGAATGTTACCGTCCTTGGCTCTGGATTTATGAACAGGACAACTGCCAGATGTGTCCTCGAAATTAAGATATCACGACGTATAACCAGGCTTCTTATGATCAAAGCAAAATTCATTAGTAGTTCAAGAGTAACGTGCCTCATTCCGCGCAGATGGGAGACTGGCCAGTTCACACTTGGTGTAGTCTTCTCGGGTTCGTTTGTTGGGATGAAGAAGACGTCCTTCGCCATCAAATCCATTGCACCTCGCCCTGTTTCGTGTCAGTTGTTAAAAAACCTAAGAGATCTAACAATTACGTTTGATCAACCAGCGGAGCCTTTCAATCGATCATTGAAATGCCAGGATCTTTTCTCCCCTTCAAGCGCAAGAATGATTGGAAGAAAAGCAAGATGCCAGTTCAAGAGTAAACGTCTTCAAGTGACTCTTCCAACTGATGCTTCTTTTATCGAATCTGGCAAGATGCTAGTCCTGAAATATCACAAGATCAAGAATGCGTTTGGTAAATCGACGCATCACAAAGATGGTATTTCTGAATTGAATGTTAATTGCAGCCGACCTACCAAACCCAAACCTGTCACTGTCGAAATACGAGGCGCTAAATCTGCAGGTATTTAAACCGTTACTTTTACTTGGGAATAGAAACAGTAACATCATCTACAAAGGGCTCCAAAGTTTTTCAACTTCATTACTGACTTACTTACTTACTTAAGTTTTCAAATATTAGTACTTATAGGTTTTAGTACTTAAAAGTACTACTTCCCTCTCCTTCATCTCCCGGATAGAGCCAATTTCCTGTGTAACTGAGCTGCCTCGAATATCCAGTATCAAACCATGGTGAAATCATGGAAAATAAAGAGTATGCAAAGAGACTCTACTTTCTTATATGAAATAGAGTGTGATATTGAGTGACATCAAAATGATAAAATTGATATCCCCACTCCCACCAGTGGCCAGTGGGGATACGATATATATCAACACTGGTGGTGACAAATTTCGACTTTTTGCTCAGCTTCTCAAATTTTTTTCATTGAAGATTTCATATAATAAACAGAACATTACATGGACGCTTGGATATACGAATTTCATCTTTTCGTGCTGATATTATCTCTCACTCGTTCGCTGCGCTCACTCGTGAGAAATATCAACACTCGAAGATAAAATTCGTATCTCCGCGCGACCATGTAATATCCTATATATCTCGGCGGATTTAAGACCCTAGGGAAAGAGTTTTTCAAATACGGACCTCCATACTGGCAACTTGATAGCATCCTAGAGGGATAGAAGCATCTTAAAAGCATATATAGTGGCGGGCGCTACCAATGTGCAGCTCTCGCCACTTTGATTGTCATGTGTGAGTAGTCTGTAAGTTCTCTCTTCTGCTTCGAGGGTTTCCTCGGCGTTCGCCTGTCATTTTTCTCTCTCTAGAAATTAGCTTTTAAATGTCAATTATAAATCGATATCTTTAATCTGACTGGAGCCTCTGCTCTGGTACGATGATCCTACGTTGTGGTACCAAAAAAAAATAAAGGTATAAAAACCGGTAGTACTTAATAGCCAGTGGCTAACAAACCTGTGGGAATTTAGAAGTCAATTTCTGTGGAGGGAGGAAAACCGGAAAACCTGGAGAAAAACCCTCGAAGCATAGGAGAGAACCAACAAGGAAACTCTACTCACATACAACACCGAGCCCGGCAGGACTCAAACCCGGGTCGCATTCGTGAGAAGCGATCGCTCTCATCGCTACACCACCCGTGCTTCCCATATATATTAAATTAATTTTAAATATATTTTTTCTCAACAGGACCTTGCCAAAGATTCAGGATTGGAGTTAAGGCAACTGGTTCTGGCAAGCTAAAGTACGCCTGGTCAGCGTACTTCTCTAATAAAACCGGAGCCATTTCTGCCGGCCACCAAGCAAACATGAGAAAACTGAAGGAATTACTTTCTAAAATAACCAGAAAATCCTTAGTAATTCCAAAACAATTTGTTTTGCCAAACGTAAAGTATGAATTACAAGTGATAGTGAGAGACACCTTGAAACAGCAAGGAAAGGCAGTGGTTTCTTTAACTAGAGATGACAGCAATGCTCCTCGCGTTTTTATCGTTGGACCGAAAAGGAGAAAGGTGCCTGCGAACCGTAGATTTAGGCTCAAAGGTGAGTCTCATGCATGATTAAAGAACTACAGTCAACTCTCGCCTTGCGGACACCCCGATATTATGGCCACGTCCGTGCTATTACGGACGGGAGCAAAATCTTCGGCAAAAATACTGACGAAGAATTGACTGTAATTAATTCTCGCTACTGCGAACGCTCGCTATTACGGACACCAAGTGACGGTTCTGAGGGTGCCCGCTGTACTGAGAGTCGACTGTATCGAATAAACTACAGTGAAAATCAAAAGTGTTGATACACTGCCGCAAGATGTCGGAAAAGTAAGCATGCAGTGTAAGAAAAAGCGCTTAAAAATGTTAAACGCTCTCTGTGAAAAAGCTAACTAACTGAACTATATAACTTTACTGAGTAACGATTTTGCACCGTTCTCCGTTCTCTGATACGCGGGCGGGGGGGGGGGGGGGGGGTACTCCCTATAATTAACTATACGGGGATGCTCCGCCCGAAAGGGGTACGTTTTTCAGGCCGCAGGTATAGAAAAGGGGTAGGAATTTGTGAATTTTGGCATAAAAAGGAGTAGCTTTTCTTCAAAAGTATATGAAAGGGGTACCTTTTCAGGCAAAAAGGGTATTAAAAAGGGGGTACCTTTTCGCTGAAATTTGGTATATCAAAGGGTAAGGGGTCGAGAGTCCGGGCGGAGCATCCCCTTATGAAACGACCCGAAGTACCCCCCCCCCCCCCCCCCCGGGTCTCTGATGTGGCAGGGTGTCAGCCATAAAATAATGATATAGTTTATATACATGTTAAATGCGAAAAAGAAACTTTGACTCAATGTTTCAATATATCTTCCTTCATAGCAAAAATCGCTGGCTCCTCCCACTGTCACCAGGGTTCTGTACATGACAGGACTTTTTACACGTGGACTTGTAGTTCAAGCAGTGTTGAATTGACGAAAACCGACCTACAAAGCCTGGTCATCAAAAGAAAGCAGTTGCGTCCTGGAAAGGTAGTTGGAAACATAAAATAACTCTTGATCGATTTTAAGAGCACTACTTATGTCATCATTAACACTAGAGAAAAACGTTTGTGTAACAACAACAACAACAACAACAACAACAACAACAACAACAAGCTTTATTTTACACTTCACTCACGTAATACATATGCTTACGTGAGTGTAGGGAGAGCCAGAGTAACATGCATGCACACATCTAAGTATTTTTTCCTACGTACTTGTTTATCAACAAAGAAGTTATTTCTTTTTTTATAAACATAGCTATTTGTGACCATAGTTATCTGAAATAGTTATCGCTTCTTGTGATTCAGCGAAAACCTATTTGGTTTACCATGCCTTCTATGGCGCTTTTTGTACCGAAGCTGGACCATAATGCATCCTGTTACTTGAACTCAGAAAAGGCTATGTGAAAACGGAATTGAAATTAGTTTAGTCTTTGGTTAAATGGGACCCCCTTCCCATCTTCAGCAAGTTAGGAAGCGTCCCTGGCTTCTATATTATAACATCAGCTTCATTGGTCTATGACTTTGAAAAGGAAGCTCGAGGGGCATGGTTTCCTTACACTCTCCCCCTTTATCCGCCATTGAAATTGTGAGTGCCACTATAGGTAAGATCGGGGAGGGGGGGGGGGGAATCTTGTCTCGATATAGCGTGAGAAAATTACTGTAGAAAACGTATGAAATTCTCTAACTGGTTTTTTTTTTTTACTATTTTGTAGCAATATGTGTTCGAGGTTATAGCATGCCTCAATGGTCAGTGCTCTAGGGCATCAGTCATCGTGGTTACAGAAAGCAGGCCATTACAAAGTAAAATAAAAGGTAACTAATTTGTTAAATATTTTAAGATGTAATGCTGACCTACAATCTCGTTATTCATGTCGACACAGTCATAGTAATCTAGTTTGTCCACGTTTTCATCGTGAAACAGAGGGAGGGAGAACTTTTAGTGTTATCACTTCTAGGATCTGGAACTCACTACCTACCCATTTGAAAAATGGCCATTCATTAAATTCTTTAAGAAATAATATATTTAAGTATTTTTTTGATAAATATAAGGATATTGACCATTTCGTTATTTCTCGATAATTTTATTAGTTAGCTAGCCTAGTGTTTTATAATTGATTAGATAACGACGTATATAGTTTTAGACATAGATTCATATTTTAACACAGCTTTTATAGTTATGATATTTTCTTTTGTATCTTATTATATTTATTTATTTTCATTTTTTCAAGTAGTTATTGTTCTATTGTATTGTATTTCTTAGGTAGGAGGGCCACTTATTAATCAGTTGATATACTGTCAGGTGTTTACCCTCATTAGATAAAGTTGATTATTATTATTATTATTATTATTATTATTATTATTATTATTATTATAAAAACAAACAAGCGACATTTTGGGAGTCATGTTAGTATAATAATTGCATGTAAAGAATCTGAGTGTTGGTGTGGCCGGTGACCTGCTGAGTGAATGCTGAAGCACTGGTGGTGGTTCAAAAGTGAACGAAGAATGCTGAACATTAGCGTAGTAATTTCCTTGGATATTTTAAGGTAGTTGATAGACCTGTTAGACAATTGTTAGACAATTGTTAGACAATTGAAGCCGCCATGTTGGAAGGGTCGAATAACAGTAGAAACTCTTTCTTGTTTCGGCAGCTCTTTTGAGGAAGAGAACAGTCTGTGGACTCTTTTTTTAGGTGGCAGCCATGTTTGGTAGTGGGGAAGGGCGATCAGTAGTAACTTTTTGTTTGTGTGAAAGTAATTATGTTGTAAGTACAGTAAATACCAATAAGAATCAAGAAGATTTTTTGACGGCTGGTAATAACATAATATTTGTACCTTTATTTCCAAGGCGGGGAAAAACGTTGTATTGGTGAACATGACTCATTGACTCTCGACGGGAGAGCATCAAATGATCCTGATGCAGATCATAAGGAGATGAAACACTCTTGGTCATGCGAAGATCCTGATGGTTATACCTGTTACTATCCAAACAAGACCAACCCTAGTGAGGTTATTCGTCTTGACATTCCTGATGAACCGATTGTTCGCATAAACACTACAGAGCAGCTTCCAGTAGTGAATGGCACGTGAGTATGCTATCTGTCCCCCTTGCGAAGCACGGGTGCGCTTCCTTATATTAGGGACCTTAAGCACCAGGACGGGAGGACGAGGACGGCGACGTAAAGTCCGAGAAAGAACTAGGTCGAGATCGCCGTCGGTTTTCACACAACGTAACACTTAAGCACCAGGACGGGAAAACAAGCAAAACTTCACCAAATCAAAATACTAACGTGGCGCCAGCTCGTTTTCAAGACGGTTTTTCGAGTGCGCGCCGTCGTCCTTGCCGTTGCCGTCCTCTCCAGAACGTCACTTGGTGCTTTTTCACGTTCTAGTGAGGACTGCAGCAGCAAGGACGACGGCGCGCGCACGAAAAACCGTCTTGAAAACGAGCTGGCGTCACGTTATTATTTTGATTTGGTGAAGTTTTGCTTGTTTTCCCGTCCTGGTGCTTAAGTGTTACGTTGTGTGAAAACCGACGGCGATCTCGACCTAGTTCTTTCTCGGACTTTACGTCGCCGTCCTCGTCCTCCCGTCCTGGTGCTTAAGGTCCCTATTATTCCAGCCTCTCAGGTTGTTTTAGGTCACACATTACTGTGTGGAATTATAATGCTGTTGCTATAGATCCCTTGCCACACGTCGGAATGCAGCTCGATTTGGAGGACAAAACAAAAGAATTTTTCAATCTCCTGAGAATTGGAACTTCTTGTTTTGTCCTCCATATTGAGCTGCATTCCAACGTGCTGCAAACGGTTTATTGAAGCTACAAGCTCACCAGCTGCATGCGATTGCAAAAAAAATCGTTCATGCAAGCAGTTTTGCGCAGTAAAGTGGTGCAGTATTTCCGCATTTTAGATCTTACATTATTGTCTAGGGCATTTTTTCTCCTGTTAAAAATTTGGATAGATCACGATCTTGCTGTTATTAAAGAAGGAATTTCACCTTGACTTTAAGTAAACGAATCGAAACGAAATTTTTTCCACATACTGATAAAAATACCAATGAATACTCGATGTTGCTGCTATTAAAGGTAGAATTTTACCTTGATTGTGAGCAAAAGAAATCGTTCAAGTAGTCTTGTGCAGTATAGATTTGCGCACAGTATCTTTCCACTTTAGAACGCACATCATTTTCTTGGGCATTTTTTTCTATGGTAAATATTACACGGACCGCAGAACGGGAGGGGCTGGTAGGGCTACACCCCTACCACTTTTTCCCTTTTCCAATAATACAAGTCTCTGATATTTTCCAATCTTAGCCCCACCACTTTTTCCTATACTAGTCTCTTATATAGTCCCACCACTTTTTAGGTTGCTCCGCAGTCCCTGATTATAGGGTATGCTAATAATATTGTTGTTGTTGAAGGTACAAGTTTACGTTGACTGTAAGCAAAGGCAATCGTTCAAGCACAAGTGAAACCAAGATTAAAGTAGAACGAGGCTCGCCACCGAAGACCAAGTTGTTCGATATCAAGAGAGCCAACCAAGACAAGAAGATTGTAGTTCGCGCTCAGGTTGAAAGTAAGGCATCTGTCACCCAGTACGAATTTTCAATCGTCGAGGAAGAAGGTAAAATGCAGATCTTTAAATCTTGTACACATCACTTTCATTAATGCTTATTCTTGCTTTTGTATTTTTGACAAATGTTTTAATGATCTCGTTACTTTCATGCAAAAACTGCCCAAATTTGAGATAAAAATCACCACCCCTTGCGAGTTATTACCTCTGGTTTTCTCGCGGCAACGAATCCCACGACCGAGAAGCACTGGAACCTAGGGTAATTAGATGGCGGCCATTATGAAAAAAGGTCTATTGATGCGGGCCCTTCCATTCTCGGTCCTTAAATAACATTAGAATAGCAACAACAAAAACCCTCCTAACAATAAATATCCTTCTTCTTGCTTTGGTTAACGTTCTAACAGCAACCGATTATTTTTCAGGCTTCGCGACTGTTGATTTAGAAGACAAAGATGTGGTCAAGTCAAAAATTATAGGCGAAGTGAAAAGAACAGATCCTAGAAAACCGGCCCGTAAAATCGTTCCTCTGGTGTTCAACCCCGGCAAGCTTGCTGGAAACGCCACGTATAAGATAAGATTCACAGCAACCTACGATAACCTAACATCATATGCTGAAACAGACCTGAAGACTAAAGCACAACCTATTCAAGGTTAGGAAATGAAAAATAGGGGAAAAAATAGAAAATGAATTGAAAGGAAACAAGAGGAAAATCAAGGAAAAGAACTAAGGATAAATGTGAAAAACGTAGTTTATAATCAATAGACCTCTTTACCTTCCTATGCAAATTGCCCATTTCAAACCACATGACATTCCCTTGAGAAATGTTCTTTTGTTAAAATATTTACACATGAAAAATCAACTCCCAAGAGTGGCATCACGTGGTCTGAAATGGGCACAACAAAGGTAAGGTAAAGAGGTCTATTTAATTAGAAAACTTATAAATTATGATCAATTGTGATGAAGAAGAATATGATGATACGATGATCAATTTTGTGTGACACTTGGAAGCACAGGAAGCCCAGACAATGTATTTGTACTTTATTACAAAGGAATGAATGTGGAATAACTGAAGTGATGTCTGTAGTTAGCTTACCAAGTTTTGCATGTTTGTTTTTGCTTCTGTTCTTTGTCTCTGTAAGAGATTTGAAGCCAATCTCATTCGAGATCAATTCCTTTTTAATAAGGGACAAATACAGTGGTTGGGCTTCTTGTGTTGGAAGTCGCAACTACCAATGAACGCATGTCCCATATTTAGACGGAATCACCATTATTGATGACGGCCTAATGATTTCTCTTAGAGCAAAAGCAGCACCCACGACCACCCGCAAAACAAACTTATGCTTAACCCTAGACCGAGCAATCCAGATGCTGCTTACTGCTTGCATGCTTCTTTGTGCCTTGTAAGTGACAAAGTGACAGTTGCATTTCTGCAGGATTTCTCTACAACCCTTAGTCAGTCATGCATGACAAAGTATTGTGACAAAAAAAAAAAACAAGGCAATCTTTCTTGCAGTTGTGATAAAAAGATAAATTTTACACCGTAAAAAATAAGAAATATCACTTACTGACGTTTCGGATGCTATTCCTTCGTCGGAGTAAAAGCACGACGAAGGACTAACGTCCGAAACGTCAGTAAGTGATATTTCTTATTTTTTACGGTGTAAAATTTATCTTTTTATCACAACTGTTTCATTAGAAACACCGACGCAGCCCACACTAGCTTACCGCTAGTTATCATCAATTTTTCTTGCAGGTGAGGTCCTGATTGAGCCATCAGAAGGTGTTGCTGCTAATACAACTTTCATCATCAGTGCTGGTGACGGATGGACCGTAGCTGAAGAAGATGGACCTCTAGTCTATCGGTGTGGATGCCTTTTTACTGATCGTCGTGGAAGAAAGAAACCCAAGTACTTTGTGGAATTCTCAGAGAAAGACTCTTGCGAAACCACTCTACCACCAGGTAAAAATAAACAATGATTAATATATCACTCACTGCTTGACTAGCATCTTAATGACTGTACAGTGAGAAGAGAGATCTGTAATCGGCTGTTATTTCTTGTCCTATAGAAGTAAACGACGTGAGATTGCTGAATACGCCCCGTGCACTTATTCTCAATCTTGGGGTTAAAACAATAGAATTTCCATTTTGAGTATTAACATTTTTTTTATGTTAATATTTTTCATTGTTTCATCTTGACCCCGAGGTTGGGATTTTGTGCAAGGAGTCTATATCCCATATCTTGGCGAGTACGTCAGGCCTTCTTTAGCTGTTCAGACCTGCTTTTCACAATTAATATCAACCCAAAATACATGCATTAGAGCTTTCTAAAAAATTCAGTACTATTTCAAATTCGTTCGCAGGTGACAAATCTAGCAATCACAGCTTAAAGTGTTTCATCGAAGCCTGTGATGTACAAGGATCGTGCTCCAAAGCAGAAGAGGATGTCACTGTTATTCCAAAGAAAGTCGAGGCTGGTGACGTTGCTAAGGCTAAAGAACAGATGTTGGAAAAATTTGCTCAAGGAGACTTGTCAGGCGCTATAAGTGAGTGCCTTCTCAACATTGTTGGTTGCTGTGGTGCATGGTCTTGATGCTATAGTAATCTTTGGCAACTGTTTTATATTTTGCGACATTATTTTTGTTGTGGTTATGAGGTTGTGGTGGTCTTGGTTTTTTTTATTTATTTTTTATTTTTATTTTTTATTTTGTTTGATTTTGTGCATGAGTCTTAGTTTTTAATTTCTTTTTAATTTCGTTGTTGCTGCTTGGTTCTGTTAGTGGTAATGCTAGCGTTGCATGTGTCGTTTGTTGAACTCGTTGAAGAAACCCAGCTTGCATGCAGGGTCTGCGGAGAGGGAGGGGCTGGGGGCTAGGAAAACTAGCACAATATACTCGGGGGCACTGGGATTCCTTACGCTCATCGCCGAGGAGCGCTGGTAACGAGACTGGTCGGGGGTGCAAAAGCAAAAATTAGTCGCCCCCTTTTCGTTTTTCTCATCTTCATAAAGTTCTCAGGCAGTTTTCCCTTACATATACGCATATTTCATAACTTATTTATTAATAGTGGAATTGAATAACTAATATGATTTCAAAAATTGCGCGCGCTCAATGACTTTCTCGATAACGTTAATTTGTAATCGGCCAAAGCAAGGATGCTTACATTGAGTTGTTAAACTGAAAGGTGCGGCACGGTGGCCAGTAGGTTTAGGGTCAACGTCTGTATCAATTAAACCCCGAAACTGTTTAGAAAATGAAAATAAAAATGGGTCATAGACAAACTCCAAAACGTAATATATTTTTACATTTTTGTTCTGAATGCTTTTCCCCCCTAATTCCAGGTAAAATGACAACATTACAATTGTCGGTAAAAGATGGTAAGGACAGCAGCGAAGAAGGTGAAGAAGAAGACGACGAAGTAAAGGAAGCCGAGGAAAAAACCTTTTCAGCATTTTTTGATAAGGTACTTGAAACAATTTTTACATAATGCTATATATGCAGCGCTTTTTAGCTCATGCGTAATTATTCTTGGATATTCAATATTCGCTTCCTGATTTATTTTTGGACAATTTGGAGATTTGAATTCGATCTCGGTGGAGAAACAGGGAAATCCCCTTATTGTCCATGCATTGACAACACTTTTCGAAATGTTTGCTTTGTTGAAGTTATTAAGTAGTTATGTATCCAATGCTAGCTTTCGGTTTCTACATTTTGATTAAATTGCTTTATTACACTGGAACCTTGACCGTTCTTTTTAAAGCATTTTGATACTAAACATTTGTAGATGTAACTGCAACGGGCTTCCTCTTCAGTTTTCTTTAGACCCTAAGTGCTGGTCTGCCGGGACCAACTTGTTAGTGGCATGATAGACTACATCATATTTAAATTTTGGATTTTCCCCCGGCCTAATATCCTTATGCAAGATAAAAATTAAACCTTTTGAGAAAAAAATAGCAATAATGTGGTATGGGTTTTCACACAACTAAGAATATTAAAATTATTTAGCTTTTGGATTCCAATGAAAATCAAGAAATGCAAAGTGAAGATGTGAAGGACATGTCCAAGGAATCACTCGACCAGGCCGATATGCTTGACGCGGAAAGAAAAAAGAGAGCTTCCTACATCGTCTCCAAAATGGAGAAGGCAGGAGAAAAGGAAGAGGAGGGTGAAAGTACAAGTAGACGTAAAAGAAGGTCAGTCAGTGAAAAGAACCCAGAAGTAGAAGAAAAGACTCCAGAACAGGTAAGTCAAAAATAATGACTAACACTTATGAGTCTAAACAAATTCAACATGAACACTGGTTGAGAGTTTGTTACCCTTTACCCTCACACGCTACGATCGTATACAGCTATTCCAAAAAAGGTTGAAGGGGCAAACGGCAAATGGCAATCGGTTATACCATCTAAGACCCTCGCTTGATGGTGCAAGAATCATTTCGATATTTAAGAAATGAGTATGAAAACATTCTTATTACCTCAGAGTTCCTTTCGGTCGTACAACCGCCATTCGCCTTTCGCCGTCCGCCCCTTCAACTACATCGAATACTCTATAAGTACGTGCCGGAGAAAAACGATCGTGATAAGGGGTAAAACTGCACATCAAACAAACTTTATAATTCACATGGAGTCCGACCAGTAGGACTCTAAGTAGTTATGAAAAGAAACGCGTTTTAACTCGTAGTCTACACACCTTTTCACCACCCATAAAACGAAGATAACACATTTTATTATACGATTATCAATGAAATACCTATATTTCTCTATTTCAAAAATTTGATATTTTCACATGTGAAGATAACATGTTATTTTCACATGTGAAGATATCATCACTATGGCTACATACTTCTTATAGCAGAAAAAAAGCTCAAAAAAGCTTTCTTTTCTTTTTCATTGATAATTATATAATAAACAGAATATTACATGGGCGCTTAGAGATACGAATTTTATCTTCTCGTGTTGAAAATCTCTAACTCGTTCGCTGCGCTCACTCGTGAGATCTTTTCAACACTCGAAGATAAAATTCGTATCTCCGCGCGCCCATGTAATATCCTCTATATATTCGCCGGCTTGAAACAAAATGAAATAAAAGTGCTAAAGTGTGCTTTCAATAACAGTCTAAACATTCCATGGGCGCAAGTAGATCAGTAGCATGCTGAGAAGAACTACCAGAAAAGGCTTTTTTGTGTGTCATTCTTTTTGGTTATTTTCAATTTTTAATTTGAGCAACTTACGTTGGCCTGGGTTTTAGAGATGGGATAGAGAAAATTACTAGCAAATATTTGATTCTTCGTATGATAATGACTTTATCCACAAACACAGGTGGAAAAAACCCTCAGCATCTACAACAAAATAATTCAGCCCTCAAACTTCTCAAATGATTCAATGACAATCAAAGAACAGTTCCTAAGCACCCTTGATGAGCTCGGACGATCAATGTGCAAAAGCCTTTCTACTGGGGAATCACCATTGGCAGCGGAGTCAAATGCCACTGCCCTGCGAAGCGAGAAAAATTCCTTTGAGGACGTGCATCTAAACTACACTCGCTTTGGTTGTGATAACTGTACCTTCTACGATTCTAAAATCGCGCAAGTGCTCTTGGGCAAATCTCTGAAGGATATGTATGAAAACTGGGACTGTGTTGAAGACGGTTGCAACGGCGCGTGTGTCGTGTCTGCACAGGTTTGTTTTTTTTTTTTTCATTCGTATTCTTGCTTTCACTTCTGTACACATATAGTAACACAAGAAAAAGTGCAGTGCTTGCAAAAAAAATGGACCTAAAGTTTCCGGCGGATAAAACGGCCAAGGTCTTGATATTTTACGATATCATGCGAAAACCAAATTCAATAATTGTTTTATTATACATTTTGTAAACTGAGAATAAAAAAATAGTTCTGCTTTCAAAAAAAATAGCAAACGTATTTCCATTTCCATATTGACCTTTGAACTCGACGTGATAAATGTATTATCTGTAGGTAAAACCTACAGATAGTACATTTATCATGTCGAGTTCACACGATATCAGGGATTGGCTGAGGGCTCTCGGCCTATCAGAAGCGAGATAGTGAGTAAAATGTATAATAATGTCACTTATCGGAATGTGCATTAGCTTATTCATGAATACGACAGGCATTGCATTTTGCAAATGTTGTGCTGCCGACAGTGGCACTTGACACAGGTAGCCCATGCAATTTTAATCTAAGATTTCTTTTCGTAGATGTCACAAGATTTGCTGGCTAGGTCTCACAACGAAAATATATCACGTGTCAGTGACGTCGTCTACGTTAAGCTTTTTAACCCAGAAACGCTGGTTCCTATGACGATCTCCGGGCTGGCTACGCCTATAACTTTCGACTTTCCCCTAATCAACGTCACTGATGCTCAATCTTCCAAACTCAAGGTAATACTATACGCAAAAATGTAAAACCTTTGAATATTTTGATTTATTATTTTATGTTTTCCTGTTTAATGCACCATTTTGTCCGTCAATATTTATTTATAAGTACTAGATCGGTGTTCTTGTACTGTGCAGACTACTGCGCTGTGATGTGCGCATGTCTAAAAGCATCCCATATCGATCAACAATCGAAAAGATATGAGTTTAGTTACTAGAGTCAAGTTGTTTAATTTGCTGATGATTCTGGGTCATAGCAAAAGTGTTTATATGATAAAGATAGAAAATAGATAACCAATGAGAGAATATAGAATTTAGTTTGATCGGTCTATGAGCGTATCTTTTCTTGCTATTACAGTGTCACAAATGGGATGAAACATCATCTTCGTGGACAACTACAGACGTTTCGACGAATTCTATGATCACAGAAGGAAGCCAGGTTTTCCTAAACTGCACATCAAGTAGTTTAGGGTACTTCGCCGTATTTGATTTGAGTCCAAAACAGAGTCAATATCCCTCTAGTTCCGCTAGTCCAACTGCTCCAACTACTATTCCAACAACAAGCCCAGTTAGTGAGAGCACGACCTTGAGTTCGACTACAGCACCACCAACTCCTGCTGCGGGAGCTTCCACAACCTCACAAAATGATCAACAAACAGAAATAGAATTCTCTTTGGATGTCAGGTTAGATTGGATCACTGTAGAATACTAGTGTATAATACATGGTGAAAATACGCTTTTTCTCAATAATTGGCCCAATTTCACGTGACGTCAAAGCAGCTCAATTTAGAGGACAAAACAAAAGAATTTTAATCTCTTGTAAATTAAAACTCCTCCAAGTACTTGAGCTGCATTCCGACGGGCTGCAAGGGGTCTATATCTTTTGATAACACTCTTTTCGGCTTCTTTTTTAAATATTTTTCGTTATTGTTCTAATGTTCGAAGTCCTATGGGAGTCAAAATTAAGAGGAATCAAGGGTGGAGTAGTGGTATTGCCCTCGCATCTCGGCTCTGGGCCAATGTTAAACAAAAGAGACTGTCCATGAAAAATGTCCCAACTACTAAGAATTCTAGTAGTCAAGGCAAATTATGTATATTGCCTTGCCTTGCCTTGCCTTGCCTTGCCTTGCCTTGCCTTGCCTTGCCTTGCCTTGCCTTGCCTTGCCTTGCCTTGCCTTGCCTTGCCTTGCCTTGCCTTGCCTTGCCTTGCCTTGCCTTGCCTTGCCTTGCCTTGCCTTGCCTTGCCTTGCCTTGCCTTGCCTTGCCTTGCCTTGCCTTGCCTTGCCTTGCCTTGCCTTGCCTTGCCTTGCCTTGCCTTGCCTTGCCTTGCCTTGCCTTGCCTTGCCTTGCCTTGCCTTGCCTTGCCTTGCCTTGCCTTGCCTTGCCTTGCCTTGCCTTGCCTTGCCTTGCCTTGCCTTGCCTTGCCTTGCCTTGCCTTGTCTTGCCTTGCCTTGCCTTGCCTTGCCTTGCGTAAAAGCAAAATTTCTTGACGATTATATTGACAAGGAACATTGCCCAGTGCACCACTTTAGACTCATAATAGTTTTATCTTTATTTCGAAGCTATAACGCGGTCATCAACTACAACAACAAGGAATCTATCATTGCAGAGATAAAAAGCAGCATTGCATCACAGCTTGGCGTCAACCCATCACGTATCAGCAATCTCTCAGCTCGTCCAGGTAGCATTATTGTACATTTCATCCTATTGCCGGATGGGACTGGGCAACAAAGCGTCCAAAATCTGACGGAGATCTTCAGGAGTCTTGTGCAGAACGGTTACTTCACTGTTCTTCTGTCAAATGGACAAAGACTGGATGTCATCCGCAGTTCGTTTTTGGTAAGAGACTAAAATCAATAATAATAAGTTAGTCTTTCTCGCAGCCATCATTAATGTCGGTCACAGATCTCCCTGGGATCCCCCACTAGAATTAGTAAAACAGCTCTTTCCAGAGAATTTACCAGTGAAAAGTAAATTTACCATCGACACTAGTGACTGTTGCTAAGGACGCTAAAAGAATAGCTCATTCATCAGAATTATTCTCAGCTCAGTTTCAAATAATTTTGTTTAGTTCTTCGAGTTCTTCTCACGGTAATTAATTAAACGTGTTGTCACTGGTTTTAAAAAAATTGAATAAAAGACACAGATGTTTCGGTCTGGACACAGACCTTCCTCAGTGTGAAAAAACGTTTACCGCACAAATGTTTGTGATTCCATCTGCCTTTGATACTATTCCATCCGTACGTCTATCAAGGTTCATGTATGCCTGCAAAATTTTATCGACCCTCCAAGCTAAGCTGTTACAACAATATTTTACGCCAGACATTACTTTAGCTAGCGCTGGACTTTTATGTCGTAAAATAGAATGTCATGTATGCTTCTCTTCTATAACTCGACTCTAATCAATCTGTACTTTTTGTGTGTCTTCATAGCAAGGGTCAAGTTTCCCTTCTATCATTCCTCCATCACCAACTACCACTCCTACAGACTCTAATGAACTCAAGAAGTCAGGCCTCAGTCAGACTACGCTTATCGCTATTATTGTGGCAGGATCTTTGGTTGTCTTGACAATAATTGCTGTGCTGGCGTTTTGCTGTTTGAGGAAAAAGGATCAGAATCAGAAGGTGGAGGCCTTGCAAGAAGAAGAAGAAAAAAAACACTGGGCAGCACCAGTCAGTGGCAAGAATGCCAAAAGAGATATTCCCATGAAGGGTAAGTAAAGAGTTTTCAGTCATACCACGGACAAACCAAATAAGAAACCGGGGGAATGTCGTAGGATAAGTCGAGTGCCTGGCATTACATTTGAGCCTGAAGCCAGACAGTCAAGTATCCATGCAGTGAAATTTTTTGCAGATCTAAATGCACTTTATTACGAAGTCAGAAGATATTTTTTCAGGGAAAGAACAAACACAAATTATATTAATGAGCTGAGATATATCTTCCTAAGACTTTTCGTAGGATAAGTCGAGTGCCTGGCATTACATTTGAGCCTGAAGCCAGACAGTCAAGTATCCATGCAGTGAAATTTTTTGCAGATCTAAATGCGCTTTATTACGAAGTCAGAAAATACTTTTTAAGGGAAAGAACAAACACAAATTATATTAATGAGCTGAGATATATCTTCCTAAGACTTTTCGTAGGATAAGTCGAGTGCCTGGCATTACATTTGAGCCTGAAGCCAGACAGTCAAGTATCCATACAGTGAATTTTTTTGCAGATCTAAATGCGCTTTATTACGAAGTCAGAAGATATTTTTTCAGGGAAAGAACAAACACAAATTATATTAATGAGCTGAGGTATATCTTCCTAAGACTTTTCGTAGGATAAGTCGAGTGCCTGGCATTTTGAGCCTGAAGTCAGACAGTCAAGTATCCATGCAGATCTAAAAGCGCTTTATTACGATGTCAGAAGATATTTTTTCAGGGAAAGAACAAACACAAATTATATTAATGAGCTGAGATATATCTTCCTAAGACTTTTTCAAAAACAAATCAAAGAATTTAAGAAAACTAGTGCGGTCAAAATGTTAGAATATGGTGGAAAGTGAGAGCAGCTAAATATTACACTAAATATCCCGAACGAAAGAAGATTGACCATGTAAACAAGCTGTGACAAGCAGAGCAGAAAAACGACAAGGCTGCTACTTTCACGATTTTTCTATAGTTTAACCAGCAGTGATACCCCAAAACTTTAAGCGTTTCATTTGTGTCACTGTTGCTCCAGACTTGTGACAGAATCCTGTCGAACTAGGTTAAAGCTACTTGGAGATAGATATCCGGCCATGGAAATGTCAGTTTTTCTGCTGATCAAAATATCACCTCACCCAAAGTAGAAGGCGTTATATCTCTAACCGCATTCACTAAATTTTGGTCGAATTTGATATTTTGTTCGTTGGTCCCGAAAGAGCCTGTTTACAAAATATTGAGCTTAAAAACGTATAGCTGTCCTTTTAACGAAAGGCCAAAAACGGCCTTTCTGCTCTGTCGCTGTGACGTCAATTTCATAAAACGAATATTTGCATATTCCAGGTATCCACAATGATGGGCACGTGGTCGAGGAAGATTCAGTGGTCAAGCGTTCTGGTACGTCAAGTCATGGCCACAAGTGATTTCATTATGCAAACCAAAGTCATACCATGTTAACAATGCCATCCTCAGTTAGCTTGCGACACTTGAACCGACAACTTTATCAAAAGTTTAAAACTTTAGACCATTATAAATTCATCATTCACTTGATCCCTTTTGGAAAAGCATTTTACATTACATATTCTCCTCTTAATTTTTGCACTTTTACGGCACCCCCTTTCACGGGACGTCAATTTGGAAGACAAAACAAAAGAATTTCAATCTCCTGAGATCTGTAACCTATTGTTTTGTCCTCCAAATTGATGATCATGATGATCATGAACACATCTCTGCATGGCCACAATCTTCGACAAAGATGAATAATTTAGCAGCTATTTTAAAATATTTGTTGTTTTATTTTGTTAACAGAGGAATCCATGCCCTCTCTTCCTGGTACACCTTCTTATCCTCACGACTGAAGCACCATGGGTTAGCACTTACTTTCTATAACCACAATCAGGTTAAGCTTTTTATGTAATTCACGCGCACCGTAGACACAGAAGAAGATAGAAGAAACTTGGGCTAGAATCACGACAGTAAACTAAGTAAAGAGAGCCTATGCCAAGTATTACGAGTATTATGTTAAGAACTAAATCTAAGTAATTATGATCAAAGCGAAAACAAATATCGTCCAATTAATTTCACTTTTAATGCAGAAGTTCTAAATACTCAAGTAGGAATCTTGATTAAAACTTTGCTATAGTTTCAATAGCCAATGTGCATGAGCTCGAAATTCTAGCACAAAGCATGATGGAAAAGTGAGTTTTTACGATTTTTTGGCTCCTCTAAAAATTCATCTGATAATTTTTCCTTCGACATTTTCTATGGAAATAAAAGGATTTCACCAGACGAAAATAACAGATTAATTTTCTTTTCTGATAGTTCCTTTGATTTCCCTGTTACATTTTTAAAGAACTCACTTTCCCAGAGTGCTTTGTGAGCTTTGATGCACATTGCCTATTTCTATTCATAACTCCGTTATACCACAAAATATAATATGCTTTAGATCTGAATACCTGTCATTTTATTTCAGCTTGCAGTGTTTGCACTTTGCATATATTTGTCACGGATACAACTTTACGTTTTTCTTCAAGCTTGTTCACATCACTTATCAATGCTAGTTCACAGGAAGGCAATTGCAATATTGCAGCCATGGCACTGAAATAATACTCAGGGAAAGTTATTCGTCAATTTTGCCCCTTTTTTGCTACCTAATCGGGTAGCAAGTATATATTGGTAGATGGACCCTTTGCGCTATCTCCAAATCAAGGACCACAACAAATGATCATGAATTCCTATCTTTTAAGGATTGAATATTTTTGTTGTCACGCTTTTTAACGTTTTGACCTTCAGGATTTAGTGCAAGGGATTTATAAGAGATGAAAATAGCAGTTTCCCTAAAAAAAATGTGTCGAAAGGTCACACGCGTACGTGCGTCATAAGCCAAATATAAGACCATGCCTCCTTTACCCCAAACTATCTACCTACACTCATGTGACATATTGGATAAATAAATGACATCCCTGAAAACACTTTGAGTTTTTTTTCTTCTTGTTTTTCTTTTTCTTGTTCTTCTTCTTTATCTACTTCTTTTTTATCTACTTCTTCTTTATCTACTTCTTCTTGTTGTTTCTTCTTCTTCTTCTTCTTCTTCTTCTTCTTCTTCTTCTTCTTCTTCTTCTTCTTCTTCTTCTTCTTCTTCTTCTTCTTCTTCTTCTTCTTCTTCTTCTCCTTCATCTTCTTCTTCTTCTCCTTCATCTTCTTCTTCTTCTCCTTCATCTTCTTCTTCTTCTTGCGTTGCAAGATTAAGTTTAAGTTACCACACACGCTGCCGACCGATATACTGTATACATAGTTTTCTCAGTTCTCTCTAAAAAATATCAATGTTTCTAAAAACATTCTTCAAACGTGTTGTTTATAGAGATTTTTATAAAAGCTAGAATATAAGGTGGGTTCACACCAAACTTCAAGTAGGTCTAAAGCACATCACATAACAAATTACTACGTAGAGAAAGCAAGGTTACTTAAAAGAAATACCCGTTCACACTTACTTCCTCATAGTAAAGTAGACTTCTTATGTTGCAACCTGTCAATCAATTCGCCATCAATGTGTTGTCGTATCTTCTAGGGGTAAAAATCAGCGATTTGGTATCTTTTAGGGTCTTAAATTTGAGGTTTAGCAAATCAGCACTTTCTGGTATCTTTTAGGGTGTTGAAAAAGGAACTAGCCCATCGCATAATAACGCAGGCGAATTTCATATCATGAATCCAGTTATTAATAAATATTTTAAACATTTTATCTTTAATGTATTTTTGAATAGTATTATTTTTGTGGTATCTCTTAGGGGTTAAGATTTGCCAAGCCACGTCCTTTTGAAAAGACTTCCGGTATCTTTTAGGGGTATTTTTGGGAATTTCCGACAAGCATACCCGATACTTTACCAGCCGGGGCTGTAGTCAGACAGCGAAAGCTCATTTTAGAACAAATTTTAACTAGTGTACGTTTTATTTTCATTAATATGTCTTATCCTGGTTACGGGTCATCTATTTTTAAACCTATTCCTTGAGCTGACCAGTGTACCGTTTAAACCCAACATCTAGTATGATAATTCAGACCGGATAAAAAGCTATATTTTTAATGACAACTTCAATGCGATGAAGTAAATATACACTAAGCTCCTCATTGGCCGAAAATGGTAGGCTTCCTACACATGCCCCAGCGGGTTTCCTACTAGCTTGCGTGCATTCCTACAGGACAACTACGAAAGCATACTGATCACCCACCGGCACAGTCAACTTTCGAGAACATTTCAAAACAGAAAATCCTGGGTTCCAAATACATCCTATAAATATATCCGATATAGCACCGGTAAGAATGGATGTCAACCTTCAATTGAACTTAGAAATGTTAAATGAGAAGCAAGTCGAAGAACAAGCTAAAAATGCCGCTCAATATGCTTTGGCGCATGGCATTCTACTGTCGTCACCAGACGGAAATACAGTTCATAGTCCCATCTTCATGCTTTTCCCATCTCCTTTTCCGAGAAAACTTTTCAACCAAGTAAAAGATGTACAACAGGATTTCAATCTTCTGCTTCATAAAGTCAGTCAGGACCATGAATTCTTGAAAGAATCTCTACAAGGGTAAGTACTTCACAAGTTCGATATTTACAAACATTATTGTATGACGACTGCATAACGTGATCAAGACTCTAGCTTGAGTCGAGAGTAGTTATCCAAGTAAGTTTGTACTGAGTCTCAAAAGTTGAACTTATTAGAACGTTTTCGTTTAGCTACATGAGGCTTCAGTGACAAGTTTGATTTTGATTCTCCTGGCTAAAGTCGACAAACAAATAGACAAATATAATGCGTAGAAGTTTTGAAACTCGGGAGGAACGAGTATTTTTACAGCAGTTTATTTCATATGAGCAAATCAATAAATGTTTTCGTTATCACGCAACTGTTTTATCTTGATTATTAGAGTTGTTCCGCACGAGACTGTTCGAGACTGTTCGAGACCTTAGACATGCAAATTACAGCGAAAACCGCAAGTGTACTCTTCGCGCTCACTAAGTTGCTTTTTTATTTTTTTAGTTAAATCATGGGCACTAGGACACCTAAAGTGGTTGGATTTCTATAGTTTTCCCCCGATTATTTGAATATTTGAACGTTATACTTGTTTACTTATCTCGCGTTTGTGTTCTTTGCTGCTAAAATTAAGTTTTACTCCAAAGGTATTATTAGCCACGGTTGACTTAGTCTCCCAAGCAGACGCCCTTAAGGTCGTCACTCAATACTTCTCTCCACACGAACGTCTGCTTACTTGAGCACAGGGAGCCCGGCTTTCCTTTGCCGCATTCAATATTCATTATTCTTTACGTAATTGCTTTTTATGGGTTTCCTGTGGTTTAAGATCGGCTTCGGTTACACAAGCTGTAATCAGATCTGTACTGCAAATCAATAACCGTTGGTAACGTGCTCTTTATGGGTTGCTTTGGAATAGTCTCCCGATCAAGTTACGGCAAGCACAAACCCTTCGAATACACTATAAATAGCGGGCGCATTTGCACACGGCTCTCTTGAAAAGCAGGCTCTTTTGTTTGAGTTTCTTAATCTTATATTATAGTATTTCTTTCTTTTATAAATAGTTAATTAAGATAAATTATATACATGTATTTTATATATATTCTGTAAGTCCTGAAGAGATATACCGTGTTTAAATAAAGTTAATTCAACATTTTGCCTGTGTTGTTTGAATGTAACGCACTTTCTATAAAGCATTCAAAAGGATGCTTTATAGAGAGTGCGTTACCAACGGTTATTGATTTGAACTTAATCGGCGATCAATTTACAGTACAGATCTGATTACAGCTTGTGTAACCATAACCGATCCCAAACCACAGGAAGCCGATCTTAAACCACAGGAAACCCATAAAAAGCAATTACGTAAAGAATAATGAATATTGAATGCGGCAAAGGAAAGCCGGGCTCCCTGTGTAAATACATGTAAATAGCTTGAACACCGTGTAATAAACTAAATTTCGGAAGTTACTTCTAAGTCGTCGGAGCCTGTAAAAGTCCTTCTTTACACATATCTTCTTGTCATTTGGTTTTGTGCTGATATTTTTACGGACAAACAAGACGGATTGTTCTTAGATTTATTTTTATGTGGGTGAACTTAGGGTGACCTTAGCACCAATGAAGATGAATGCGTTTGGAAAAACTTCAGTGCTCTTTACACATATCCGCCAAACAACTTGATTATTTGTCAGATTTGTGTTATGAGCGCTGTCTTCAATATATCGCTTATTTTTTCAAATGAAATTGTAGGATCTCCAGTTAATACTGGCTAGAGAAAGAGATAACCATGATAAATAAGTCAACAAAGACCGAAGTTTGAAATCAGATACGTTATCGTGTGGTTCCCGCAAAAGTGTTGCGGTCAAAGTCGTCCAAAGACCAATTAGCATGAACCTTCTCGATTTTAGAAGGTTCATGCTGATTGGTCAATTCTTGGAAAGGAATGTTCTGCTCAAGTAAGCAGACGTTAGTGGGGAGAGAAACGTTGCGTGACGACGTGACGACGTGACGACCCTAAGAACGTCTGCAAAGGAGGCTACGGTTGAGTAAGACTTTCTTGGTGGCAAACCAGTCTCAAAATGAGGTTCGTTTTTTTTCTTTTTCCTCGTCGCGATCATGATTGGACAAAACTCGTAACCATAGCAATTGTCTGTCCAATGGAGTTTTGGTTTGTCTATTTCTCAAATATGATTGGATACATGTTGACAGAATTAAACACATGATATTGAGCATGAGGTATTTGTCTTTGCTCGGTCTACTCGGTCGCCATTGCATCATTCCTTAGAGGTTCGTCGATAGAAAATTACTTATTAGGGCTGTTTTCTTGACCGAGGTTTGTTGTCTGTAGGCATGTGGCCTACCATTGTCTTTAGCTCTTTTATCGCTATGCTCAAACTACTTACAAACGCACACGCCGTACGTGGTAGACCTACAGTAAAAGATGTTAATGAGCGATTTTGGAACGGGTTCATCCACGTACTCAAAGAGAGAACTATGAAAATCTATGAGCAAACTATAAGAATATTAGAACTATCTAGCCAAACTAGATCTTACCAGATTTCAAATACAAACTATACTGAGACAAGCTCTTTTGAACAATTCAAGTCTCAGCTAACTGCTTATTGTAATAACGCTCTTAAAAATGCTTTTAATATTAATATGTTTAATACTTGGAAATCTATCTGCCTTAAATGTTGTTCTTTCCGCAATGTACTAAAGGCCAATGCTTGCTGTTATTGAGTAGAAGTTATTATTATCAGTATCTAATTATTTTTAAATAGAAGTGATTTTATAGTTTTATATTTTTATTATTAGAAGTGTTTAATAGTCTCTATTATTAGCATACAAATTTCTATAATTTTTAATTCCCAATTTTTTTATTGATTTATTGATTTATTGATTTATTGATTTATTAATTTTATTATTATTTATTTATTTTTTTATTTATTTATTATTTTTTATAATTAGTTTGATGGACGCACTGTAATTGGAGCCTAGCTCTGTTGTGTGTTCCTTGCCCAATATTATTTATCTTGTTTATCTATTTTAGTTTTATATTTTAAAGTTGGGTGAAAGTTATGTAAATAAAAAATAATAATAATAATAATAATGCATTCCAAAGGAAAATAAAAAGTTAAAACTGGTGTTGAATAAATGCGTCTATGAAAATACGAAATACAAAAAGGTAAGGACAAAACAACTTCCAATTTAGGGAACATTCATTTTTTAGGAGGGGGGGGGGGGGCCGGAGGAATTAGAGGAATCAAATAGAAAAAAAATGCTAGCCCCCATGGTAAGGAATTGAATATTTCGATAACCCCCCCCCCCACTTCCAAATATAAAAATTTTCTAGCCCCCCCCCCCTCCAGAAAACGACTAAAAAAAAAAAAAAAAACACTGTATTTTTATTCATGACCCCCCTGGTTCAACGTTTAAAAAAATGTGACCCCCCCTTTTTATCTAGTAATTTTTTAATGACCCCCCATAATTCCTCCGCCCCCCCCCCCCTCCTAAAAAATGAATGCTCCCTTACACACATTTTGGCTATGAGCATTTACATTGATAAAATGTTTGTTTTGAAGTGAACACCTTCGATTCTGAAATATATATGTTTACATACTGAATTACATATATTACATTACATAGTATTGCAACATCCCGGTACACTAGTAGGTCAAGTAGAAATATAATACGCGTTGATGCGTAAGTAACGCAAAACTATATTTAAAAATGTAAATAATAAAGGGGTAATTAGAACACAAAAGGAAAACTTTCGTGTGCAATTATAAAATTTATAGGATTGCAGGGATAGAGAGTTCTTGCACAGGCAACCCAGTGAACGCTCCAAGAGCGTCTAGTTAAATTACTTTTGATGATGGCTCCGACACACGGTGCAACATTGCGTGCAACATCACACTAAAACATAAAAATTGAACTTCTGTTTTATTATTTTTATGTCATTTGTATTACCCTTGTAAATTAAGCGGGAAAATCGAGATTTTCTCTGATTACTAAAAATAGATATCGCAAAGCCTTGTGGGATCGAAATGCGGACAAACTTTGTAAAAAGGCTTCGGTTACAAGGAAAAGAAGATCAATATCCGTCGAAAAACCATAGTTTTTCCACGAATTAGAAACAAAAAGACAATAAAACATTGTTGCAGGATATTAACATGTGTTATGAGCTTGGCTTGTCTGCATTTCAATCCCATAATGCACCATCGTGACGTCATCCGTGGAAAGCGCTATTTAATTTTCATGTTTAGAGGGCGCTACCATGCATCAATGTAATGCAAATAAAACCACTCGCATTCCACGAAAAGAAGTGCAAGATACGCATAAATAATCATCGCACCGTCGGTTACTGTTCTTAACCATGCCTGATAGAAGAGTAAATCGTGGTAAACTTTCTATTGTCTTGAATGGTATTTTACTAATGGTTTTGCCGGCGTTTACACACAATATATATAAATATTTATCGAAGTAACAATATTTGTCGAAGAAACAATATTTGTATTATGATTATCCGGGTGGATGTAGTCCTGAGAAGGACTGTTTGATGTGACTGACGTTTCGACAACCTGAGCGGAAGTCATCTTCAGAGTCAAGTGAAGGATAAAATCAGATAGGTCATATTAATTACCTGGTGTTGCGTATAATTGACGGTGTCGGTCTAATTAGTGCGCGTCTAATAGGCATTTTGCAACAAGTTTTAGCTCATAATGTTGAGTACTGGAGAAATGGCATTAAATGTCAAAGCTTGCATGCCAGAGCACTTTTCCCATACAAATCCCTATAAACTATTGAATTTTATGTTTTATGCCATTTCCCTTGTGTTACATCTTCTTACTAATATCGAGGTGCTCTTTTCATTTCTGATGTTCACTTTGACACAGCTGCTCGATTTAAGGGGGTAGGGTCACGTGACCTGTTGTTGCAAAAGGCCTAATGGTGTCGGTCTAATTCTTTACAATACACAATAAATGTTAACCAAAGTATGGTTACCCTTATACCTCAGTAATTTGTCCGAGTGTAAACACGGCGTTAGTAGACCTTTTTACTCTAACACTATTTTCGACTTCGTGCACTCTAAAGACAATAATTGCCTTGCCTTGCATTGCCTTGCCTTGCCTTGCCTTGCCTTGCCTTGCCTTGCCTTGCCTTGCCTTGCCTTGCCTTGCCTTGCCTTGCCTTGCCTTGCCTTGCCTTGCCTTGCCTTGCCTTGCCTTGCCTTGCCTTGCCTTGCCTTGCCTTGCCTTGCCTTGCCTTGCCTTGCCTTGCCTTGCCTTGCCTTGCCTTGCCTTGCCTTGCCTTGCCTTGCCTTGCCTTGCCTTGCCTTGCCTTGCTACTGATTTAGCTGCTTGTCATATATTAGTTCTACTCTTTATGTAATTCAGAACCATCGCTGCTGACGATTTTACCTCTCGGATCTTCAATATTTATACACAGACGAAAAATGAAGGGATAGCTCAGGTTTGTATTTAGTGACTGTATTGAGCCCTAAAATAATTAGATTACAGAATTGCCCTATATTTAGCAAAGTTATTTAGTCTTAATATCCCTCATTATAGTCATGAGGGATATTTAGACTAAATATCCCTCATCACTATTCATCCAGGGGGATGTTAGACCTTAAACACCCGGGGGGTACTCCCTATAATGGACTATACGGGGATAATGGACTATACGCCCGAAAGGGGTCCTTTTTCCAGGCCGCACGTATAGAAAAGGGGTGGAAGTTTTTGAGTTTTGGTATAAAAAGGGGTAGATTTTCTTCAAAGGTATATGAAAGGGGTACCTTTTCAGGCAAAAAGGTATTAAAAAGGGGTACCTTTTTGCTGAAATTTGGTATAGAAAAGGGTAAGGGGTCGAGAGTCCGGGCGGAGCATCCCCGTATGAAACGACCCGAAGTACCCCCCCCCCCCCCCCCCCCGAGCTTAAACATCCCTCTGGAAACAATGGATCATACTATACTAATAGCACGAATTTCCCTCTTTTTTCATTATACATTGCATCCTTTACATTGTAGCCAATATCTCTTGGTTTGATTCGATCAGACTACATGCTGGATACTGACCAACAATCTGACCGCAACCTGAATAAGTGTGATGAAAAGATGACTATCAAACAAGTTGAAATTAACACCATTGCCGCTGGAGCCTGTCACTTTGCATCTGAATTACCAGGGCTTCACAGGTAACAGTAACGCAATACCCAAATAGTTCACTTTCGATATAATTCTGGTTGAGTGATCACGCACAAAGCAATTCAAGCCGAGGCTCTGGGGAAACAATAGAATATTATTAGGATTACTCCATTGTTTCCCTGCAGCCTCGTCTTGAATTGCTTTGTGCGTGATCACTCAACCAGAATATTGAAAGTGGGCTATTCACATTCACACTCGGCTACGCCTCGTGGAGTTTAAACCAGATAAAATACTCGAGCTCCTGCTCGTTTATTAAATATTACATTAAGTGCCACATTTGCTTACTAAATTGGCAGATATTCATCAGATTTGCTTTAGGTTTTCTATATGTATTTTCCATATCTGCACCACATTTGCACCGAGCGAAAGTGAGTGAATCTGTTTTTTCGTCCGATGAAACCTACGGCAGGTTTGGATACCTCTCTCCTTGGCTTTACCGAAAACGAAACAAGCCATCAATTGTTCTGGTTGTCATCTAGATCTCATACAGGTACCATGTACCATGCAGTTTCCATTATCATTTGCTAACGGTCTTCCATTGCCTGTTTTAGCTATGTCCTCGGATTAATGGACAAAGATGTTCCAGTAGGCTCACCACAGGTACGACCTAGACTAATACACCACGTTCGACTATGTCAAGCTTATAGTTTTAGCCCCGAGTACATGTGGAACCCGGTTAATACTTCCACCAAAGGGACAGGCCAAAGTGGCCGTAATAACCGGGTGTCCGTATTAAGCGGGTAAATTTAATAGAAAATTTGTTGCGTTAGGACCTACAAAACTGTCCGTAATAACCGGGTGGCCGTATTAAGCGGGTGGCCGTAGAGCGGGGTTCCACTGTATTTTTTCTTTTCATTTACTAATGGTACGTGCTACTTTGCTGACAGCTACCAAGCAATTCCGCACTAAGTGGAATAGCGGAAGGACTGGCACAAGCTTGGGAAATGTATGGAAATAAAAGGTATATATTGAGTATATATTGTCGATTTCATCTATAGATGATAGGGTACCGGCCAGTATTTATTACCCGTGTACGCACTGACTTACAGCATGTACACGTACCGTGTACGTGCTGTAAGTCAGTATCGTATGTTTCCCACATATACCAAAATCGTTTTACGCTGGCATGTCGTACCGTGTATTTGCTGTAAGTCATCAAGCATGTTAAGGCCTGAATTTGCCTAAACCGTTAAATATTTTTTTTATAAATCTTGGCAACGAATCTAAGGTAAATTTCATATGTAAACAATGATATAGGCGCGCAGTGCATTGTAGTTGACTAGGATTCTTTCAATAACAAAAATAGTAGGCACGGCTTTTCACATAAATTTTCGCCAATCCCATCGATCGAGAATAGGACAATAACATGACTTTTGGAGGGCATATTGTTTATTTGTGGCCCGAGTAGAATCAATTTTGCGCCCGAGCGCAGCGAGGGTGCAAACGATGCGACAAGGGCCACAAATAAACAATATGTACGACAAAAGTCATGTTATTATCATTATCATTAATATTAAAGACCAAATTATACAAAGTCTTCAATATCAAAAGTTAGAATTTTAATCAAACATTTTCATTTAAAAATAAAGTTTTTATACATACAAAACAAGAAAACATCAAACGCAACCGCTTTGAAATGGTTTCCTTAAGATCTGATTGGCTGACAGCAATCGTAAGACATTCTCTCAACCAATCAGATCGAAGCAGGGCGCTTGGCGTTTGGCCCGCTAGACTGAACTTTTTAGTGAGGGCAGTTTAATATTTGGCCTTGTATATTGATGATAATTCACATTACTTATACCTATTTCTCATATTTTTTCAAGGACCGTTATACTATTGGTAGCAAGAGGCGATGACTCGTGTATTTTTGATCAGACACCTATAGAATACTATCTCCACCGAAGGTAAGTTTTCTTTTAGGAGTTCCCATTGGTAGACGAGTTAATGCAAATTAAGTCTGTGCTTACATGACAACCATTTTTTGTTCATTTGAGCCACCTTTAAGTCAAGCCATTTTCATATTATCATTATCATAGGAGCCCAAGGATTAAGGTTATCAGAAAATCCCTTCCAGAACTGCACGAGACAGCAAAACTGGATGATAACAAGAAGCTGATAGTGTAAGTAGGGCTGTCATCATCATTCATGTAAAAAAAAACGAGCTAACATGCAGGCATGGGATTCTTAGAGACAACATGACTAAATTCATAACATCCTGCTGACCAGTTGATCTGAGGAAAAAAGTAAGCCAATCAGAACCGGGAAAATTTGCAAAACTCAGGTGTCACCCTTAGTAGTCCAGCGACTCAAGGAACGGTTATTTCTTTATTTTGATGTCCCACTCAATGATGAATATCATAGTAAATTTATACGAAATATCCAAAACCTCTCCTGAAAATCTAGATATATCTTAGGTATAAACTTTTCTAAGTCAATTTTCGCAGGCTTCGTGATACCTCAGTTTTGCGGTGACATCATTTCTACGTCACTGTTTTAGATCAGCGTGGAAGGACAACTTCAATTTATTACTAAATTTTCTATGTGTTCAGATTCCCAGTGCCTTCAAATATTTTGTCAGTTATGTGTACAGCATTTACAGTGTGGAAACACTAACCTGGACCACTCGACAGAGATTGAACTGATAACAGTATTATTCAATCAGATCATCACGTTCTCACGGCCATTTCGCATTAATTAGGTAAACACGGACAACAGGAACACAAAACAGCATCGAAAATGAGTGTGATTTCTGTCGAGAACGCAGTTGCGAAAGGTCTACTTATCCAAAGTTGATATAGGAAATATATTCTGTCCTCCTGCCTTCGAAGAATCCCGAATTTCAAACGATAATATTGTAAATTCTAGACCAAAACTTTGTAAAAATACCAGTTTCGAATTCTTAAAGCTGATTGGCCCAGACAGTTTTTGTTGGAATGCTGTTGTTTTTAGGTGTTATCTGATTGGTCAGTTTTCTTCAAGTGGTCCTGGTTAGTGTGTCCGCACTGTAACAAATGAAACAGCTTTTTCCGTTGTAGTTGTCAATGCTTTTTTCTTAAACTTTCTTTCGAAAGTTTTGCTGCTTGCGCGGATATGACGTCAGAAACCGTGCTCCGTCCACTTCATAACAAAACTGTTCTCTATTACAGAGACGGCCAAGAAGTTGCAGTAGTATACTATCGTTCTGGGTATGCACCAAGAGATTATCCTACAGAAGACGTGAGTATAGAAACTGAAGTAATTATTGAGTTTGTTGGATATGTTAGCTATTACTCCAGTTTCGAGTTTTCTATCTGTTCCCATCGGGATCCCAGTGAAGATTAATTCGTGGACTTCATGGCTCCGACTTCCTTTAGTTACCCCTTAGGCCCGGTTTAGACGTCGAATTTCACATGTGCCGAATGTAATGCAAATAAGAAAAACTTATTGTTTGATTTCATTTGCATAGACCATTTCACGGTTTTTGGCGGCCATTTTGAATTGGGGCAAACCCGGCAAAATATCTAGAAAACTGGATCAATTTGACTTCCCGTAACTCCGCTCAATTTTGTCGGATTTTCAAGATTTAAACTCTTTTGAAAAGATATTTCCGTTGTTATTTATGACACTTAATATGATGGATAATAGAAAGCTACAAATTGAGAAAATAAGATTTTTGTTTTCATAATAAAACGATAGGTACGTGAGCTATGGAAATTATAGAGTAAAGACTGACTCGTAAATGGTAGTTATAATGCTTACGTTGGTCTTATTTTCTGTCCGACAACTGCTGTACATGCCTGCTGGTTATTGAAGTTTTCAAAACACAATCATTATCACTCATAACATCCGAGACATTCTCTGACTCCTCGTTTGACGTCATAAACGCCGTATTCGAAAAGGGTCTATTGCTTTTATCATCATCACCATCATTATCATCATCATTATCATTATCATCATCATTATCTTTATCGTCATCGTCATCATCATCATCATCATCATCATCATCATTATCATTATCATTGTCATCATCATCTTAATCATAATCATCATCATCTCATCATCACCATCATCGATATCATCATCATCATCATCATCATCATCACCACCATCATCATCATCATCATCACCACCACCACCACCATCATCATCATCATCATCATCATCATCATCATCATCATCACCATCATCATCATCATCGATATCATCATCATCGATATCATCATCATCATCATCATCATCATCGATATCATCATCATCATCATCATCTCATCATCATCATCATCATCATCATCATCATCATCATCATCATCATCTTTATTGAAAATCTTATAATCAATTGCAGGCGTGGGCCGCCAGATTACTTCTCGAGAGATCATTTGCCATTAAATGTCCAACTGCTGCCTTACATCTGTTAACAACCAAGAAAATGCAGCAAGTCCTAGCAAAACCTGGAGTCCTTGAAAGGTACCTCGCATCACCACTAAAGCCTGTTTTTTATTAGCCCACTTCCGATATATGCCTCGCTTAGCAAACACAAAGGTTTCAATATGAGGCTTCGTGCTAAAATTCTCAGTGATTCGTGACAGGAGAAAGGAATAAATTAATTTAGCTCAAAGCCTCGTACTGAAACAGTTGTGCGTGATAAGCAAAGTATATCTCGGGCTATTGTGACGGATTTGGAGTCGGAAACAGTTCATGCGTGACTAATTGCAAGTGAAAACTGATGGTCATAAGCATTAGCAAAAAAAATAGCCAAGCAAAAGGAAACCTTCTTATCGTTTCGATTCCGCTTCTGACGCACTTCTGATTCCCTCCTGAGCCGTGCGTTGGACAAGAAAACATCTCCTTAACTCGAAACCAATAGGGGGAAAATGAAAGCATGAGAAGGCGCCTCTGGCAGCCGCTATACAGTCCATGTATGACCCGGCCCGAACCACAGCTCTAATCAGTTTGAATAAGTTAGGGTCGGGCTTGAATTCCATAGGGCAGGGCACGGAGATGTGCTCTCTTACTTCATACTCTCTTTCTCGCAACCTATGCCACAATTGAACTTAACTTTACGAACTACACCTATTTCAGAAAAGGTTGGTGAAGGTTTGTTATACATTGTGGAGTATTGGAGGTTTTGAGTATTGGATATGTAGTTCTGAGTAATGCATATGGGGTTTTGTGTAATGAATATGGGTTTTAAACATTGGATTTAGGGTGTTGTCGGCACATTGTGGGTGATAAGCCATATCACATGTACATCTCGTCTCTTCACCTTGATGAGGGACAGGAGCGGATCTCATCCATAACTTAACTCACCGCGTCGAGTTGATAATGAGTTTCATCTTCTAGGTTTATATCTGATGAAGGTTCATTACAAAGGATTCGAAAAACGTTTGCAGGTCTCTACACTCTAGATGAGGTAGGTTGATGAAAAGCACATATATAAAGCAGGCTGCTTCATTCGCGCACATTAATAAACTTTATTCGTCTTGGTGTAATCTTTACCTATTTAAGACCCTGTGTCATTCCCTAGATTATCATTTCTTTGTTTAACGGCTGCGAATGAGAAGACTCATGAATATGGATGCAACTCAAACAAAGAATTTTATTCTCAAGAGAATGACACGTGGTCTGAAATGGGTAAACGTTGCACATTGTACAAGACGATATCCATATACTCACATATCCATGCATATCCATATATACACGTGTCTTCTCGTGTGCAACTGTTAAAGAAAGAAATGATAGTCTCGGGAATGACTAGTAGTCTGAAATGGAAAAACATTCTACCCAAGGTAAAGAGGTGTATTGTATATCGCTTTGTACGTACTCATTAATCGACGTTAATCGATGTTTTCCCATTTCAAACCACGTGTCATTCCCTAGAGTATGATTTCTTTATCTAACGATTATGCATGAGAAGATATATTAATATGAATACAACTCAACCGAAGAATCTTATTCTCAACGCGTACGTGTACGCGTACGTGTACGCGTACGTGGTCTGAAATGGAAAAACATTACGCCCAAGTCAAAAAGGTCGATGAGCTGCTCATTTCGACTCTAGCTTTATATTAGCTGGTAAGAGTTATTCTGATAGATCCTTTCCATAATCCAGGGACCCGATGGTGATCAGAATGTCCAGATGGCTCTACAAGACCCAGGAAAATACGTTCTTAAACCACAGAGAGAAGGGGGAGGTAAGAAATCAGGCCGACTTTTAGGATGCAATAACTACTCTAACCATAGCAAAAGGAAAGCAATTGAAAGCTTTTTTTATGCTCCATTCAGTAATAAAGCACTTAGGAAGCGCCGAAAGCACACTTCTTTACTGCTTACGCCACTTCCTTCAGTATGTGCTTTATTCCCGGGGGGTACTCCCTATAATGGACTATACGGGATGCTCCGCCCGAAAGGGGTAGGTTTTTCAGGCCGCAGGTATAGGAAAGGGGTGGGAATTTGTGAACTTTGGTATAAAAAGGTACCAAAAGTATATGAAAGGGGTACCTTTTCAGGCAAAAAAAGTATATAAAAGGGGTATATCGAAAGCAAAGCTAGTGGTAACTAAATCCCTTGCTAAACGATGACGCATGTTTCCAAAAACATGTTTTGTTAATTGTTTCCAAAGGTGGTTAAACTGTCAGGAATCATTGGACAGCAACCAGTTGATCTGATACAGTGACCATGTAGAAATGATGTCACTGCAAAACTAAGGTGTCATAAAGCCTGCGAAAATTGCCATGTAAAAGTTATATTTGAGATAAATCTAGATTTTCAGGAGAGATTTTTGTATAAATCTATTAAGATATTCAAAAAATAATGAAACATTTAAGTAAAGAAATAACCGTTTCCCGAGTCGCTAAGGATATCCCCTCAGTTTTGCAAATTTTATCGATTCATTGGCTAATATTTCTTCTCAGATCAACTTGAAGGGTTACATTGTTTCCATTCGGCGCGGAAACACGATATGTTTCTACCGTACTGCACAAACATATTTTGCTTCTCAGGAGCAAAATTTGTCGCGCGTAGCAAAGTTTTGCTCGTGGCTAAACTGGGAGACATCGAGGAAGCACGCGTGCGGTAAACATATTTCTAGAAACATGCTTCCTCGTTTAGTCAGCGATTAATTGAGGGTTACCTGTTAGGACTAGGTTAGCCTAAGTCGAATCAAGGCAGCGAAGGTTCCTTCCTCCAAGTTTTATTCTATTCACCCTCTAGCTTCATCTGCCTAATTACAATTCTATTCCCTACCATTTTCATACACTTCTAATGAGACATAACCCAAACAGAACTTTCCTGAGTGCTAATTAACCTACCCAAACAATAATCCGTGTGTGGGAGGCCACCATGATTCCGTCGAGTGGCTACCCACTGTTTGGGGAATACCCACACAGTTCCGCCTAGGACAAGTCTCATCAGGCTACAACATTAATCAATATCAAATCAATCAAAGGGCAATTCCCTTTGCAAAGTGCTAATCACAATGTATAGAAAGTGTTGTCTAACATACCTCCCTAAATAACATAAAACGTACTATCAAAATTTACAGAATGCGAGATTGAATTTCCTTGAGTTGTATAATTTTTGATACATACATCCTACAAGAAAAATTTTTTTGAAAAAAAGAATGATATTTGTCATAAACGTCAATGACGTTTGTTGGGTGATAATATATATTGTTCCCAATAATATTCTTTTATTCTCTATTCGCTAAAAGGAAATTATTCTGCGTTAATAAACCGTTCGATGAAAAAAAAAAATTTCTTTACTGGTAATGAAAGGTAAACGAGTATGTTGCAAGAGCGACTTTCCGGCGGTCAAATCGCGTGCTGTAATTGGCTGCTTTCTGGCCTATAAACTGTCGAAGAACTTAATATTGCTTGGTTAACGTTTCCATCGGTGCGTCGTAGAATTCTTCCTGCCTGACAGCATATGATGGATAGTTTGAACATTATTTGGAAAATATTAATAAGATTCAAAGACTTTTATTATCAGCTGATTCTAAACATACGATGTTACTATTTGCAGTTGACGAGCATGCACTTATGCCTGCTGATGATATTTAATTAGTTAAGAGTGAACCATGGGATATTTAGTAACTTTTATAGCTGTTTTTATTTATCATTTTGTTGTTTTTCATTTTGAATTATTTCCATATATCTATACATTTATATCTTTGAACCATATGAAATTTAGTAACTTTGTTTATATTTATATTTATTTTCCATTTTTATTAATTATATAGAATTAGCTTAGATTTTCTACAATTGTAAAGCGGTGTTGAGCTTTTGTAATTGCCGCTATATAAAATAAAGTTATTATTATTATTATTATTAATATTATTGTTATTATTATTATTATTAATATTATTATTATTATTATTATTATTATTATTATTATTATTATTATTATTATTATTATTATTATTAATATTTCAAACATTTTTCAGGAAACAATTTTTTTGGCGATGATATTAAGATTATGTTGAACCAGATGAAAAGCCCACATGAGAGATCCCAGTACATCTTGATGGACAAAATACGACCTCCATCCTTCAAGAACTACATCGTTCGCCCTGGCCTTGGGAAACCTTTGTTGACTGACGTCAATAGTGAATTTGGAGTATTTGGCGTATTAATAAGGTAAAGAATGATCTTAGGTAGGTCACATGATCATCATTGGCTGTTATCTTTTTATGGTCCGAAAGCTTTTTGTGTGATAAAGCTAGGATTTAATAGTCCTCTTCATAGCTCTCTGCGCCCTCTTGAAAGGTAGCTGTGCCTTTGCATCGAAGCGAAACATAAGACGACCTTGCAAATGATAGAGACCTTTTTTAACACCTTGGACAATTATTCACATGTCTCTATCGATCATTGCAAGCTCACCGTTCGTCTCACTTCGATGCAAAGACCCGCGGCTACCTTTTAAGATGGCGCAAAGATATGTGAAAGGAAATAGCACGGTTATTTCGTAGTGATATTTGGCAGAAATACAACTCATGATATTTCAAAATGGTTTGTAATTTCACTCGCTAAACCATTTTGAAATATCAAGAGTGGTAATAAACCGTTTTCGAGATGCGCGAGCGCTTTCAAAAATATCGCAGGCGCGTACATGATCTCGAGGCATTTTCAGGCAGAGTCAATAGCGCGCGTGATCTTGCCCGAAAATGCCTCTTTTTCATGTCTGCGCCTGCGATATTTTTGAAAGCGCTCACGCATCTCGAAAATAGTCTATTATGCCAAATATCACTAAAACCATGCTATATATTATTAAAGCTTAATAATTCTTAGTCATATATATATTCACGCGCTTTACTTTTCAAATTAAATTCACAGTATCGGGGACCAAGTTCTTGTAAACAGAGAAGTTGGTCATTTACTTCGCACAAAAAGTAGCAAGGTTGAAGATGGTGGTGTTACTTCTGGAAGAGCAGGCTATGATAACCCATATCTTGTATAAGAAGATAGACATGACCCGACTCTTAAATAGGGCAGTTAGTTCAGCAATAGAATAACCATATCGAGGTGTGGGGCTGTGCTTTTGAATCGAAGTACTAATATTTGCAGACACGTAGAATGTACAATCTTGAGCTGGCTTTGAACATGGAGTCAAAGTCTGCATCCCAATTGCAAGCTCGAAATATTTATTTTTTGAAAGTTTTATTGCTATAAATTGAATTCAAGTGAAGCTATTTGGAATCAAAATTACAGATTTGTACGTGTTCAGTGATCTGTATCTTTGCTAGCCTCGTTGTGGTGTTTTTCACGTTTTTAAAATTAGCTAAAATTCTCAAGAATTTAATATTTTTCTCTCAAACTTTCTAACTTGTAATCTCTAATTTTAATGTAGTGGTCAACTAAAATATGAATTTAAAATAATAATATGCCACCTCAAACAAAACAAAAATATTTTCACGAGAATGATTCGTGGTCTGAGATAGGAAAAGGATACGCCCAAGCTGTCAATGACCGCTAAACAAAGCTATTAATAAGTACAAAAATCTCTTTTTGGACTTTGCCACCTAGCTAAGGCTGTGGCTGTGGTCAGTAGTCCCACCCACAAACATTTGTGGGGAGACATTTGTGGGGGGGAGGGATAAGTTCAAAAAATGAATAGAAAATAGCTATTAAAAATAATGGTTCCTGTACATAACAATTACCAAAATAATAAACATTTCATAGTCTTAAAAGCCAAAGTTATATTTTCTTTCTCATGGAAGCGAGCGAGTTACAAAAACAAGACTTACCCCTACTCCCCTTATTTACAATATTGCTCCAAGATGGCGGATCAACTGGTGGAATGATCTGAGATCATCGATTTTTTCAAGTCATTTTTAAGAGCGTTTCTTTTTCACAGCCAAGCCCAAACAATTCGAGAAGGAAGAGAAAAATGTTGTCTACTGATTTCAATAACAAAATGGACTTAAATCTTCATTTTAATACTAAAAATCTTACTGAAAAGCAAGTCGCCGACCTCGCGAAAGATGCCATAGATTTCGCTTCAGCGAACGGTGTTTTATTTCAGTCAAGAAAATCTTCTGAAGACGTAACACACGCTCCTTTTATGCTCTTCCCATCTCCTTTTCCGAAAAAGCTATTTGAACAAGCAAAAGAAGTACAAAAAGACTTCAATCTTTTAGTCCATAAAGTTGGTCAAGACCACGAGTTTTTAAAAGAATCTCTACAGGGGTATGTACAAATTAGTTTCGCAGTTGTGAAAAAAATAATTTCTGTTCCAGCGAAAATAAGAAATACTTATTACTGTATTTATTGAGTGCCAGTATATCAGGTTGACTTTAGTGTTGTGTTGTTGTGTTTTCAATTAGCTAATAAAAGGCTTTCAATCTCATTATCTGCTCCTATATGTTGGCATCAAACACTGACCACCATGTGCTGTCAGCCGTAAAGAATTTCACTGAAAGCTTACGATTCAGCTGATAAACACATTCTGCACGAGACAGGAAACGACATCAAGTGAAACCCAGCAATTCCAAAGCACGATACCAAAACAAAAAAATAGACTCCTTGCAGCACATCGGAATGCAGCTCAATTTGGAGGACAAAACAATAAGTTCCAATTCTCAGGAGAAAAAAATTATTTTGTTTTGCCCTCCAAATTGAGCTGCTCTGACGTCAGGTGCAAGGGGTCTATATATTGATACTTCGTTTTTACTTAGATTTTTGACTTGATAATGACGTTATGCAACCTCGAAACGTCGTCTCTATAAATTTTAGAAGTTTTCTTATGGATTTTAAAAACATAATTTTTAGCGTTCAATTTTTGTTTCAAAGTCTATATATTTAGTTAGGATTTCAATTAATTTTTTTTAAATTATGAATATATAGACAGCTTAAAAAAATTAAGCTTATTAATATTTATTTATTGATTATTAGAACAATAACTGTGGATGAATTTACTGGTCGCATCTATGATATCTATGAACAGACAAGAAAAGAGGGAATAGCACAGGTTTGTAGTCCATGCAAACTTCACAACTTTACATTTTAGAAATGAATTTTGTGTTATGTAATGTTACAGTCAAACTTACGCCGTGTTTACATTCGGACGTTTACTAAGGTTTTAAAAAGTCGAGGTTAATTTTCATAACCATAGTTCAAAGGTTAATTGTTTACACATGCTAAGATGACCATAGTTGTCTAATCAGAAAAAAAATTGGGCAATTCAAAAATACCGGCATGAAGAAGAGATGGCGCAGAATTTAATATTCATGTTCAGATCATTGTAATGCAAATAAAACCACTTGCATTCCACGAAAAGAAGTGCAAGATAATCATCGTACCGTCGGTTACTGTTCTTAACCATGCCTGATAGAAAAGTAAATTGAGGTAAACTTCATATTGTCTTGAATGGTATTTTACTAATGAATTTGCCAGCGTTTACACACAATAAATGTTAACCAAGGTATGGTAACCCTTATACCTCAGTAATTTGTCTGAGTGTAAACACCGTCTTATAAGAAAACAGTCTGTGAACACCTTAAATATGTCTGGAATGTTTATTGTTTTCTAACCAATCACTGCATGTACGTAAGCGAGAGTTACAAATCATTAAAGATCACTATCACCGAACTAGAAGAATCATTTCTAATGTTTGAGTTAATTGGTTTACATACAGAAAAATATTTGCTTTTTTGCACGTATACTCTAAACAAACCAGGAATAGCTGTGACATTTCAATGCTTTTTCCTTATAAGTTTACAAATTCATATATTTAAAAACTAGTTTGGTGATTATGATCTTTGGCAGCTAGTAGCTCTTGTAAAACAATATGAATAAACATTCCAGGCATATTTTAGATTTTAGGTTAAATTCTTAGTTTGACATGCAAGCATAAAAAAATAGATCTTTTTCTAATGTGTAAAATACCACTAAATAGACCTTTTTCCTAATTCGCTTGAATGACCACAGAACAATAGTTTCAAGTCAAGGATTCAGTTTTCTATCCGTAAATTTACTGTATTGTCTACTCCAGCCTGGCCCAAAATCTATTACCCTACTTTCACAAAAATCAACTTCTATTTTCCAATTTGAAGGCAGTGGAAGAAGTCTAGAGCCACTCTGTGGAATCCACTAGCCACTGTTACAGTGCGAATCGAAAAACCGTGGGCACCTAGAAATATTCCAGGAATGTTCTATTGTTCTTTGGCCAATCAGAAATGACTCCTTAATCACAAGATGATGGAAAGATAACAATACCGCTTCTGATTGGTTAAGAAACATTCTTGAAATATTTCTAGGTGCCCACGGTTTTTCGATAAGCACTGTAATTTGCATTTATTTTATTTTTTTATTATTATGTATATTCTGTGGTCATTCAAGTTAATTTGGTAAAGGTCTATTACTTGAGTACAGATTCATGAAATGAATTTTGCTCAGGGTTGGCCTCGATTTTGTGTAGAATATTTATGTATTCCAGTGGAAGTCTGTGGAATTGTTGGAGTTGTGAAATAAGGCTAACCCTGAACAAATGAATCTGCTGAATCTGTTCCCTAAGATAGGGACTAGAGAATTAATGCAACAATAATTATGTAAATATTATGTAATGCTTAAGATCCCAGAGGAAAAAACTCTGAATGCACGGGAGACGGGAGAAAACAAAAAAAAATTATCATCCTACTCATATGACACTGAGTCAGGGAGTCAAACCCAGGTCACATTGGTGATAGGTGAGCTCTCATGCACCTCTATCACACCCATGTTTCCCTTCCTATAATTCTTAAATGGTGATTCAGATGTGAGTAAAGTTTGTCTATTTTTTTGCAGCCAATATCTCTTGGTTTGTTGCGGTCAGATTACATGCTAGATAGTGACAAGCAATGTGTCGCAAGTCCCAAGGAGGGTGACAAACAGTTGAATATCAAACAGGTGGAAGTCAACACCATTGCATCCTCATTTGGTTGCCTTGGTAGCAGGCTACCAGAACTGGGCAGGTAAGATTAAATATGCATATCAAAAAAGTGAACTAAAAAGAAATTTAAATACTGTTTAAGTGATAGATAAAACATGAGCGGGAGACCTTTATGGGGTCGGACGTGAATGTTTTATCTTACTTATCAAAGGTTTAGGATAGTTAGGTCATGTGTTACTTAAATTTTCAAGACAAAAGCACTTTTCGCCGGTAAAATCTGACTTAAAGTTGTATGCAAATCAGGACGAATCTCTTGCCGATTTAAAAACTCGGTCATCGTTGTGATTTTTTATTGTGCTTGGCCTTATGAATATTAATGAGTTTGATAATGATATTAAGATAGGAAAGTTAAACAGTCCTTTTAAATCCACTTATACAGTAATTGTAAACTCAAGGGTTTGAATTACTTAACTGCAGTGGCTGTCGACTCGAAAGTTTATACTACTTCGACAGCCACACACACTTTACTATAAATTAAATATATAATTTTCAGTCACTTAATTATCCTGCTTTCAAATTTGTAAATGTTATGTATAAATATTCATATTGTAAATATATGTGTGTGAATAAAACAAAGTTCAAAAAAAAAAAAAAAGTTCAACCCACTACAGTACCATTTTTGTACAAGACTGGATTTTTAGTTCTATTTATTTATCTGTTTCTCTTAGTTATGTCCTTGGATTGACTGGAAAAAATGTTGCCGTAGGATCTCCACAGGTAGGAATTTTAATCTCTATAGTTTTAGAAGTATATATACTGTAACCCCAACTCAGACTCTGAAGATTTGAACTACTAATCAGATTGTTAAAACAAAAACTTATAGTCTTTCTGGAGATTACTCACACCCAGACAATCATGCTTCCACATACAGCACTTGCCTCTCACCAAGGGGACCCGAGTTCGAGCCCCGCTGGGCTCAGTGTCGTATGTGAGTAGAGTTGTTTGTTGGTTCTCTCCTGTGCTTCGAGGGTTATTGTGGGTTCTCTGGTTTTTCCTCCCTCCTCAAAAATCAACTTCTAAATTGCAATTGGAATGCAGTGGAGTAAGAGCCACTCTGTGGATTCCACTGTTAATTCTCATTATTATTTTTTTATTTATTTATTTTATACTCAACACTCCTCTCATAGTTTCACATTTCCCCAGTTCTTTAGGTTATATGTGCTGTAAAAAAAAATGATAGTTTTATCCTAGAAATAGCTTTAAGTGACTCACGAATGTTGTCATGCATTCTTTTTTCATGACAGATGCCAGTTAACCCATCATTAGCTGGATTAGCAGATGGATTGGCACAGGCTTGGGAGTTTTATGGCTCTGAAAGGTATTTTCCAAAAAGGGGTCCATAAATTCAAGCCTATCCATAGTCATTCATGACTATTATATTCATTTTGGCTTTTTAACATTTAAAGGAATGAATGAATGAATGAAGGAAGGAAGGAAGGAAGGAAGGAAGGAAGGAATGAATGAATAAATGCTGGAATGAATGTAAGAATGAATGCACGAATGAATGCACGAATGAATGCACAAATGTATGCACGAATGAACATTATTAAGGATTTCCCAATGAAGATTTCCCAAATTCATATCACACATAACAATTCTTATTTTTCAGTGCTGTTGTTCTCATGGTTATAACAGATAACGAAACAAACAAATTCGATCAGAAGCTTCTAGAGTATTACCTCTGTCAAAGGTGGGTTATAATAACTAGTTAGGTGATTCACAATCTACGCACACAAGTCATTGTTTACCAAAGCAAAAATTCCCAAGTATTTTCTATTATCTCTTGTCAAAACGAAATAATTTCCATTAATAACAACGAAATATTATATTTCTAAAACAAATTTTGGGAATCTTTTCACTGAGTTTTATTTTCTACATTTTCAAGTAAAGCTGTTGTTTGTAGACCCAAAATCGTGGAACTAGGAAATATTGCAGAACTACAAACAAAATGTTCACTAAAAAAAATATTTTCAGCAAAAAGTTATGGTAATCATTTTTTTCCCCGAAATCTCAAAAGTAGCGGAATTAAAGTGTTGCAAAAATTTCATGTAATTAATAAGGTAACATATTAATATGTTCTATCATTTATGTTAAAAGGAAACCACATATAAGACTAATCAGACGCTCCCTCACAACCTTGTATAAAGTTGCAAGTCTTGATAACAAAAAACTGATGGTGTAAGTATTATAAACTGAATTCTCATCAACGTCTACCAACGTCTCTCTGATAGCTCCGTAATTTGCCTCAAGTGTGATTGTAGAAGGAGCAACAGACTGAACCAGTTGCAGCAGCTTAGCAGTGCCAGAGGTAGTGGTGGTAGCAGTAGTATTAGCAGCTTAGCAGTGCCAGAAGTGGTAGTAGTAGTAGTAGTAGTAGCAGCTGCAGTGGTAGTAGTGGTAGTGGTAGTGGCAGTAATTTTGTTTGTTTCTTTCTTTCTTTCTTTTGCTTTTTTTATATAATATTGATGGTCCGTTTTTGTCATTGTTGTTGTTGTTGTTGTGGTGGTGGTGGTGGTGGTGGTGGTGGTGGTGGTGGTTGATTTTATCATGCTGTTGTATTCGTCTTCTTGTTACGGCAGTAGTGGTTGTATGTTGTCTAGTGCTCTCACATCAAACACTGAGTTAATCAATGAAACTGTTATGTTTTTATCAGGGAGGGCTATGAAGTTGCAGTGGCATATTTTCGTGCTGGATACACCCCGGAAAATTATCCTTCAGAAGATGTGAGTTTTATTTATTTTTATGATATTTATTTACGACTTCATTTGATGTATTTCATTTGATGTGGGTTTCGTATGCATGGGAAACGTACGGTACTGACTTACAGCACGTACATGGTACGGCAGGTTATAACATTGAAATAGCCTTCCATAAGAATGGTTATTGTATGTGTGGGAAACGTACGGTACTGACTAACAGCACGTACATTGTACGGCAAGTCATAACATTGAAATAGCCTTCCATAAGAATGGTTATCGTATGTGTGGGAAACGTACGGTACTGATTTACAGCACGTACATGGTACGGCAAGTCACAACATTGAAATAGCCTTCCATAAGAATGGTTATTGTATGTGTGGGAAACGTACGGTACTGACTTACAGCACGTACATGGTACGGCAGGTCATAACATTGAAATAGCCTTCCATAAGAATGGTTATTGTATGAATGGGAAACGTACGGTACTGGCTCACAGCACATACACGATATGACATGCCGTGGGGCGGTTTTTATATGAATAGGAAAAATACAGTACTGACTTGCAGCATGACATGATACAACATGCCGTACAACGAACGGTTTTAGTATAATTAGGAAGCGTACGGCACTGACTTAAGGTCAGTGGTAAAAGGTACGCCATACGACGTTGCCGTATCGTTTCCCAATTATGCAAACATAGCTCATATTTCATTGGTTTGTCGTAGGAATGGTCTGCAAGGCTAATGCTAGAAAGATCACTTGCCATTAAAAGTCCAACTGCTGCATTGCATCTTGTTGGGACGAAAAAAGTCCAACAGGTTTTGGCAGAACCCGGTGTGCTCGAAAGGTAAACACTGATCAATATCCATTAAGCACCTGTTTACCTATGGAACTGTTTGATAAAGTTGAATGAAGTTTACATAGTTATTATATTATTGTTACAAGAAAACATGGTGTATATCAGTACTGGGATAGGAAAACTATAACTGTATAACTGGAATCTTGACAGTGAAAAAAGTCCTCGTCCTCGTCCTCGTCCTCGTCCTCGTCCTCGTCCTCGTCCTCGTCCTCGTCCTCGTCCTCGTCTCCTTTTTCTCCTTCTCGTCTCCTTTTTCTCCTTCTCCTTCTCCTTCTCCTTCTCCTTCTCCTTCTCCTTCTCCTTCTCCTTCTCCTTCTCCTTCTCCTTGATCCTACCCTCCTTGGCCTTGCATATGCCCTTGCCCTTGCCCTTGCCCTTGCCCTTGCCCTTGCCCTTGCCCTTGCCCTTGCCCTTGCCCTTGCCCTTGCCCTTGCCCTTGCCCTTGCCCTTGCCCTTGCCCTTGCCCTTGCCCTTGCCCTTGCCCTTGCCCTTGCCCTTGCCCTTGCCCTTGCCCTTGCCCTTGCCCTTGCCCTTGCCCTTGCCCATCTTTCTTCTGACAAGATATCTTGTTATATTCCTCGTAGGTTTATTTCAGATGAAGCTTCTTTACGCCGAATTAAAGACACGTTCACAGGTCTCTACACACTAGATGAGGTAATCCACCTTGTACTCTGGGGAGGGTAATTGCTTTTTTTATTGGGTGCTTTGTCAGAGGAACTGCTGTGTCCACTAGGCGAAAAGGGGTGGGGAAATCTATTGAACAATCTAACAAAGCAAAGTGACAAAACCTATCGTTTAAATGGTTGGCACATTAATATCACTATGGCAATGTTTAAAAACAGTACGTGCTCCTATAGACCTAATTCGCCTTGGTGCAATGTTTACCATTTCATACCACATGTCATTCTCTTGAGAATAAAATTCCTTGTTTGAATAGTATCCATATTCATGTGTCTTCTCAGGTGCAAACGTTAAACAAAGAAATGATACTCTAGGGAAAGACACATGGTCTGAAATGGGAAAAAATTAGTCAAACACGAATAGACCTTTCACGAATTCGCTTGGATGATCACGAAACAGTGGTTTCAAGTCGAGACTGAGCTTGATTCTTTTATTTAACAAGGCCAACCTCGACTTCAAACCATTGTTTCGTGAGCATCCAAGTAAATTCAGGAAAGGTCTGCTAGGTCCATACACGCATCAAACATTCCGCGCTACTGCTCTAAGCGCATGCTAAGGGGATTAAAAAGTGAGATAATATTTTGTAAAACACAATTTTCATTAAATATTCAAGATCACGTACCGTTAAGCGAATTTTGAGTCAAATATACCAAAAATTGCATATTCAGTTTACAAAATATTATCCCACTTTTTAATCCCCTGAGCATGCGCTTAGAGCAGTAGCGCGGAATGCTTGATGCGTGTATTGGACATGGTTGTGTACGCTGTTTCGTACTTTAGGGAGGGGAGGGTGCCCGCTTTGTTCTCTAGAGAAAAGAGAACGAAGGTGGTGTTGGCTTTGCATTTGAAGTGAGGTTCGTTACTGATTTAGTATCTTCACATCCAGGGACCCGAAGGTGAACAGACCGTCAAGATGGCCTTACAAGACCCTGAGAAGTACGTTCTCAAGCCACAAAGAGAAGGAGGAGGTAATGCACTTGATCTATACTACTGACACATGCCCGTCGCTAGGGGTGGTGGCAGAGAAACAACCCCCCCCCCCCCCCCCTTGTGAGGTCCTAATGACGGGCGTGTGATATACAACGGCTTTCCCTCAAATTTTCTTAAATGTTTACTTCATTGAAATCAAGGTTTTTAGTTTACGAAGGTGACATAACTTACCTTACAGTTGTTTAAAAATATCTCTTTATTTAAGTGTCTAGTCTTTCTAGCGCGTTCGCACTAATTGGGGACACTTTTCACTCACACACACGACCACTACATTCAATATTCTATAAACACAACGTTCACTCACATGTTGATTTTTTACTGAGGGAGGAAACCGGAGTACCCGGAGAAAACCCTCGTAGCACAGGAGAGAACAACATTTCAAACAAACTCAATTCACATATAAATATTTACGGTGTTCAGCTTACCCATGAGATTAATATCTCCCTGGACCCCCACAGTTGCCACATATACAACATTGCCTGGCTGCGTAACCAGCGTGGTTGGTCCTTGTAGTGTATTGTTTAACACGTCGGACTAGTATACCGAAACCGTGGGTTCGATTCCTGCCAAGGGCATATGATATTTTTCTCTTAATTCTTTATTCAATTCACATATGGCAACCGCAAGGCTCGAACCAGTGAACCGAGCCTTTGGAACGGTAGCAGCCTACGCCACCTATGCTACCTAAGGGTGTTTCTCCAGGTTCTCTGGTTTTCCTTCCTCCGAAAAAAAAACAAATTCTAAACACCAATTTGAATTTAGTGGATGAAGAGCTACTCTGTAAAGATGCCACTGTCAAACTGTCAAAGGCTCAGGTCAAACGTCGATCTTCTCATGAGCCGAACGCATTGAAAACAATGGATAATAAGGCGGTCTTCTTTGATGTCATTAGGCTCGGCTCATGAGAAGATCGATGTTTGAACTGGGACTAAGGCTTTACTAGTTTCGTATCTATAAATGAAAATCAATATTGGATTTCTTGAATTTTTCAGGCAACAATTTTTATGGCGATGATATTAAGACTACTTTGAACCAGATGAAAAGCCCACATGAGAGATCCCAGTACATCTTGATGGACAAAATACAACCACCATCCTTTAAGAACTACATCGTTCGCCCTGGCGTTGGGAAACCGGTGTTGACTGACGTCATTAGTGAATTTGGAGTATTTGGCGTATTAATAAGGTAAAATATTATCTTAGGCAGATCACATGATCATTGTCTGCCATATTAGTTCCCTTAGAAGTTCCCTGCGCCATCTTGTAAGGTGTGCCTTTGCATGGAAGCGAGACGTACGGTGAGTTTGCAATGATGAAGACCCTTTTTTAACACCTTGAGTCTCTATCATTTTGCTAGCTCACCTCATGTCTCGCTTCGATGCAAAGGCACAGCTACCTTTCAAGATGGCACAGGAACTTTGAAAGGGACTATTATTTGTTATCTTTCAGTTCCGAAAACTTTCCAAATTTTCAGCCTCGATTATATGTTTGGTTCGTGAAGCGATCTATGGAAAATGCGAACGAAATAACATTTAAAATCTCAGGGTTTTTTTCCAGTCAGGTGGCTGGAGGTGCACACAGTACATGTGCACTTTCAATTTCTTCAATACACTGCAAACAAACTTTTAAGTTTAAAAATGCCCTGTTAACTCCTTTTTTTTGTTTTTTTTTTGTTAATCTATGGCATGATGGGTGGATTCTACTGTCTCTCATGCATCGTTATGTAGTTCAACACTGGGGTCGCGCGTTTGATTCTAGACTAAACTGCATGTAATATATGAATTAAGTTTGTTTGATGGTTTTTTTCCTGGTACTCCGGTTTTCCTCCCTCCTTAAAATCAACATTACAGTTGAGTGTTGTTTATCGAGTGTGGGACTAGTGCGTAAATAGTTACCTGGCGTAGTGCTAGTCCGTGTGGAGCGAACCTCACGGAAGAGATTCGTAGGGGAAGTGATGGTTGTAAGATATAGTGTCATATAGAAATAGAAAACGCACGCACGTGCTGTGTGCAGCTATAAAGCACGCGGGGATTGGCAGAACACACGAGAATTGCTAGGAGAAGCACGAATACAAATGCGCGCGTGTGCTGAGTGCTTTTCATAATGCATGCGCTTTCAACCAATCATAGAGCGAGATTTATAACAGTTATTTTATTAATAATATACATGAAAAAATTACTCGAATTTGATTGGCTTAGAGCAGTGCAGTTCAAGTGTAACACAAGTGTAACGGTCTCGTGCAATTTGAACTCTTTGAAAAACACACTCGTGCAAATTAATTCCAAATTGGACTCGAAACCATATGACCACGTTTTTATATTACATTAATATTATTAATATTATTATTATTTTAAGCCTTGGAGACAAAGTGCTGGTCAGCAAAGAAGTAGGACATTTGATGCGCACGAAGAGCATTGAACATCAAGATGGCGGCGTTGCCTCTGGCAGAGCAAACTTAGATAGCCCGTACCTCTTCTAATTCATCAGATATGATCAAGTGAATCGGGACATGAATTAGTAGGGTAAGGTAGTCAATAGCCCACTTTCGATATTCTGGTTGAGTGATCACGCACAAAGCAATTCAAGACGAGGCTCCAGGGAAACAATGGAGTAACCTAATATATTCTTTCCCCGGAGCCTCGTCTTGAATTGCTTTGTGTGTGTCACTTGCTTTGTGTGTGTCACTCAACCAGAATATCGAAAGTGGGCTATTGCAATGATGAAAATCATTGAACACTTTCATTCTTAACTTATTTATCCAAATTTTAAGCGTCGCTTTCTTAACCTTTCCCGACTTCGCTGGAGTGACCACTGACAAAACATTGGCTCCAAGTCGAAGTTAGACTTGAAATATTCATCATTATCATCGACTTTAATCGAGATCAGAGACACTGTTTTAAGTCATTGAGTCTTGTTCATCATTGCGCGCCCAAGTTCAAACATGCTCATACCAGCATTTGCTCTATTTTATCAAGCTCAACCACGACTTGGAGTCATTGTTTCGTGGTCACTCAAACGAATTTAAGAAAGGTCTATCACTTCCAGAAAAAACTTTTTTGTCTTGACAACGGTTCTGTGCATGTCATTGCAGTGCTGGTCAATCTATGGTTGCCACAGGTCAGGGAAAAGTCAGGAAAATATTTTTTTCAAGTTCAGGAAAAAGTCAGGAAATTCTACTTTGAGTCAGGAAAAAAAATTTGATTCGGAGCAAAAGTCAGAATTTGATTGTTCATACAGGGAACGCCTAGCTACGCAGGCTAAATTTAAAACATAGAATATCTAAATAATCGGGTCAGGGAAAATCATGCTTTAGTCAGGGAAAAGTCAGGAATTTTTGTGATTCAATTATTGAGGGTCATTTGTGGAGAGAATCGCGACGTTTCAACGACAACAGCTGCTAGTATTCATCAGGCTATGGTGACGCAACAGAACAGACGCACCATCCAGTCTATACCACCGCCTGTTGAAGACTAGCATTTTGCAGTCGAAACGTCGCGGTCCTCTTCACAAATGACCCAATATCATGAGACAAACGAATAAATATAATGAAGGATAGCAGTGTCGGCCGTTCTTACCACCGTTAAGTAGTTTAAGATTGCACACGATACTACTGATAGCATCCTATAAGCCAGTTCAAAGTTTAAGAATCGTTTTCAGTGCGCATGCGATTTTATCCCGAATTTCTCACCTCCTTTTGTTTAATTAAACTTTGAACTGGCTTATAGAACCCTTGTAGCATGTCGAAATGCAGCTCAATTTGGAGGACAAAACAATAGGTTCTAATTCTCAGGAGATTGGAATTCTTTTGTTTTGTCCTCGAAATTCAGCTGCTTTGACGTCACGTGAAAAGGGTATATACAAAAAAGATAGTAAGATCGAGTGCTGAATAGGCTCGTCCTTCCAAATAAATCACTCATGCAATCCAGAGTGTAATGTTCGGGTAATGTTCATGGTTTTGGTTATATCATATTTGCTAGTTTTATTTATTGGATGGGTTTTGTACCAGTGCTATTTATGTGGTACTGTTTCATGGATATAGTGTTTGCACTCTAGTATGGGAGGTACCATAAAAGGGGTCCTGTGTGTGATAAGGAAAAAATGAAGAAATAAATGAAATTATGAAATTGGACTAAACATTCTAGTAGTAGTAGTTCAGGTAACATTGAAATATACCCTGAAACAACCTGGAAAATATCCTGAAACAACCTATGCGCTGATCAAAGTCACAGATCGAACCCTGAACCAACCTCTGGGCTGATCTAAGTCAGGGCATGTCTAACTCACAGATCGAACCCTGAAACAACTTCTGGGCTGATCTAAGTCAGGGCATGGCTAACTCACTGATCGAACCCTGAAACAACCTCTGGGCTGATCTAAGTCAGGGCATGGCTAACTCACTGATCGAACCCTGAAACAACCTCTGGGCTGATCTAAGTCAGGGCACGGCTAACTCACAGATCGAACCCTAAAAAATCCTCTGGGCTGATCAAAGTCAGGGCTCAACTAACTCACAAATCGCCAATAGCCAAGTGTTCCCTGTTCCATTTTTGCAGGACTCAGTTTCCCAGAGTGCTTGGAGGTAGCCCGGGAAAACCGAAAAAAAACCCTAAAAACTGCATGGGAGAGACCTAACAAACTCTCGGCTTACACGAAGACAGCTAGTCTCGTACGTCCACAGAGGTACGAGAGAAAAATACCACTGCGCATCCTTGCTCATAGTCGAAAAACGTCTTCGTGCTATCAATAAAATATGCAAATTTGAACTTCCACTGATCTTGCCTGGAATAATTTACAAAATGAAAAAACTTAGGTTAATTCTTTCATACTGTTTTTATCAATATATTATCTCTGTCTTCGTGACTTAGGCCCGGTTTAGACGCCGAATTTCACATGTGCCGAATCTAATGCAAATGAGCAAAACCTTATTGTTTGAATTAATCTGCATTAGATTCGGCAAATGTGAAATTTGACGTCTAAACCAGGCCTACATTCTAAGCATGCGTTGTATACGTTTTCACTACCTTTTCAAATTTACCCTTGAATTGGCCACCTACAATGCTATTGAATATGAGCTCACATCACGAACGGATGTCTACTATTTATAACTGGAGGGTCCGAATTTCTTCGACTCTCTACATGCATACACTTTGTTATGGTCTTTCTCTTTAATTATCCGTGCAGAGGTTATTTCAGGGTATCGATAAAAATAGCAGATAGTAGTTACACAACCACTCCATTACCTTCAAACAATTGCTTTAAGTCGTGGCATTTGGGTCAGTTTCTATGCGTTTACTGTATTATTGACCCAAATGCCACGACTCGAAACAGTTGTTTGAAGGCAATGGAGTGTAACTCTGATATCTGCTATATTTGAAAGCTAATTTTAATTAAAATGGAGGCCTTGATTTTGACAAGTGAATTTCCTTGAATTTTGTTTTTTTTTTGAAGAAGAAGAGCTGAATAAAAAATACTGTTAAACTATTGTTTTGACGTAGATACTTCAGTTACTAGATCACGATTGGGTCTTGTTCAACTTGAACAGAAAAGAATATGTGATAACAATAAAGGAATTTTCGATCTAATTCCGATAATTATTTCAGTCGAACTTCCGCCCGGAAAACTTGAATTTAAAATACATGCAGTGAGTACTACAAAATAAAAATAATACCTATAGCAATAATGCTAATATTATTGTCATCAAATAAACAAATAAATAAAATATTCAAAATAACAAAAATATATCGGCTTTCACCAAGGAATAGATCCAAATACGTGCTATTTATTGGCGGCGAGCTGTAAGCAGTCAAGTCGATAGTTTTGGTAAACTCTCAAAAAGTTAAGTTCTCTAGCAAAACATTATTTATGACCTCAATTCCTTTCATACGGTGGTTCAGAAATAAATAAATAAATAAGCTTACAGCTTTTGGCACCAAAAATATTTTCGCAGTTTTTAAACTTAAATTGTTAACAAAAATTAAAATATTTTTTTCTGAATTTTCCACTGAATTATGACAAATTTGACTTTGACATTTTTACTACAAATTTTCCTTTTTTTCAGTAATTTTTCTCTGACTTTCTTTGTTGACATTTTTGAATAAATTATTGAATACGAAAACATTTCAAAACAATCCAGTCGAGAAAAAGAATGAATTAATCTGTCAAAATTTTGAGAATTTAAGTTTTGCAATGTTTATAATGTGGCATCTGGGATATCCCTTCCTTTTGAAATTCCTTGTAATTAAGTTTAGTATTAGCCAACTAAAGCTATTTTAAACGGACAGGTGAAGGCTACCAATAGCATCGTCATCCCTTTTTGCATGGCATGCAGTTATTATATTGAGAGAGAGAATTCAAATGAATTCTTTTGTAAATTTGCCATGACGAACAACTAGGATGACATAGCAATTGACTTCATCTATTATGAATGATTTTGAAAGGTCAGTTCTTCTTCATTTCTAAACTCAATTCAGCGCGGTTTGGCAACTTATTTCAGCTTAAGGACGTAATTTAAGAGGCCGAGTGAATTCTTCATGGAATCTCTTCGCGTTCTAATCATTTTTGCTGTTATTTTTGGTAAGTTTTGGGGGAATTTTCCCATACTTTTTCGACTGATTAACAACTTTGGATAAAGCAGAATTCAAAACCAATAAATATGGAATTTTACATTATAATGTGGAAAAGTTTGACTCGACAAAACAAATAAAAATTCAGTTCTCAGAACTAGGCAACACAAAAAGTAAAAAAATATTTATGTAATTTCGGAGCAAGAATATAGCGTGAGAGAGACTTTGAACATAAAGCGAAGAATTTGAAAAACTCTTCCTTCAGAGAATTATTATTTTGAAATCTATCAATTTCCCTCATTCTTAATGATAATTTCTGTTATTTTAACTTACGCTATTTTCTTAAGTTTTAGGGAATTCGGCAGAAGCAAGCAAAGAATGCCATGAAAACGAGGTAAGATAGAAATAATGTCTTTATTTTTTTTACTCACAAGGCTTTGGAAATAATTTCGAAATTTCACCCAAAATTTGAGTTTAGAAAAACATCATGGCGAATTTGCATATCCCAATGTAACTAAGAACTTGTCTGCAGTTTTGCGAGACAATTTTTCAGGTCAAAGTAGCTCACTTTCTAGATAATTAACCGTGTGAAAACTTTTTGAAGAGGAAGTTTCACAAAAAAGTATAGAAATATTTTCTATTTGTGAAGCTAAAGCTAATGTGTCGTGAGACAAGATCGTCTGAAATTTTTACCTTTTAACATCTTTCGTGTCCTAAGGCCATTGCACAATTAAATGTCCCAACTTGAAGAACAAAAACGGTGAAGAACTTGTGTTTATGATTGTAGGTAAAATGTAACCTTGTGCTTCGAGATATATTGGTTCGGTGAAAGTCTCAAATTAAAGTTGATTACTTTAGATTTTACTACATATAGTTACTGACGGCAAATGCAGCGGTATTTTTCAGAGCACGAAAATAAACACGACGGACAGAAATTCAGCCAGCTTATCATTTCAAGTAGTCAAAATTCTATTTGCCTTAATTATGGGTTAAGAAAACTTTGAGGTTTAAATTATCTGGCTTTAGAGGTATGAATGTTATGCTTGAAAAGACAGAAACTGCGGAACTGCAAGGAACAGCGAGGAGCTGAAGGAAGGAGCGCTCGAAGCTAGCAAGCAAGCATAAAACGAAGCGTGCAAGGAACGAAGGAAAGAAGGAACCTAAAAAGAAAGAAAAAGGAATGAAATGAAAGAAACGAGAGAAAGTCATATGGAAGAATTTTATCTATGCAATAAAATACCTTTATTCAGTCGCCAGGATTTTTCTCAGTTTTCACTCAGTTTAGTTTTGAAGTTTAACAAACTTCGAGTTTTTTAACAAATACCGAAGTCAACACATTTATATTATCACTCTGTGAGAAAATATTTATTAGTTCTCTTGGTAACAACTCTTTTGAAGGTCGAATTGGAATTTAGGGATTGATATTGATTTTTTTTCGAAAGAAAACCGAAATTAAACTACAGTGATGAGCGACGAGTGAATTCGCTGTTATGGCGCCCACGTTTCCCAAATTACTCTTCAAAACCTCCGGAAGAAATAATATATACCTCGAACATGAAAACGAAAATGAAAACAATTAATGATTCTAGAAGTCTGACGGATGTTTCTTTAGCTGAAGATTAAAAGTTGTGCAGATGTTAGAGCGAAATTTCAACACAGTTCAAAATCATAAGTTTTTCTAGAACCTACTAGAAGTCCTAGCCCACCCACTACCTCAAATTTTCAATTTGGCCGTTGTTATTAGAGATTGCTAAATTAGTAGCATGACGTAATATGTATGACGTCAACATTATCTCTTCTATTGATCAACCAATGAGAGCGCGTTTTATATCTCGATGTTTTTTGCTGTCGTTATAGGAAGGATGTAAACATGTCGTAAGGAAAAGAAGAGCTGTTGTGGAAGGTTCATGCTTGGATGGTGGAAAATCTCCCCAACGGGTATGGAAATATATAATTTTTTTTCTAATAAATGATTATTTAGCTTTGAGCGCAGGTTTACAGTGCAGCTACTATAACCGGGGCCACTGAGACAGCGGAAAAAAAATTAAAATGTAGAATGATCGAAAACAATGCATAAGACCTTTTTGCTCTATCACTATTTTCGACTTCGTGCGCTTTAAAAACAATAGGGGAGATCAAAGATTGTACAAAATTTGAACATTTTTAGAATTTGAACAAAAGATTATTATATTTCATTGTTTTGATTAACAACAAGTCGGGCCATACCAATGCACAACACTTACGTATGTTGAAATTATGACTTGACTACAACTATTGTTCAACAACAATGAAATACGAATATCTTTTGTTCAAATTCTAAAGATGTTCAAATTCCGTACAATATTTGATGCACCTATTGTTCTTAAAGCGCACGAAGTCGAAAATACACGCATCAAGCATTCCGCGCTACTGCTCTAAGCGCATGCTCAGGGGATTAAAAAGTGAGATAATATTTTGAAAAACATGTTATATTTTAGTTGTATTTTTCTTGTCAAACACAATTTTCATTAAATATTCAAGATCACGTACCGTTAAGCGAATTTTGAGTCAAATATACCAATATACCAAATATACCAAATATACCAAATATTATCCCACTTTTTAATCCCCTGAGCATGCGCTTAGAGCAGTAGCGCGGAATGCTTGATGCGTGTATGGTCTTGCCCATATTTTTCCTGAATAGGTAGAAAAAATTTGGTTTATGGCTTCAAATCCCCTTAGTTACCGTTCAGTCACCACATCTCACAGGACAAATAGTTTTGCGAAAAATGATCCTTGTATATAAACCTTGAACTTTCCTAAGAAGTAGAATTTTGTTAGTTGCTCCTGGCAAAAAATAATGAATATAATTGACCTTATTCGAATTTGTAAAATACTGCTGTATCCCATGACTACTTAGTGACAACAGATTCATTTACGCAGGGCTAGCCTCGATTTTTTTTTTTTTTTGTAGAATATTCATGTTTCCAGTGAAGATCCGTTGAATTTCAAAGTGTTTGTATTGTTGAAGTTGTGCATTCTTTACTTTAATTACTGCTGGTATTTGTGAACATTTTGACACTGAAATGAGGCTAATCCTGCGTAAACTAGATTCCGTCGCCAGAAAATTATTACTAGGGTGATCGGCATGGGTTTAAAAGGTTTGGGTAGCCCGGCAATGCGCTACTGTCGGGCTCAATTTACCCCGGCTAATATAGACCATTTCACGGTTGTCGTCACTCAACCTCAGCCTCAATAGTGTGTAATATATTCTTTAGAATTTGACTACAGCTTACGGTAATTTAAGGAATGTACACATTATCAAACAATAGACCATTTTCAAGATGCACGAGCGCTTTCAAAAATATCTATTAAAACACTTAAAACTTCCACTGGCTTTAGTCAAATTCTAAAGAATAAATTACACGCTATCGAGGCTGAGGTTGAGGGACGACAACCGTGAAATGGTCTACTAACAAAATTGCTTTTTTTCAGGCGCGTGACGAACTGAATGGATATAAAGGAAATTTTGCTGTTAACTCCTACAACGACACCACCATGGCAAAAAAGCGTAAATTCCTGACTGCAGCAAAGAGCTTAATCCCTGCAGTTTGCAAGAATCTGACGGTTGGAGCAGCTCCAGCACAGGCGGTCTCGACGCTTGCCGGACTTCACGTGCATAGAAAAACATGCAACGAAACCGACAGAACGCTGAGTACTGTTCCTTGTGAAGGCTGCTCTCAGATTGCGAAGTACAGGATAACAGATAATCTCTTAGAGAAGAACACTCAATGGAACTGCTCACAAGACAACGACACCTGCGGCGGTGTCTGTATCGGCTCACTGCGCATGCCCAAAGATCTTATTTCCAACTATTCTACTGGCTGTAGATCTCACGTGGTTCATGTTCAGATGTTCAACCCCAAAACCGCTCAGCCAGTTACAGTGAACAGTCTCGGAAATGCCATGTCGGTTGAGATTGAGTTTGATGAAGACAGGTATAAAACTAACAGCTCTGACTATAAGGTAAGGAGAAAGATACGTAATAGCTCTTGAGAAACGAACGGTCTTTTATAAGATTAACGGGCTGGCTTGAATTGCGTGCTTTTTGTCTGACTCTTTTAGGAATCGAAATCATTTGAAATTCATATGAGACACTCCCTGTCTATTGTCCGTGTGGGAGGTCGTGGGTTCAAGCCTCGGTCGGACCAACACTCAGGGTCTTATACGATAACTGAGGAGAAGGTGCTGCCTTTGTAATTACGTCTGAAAATGGTTAGACCTTCACATGGTTAGGATGCCATCACGTTAATTGAGGATCATCTCTTTTAATTTCATTCTATACTAAGCGTCGATCGATTGGCTTCGAATTCACAAACGGGAATCTATGAAATCCATGGAACTATCGGCCCTCGATCTGCTAAGTACAATAAGTAGGAGTGTATAACATAGGTTAACTTCTATCAGCTTTGCTTCTGTTCAAATTTGACATTATTTCTGAAGTTAAAATTCCAACAAATGTACCTCCGCCCGTAAAATTTATAGCTAAACTAAGAATGAGAGGTTCTACGTGTACCGCACATTTTTTTTTTTAATTTATGCCACTTTACCACTCTGGGGTGGACGGAAAGCCTTACAGGTCTAGGACCCAATTACAAGGCAACCGATAGATCGAATTAGAATTTGAAAGGTGATTTTTGCGGAGGGAGGAAAACCGGAGAACCCGGAGAAAAACCCTCGAAGCACAGGAGAGAACCAACAAACAACTCTACTCACATACGACACCGAGCCCAGCGAGGCTCGAACCCTGGTCGCATTGTTAATTGGTGAGATATAGTCCACGTAATTCAATAGCCACAACAAAAGACTCCGAGTTATGCAAGTTAAGGCTCATCTACACGCCGCGATTGTCGGCTGATTATTCATCAGAGTGTCGGGAAGCAAGTCGTGCGTGTACTTTAGTGCGCCGATTCAAGCCCGATTTGAATTAAACAATCAGGCCGACATGAGAAAAACTGTGACAGTGCTACAGATTTTTGTGAATCGGGCCGATTCAATTTTTTCGAATCGGGTCCTAAACTACATGCCCGATTCATCGTCCCTATACCATCGGGAAGCAAATCGCAACGTGTATTGCCCGCTTTATACGATAGAACAAAGCTAACATTTAATACAATAGTTTTCTATTGAATAATGTACACTGTGTCCTACAGTGTACGAAGAAGGACCCCTAGGAATAGCCAACTTTCGGTATTTTGGTTGAATGATCACGCACAAAGCAATTCAAGACGAGGCTACGGGGAAATAAAGGAATATATTGATATTATTTATTTATTTTATTATTATTATTATTATAATTTTATTTTATTTTGAGATTTGCCCGCAGGCTGGTGCTGTACAATAGAACACGAGGTCCCCTTCGAGGTAGACTGTGAACAGTCCCTCTTTTCCCTCCTAACTCAGTCGAGTCGGGTTTTTCCTGCCTTGGACGCGCGGAGAGTGGGTGCGAGTTTGAAGCGGCACGTGGGGAGAGGAAAAGTAGGGACTGTGGACAACACACAGAGAAATGAATTACCACCCCTTTTTCACACTTGTCAAATACTTGTCACTGACGGCTCCGCCTAGTCTAGGATATGTTTATAAAACCGTTCAACACAACTGACTTTTCGCTGATAGTTTTACAGTTATACCACAGGTATCCCAAGCTGGGTTTCTGTGGTTTCCTATCGAACTTATAAGGCAATGTATGGCGATTTTTCGAAAAAATAAAAAATCAGTAAATCACACAAATAAATGTCTCTACTTGTGTTTCGTGTTTTGCTTTGAGTCTCTGTGAAGTTTCAGGTCATTTGCAGCAATATTGAGCGAGTATCGTGGTGGAGTATCCCTCGTACTTAAAAATTCGGACTAAGGTTCTGTGAAAGAATTTCGGCTTGATGTGTAATTTTGGCTGAACTAGAGGCGAATTATTGACCCTTATAAGTTCGATAGGAAACCACAGAAACCCAGCTTGGGATACCTGTGGTTATACAATAAAGTTTGAATTAAAATTACTTTCAAAAGTACGAACCTGCGATATTCTTGAGACACCAAAATATATTTATAAATAAAAGTCATAATTTGGAGGCATAACACTAATTACTTACAATTCACTCATGATTGTAAGCTGCACGGCTGCTAATAGCGCCTTAATATGCAGCCCGTAAAAGTCCTCCACTGGTCAAAAATTGTAAAGCGCATTGAGACGATGTGAAATGCGCTATATAAGAACTTCCCATTATTATTATTATTATTATTATTATTATAACTGGAGCCAAAAGAAACCGCGAACCAAGTCAATCGTGTGTGAATTATATTTGTTCGGTGTTTCTGGGGATATTTTGAATACATTTTGAACATATTTTTCCTTAACTGGTTTATCTTTTCCGCTTCAAACTCGGGTTGTTTTTTGTAGGAATCTGATTTCCCCTTGAAAGTATGAGCCGATACGAAAAAAAGAGCCGAACTCATCAAACAATTTATACTGTTCTTTGATGCGGGCTTGTTGAGAAGCTTGAGGTCGCACAAGAATCACTGCTCTCCTTTGCAGGGCTCCATTTAATATCAGTGTTCGTATTAATCTCCCTCCCCATTGACGAGAGTGGAGAAGACAAAAGAATTATCAGCAAGATTTGACTACGGGTCGACTACAAACACGTCTGTCTTCTCCATTCGGCCGCTCGATCGTCGATCATTTAGAACGAATTCACCAGCGAATTACAGTAGGTTTGACTGCCGCTTCGATCAGTTTTCGCTCTGCTTGAAAACAATCCTCTGACATAAGTTTCGGTTTTCAAGAAAGATTTTAATTCAAAAACCCGGCGGCTCGAAATAGTGATGCTTATACTAGTAAATAAGCTGGATCTGGAGTATACCTTTCCACCTTGACAGCTCGTTGACAGATGGATCATTTTCAACCAATGGGAATTTTGCGTTGTGTGGACAACGCGTAATTCATTTCTCTGTGTGTTGTCCACAGTCCCTACTTTTCCTCTCCCCACGTGCCGCTTCAAACTCGCCCTCACTCCCCGCGCGTCCAAGGCAGGAAAAAACCCGACTCGACTGAGTTAGGAGGGAAAAGAGGGACTGTTCACAGTCTACCTTCGAGGTACATTGCACCAATTCCCAACCCCTTAAAACTCCCATACCCATCCCACAATCAACCCATTAAGAAATCATTAGTAAAGGCCAGACACTGAGGATGGTCACTGCCAGGGTTTCTTTACGTCCTCAGTGGTTCTTTTACGTCCCTCCGATGCAGGGTTAGGTAGTGTGGAGAGACGGGAGACGTGGTCATCCGAGCCACGGGAAGGTCTAGCCGTTTGTAGATGTAATTACGAAGGCAGCACCTTCTCCTCAGTTATTTTAAGACCCTGAGTGTTGGTCCGGCCGGGGCTTGAACCCACGACCTCCCGCACGAAAGTCCGGGGCTCAACCAAATGAGCCAATCGCGGTGGCGATTACTCCATTGTTTCTCCGGAGCCTTGTCTTGAATACTCCCTTTCACAGTTCCCTGCACCCTCTTGAAAGGTAGCCTAGCCTTTGTATCAAAGCGAGATGAACGGTGGTAGAAACTTGTAAATCTTTGTCCAAGATGTTTAAGGTGACTGAGTACTTTTGAACCGTTCAATTTGAACCCACGATGTGCGCGCGCACAAAAATCGCTTATAACCGCATGACAACCTTCAAAGTTTTATTGAGGAACCATACACGTTTTGAACTTCAACAGGGCAAAAACCCCGAATTTTGCACGGGACTCTATATTTTTCTTTGAATTTCCCAAAACAACAGGTAAAAATCAATCTTTTGAGAAAGTTTGAAAAAAACGTAATTATTAGAACTTATAAAAAAAGCGTTTTCTGTGTTCTTGTTGTCCTCATTTGAGTACGATTTTCGGTTCATTTAGCTAACAAAATGCTGAATTTTTAACTTATTTTTTAAATCTTACTTCACATATTTTTAGTTAGTCTTTTAAAACAATGTTTAACGTATATGTCCTGAGAAAATTGCTTCCAGAGCTTCTTTAATTTGTGAGTTATGATTTTTTTTTGAAAAGCGTGATTTCCGCCATTTTTTTCTCGAAAACTTGTCAAGTTGGTCATATTCAAAATTCATTATCTCGAAAACGAGCTCGGGACACCCCATTTTTCTTTTCATTTTTGGAATCAGCGTTAAATTTTGTGTAAAATATCTTTCTAATAACATTTATTCCTTGCTAAAGTAGTCAGTCACCTTAAAAGGTCTCTATCATTGCAAGTTCACCGTTCGTCCCGCTTCGATGCAAAGGTACGGCTACCTTTCAAGATGGCGCAGAGAACTGGGAAAGGGAAAGGGAAATATCGTTTCGTGCGTCATCACTCAACTAGAATATCGAAAGTGGGCTATGGAAAGTGGACTAATGAAACCATCATTTTGTTTATTTAGTGTTATATGTGGCAACACGATGCTGGCCGTTGGGATGGATCACTCTGTAGTTTAATCATTCTCCCTCGAAGTTCCGGCAATAGTCAACCATACGTGGCTCAATGCAACTGTACTCGCCTTGGGTCAGTTTGTGTAGCTTTTACCACAACAGACATGAACAACCCACTGAGTTCCAGCCCTACAACAGCAGTACCTAGTGGCTCGAACAGTACAACCGCATCTTCGGGAGGAGGCAGTGGGAGTGATGGAGCGACCACCGCATCTTCGGGAGGAAGCAGTGGAGGCGGGGGGTCGACGACCGCATCTTCAGGAGGAAGCAGTGGAAGCGATGTATCGACGACCGCATCTTCGGGAGGAAGCAGTGGAGGCGGGGGGTCGACGACCGCATCTTCAGGAGGTAGTAGCGGAGGCGGGGCATCGACGACCGCATCTTCGGGAGGAAGCAGTGGAGGCGGGGGGTCGACGACCGCATCTTCAGGAGGTAGTAGCGGAGGCGGGGCATCGACGACCGCATCTTCGGGAGGAAGCAGCGGAAGCGATGGATTGACGACCGCATCTTCGGGAGGAAGTAGCGGAGGCGGGGCATCGACGACCGCATCTTCTGGGGGAAGTAGTGGAGGCGGGGGATCGACTACCGCATCCTCAGGAGGAAGTAGTGGAGGCGAAGGGTCAACCAGTGGAAGCGGAGGAAGTGGTCACAGTTCAGGTAAACTTGACTTCTACTTCCAAGAAATATAGTTAGAAAAACATTATGTATTTCTACTATTCTCGGCCTAGTTACAAACCGGCCGCTTCTCAGTTCCGGACTTCTCGGTCAGATCAATCCTGAAGTTGTGGAAGAGCTGTGACCTACAGCGCTCATCTACTCTACGTACCCCCAATCAATTCTATCAGAGTGTCGCTGAAATTCTAACCGTAGAAAATAAATCAAAAATCCGGTAAATAATGAGGCTTCTTCCAGGTGATTTGAAATGAATTTAACAAAGTTTTGGATGTAATTGGTCCACCGTCAGGGAATAAACGAACATGAACGAACGAAATGTATTTACGAAGTTCAATTTTAAATAGTCGATCACAAAGTATCCTGCGCCATCTTGAAAGGTAGCCGTGCCTTTGTATGGAAGCGAACGAACGGTGATCTTGCAATGATAGCTGTGAGATACCTTTTTAACACCTTGGACAATTATTCACGTCTCTATCATTGCAAACTCACCGTTCGTCTCGCTTCCATAACGGCTACCTTTCAAGATGGCGCAGGGAAGAACTGTGAAAGAGACTATCATCATGAGATGAATGAGCATGCGCTAACCAAGCGCGCTATAGAATTTTTACTAACTAAACTAAACAAAATCATACTTACACCTAAGGCCAAAATGACGCACGGCCGGGTGAGTTACGTGAGAACGACGCATCCAGGGCCAAATTTACAGTGTTTTCTTATGATTTGATGCCGCAAAATGTTTGCGTTTTTCCGACACCTAACAAGTGTATACTTTGCATACTTCGCAATATTGTTTCGTTGCATTTGGTCCTGGATGCCTCGTTTCTGATAATTTGGGCCATTTTGGACTTAGGTGTATGAATTTCACTAAAACTTTAACTGCCATAATGATGACTTTCTCAGGTACAATCTATAACTCCTTGAAATTCGGAGGAGACTGCAACACGGTCATGGGGACCAGTAAAGAGCAGCCATTTCGCGACGCGGCAACGACAAAGATACAAGAGGCTTTCCATATAAGACGGGATCAAATTTTCAACCTTGAAATCACGTGCGGAAGCATCATTGTGTCCTTCTACATCAATCAACTTGATTCGTCCTTTCTCCAACATAATATAACTAATATCGGAAGAATTACTACTTCAAACTTCACGGTAGCACTCCCTGATGGTACATCATTCACGGTATTCCAAGCTGACGTCGGATACGCTCCTGGTAATATCAGCATATTTATGCCACCAAAGCCTACTATCCCTCCAACAACCGCGAGGCGGTACGAGATTGTGTTTGACTATACGCCTGCCATGGCTGCCGTAGCACTCGGTATCGCTTGTATCGTGTTGTGTGTGTGCTGTACTTGTATCATTCATTCGTGGTATTTAAGAAAGGACAAGTTTACCGAGTACAACAGCATGACGATAAAAGAATACGAAGAAAAGATGAGAGCTAAGGAACAGAAGGGAATGAAAAACAGTGATATTCCAATGACAGGTAAGAATTTTGAGAACTTTTGATGTTTGCATCATAGTTAATGGAGTGGAATCATGTTTGCATGGAACATTTGTTTGCATTTTTTACTCCTGAAAAGAACAAGGAACACTTTTCTATTTTCGACTCTGATCTAAACGCGAGATGTTGAGAAAACACGAGAGAAGTCTAGGAAGCCACCACGTGTAGTCGATGAAACAGTGTCCAGCTTCTCAAGTGTTCTCTCAACATCCCGCGCGTGTTTAGATCAGAGTCTAAAATGGAAAACTGTTTTAAATTTTCCGCCGTGACAAAATAGAATTTTGGTGGACGTCAATAAAAGGATTTCCATGACATTGTAGAAAAACACAATTTTTTCAAGAGCATCTGTCTATAGAATGTCTTGGAATTGTCTGCAGTTGATTGATGTCCACCAAAACCTACCTCGTTGCGATGACGATCAAACCGGAAAAACCTCCACTCCCTGCTACTGCTTATTTCCAAGAAGAAAAGAGTATTGCATGAATCTCAAAGCGCAGACACATGGTGTAGCATTGCGCGCAATATTGCAGGCAATGTTGCTGAAGTAGGATCGTTTTCCATATTTCAGCAACATTGTGTGCAACAAGTTGTGCATGCGTCGTGTGACATGGCTTGCAGCATCGATTGCCTGCAACATTGCGCGCAATGTTGCACCGTGTCCATAGCTTCAGAGTGGACGCAAACTTAAGAAGTTTCATTATACATAAGAAAATTATATTTTGTTTTTATTTCTCGTAGACATGGCAACACCCACAGCCCCGCCCACAAACACAACAAACTTCGACATGACCAATGAAGAGATGCCACAAGTCAATGAGAGGTGCCTCTCAAACTATGACTGGGCTCATACTTCTTATCTACCAGGCATGCTCGCCCGCCCAACCGAAACAGAAATGGAAGGTGCACCAAGACTCATCCTGGACGAAGACTCCGACTCGGATGAGGATGAAGGGCAGGACAACGAAGGATTCGAAAAGTCCACCCTTAACATTCCTCATTCGGTATCACATCTGAGCCTGGACAAATCGGATCTCGACGAATCCAACGATGCTTTGTCGCAGAAAAACTACGAGTCTCCTCCTCTTTACGATAATGTCACCGATGGCCCTGAAGACAGCCGAGACCCCGAGCAGCAAGATATCTACGATAATGTGGACAACAGCTCTAACGGACAGCCACCATCACCACCACAAACTGAACCTGAGTATTCTACGATTGAGTAATGCCTCTATACACCCCTTTCACGTGACGTCAAAGCAGCTCAATTTGGAGGACAAAGCAAAAGAATCTCAATCTCCTGAGAATTGGAACCTATTGTTTTTCCACCGAATGGCTAATCACAAGAATATAACTTTTTTTGAATCTAAAATAAGGGTCCACTCTATCTCTTGATTATAGACTTATTTAATCAGAGATTTCAGGATCAAAATATTAATAAATACCAACGGTAAAGTAAAAAATGCACAACTTCAACAATACACTTTGAAATTCCACGCACATTCACTGAACATTGAATAATCTACACAAAATCAAGGTAACAGAGATCTCGAGATTGGACGTATTATATATAGGACTAAATTTGGGAGTTTTTTCTCACACCAGTCCCACGGTCCTCTGATATGATGCACCGCAAGGTAGCTAGTCAACACAACGATAAAGCAGAGTTAAACCCGTAGAAAGTATAGTACTTTGTGGTAATTTTTCCCAGGTTAAAGGGGCACTTGGATGAAAACGCCCCATATTTTGAAAGTCTGAATAGTTCAAGTATTTAAGAATAATATGACTCAATCATGATTATGAAAACCAGATTGGCAAAAAATTTAGCCTGGGAGCCACTCGCAGTTGAGAAATTTTGGTTCAAAAACTAAAAGAACAATAGAGTTGAGTAAATGACGTCATTTACTCACAATTTAGATGCTGAAAAAAATATATAATCTTTATCCGCAAATTTGACTGTGAAGAAAATATGTTGCTTGGCTACTATTGGGGCCATATAGATAAGTTTAACCAAGTTTAAAGGCATTTCCAATTTTCATCGATTTTCATCCAAGTGCCCCTTTAATTCTCTGCTCTCTAGAAAATATTAACACAGGCAACCCACAACCAAAAATATATATAATCATTGATTACACGATTTTGAATTTGTATACCTAATCTGTTTATAGCCCTTTCAAGATTTCAAATTATTACAAAATGCAATTAATTATACCTTTTATAGGCCCCTTGCACGTGACGTCAGAGCAGCTCAATTTGGAGGGCAAAACAAAAGAATTTTAATCTCTTGAGAATTGGAACCTATTGTTTTGCTCTCCAAATTGAGCTGCATTCCGACGTGCTGCAAGGGGTCTATATGCTACCTAGGTATGCTTTAGTCATAAATTACACTGAAAAATGTTGAGAGAAGTTGAAAACAGAGCCTCTATAGCTTGGGTGTAATGTTTTCCCATCTTTTCGGACCACGTGTCATTCCCTAGAGTATCATTTATTTGTTTAACGGTTGTGGATGAGAAGACACATGAATATAAATCTCATTCTCAAGAGAATGACACGCTCTGAAATGAAAAAAACAATACACCTAAGCCAACGTCATTGATCAACGAAGAATATATAATGCCCTTGAAAGGAAAGACACATAATATGAAATGGAAAAACATTACACCCAACTATTATTGCCGGGTTCTACAGACCATCAAATTAGAAAAAGAACATTTTTTTATGTTGATCATAGTCCCCCTCCCCTTTCCTTTCCCCTCCCCCTCCCCCCAATGAGCCGCTACGCAGGCTTTGTTGATTATGCAGGGAGTGATTGCTCGATCGGTCTCCCAAGCCAGAGGCTTGTATTAAGCATTCAATGCCAGATCGAATTGGAATATGATTTTTTTTGCGGAATGAAGTAGAACGAGAGTAGCCCCGCTGGGCTCAGTGTCGTATGTGAGTAGAGTTGTTTGTTGGTTCTCTCCTGTGCTTCGAGGGTTTTTCCGGGTTCTCCGGTTTTTCCTCCCTCCTCAAAAATCAACTTCTATATTCCAGTTGGAATGCATTGGAGGAAGAGCCACTCGGATTCCACTGTTAATTCTCATTTACTATTACTATTATTGGCATTTTATTAGATTCTTTGAGTTTTTTTGATACAACTTTGCGGGCTACTGGCCTAAGCTAAGTTGTGATTAATTACATTTTTTTTCTTTTTTTCCCGGTCTTGTTCCTTATATTCCTTATTCCTTTTAAGGAATAAATTCCATCTTGGTTCATCTTACTTAATATAGGTATAGAATGTTGTAGTGATCTCAGCGTTTTGGTGGATGATCCACTTTTGGATTATTAGTATTATTATATTATTATTATTATTATTATATTATTAATAGAAGTAGTGTATTAGGAGACTGACGCGAGTTAGTTAGTGCGCATGCGCAAGAACAGCTTGTACAAGGCAAGATGGCCAATGTTTAAGCATGCTTTCCAATAAAAGTAGAATCCAAACCATCCTGTTGTGAATAGTCTTTATCAAGAGAGCATAAATAAGAGAGGGAAACTTCTTAATACCACGCGCGCGACGCGCGCCATGTGAATTCCCGGTTGGGCTATTTTTAGCATCCAAATTGGTTTGGTTTCTAATTTTTTGATGGCGTAGACGTGTGCGCGCGCGTTCAAAACAACATACTTTCCGTCGATTTTTCTCACTTTTTTCGACAAAATCTATTAGATAAAGCAAAAAGATCAGGATTGTCTATGTTCTGTTCTCTGATAAAACACGACTGAGGCTGTTGAACACTCAAAAAGACGCGAAAATTAGGTTTTTCCCCAAAAATCTTTAAATGCTTTCGCTACTTCCAGGTTTGGATGAAGCACACAATTTTTGACGTACTGGAGTAGGGTGAGGCGAAAATTGACTTTATGCGAATACTAAAAATAGCCCAACCGGGAATTCACATGACGCACGCGATATTAAGAAGTTTCCCTCTCTTATTTATGCTCTCGTCTTTATACGATATTACAGTAACCAGTGGCTAACAAACCTGTGGCATTCATTCATTCCATGATCGAGTTGGACTTTAGAAGTTGATTTTTGTGGAGGGAGGAAAACCAGAGAACCTGGAGAAAAAGAAAAATCTTGAAGCACAGGAGAGAACTAACAAACTCTACTCACATGTTGCCGAGTCCAGAAATCGAACCCAGATCTCATTGGTCAAAGGCAGTGCATTAGCACAGCCAACCACCCATCCTTCCTTTATTCCTTTACTTCCTAGTTCAGATTGTGTGTCATTTCCCTCAGTATTATTTTGTTGTTTACCCAGTAACACTTGTGAAGTTAGTTTGATCAATATGGATACAATTCAAACAAAGAAATTATTCCGGTTTGAGAGATCAAAACATACAGTACATTGCATTTTTGCACCCAAAATTTATTAACATTAAACATTATAATATATAACTATCATTTTCTCTTTTACTTATTTTGTGTTCACATATTTTAGGATCTTCCTGAAAATCACTTATGTGAGCAGAGTACTCTAAAAATAATAATAATTATCATATGACCGTATTTCACTGTACGCGTGATTCTAAAAAAAACCTTTGGGGAAAATGTCGTCAGCAAAAAAAGTACGCTTTTCCGAAAAGTGTAATAATTTCCCGTTCGGACTCGCTGCCGTCAATCACGTAAAAACTACGCATTTTGATTCGCATTTATTAAAAACGCTTTGAAATCGATTTTTTATATGTGGTCATATGATAAAATGCTTATTGACTGAGTTAAGGTCGGTCCGAACGGGAAAATATTTGGCTCTCGGTCCTTGGCACGGAACTCGCTGCGCTCGTTCCGTACTTCAGGACCTCGAGCCAAATATTTTCCCGTTCGGACCTCCCACTCAGTCAATAAGTACATAATAGATATTAATAATAAAGATTATTTATTATTATTTTTTTCCTTAATTCCTTCCTTCCTTCCTTCCTTATTTCCTTTCTTCCTTATTTCCTTCATTTGGTTATAATTCATATTTTATAATATTTTGTCAGCTTTCTTGTGTGCTCTGATGAAATCATCTTGTATTTACTTTTCTCCCTGCCTGTCTCCTTTTTTCCCTCCCCTCTTTCCTTTCTTCTTTCATTTGGTTATATATTCATATTCTTTTTATTCAAATAGACATCAGCTTACTTGTGTGCTCTGATGAAATCATCTTGTATTTCCTTCATTAACCCCTCCTTACACATAACATCTAGTGCTACCATGGCTAAAACCTTACACTGAATCAGAGTCATCCTGTGTGCCTCCTCTCTTCCAGAGGCAGTGGTAAATGCTTCAGTGTGATTAGGTTTGTCAGTGTCAATATCGAAGAAAGGATGTATAGATGGTTTGACGTGGGATACATTACCCATGTCTGTTGAGCCAACAGCAGCCTTCTCCTGTTCACTCCTGGGTGGAAACGTGAGACCTAAGTTTTCTGCATTTTCCTGGTAAAGTTTTCCTAAGATTTCATTTGTTGCCACATTTGAATATGGCAGTTTATCCCATGCAATATCAACTGAACATCCTGAGGAAAAAATAAAAGAGGGTTAGAATTTCAATTTTTAATGACAAAATAAAATTATATTGTGCATTGATCATGAGCAGCTACAAGATAAATGAATTGAGTGCAAATGCAAAGACTTTATTTTTCTTTGCACATCATTATTTTCTAAAAAGAGAACTATAGCTAGAAAATGCAAGTTCAATTTCTTTTCATTTCATATTTGTAATCTTCAACTCGCATTTAGCCAATTATCTTGTGGGAATTTCAAACCCTGTAAAATAAACTTCGTGCATCAACAGATCGAATCAAGGGTGGCATAGGAGTATAGTGTACTTTATTATATGAAATAGAGTGTGATATTGAGTGACATCAAAATGATAAAATTGATATCCCCACTCCCACCAGTGGCCAGTGGGGATACAATTTATATCAACACTGGTGGTGTCAAATTTCGACTTTTTGCTCAGCAAGTCTCAAATTCTCCATTATTTTTCATCGAAGATTTCATATAATAAGCAGAACATTACACTCGTGAGAGATAATGTCAACACTCGAAGATAAAATTTGTATCTCCGCGTGACCATGTAATATCCTATATGTAACACACTCATGCACCCACTTCTTGGTAAAACACTTGACAAGATTTTTAAAAGTTCTTTTAATTCTTACCTGTTGCTTTAGCTGCTGCCTCAAAACACTGTTGTACCTTCTCCTGCAAAATCTCCATCTCACTCTCTGTAGGAGTTCGAATATAGTACCACAATGAAGCTTTATCTGGAATTATATTGGGTTTAACTCCACCATTAGTCAGTACACCATGTACTCGCCATGCTGGTTTCATCTGTTGTCGCATAGCACTCACGCTATTGTATGCCATAACAGCAGCATCTAATGCATTAATGCCTTCCCAGGGGAATGCCGCGGCATGGGCCGCATAGCCATTATATGTTACCATCACCTCTTTGCGAGCAAGACAAGTAGGGTATATACAGTTGAAGGGTTTTGGATGGACCATCATGCAAATGTCAAGGTCATCAAAGCAGCCGTTGTTTATCATGATGATTTTGCCGCCACCACCTTCTTCAGCTGGTGTACCTTGGACCACTACTCTACCAAGTTCTATACTTGCTGCCTCTAAAGCAGCCTTGAGACCTAATGATAGAGTTCAATCTGATTATTTGATGATAATGATGATTAATAATATATGATGTAAGAAATTGATTGATGATGATGATGTGATGATTGATTATGATGATCACTGATGACAATGATGTGATGATAACCATCTAAGAGCAATTTTACTTAACCCATGAAACTAAAATGACTTGTTCAGGGTTCTCACTCATCTGGAAAAATAAAATTCTCTGACTTTTCCCTGAAATTTGACCAAAAACCATTTTTCACTGACCACACTGTGCAAAAGTTTATTTTTCAAAAAAATGGTAGATCGACCACAGGAAGCCCAACTAAAAATTCTAATTTTAAGACATTTTTGTGAAGGCTGGCAGCAATTCCCTGACTTTTCACTGACTTTTGGTATTTAAATTGAAAAAAATCAATGACCAAAATCAAAATTCCTTGACAGTTCCCTGACCTTAAAAAACATTCAGAATTCACTGACTTTTCCCTGACTGTGGGAACCCTGTTGTTTATGGCATTAATATTATAAATAAAACAGTGAAAATGGTTCTACTGAACCCTATTATTTGTAATCATTGAAATTTAGTGAAGAAAAAACCACCGCTACACAGGGGTGTACCTGGGGGGATCCTACAGTAGTCCACAACTGGACCCACTTTTCTCACTAGCTTATTAATAATTTATATCGCAAAATAAAAGGAAAACAGCGCTCACACAGAATATTGAAGAAAAAACTGACATGATAAAAGTCGTTACAGTACCAGTCTTTTCCTGCTACTCGATAAAAGTGGATCCAGCTCTCGACTAGGATGCCCCTTGATCCCCCTTTTAATGCCTATTACAGTTACAGCAAAATAGTATCGAGGAAAGGGTTTGGCCAGAGGTGCAAGGGATGCGTGTCACCAGCAGTCTACCACTGATGCTAGGAGGGAATAGACGAAGCGTGGTGCTTGGCTGGTTACTGTAGAACCGTCTTCATCCTGAACACACCTAACACACTGATTCTGAGACCAATGGAGAGGGAGGGACCCAAAGTAAAGAGAGATGGGTGTGAAAGAAAAAAACTCGGATTCAGCATCCATGGCAAATCTACAGCGACCAGAGTGAACTTCCTGGTTGCCATGAGAAGAAGAACATTAACTTATGTCAACCACAATTGACACCATTCTTTGTAAGGGGGTGGACAAACCTCTGAAATGTTTGGGCTGCCTGTGTCATCATGCATTAATGCACCTATCAATGAAAGTCCCATTGGGGTATTCAGGCATGGGGTGGGGATTTTAAAAAAAATCCCTTAAAAAAATTCAAATGCCCCAGGATGGGGAAGCACTTGTCAATCAATGACACCACAGAATGGAAGAATTGTCATCATTTACCATAGAGTGAGCTTTTTTAAGTGATCAAACTCCTGGCCCAGGGGTACAATTACGCAAACTCTCTGATATCCACACTTGTTGTACATGAAACTGTGATCTCTTAGATACGCCTATCTATACAAGACAGCATCAGGACAGAGAACTTTCACATATAAGGCTACAAAGACATTGAACAATATGGACAAAGAACTCAAGGATCTTAGAATCAATCAATTTAAAAAACAATATAAAAATCATATTTTATCAAGTAAATAATATTTTATAGACATTTATCATTCGTTCACCTCATTCTTAATCTTTCTCAACGGAAGAATTTATTTTCATCATTTTTATTGTAAATTGTTGCTGAAAAGCCTTTTTAGGAGTATTCAATAAAGTATGTATGTATGTATGTACATGTTTGCTATCAAATCCCTATCCCTTGCCCGAATACCCCCCCCCCCCCCCCCCCCATCCCCAAACGGGACTTAGATTGATAGGTGCAATATAAGAGCTCAGTTTAGCAGTGAAAGCATTAAATTTATCTCACCTATAGCAGCACCAACACCAGCCTCGGAGATCAAATTATGACCACAGCCATGGCCTATACCGGGCAAAGCATCATACTCGCACAAGATACCAACAGATAATTTGCGAGATTTACCGGCAACAGCACGAAATGCCGTGTCTAAACCACCAAAATCTCGGCTCACTTCAAATCCTGCCTTATCCAAGAAGTCAGTCAAGACGCTGTGAGCGAACTTCTCTTGAAATCCCAGCTCAGGTGTCTTCCAGATCTTTTGATTGAGTTCGAAGAGTTCTTTTTCGATGTTGTCGATGGCTTTCGAAGCTATTTCCTTCAAATGCTGAAGACTTCCTTCGTCCATTTTGATCACTGGCCTGGTATCTCATTTGGACAGGGCACTAAGTATCGCAGTATCGCAGTATCCCCCCCCCCCCCCCTCCCACCATAGGTTTTGATGACACATTAAGAAAAGATTGATTGTCCGAAAATTAAAAGAAATCTGAATAATCGCAAGAGATCATGATCCATTGATAACATAGGTACTGAAAAATAAATACACCGTAAGATTCACTGCTTTGCAAAATAACTTAGTTTCGCGGGGATCGGGATCGGGATCGGGATCGGGACGAGGAGGGGAGGGAAAGGACGTCTGTTTTCTAGGTTCCCAGCCCACCCAGGCAAGCTGCAAGGCCTGGTTTCCAAGGGGATGACGTCACGGGCCGGTTGGAGTGAAAGTTCAGGTTGCTCAATATGGCGGACACGAGGTTGTATGAATTACTAGGAGTCACTCAAAATGCTAGCGATGCTGAGATAAAAAAGGTATAAACAACAATCTAAACAGCTAGTATATCCTCACTGATTATTAAACTACATGTAGGGTGAAAAATTTGGTTCAAAAACGCCAAGTTTCTCGTCTAAAATGTCGTCTTTTGTGCGTTAGGCCTACAGGAAGCGAGCTAAAGAACTTCATCCAGATAAAAATCCAGAAACCGGCGAACTGGTAAGAAAAGAAACTGCTCAAAAAATCCACTTCATATTTATCACAAGACGTCGAAGATTAATCTGACATTCCTTTTGTAGTTTAAAGAAATCAGCTTTGCGTATGATGTGCTTTCAAATCCCGAAAAACGAGAACTTTATGACAAATTTGGCGAGAAAGGACTACGGGAAGGGGCAGGCGGAGGTAAGTATCGCTTCTATCCTAGCTTTATGTTATACCAAATGTTATGCGATACTCTTATATCGTTATATTAGAATAATCTTTACAGGATAAGACATCTAGATCTCGTTATTAACTTTTTGGTTTCGCGTTATAATTGTGAATTACGACGAAAGCGTTGTTTGAGAACCAAGCACGTCATTCGACATACGAATTAATTTATGGTAGATCTCTGAAAAAAATTATGTAAGTGATTTTATACTTTTTCCAGGAAAATGTAATCATTGATTTTTTTCTTTGCTTCTTCTATTGAAATGTTCAAAAATAAGTTCCAACAACAAGAATTCTCTGGTTTGTATCTGGATTATTCTAATTGGCATGTTATTTACAAACAAGTACTGTACTGTGTATAAAACAATTATAGCGATACTTCATGTGACATACTAAGGCTTTGTCATTCATGTGCCAACCAGAGATAGGTTGGCTCAGAAGACAAGGCATTTTATGAATCTGAGCTTTTATGAAAATGGTATCTTATGCCATTGAAAATACAGCCAAATCAGAATGCCTGGAAAGCCATGGCATATTCTGTGGGATTCCTCTCTTTTTTCCTATCAACCTCTTCTGATATAAAAAACATAGTGCATTGTGGACTAGCTTGGGTACAAACATCTTTTGTTCGTCATGTCTTATATAGTGTTTGTACCCAAGCTAGTCCACAATGCATCATGTTAACTGGACTCATTCCTTTATTAATAATAATAATGATAAATCTTTATTTACTGTGGGCAACAAATACAGCAAGAAATATACTGAGCTCATTTCCAATTCGGCCCACATTCCCTACCAGAGACAAAGAACAAAAGACATAGCCGCCATGTTGGTTGACATAACAAAAGACACCATGAACATATCTTTTGTAAAAATCAACCAGAATAGTGGCTATGATGTCACATACATGTACCCTAAGAATAATGTTCTACAGTACATGTATTTATTATTATTTATATTCACTATTTTCATATTGCAGCGGCAGGATTTGATGATCTTCTCTCACACATTTTTGGTGGTGGAATGGGTGGTGGATTATTTGGTGGTAAGCTATATCGTAGTAGACCTTTACAGTTCAGTAAATATATTCAATATGCTTTACTGTGTGCCTTATATTATGAAGAGTATAGAGTGAAGTTTATATGAAGTTCACATTCACAAGAGGTGGTTAGTTACAAGGTGCAGGGGGTGCTACCAGAGTATAAACTCTTTCCTACTTGCTAAGCACAACATTTCACTTGCATTTTGCGAGTTTGTGAGTGTTAAATTCATGCCTTGATATGTACACTCTAAGCACTGTAAAGTGAAGTCTTTATTTCACGAGGGTAACACTTAAAAGTGAAACACTTATAAACTTGTGACTCACTAGTGTTGCAATCCTTGAAACCAATTGTTTGTGATGATAAATCACAGAGATATCCATTCAAAATTTGGCTCATCCGAGTCACTCATGGATGTATTTGTCTATTTAAAGAAAAGGTCATGGGAGCCAAAGGAGTTAGACAATAAACGTTGGGAGGCAGGTCATTCCAAGATCCAAGAATAGCTGGAATGATTTCCCTTTCCTTTTATCATTCCTGTCTCCTCTTTTTTTCCAAGACTGAAGTGAACCAACAGCCTCCAGCACAATATTTCAGTGCTGAAATAACTTAACCATCCAGTTGTCTATAATGTTAACTTGAGGATTATTTTTAAAGGATTTGGAGGAATGAGGCATAGAAGAAGGAGAGGAGAGGACATGTTTCACCCTTTAAAGTAAGTATTTGTAATGAGAAAAGCTTTTGTTTTAGTATACATGTATGGGAAAGTAATATTTTAAAGATGAGAAAGAAGGTTTTCTAAACATCAAGAAGGCGGTTGAAGATCATTATTATGTGTACATAACTAAAACTTAGTATATATAATGGCTTCCAATTTGGCATACTTCCACTCACACACACTGCCATTACATTTAATGTAATATTCTGTGCAATAGCATACCACTTGAAAGTTGAACATTAAGAAACCCTGTTTGTTGTCAATCACCACTGCAAGTACAACAATGCAAGTACAACAATGGCCTCATTCACCAGTAGCTTCGGAACTAATACTGCGAGCCTGCCTTATTGTTGGCAATGAGGGTGGTTAATGCCAGGGTTTATTGCATCCTCAGTGGTTCTTTTATGTTCCTGAATACTCAGAGACAGGACAGTCATTTTTACCGTGGTCGTCCAAGCCATGTGAAGGTCTTACCATTTGCAAATAATATTGTAAAGGTAGCACCTTCTCCTCAGATATTTTAAGGCCCTGAGGATTGAACCCAAGACCTCCCACATGAAAGTCCACTGCTCAACCAACTGAGCCAACCGGGTGGCGTTGGCATTGACAAGCATTGATCAAGGTTACTAATAACTTCATTTGCTTCAATAGAGTTACACTGGAGGACTTGTACAATGGAAAAGCTACTAAACTACAGCTCAGTAAGAACATTATCTGTCCTACATGCAATGGGTAAGATAAATTCCTACTTTTCAGTTAGTGTTAGTGAAGATTTCAATCACAATAGACTTCTTTAACTTATTTGTAATGTTTTCACAATTAAGACCATGTGCCATTCTCTTGAGAATAAGATCCTTTGTTTGAGTTGTATCGATTTTCATGTGTCTTCTCATGCACAACCATTAAACAAAGAAATGATACTCTAGAGATTGAAACATCCTCTCAAATGGAAAACATTGTGTCCAAGGTTGAGATGTCACATGGCGCGTTTGTGGTAGGGTGTGGACACAGCACCAAATGTAGAATGTTTTCATACACAGCACTAACATGGTCAGGGCATGGTGTGGTCCGTGCCGTAATTTTTTCATAGTCATAGGAAAGCTGCTTTATCTGTGTGAGACTTATAGTCAAATTGAACAAGGCATACTCTGTTTTTGCATTTTTGCACTCTCAAAAAAAGATCTACTGTAGTTTTGATGTTTTTAAGCCATACTATTGAAAAATCCATGGAGAAACGTAGTGTTCGTAACGTTATGAAATCAGTCTCTTCAGAATTCCGATTAAGAATACCATCGTACATGGGTTTATTCATTTTACAAAATAAAGTTTTAACCATGTGAAGATTTGATAAATCGTTTTGAAATCTGTCTAGAGACCCACAGAATTCATAACGTTATGAAATCAGTCCATATATTTCCCAAATCTAACAGTTTTGGACTTGCTTGATCTTAACTTTCTTTTAAAAAAAGGTAAAAATCATGGAATATATTTTTTTTTAAATGTGCTCTTTATCAAAATACCCCACAAAGTGATGATTTTTTGGCTAAATTTATCAATTTGTATCATAAAACCATGAAATCTTAGGTGGGTGCAAGAATGCAAAAACAGAGTTCACCTTGTTTTATTGACATTGTTTTCTAATGTGAATGATATTTTTGTAGAGTGGGAGGTAAAAGTGGAGCCATGAGAACCTGCAGTGGATGTAAAGGAAGAGGTGTTAAGGTTACCATTCGACAGATTGGGCCAGGCATGGTCCAACAGATGCAGTCATCTTGTAATGATTGTTATGGAGAGGGTAAGTCGCATACAATAAAATACAATACAATAAGTTCATTAGTATATCCCAACAAGGGTTACCATTCGACAGATTGGGCCAGGCATGGTCCAACAGATGCAGTCATCTTGTAATGATTGTTATGGAGAGGGTAAGTCGCATACAATAAAATACGACACAATAAGTTTATTAGTATATCCCAACGGGTTTTCAATAGTAATTTACAATCCTAATCCTAAGCTTCAAACTATTAATCCTAATCTTAATTCTAGATGTATTATTTAAACTACAAAAGATAGTAATCCTATACCTACAGTATGACATACACATTGTGTAATCCTAAACCTAAATCTTAATTTAAAACCATAAAAACTTAATCCTATTGCTCATCAATATACATCACTTTTTTCATCCCTCTGCAAAACTCAGAAGAATGATGTACATTTTATTTGTTTGATCGAGAGATCTTTACTGCGATTCTCAATACTCTGCGAACTCAGATATTGAATGGCTTGTTGTGAATTTGGTTTTTCACTGCCGCCAGTCAAAAATACAAAATGTACCAAGTGATTAGTTTTGATTGATGGCAGTGAAAAAATGAAAAAGAGGCATTTTTTTGGGCAAGATCATGCATGCTATAGAGACTGCCAGAAAACGCATCAAGATCATCTCTGTACCTGCAATATTTTTGAAAGTGCTCACCCATCTCGAAAATGATCTATTGTGGCTGGCTAGAGGATTATGAGAATCATTCATTTATTGAATTTCATATCATCCATTCATTGATGCCATCCATCTTTTCATGAGCATTTGTTTATTCATTCATTGTCCAGCTCACTTTAATCATTTTGTAATACATTATATTTTGTGTTTAATGCAGGTGAAGTAATCAACCCGAAAGATAGATGCAAAAAATGTGAAGGGAAAAAAGTTACCAAAGAGAAGAAAATACTTGAGGTAATGAACTTACAGTTCAAGTTGGATTTTTGTGCATTTATTATAATGTTTTCTATTTTCAAATCATTCCCTGTTGTATTATCACATATCCATTGGACTTGTGAGTTAACCATTCCCTTGCCTTGGATCAGCCCAGAGGTTGTTTCAGGGTTCAATCTGTGAGTTAGCCATGCCCTGACTTAGATCAGCCCAGAGGTTGTTTCAGGGTTCAATCTGTGAGTTAACCATTCCCTGACTTAGATCAGCCCAGTGGTTGTTTCAGGGTTCAATCTGTGAGTTAGCCATGCCCTGCCTTAGATCAGTCCAAAGGCTGTTTCAGGGTTCGATCTGTGAGTTAACCATTCCCTGACTTGGATCAGCCCAGAGGTTGTTTCAGGGTTCAATCTGTGAGTTAGCCATACCCTGACTTAGATCAGCCCAGAGGTTGTTTCAGGGTTCGATCTGTGAGTTAGCCATACCCTAACTTAGATCAGCCGAGAGGTTGTTTCAGGGTTTGATCTGTGAGTTAGCCATGCCCTGACTTAGATCAGTTCAGAGGTTGTTTCAGGGTTTGACCTGTGAGTTAGCCATGCCCTGACTTAGATCAGCCCAGAGGTTGTTTCAGGGTTCTATGTGTGAGTTAACCATGCCCTGACTTAGATCAGCCGAGAGGTTGTTTCAGGGTTCAATCTGTGAGTTAGCCATGCCCTGACTTAGATCAGTCCAAAGGCTGTTTCAGGGTTCAATCTGTGAGTTAGCCATGCCCTGACTTAGATCAGCCCAGAAGTTGTTTCAGGGTTTTATCTGTGAGTTAGCCTTGCCCTGACTTAGATCAGCCCAGAGCATGTGTTTCATTAACCTTTAGAGTACCTGCTTGTAAGGCCAAAAGAAGCCTTAGCTGTATGTACCTACAGTATTTACAAAGACATTCCTCTCTCATGTTCTCATTATTTTTTTTTATTAACCCCCATTTCTAAATTCAGTCCTTTGATGTTTGTTTATTTCATTATCGCAGGTTCATGTTGAGAAAGGCATGAGTGACAACCAGAAAATCACGTTCCGTGGAGAAGGAGACCAAGAGGTATTGACAAAAATAATAGTTTTTGATGCTAAAGCATGCACCAGTATAGTTTGGTTCTTTCTTGGTGTAGTAATACGGAATATTATCGTAATAGAAATTTGCAAATTTATGCAAAATACTTCCTTTGTTACAGTAAACAATATTAAGCAATTATTGGACGAGGTTGAGCAAAATATTGTGATTTGTTAGTGGCAAGCAAGCATTTATTTGCCGTTGCCGAAGGCAGAGGCAAATAATTGCTTGCGAGACACTAACAAATCTCGATATTTTACGATAACCGAGTTCAAGAATTGTTTTATCATTCAAATTATTTTTTCTAATATTTGAGGGGAAGTGCGCACAAGTCAAACAATAACAAAGAAGTCAGTTCATTGTTTTTCAGTTCAGGGAAGCGAGCCATTGTCAAATGCAACGTTACTGCGAATGAGCAGACCGTTTTTTGCAGCAAAATGGCTTTGCATCGTAATGCGCATGAGCAGACCGTTATTTGTAAGCAGTTATTTGCAGTTCTCTCGGCCAATCAAAATGACGGAAAAAGCAATTTGAATGATAATGTATTTTACTGCACTTATTGGAAGAACCAGGGAGATGACATTTCAAAAGGATTTAAAAATGTGGTTTTGCGGGAGGAATCCCAGGGCTAGAATTTCAATTTTTTTCATGAGATGATAAACTTATCTTGTGCGTTGAACAGCTAGTAGATAAATGGAGTGAACTCAAATGCAAAGTCTTTATTTTTCTTTGCATTATCAATATCTTCTTAAAAGAAAACCAGCTAAAAAATGTGAGTTCAATTTCTTTTCACTCAATATTTTTAATTTTCAACTCGCATTTAGCCAATTATCTTGTGGGAATTTCGAACCCTGAATCGCTCCTCTAAAAGCATGAGAAACAAATGTTTAGGGATGGTGTAGGCAATACAGCAATACGTTTAGTGGTTCGAGTCCCAGCTTCAGCGTATGATAATATTTTTAAGAGGTTGAGGAATAGTATTGTGTCTACTCAATCTTATAATTATTGGTCATAAATTTTTCTTTTGTTGGTGCTGGTGTTGTTGTTGCCACTGCTGCTGCTTGTGCTGTTGCTATTGCTACTGTTGTTTCTGCAGCTGTTGTTGATGCTGCTACTGTTGTTTCTGCTGCTTCAGTTTTGTTAGCTCATATATATTGCTACTGCTGCTGTAATTAATATTGTTGACATGCCTGCCATTGCTGCTGTTGTTACTGCTGCTGGTACTGTTACTACTGCTACTGTTGTTTCTGCTGCTTCAGTTTTGCTAGCTCATATATATTGCTACTGCTGTTGTTGCTACTACTGCTGATGTAATTAATGTTGTTGACATGCCTGCCGTTGCTGCTGTTGTTACTGGTACTGTTACTACTGCTACTGTTGTTTCTGCTGCTTCAGTTTTGCCTGCTCATATACATGTATATTGCTACTGCTGTTGTTGCTACTACTGCTGCTGTAATTAATATTGTTGACATGCCTGCCATTGCTGTTGTTGTTGATGCACCTGGTCTTCAATCACTGCTGTTGTTACTGCTGCTGCTGTTGATGCTATTACTGTTGTTGCTCTTGCTGCTGCTACTGCAGTTGTTAATGCAATAGTCATTGATGCAATAGTCATTGAGTATTACAACCAAGATTACATTGTTATTTTATTCCCTTTTTTGCAGCCCAATGTAGAACCAGGAGATATCATTCTCATATTACAACAAAAAGAACACGAAGTGTTCACCAGACAAGGCATGGATCTGTTCATGACTAAAGATATAGGACTTGTTGAAGCCCTTTGTGGCTTCCAGATGGTTATCAAACACTTGGATGGCAGAGATATTGTCTTGCATTATGCAGCAGGATACATCATTGAGCCAGGTTAGTACATAGATAATTAATAAATGAGGGAAGCAAGGGTGGCGCAGTGGTGAGAGTGCTCACCTCCAACCAATGCAACCGAATTTGAGTCCCGCCTTGCTTGGTGTCGTATGAGATTAGAGTTGTTTGTTGGTTCTCTCCTGTGCTACGAGGGCTTTTCTCTGGTTTTTCCACAGGTAGCCCAAGCTATGGTTCTGAATATATATAGAGAGAATGTATAGCATATTTTATTATATCCATTTTGAAATCACTAGCAAATCCTGTAATCTGATTGGCTCTCAGTAGATTGATTCAATCACAAATCGCACTATTTTGAGTCCGAATCGCATCTTTTTGTCAGCCAATCACAATGCAACACTAGAAAAGGTAACCAATCAGATTACAGGATTGTATGTAATCAGCCAATCAGATTACAGCAAATAATGAACATAAAATGTAGCTTTTTTCAAGTTTGACTGCAATTTTTTGTTACAAAAAGAAACAAAATGGATGATTTTAACAGCTACTTATTAATAAATACTTTTGTACTTATCACAAATTTAGTGTCTATCTAATATGATTTCCAAATGGATATAATAAAGTGATAATTGAACTTCGTGTCGTGCAATTTTGGTCTGATATCAAACTTGCGATTTGTTATCGCCCGTTTGATATCAGACCAAATTGCACTCCACTTAGTTCAATTACCATTATTTATTGTTTCACAAAACATGCAATAAAACATTGATATACCGGTAAAGAAACAATAAAATATGAAATTTATTTTATTTTAAAGAAATTTTTTGATCTGCCATACATTCTCTCTCTATATATTCAGAACCATAGCTTGGGCTACCTGTGGTTTTTCTCCTTCTGCAAAAATCAAATTCATTCTTCTAAATTCCAATTCAATCTTTGGGTCTTTACCTAGTTGAAGCCTAGATCTGTTGTGATTGTACAAAGCAGTGATACAACAGCCAAAGCTTAAGATATTCTTAAATAAATGGGATTTTAGCAGTGGCATTTCCACAGAGTAGCTATTCCAATAAAATTCCAACTGGAATTTAGAAGTTGATTTTTGTAGAGGGAGGAAAACAAGAGAACCCAAAAAAAACCTGCGAATCACAGGAGAGAACCAACAAACAACTCTACTCATACCGGACATGGAGCCAGGTGCGACTCAAACCTGGGTTGCGTTGGTGAGAGTGTGCACCTCTCACCACTGCACACCTGTTGCATTCCAAAAGATAATCAGACACAGACAAAACAGACAGTGTAAAACATGTGTGCAAGCTTGCAATCTGGGGATCAAGGGTGGTGAAATGATAGTGCACTCGACATAAGTTGGCTGCATTATAAATCTCGGTAAATTTTGTGATTGGAAAATGTAACAAAAATATACAGCTCTTTCAAAAAAGTTTGATGAAGGTTTTGTTGCATGTTGCATAACAAGCACAATATGCATTGTGTTCGGTATATTTTCTTCTGTGCTGGCATCATTTACAATATGAATTTATCATATGATTATCAATGACCTTCCTATATTTCTCTATTTCAAAAATTTGATATTTTCACATGTGAAGATATCATCACTATGGTTACATACTTCTTATAGAAGAAAAAAGCTCGAACAATCTTTCTTTTCTTTTTCATTGATAATTATATAATAAACAGAATATTACATGTACACACCGAACGCATTTCATTTCACTAGTATTATCCTCAATTGTGCGTAAATATTTACGGTGTTCAGCTTACCCATGAGATTAATATCGCCCTGGACCCCCACAGTTGCCACATATACAACATTGCCTGGCTGCGTAACCAGCGTGGTTGGTCCTTGTAGTGTAGTGGTTAACACGTCGGACTAGTATACCGAAACCGTGGGTTCGAGTCCTGCCAAGGGCATATGATATTTTTCTCTTAATTCTTTATTCTATTATTCACACCGAACGCATTTCATTTCACTAGAATATTACATGGGCGCGTTGAGATACAAATTTTATCTTCTCGTGTTGAAAATCTCTAACACGTTCGCTGCGCTCACTCGTGAGAGGTATTTTCAACACTCGAAGATAAAATCCGTATCTCCGCGCGCCCATGTAATATCCTCTATATAATACATTTCAAGCTTGATAAACAACAAGCAACATTCAACAAGATCTTGTTTGATGAAGGTCGCAGTATCACGACTGAAACGTCAAAATAATTCAAATAATCAGAGACAACCCTTTTGTTATAAATTACTTCCCCAACCTTTTTTGGCTGGCTACCATTGTCAAGCATCATCTAACTGATACATATCTTTCCTGGTGTTATATCTGTTGTAGACTGCATAAGAGGCGTGGTTGGAGAAGGAATGCCTATACAAAAAAACCCGTACGAAAAAGGAAACCTTTATGTAAAATTCAATGTCGTATTTCCCGAAAATAACTTCCTCGACCAAGAAAATATTCCGGTAAGTCACAGGTTTTTCTTTTCTCTGTACAGTAATGTTATCTCTTCTGAGGAAAAAATCATTGAATGAAAATTTACTACAAATGATTAAAACTACCGCCGCCCGGTTGCCTCAGTTGGTTGAGCACCGGACGGGAGGTCGTGGTTCGAGTCCCGGCCGGACCAACACTCAGGGTCTTAAAATAACTGAGGAGAAAGTGCTGCCTTTGTAATTACATCTGCAAACGGTTAGACTTTCAAGTGGCTCGGATGACCACTTTAAATGGCGGTCCCGTCTCTCCACACTTCATCACTAACCAATATCGGAGGGACGTAAAAGAACCACTGAGGATGTAAAGAAACCCTGGCAGTGACCAACCTCAGTGTCTACACCTTATACTAACCACTTCTCATGATTGTAAAGCGCCTTTGATTATATACGAAACTTTCATTTGTGAGCTGTCAGTCAAAAACCACCTCTATACCGGTGTCTTCACAGAATAAAAACTATTGGATGTATATATTATTTTATGAATTTATAATTTGCGCTCTATCTTTCTTCATTATTGTTGTATTTCTTTACACAGAAACTCGAAGCCCTGCTTCCAGCCAGACCAAAAGCACCTCAAGTCAGCGAGGATGCCGAAGAAGTCGACTTGGTAGAAGTGGATCCGACGTACGAGGAAGAAAGGCGGCATAGAGAAGCTTACGAGGAGGACAGTGACGACGAATCCGGGGGAGGACCTTCGCATGTGCAATGTGCACACCAATAATTTATTAATAACGGCTTCTTCTTCTTCTTACAAGAACTTTGATATCAATTATAATATCAGGAGGACCTATGTTTTTTTAGCTTTAAAGTATTTCCATTTGAGCTGCAGAATAATATAATGGCGCGGAAATACGAGCAACAAAATCGTGGAAATTGTCGCGCACTATTGTCGTGTTAATAGACCATTTCACGGTTGTCGTCGCTCAACCTCAAACTCGATAGCGTGTAATATATTCTTTAGAGTTTGACTACAGCTCACGGTAATTTAAGGAATGTACACATCAAACAATAGACCATTTTCAAGATGCACGAGTGCCTTCAAAATATCTATTGAAACACTTTAAACCTCCACGGGCTTTAGCCAAATTCTAAAGAATAAATTACACGCTATTGAGGTTGAGCGATGACAACCGTGAAATGGTCTATTGCAAGTTGCAGAGCCGCTCAATGTTTCTGATATTACCATCCCGCGCGCAACAAATTTTCTTTGTTGCAGCAAGTAAAAAGAGCTTCCTACTTCTGCAACAAAGTCGCACAACAAAATTTTGTTGTTGCACGGGGCGGTAATATTAGCCACATTCATTCTACAACTTGCAACAACGTTGCGCGACAAGTTGCGCATTCGTTGCTCGTATTTCCGCGTCTTAAGATAGTGGTTATACTTGACCCGTGAAAAAAAAATTGATAGTTTGAAAGAAAACAATGTAAATAAAATCTACTAACCTTCGTACTATTTCACGAGTAGTTCCAGAGGCACTCTCGCTCCAGTTCTTCTGGGTCGTAGGATAGTATACCGAGAAGCACTGGAGCGAGAGAGCCTCTGTAAGTCAGGGTACTTATTTCATGGGTTAAGTAAAACCGCTCTAGACATTGTCTTATAGTCGAATAAAAACGAAAAGGGATAGGTTTTCTGTCTACTTGTGTATTTTAGACTAATATATATTTCACAGGTTAAATGGAATAAGTTTAGTTGAATGGAGTGAGAGCATTGTACCAAATGAAATAATGAAAGTGCATATGACAAAAATTTTGTTCGTTTCTAGAAGTATGAGAGAATTATATTTCGATATCAAAATCGGAATTAAAAGAACCAAAAGCAATTTTGGAACTTATTTTTCCAATAAACCCTCCTGAATTCGCTTGGATCATTACGAAACAATGGTTTGAAGTCGAGGTTGTCCTTGATAACTAAAAGAATCAAGTTCACTCTCGACTTGAAACCAGTGTTTCGTGATCATCCAAGCGAATTCGGGAAGTATAAGCCTTGCAAATAAAATGAAGTCGCATGGTCATTTTTCAAGGCAATAGCACGATTTCAAAAACAAAAATAGCGCTTACAAATATTTTTTCATTAATCATGCTATAGACCTCTTGCACGTGACGTCAGAGCAACTCAATTTCGAGAGCAAAACAAAAATTTTTTAATCTCCTTAGAATCGGAACCTGTTGTTTTGCCCTTCAAATTGAGCTGTATTCCGACGTGCTACCAGTGGTCTATATGCCTTGAAAAATGCCCTCAGTGCGTGACCAATTGATCATGTGACTAGGCCTTGTGACCAACATTCAAAAATGGTTCTTGCTTCTTTCAATCATGATTTTAATATCGGGATCAAATTCTGCACATACTTCTAGAAACGACCAACAAAATGTCATATGCTCTTTAAAGTATTGTACATTTAAGATTTAAAACACAAAATAGCGTTCAGTTGAATGAAAACAAGGCTTCGCTCTCAAGTATTTTGTATTTAGTTGAAACATTACTCCTGATTAATTAAATATTCTCAGTATTGATTCCATCTGAAGTGAATTCTTTTTTCTTGATTTAAGGTGACTGACTACTTTAGCAAGGAATAATTACAAAATGTTCTTAGAAAGATATTTTACACAGAATTTAACGCTGATTCCAAAAATGAAAAGAAAAATGGGGTGTCCCGAGCTCTTTTTCGAGATAATAAATTTTTAATATGACCATCTTGACAAGATTTCGAAAGAAAAATGGCGGAAATCAAGCTTTGCACACAAAAATTCACAACTCAATAATTAAAGAATTTCTAGAAGCAAATTTCTCAGGACATCTACTTTCAACATTATTTTTAAAGACTAACTAAAAAACATTGAAGAAAGTTTTAAAAATAAGCTAAAAATTCAGCTTCTTGTTAGCTCAATCAATTCACCGAAAAACATACTCAAACTACAACAACAAAAACACATGAAACGCTTTTTTTATAAGTTCTAATAATTACGTTTTTCTCAAACTTTCTCAAAAGATTGATTTTTACCTGTTGTTTTAGGAAATTCAAAGAAAAATTCAAAGAGTCCCGTGCAAAATTCGGGGTTTTTGCCCTGTTGAAGTTCAAAACGTGTATGGTTCCTTAATAAAATTTTGAAGGTTTTTATGCGGTTTTGAGCAATTTTTGTGCGCGCGCACATCGTGGGCTCAAATTGAACGTTCAAAAGTAGTCAGTCACCTTAAGGACGTAAGGCATTTGTGCGCATATATCTGACCTATCTTTCAGCCATGCTCGTTGCAATGTGCATCAAAGCTCACAAAGCACTCTGGGAAAGTGAGTTCTGCAAAAATGGAACAGGCAAATCAAAGGAACTATCAGAAGGTAGTTAAGGTAAAGAAAAAATTACTCTGTTATTTTCGTCTGCTGAAAACCTTTTATTTTCATAGAAAATGACGAAGGAAAAATTGTCAAATGAATTTTAAGACGAGGCAAAAGAGCGTAAGACTTCACTTTCCCATCATGCTTTGTGCTATAATTTCGAGCTCATGCACATTGGCTATTCGACTGCTTACCCCAACCCCATTTTTATCTTAATCATCCACAAAGAATTATATTAGATAATTTCTCAATGCATAGTTCATGATGGGTCATCTGGGGAAGTGTCTTACGGAACACCAACAACTCATTTTAAAATTATGAAAAATCATGAACCAGTATAGAATAGAATTCACCAGAAACTCTCGATGTGCCGAAACCAGTAAAGCTTGGTTTCCGGACTTCCCCTAAATGCCGGAAAAAAGTCGTCTGAAAAATGAAGTTTCGAGCGGTAACGTCATCTGAAGAATTAGCATTGTCAGTGTGACGTACCAAAAGGTCAACTGCAACGAAACCAAAACTGAGGAATGAAATATATAATATTTTTGTAACATCTGTTTGACAAAAAAATTTCCAACTCCAGTACCAATAAGTAAATTCATATATTAGAGAAAAACAAGTTGAAGCTAGAAATTCTTAGTTCGTCAATAGAGACAAATCACTAAACCCGTGAAATAAATATTAGACTAGTCAATTCGGTAGAACCTAATTCCATTGTTTTCTTTACACATTTAAAACAAGTAATTTTTATTTCACGGGTATTAGAGACTTCACTCAGTACTAAAAGTACTAAATGAATGAAATACTATAGTACAATAGTTTTGCTTTGTTTTGCGTTATGATAAGATCAGCTCCTTCTCTCGTGCAGACACTTCCTAGATAAAGTCACTGATAAGCTATTCCTGGGTGTATTTCTTGAAAACATCAAACTATCAGCATTATTTCGGCTGCTAGGCGTTGACTCTACAAGCCTTTGAGAACAATGCTGTCAGACCTCTTTAACCTGGGCGTAATGGACCTTTTTAGCTTCGTTGTTTGTTGGTTCCATTTCAGACCAGGTGATGTCAGTCTTGGGAGTTGATTCTTTCATGTGTAAATATTTTAATAAAAGAAAATTTTCTCAAGTCATGTGGTCTGAAATGGACAATTTGTATACGAAGCTAAAGAGGTCTGTTTTTCTCATTTCATACCTGTAAAGTATCATTTCTTTGTTTAACAGTTGCGCATGAGAAGACATGAAAATGTATAAGGAGCAAGGATGGCACAGTTGGCTCGGTGTGCGGCCTTCGGGGCGAGAGGGCCCGAGTTCGATTCCCAGTGATCTCCCAACCCTTGTCTCGACTTCTTCTTCTTTCCGTGTATCTTTGACTAGCTTTAAATACCGGTAAAAAGAAGCACTGATGGAGAGGGAGAGGGTAAAATGAGCACACCGTCGGCCTTAAGTTTATCAGTAACACTTAAGTAACAGTCACGAGTTACCGACGTTAAATAAAGTCGACCTTCACCTTTACCTTTAATTCAAAGGCAAAGAATCTTATTCTCAATAGATAAGAAACCAGGAAATACTCTTAAAAATCTTCAAAAGTCTCCTGACAACCTTTATAAAACCCACTTTTTTGCAGGGGAATCTGGTAGTTTACTCAGTTATAGGTTTCGTCCTGTAATTCGAGGGGTTTTTTTTTCGGTTTTCCCCCCTCCGCAAAAAAAAAAAAAGATTTCAAACTTTAAGATAAATTTAGGGTAAAAAACTGTGTGGGCTGATGCCACGAACATTGACACGCTTATCATTCATACGACCTCGTGCAGGGTCTGCTGTACTTCTTTAACACCATGTCCTTAACCCCTAGGTCACAGAAAAAACTCTACAATCAAGATAAATAGCTTGAGCTGAGTGATTCGGACCTTGGCAACACAACGATCTTTATTTTAATCCGAGTGATTTCTATAGATCGCAGACTTCATTTATCAAGCTTATCTGCCAAGTATCTTGGACGCATACCCGTGAAATGATACCGTGAACACCCTGATCTTTTCTGATAACGCAAGTATTACGTCACTTCCGGTAAACTATTTTTGGCCTGAGTTCTTTGGTGGAATTTCCCCTAACCGGCTGAAATCATTTGTGACTGTCTTTCGAGTTTCGATTCCAAAACAAAACAAATTTGATGTGCTTAATATTCTAAAAATAGTCCATTATTGTTCATTATTTGTCTTTATAAACACTGTTTGCAGCGTGTTTGGAATTTCCTTGTGTGCATTAAACAACTGTGGTATCAGATTACTTTAGATTAGCTTTGATTTGTTACTTGGAACGTCTCTGTAATGAATAACAAGCTTGACGTTTAGCATGTTCTTCGTAATGTTGACCCAAAATGACCTCGACTTTCTACGTTTATCTTTGTTAACAAGGTGAAAGGATACTATTCTCTTGTGTTTTGATTACATACTTGAACATTCTGTGGTAAAAATATTCTTTTTGAAGAGAATTAGAAGCAACAATGGTCCAGGAAAAACAGCTTGGTGCAAGAAGCGAAAGCGACTACGAGAGAAGGTATTTTAGCTTTTACAAATTCAGGCTACGCGTGTATCTATGTGCGTTTCTGTGTTTAGTAGCCCTGGCTTTTGTTGTGGCAAGTTTAATCATCCAAGTATTCAACTCTTCTGCTATATTTCCTAAAACGTACGAGATGGCAGAGGGAGATATGAGAATCATTAAAGTTTCGACGACATTTTGTGAAGGAATTTCACTCGAACAATCGAAGCTAACGCGAAGTCTCAGCACAGTAAGTCAACTGAAATTGGCCAAAGATAAAAACGTGGCAAACATGACGCTTGACATCTTGATTCCCTTCCGTAAATATTGGTACAAGTCGTATTATCTCTTAAAAGGCTCCTCGATTCAAATAGAAGCGAGTTCAGACAACTTCTTCCAGCTTTTGATTTTTAAGGGAAGACCAAACCTCGATGGATGGATTGACAAGGAAACCCGTCAACACACAGCAAGGCCGATTAACAGCAACAACCACAAGAAAAGGACGCGAATATCGTTTATTTACAAAATAACCCAGGAAGGGAATTATTATATTTTATTTCAACATATTTCTGGGGATTCTCGACTACCGAAATTATCGCTGGCGTTGTCTATAACTCGTCAACTTTACGACATCTCGCCAGCAGTTTACACTTGTAACGCTGCCTTTGGACAAAGCTGTTACACTCGGCTTTTGTTTAATTCCCATGAAAGAACATTACTTAAGGTTTCGGGGTCAAGTAAATACCTTTATATGAAGAATATACCTACGACTTGGTATTGTCAACCTCGTATATGGTTTTTTCTCGTGGTATTTGGCGTTGGTTATGTTTTCTGTGTGGTGCTTGGATTATTTGTTTATATTTTATTGATGAACAGAAAAAGAGAATCATTATTTTACCGGCCGCGTAAACCTAGTGTGAAGTCACAGAACAGTTTCTCAGGCTCTCTTAATCGTAAAAATAGCAGAAACGGGTCAATAAGAGGCCATCCAAGTCGCACTTCAAGCCTTCGTAGTCAAAGAAACCGTCCTTTATCAGCCAATGGTTCGCTAGTACGCCATAAGCATGACACTTCGTTACCTTCAGTCGTGCCTCATATTTACAAAGGGGACAATACAAACGAGGAAGATGCCGGTCAAGACGTTGATCGAGAATCAACATCCCCAAGACAATCGTTACTGCATCGCGCTCCTTCTTTAGAAAATCTTTCCATCGCTTCTTATGACACAACTATGTCTCTTCCGGTAACTTTTAGTACTTTCAAAAATCAACTTTTCGACGCGGAAACCGCAAGTTGTCATTCATTCGACGTGGATAGCAGTTTGAGACGATATCGGAATCGACATCACCCGCGATTCCATCAAGAATTAAAGAGAGATCGCGACATTATCAGCGCTCGAGTGCGCGCGCGCTTCGAGGCTCAAGAACACGAACAACGTGCTTCACATCAGAGTGACTCTCAGTTATACCAGGATAGCAGGAGTGTAACGCTTCCGACACGAATTTCTCCCGGTCGTCGTGCGAGACGTGATTTTTATCGTGAATTGGACCTCGCGCGTCAGCATGAGGGGGAACGTCGTCCTCATCATAGTGATACACAGCTTAGCTTTGACCAGGAAACCATGACACTTCCTCGAGAAGGTCGCGCTAAACGTGATTTTTATCGTGACTTAGATCTCGCGCGGAAACAAGATCGTGATTGTCATCAAAGTGATTCTGCTCTTGGATATGATCAGAAAAAAGATGTATCACCTCGAGATGGTCGCGCAAAACGCAACTTTTACCGGGACTTGGATCTCGCGGGAAAACAAGAGCGTGAACCACTTCTTTCTAATGAGATTGAGTCCCAAGATGATGCGAAATACTTGACACTGCCGAGACCTTCACGCGAGCGTCCCAAGCGCGACTTTTACCGCGATTTAGCACTCGCAAGTAAGCGTGATATAAATCACAACAAACTCCCAACAACCAAGGATAAGCCATCACATGCGCCTGACAGTGATTGTGAGAGAGATTGTGAACGGGTTCTAGAACGTCTTGATCTCTATCGTCCAAAATACAGCCAACTAGAAATGCATTCCGAACAAGATGATTCCGATCAGTGTTCGGTTGGTGACATACTAGACCGAATAGCCGACGAAGATAAGCCGAACGGGGTGGCAACTTTACCTCGTTCGCATAAAACATTAAGCAATGGTTATCCACCTCAAATGATAAGAGCCAAACCAGTTGAGGAACATGAGGATCATTTAGTAGTAATAGCACAAGAAGTGTCGGATGGTGAAATTAAAAAGGAGAAAAAGAACAAAAAGAACAAAAACTCGGGCAAGAAGGATGTGAAGTTACGAACTCACTCCAACAGGCGGAAGGATCATAATATTTGGAAACCTAGATTATCTATAGTGTCAGAGGTTTGATGGATTAACTACCGAGCCCGATTAGTACCATGCAAGTTTCGTGATTGTCGTGAAAGTCGAGAAAAAAGTCGAGAAAAAAGTCGAGAAAAAAGTCGAGAAAAAAGTAGGGGGAAAAGTCGAGAAAAAAGTCGAGAAAAAAGTCGAGAAAAAAGTCGGGGGAAAAGTCGAGAAAAAAGTGAAGAAAAAAGTCGAGAAAAAAGTCAAGAAAAAGTTGGGAAAAAAGTCGAGAAAAAAGTCGAGAAAAGGAAAATCAATCACAAAATTTACATGTCATTAATCGGGCTCCGTAATTAACTGTAGTTTTTAGTAGCACGCGCGAAATTGTCGTCGCGACAAAGTAAGTTTTGGTGGGTTTTTCATGACATTCCGTAGACACTCGCGCCCATTGAAAAAAAAATCGATATTTTCCTACAATGTCACGGAAACACTTTACAGTCAAACAAAGAAAACCGTGAACACCTAAAATATGTCTGGAATGTTTATTAGAACGTTGCTTGTAAAAAAGATTTTTCCCACCACAATGAAAAGAGCTTGTATCCGTTGTCTCGAATAAAAATCTCTAATTTCACCAGAAATAAAACTAAAATATGAAGTTTGAAACTTTTAAACGGGAAAAAACTTTGCGTGACGCGCTGTGATCAAACACATAAACATTCCAGACATATTTTAGGTGTTCACGGTTTTCTTAGTTTGACTGTAATTGACTTCCACCAAACTGCTCCTATTTTGTCGCGACAGTGAAATGTACGATCCCGCGTGTTGTGCTACTGAGAAGCACTTTAGAATAGCCACCAGCAAGGGCAGGACTACTGCTAGATCACCCAGGTCGTAGATCAGTATATTTCTGGTGATAATTGCTTTTCCAGACGTGAATGTAAACATGTAATTCTCTTCGTAAAAATAGGACACGCTGATAGGTGGGTTGGGTTGGGTTGGGTTGGGTCATGAATCCCTACTATGACGTCATATCACGCTAGCGTGACATTATGAGATATTTGATTTAATGGAAAAAGGAGTTTACTATCAAATTTCTCTGAATTATAATAGTAAAGTTGTAAAGTTTTGTAAAGATTCCCCTTAACTGTCGAAACTAAAGATATGAATTTTTGAAACAGGATTTTTGTGGAATTTTTGCAAAGAAATGTGTGTGTGTCAAGCCTGAGACTCGCCGGGCGTGCGATGCCAGACCACGTATTTTTCTTTTGCAAAAATGATTAGCTTCAAAACTTTATATTTTCATCAGCTTATTGGCAACATTCTTTACGAAACTTTGCAATTTTATTTTTATCAATGTGACATTTAATAGTAAACTCCTTTTTCCAAAAAATCAAATACCTTATAATGTACGTCCTATATGCCTGGCTTCCAATCGCAGGCTAGCGCTAGCCACATTAAAGACACTAAAAACTAGGAATGCTTCATGCAAAGACATCAGTAGGGTCGTCACGTAACGCGTCTCTACGTCTCTACAAAGTAACGTGACTACAACCCAAAGGACTTCAACTCCTCTCAACTCGGGAGGCTTCTCCAACAAAGATTTTATTCATTCATTTTTCACTTTCGATATTCTGGTTGAGTGATCGCGCATAATGCAATTCAAGACGAGGTTCCGGGGAAACAATGAACTGAATAATCCTAATATTTTTTAAATATATTTCCCCGGAACTTCGCCTTAAATTGCTTTATGCGCGATCACTCAACAAAAATATCGAAAGAAGAGCGTCACTCCAACCACTTAAACCACCCAAGAGTTTGTTTCAGTTTAAGAAAAGTTAATGTTATGTGGGAGAACATTACACTCAACCCGAAAGTTTGGCCTCTAGAAATAGATCTAGAAATAGACTTAGGAGAAATAGGCTAAAACATTTTTATTAAAGAATATATTTTTATTCTTGTGTATATGGCTGAGTGGCTTGAAGCTAGGCTGGCTTAGTGCCAAGCTACATTTAGAAATCTTTTATATTGGATTCGCTATTCTACGGTCTTACCAAAGGTCTCTTCACCTTGGATGTAGTGTTTTCTCCTTCAGATCATGTGTCATTCCCTAGTATCATTTCTTTGTTTAATGGTTGTGCATGAGAAGACACATGAATATGGATACAACTCAAACAAAGAATCATATTCTTTAGAGAATATTGTCTGAAATGGGACAACATGACGCCCAAGGTATACAGGGGTGTGTATTCATTGTCATAAGACAATCAAGTGCCCATGTAAAAACACGAGCCAACCACTAGACTTTGGCTGTCTTCACCTCAACATGGCAATGAGATGATCTTGGCAGTATAAACGCTTTGTGATGTCCCCTAGTGTTAAGCCGATTATCTTGATTAGCACTGAGTGTATGTACTCAGACATCCGTTTACTGAGACTGAATTACAGCTGTTTTTAAAGCAAGGTTGTCTCGTGAATACGGAGAACGTACTGCATAGCGAAATATGGGCAAAGTATTTCAGACCACATGTCATTCCCTAGAGTATCATGATGCGGATGAGAAGACACTTGAATATGGATACAATCCAAACAAAGGATCTTATTCTCAGAGAATGACTAACCTGGGAGTAACAAAACCCCGAGTTGGAGTCCGAGTCCGAGTTAGAGTTAGACTCGAGTTAGACCCCGAGTTAGACTTGAGTCAGAATCCGAGTTAGAAAATTATATCTCCGGTTTCAATGGTACTTTATGATAACGTTTTACCAATAAATCTTTAGACTCCAAGGTAAAACTTTGCAACTTATTGATATAGTTATTGTGAAAAGGTTGGCATTATAAATTTGTCAGCTGACTACCGACTATACAAGAACGGGAAGCCATGAGCGGATTTTTTGGACTCCATTGTCCTACCGGTTAGTCAAAAAAAACAAAGTAGAAAAAAGTAGAAAAACGCAAGGTTTCACGCGGAATTTCAATTTGAAATTCAAAATACACGGTATCTTTACATTCAGTTTTGACTGATGATGTGTATTGCAAATCGAAATATAATACATAATGTAACGCGAGACTTTATTGTAGTCTTTTCATCTGGACAACCTTGTTGAGATTGACTATATAATACAGCCGTCTGCTATTGGATGGAACAAAAACAAAAATAAAAACTTTTCTTCTAAAATGTCGCTCAATATTTAATACCAATTATATTTAACTCTGCATTCTTCGTCGCTTGAAGACATCGTGCGAAGTTAAGCGGCAAAGAATGAACCCATGTGGCTTATTAGTTAATATTTGGTGATTTAGTGATTTATTGGTAAAACTTGTCATTCTAACTCGGACACTAACTAACTAACACTAACTAGCCTGCATTGCAGGCGTTCTTCGTTGGTTCTTTCCGGGACGGGGAGGATTGGGGAGAGGAAGAGAGAGAGGAGAAGGGAACGCCTGCCCGCAGCCATTGTCTTTTTCAAATTCCCCGTTCGTACACGAACGCTTCGTCAATTATGATTGACATCTGACAATCAATGTAAAGATATTAAAAAAGTGATGTAATAACACGTCTGCAAAGGAAGAGGCTAGTGAAGAAGCCGAAGTTGCGATCGAAAAAAATACTACAGAATTTGACTTTAAGAAAGAGCAGAAATAAAACACTGAGCTTGTGAACGGTGGAGATCTCCTAGCATTACTTCTACTGGTTTTGGAAAAAGCCGCATGATTTTCCAATGTCTCCCTATAGCTAAATTATGCTCGATGTTGAAGAACACGACTTCGCGAGTGATAGTAGTCTGTCCTTTGAAGAGCATCGTAAAGGATCAGCTTTTAGAAGCAGCTCTAATGGGAATATATAACTGCAGAAACACAGGTCAGCCCAAGCTCTGTTTCTGTATTGAGCAAGTTATAGCCATTTCAAAATTAACCCTTCTCTGGCCCTTATAAAGATTGGGAACCGCTGGCTTCGGCGACTCAAATTTCCAAGTCGGCTCACTTCAGATGCAAATAAATCCCTCCATTTTCAATCTATGAAAATTCCGACGCCAGAACATTCCAACGTTGTTGTTGTGTAAGGTAAATATTCTTTCTTTCCTGAAATATTGCCGATTTGCACTTTAAAATTACATTTGCAGAGCCTACAATATTCTCCGTGATTGCTAACACCAGCAGACATAATCGCAACAATTTTATTTGACAGCTACACACATGACATGACAGTGTACATGTTTTTATCGGAAGTAAAATTTCACTTCCTTTTTACCGTGATTTGATTGGATAAGTTTTGACAGTTATATGATGGATTTTTGACAGTTCTCTTAAGAATCGTGCATAGTTAATTAGGGGCGTATTTGAAAAAGACAATGGCTGCGGGCAGGCGTTCCCTTCTCCTCTCTTCCCTTCCTCTCCCAAATCCTCCCCGTCCCGGAAAGAACCAACGAAGAACGCCTGCAATGCAGGCTAAACACTAACTCGACTCTAACTCTACTCTAACTCTAACTCGGACTCGGACTCCAACTCGGGGATCTGGGATTCCCGACTAACCTTATTCTTAAGTTAGCGGTGCCTTTACTTAGATCAGCCCAGCTACAGCGGTTGTTTCAGGGTTATTTGAAGGTTATTTCAGCCGACCCCGTTAGAATTATAATTTTTCATCAGAAAAAAGGGATAGGTCGAAGAGTTTAACAAATTCTATATTGTGATCCAGCTCAATCGCGACCACAAAAAAGGCTTTTCCTGACAGAATTGTTCTCTTCACAGCATATCGAATTCATTGATTGAGTTCCTGTGGATTGGCGGGAATGTTCGCGCCAAATGTGCAAAACGCGCGCACGCTCGCCTTCTCTCCTCTCCCCTCTCAGCCGGCTTGGACTTTTGTTACGCCGCTAGTAGCTGTGTAAAAGTTACACAGCTAATCAGGAAAAGGCAGTGATGAAAGAGTCAATCCTTAATAGACGGATCTTTGGTTACGTCAATGTTTACATTCTTGGTTCTGATTAGCATATGAATTTCACTTTTTATCCAAATTTACATCAAATTTGTCCTGAATATCGAAAGAGTTTGAGAGTTTAAAATTTTAGCTTGACACATGAAATATATTTTGCGTGAAGCGGGTTTAAAAATATCTAAATTTTACAGAGAATGTATGGGCTCATTAGCGTTTTTGCCACCCAGTAACTTTGGAAGTTGATATCTCGGAAAGTATTGCATGTAAAGAGCTAGAAATTTCGTAGACAAACAACTTTATTTATACAGTAATGTATCTTTTATAACTCCGCCGGGCTGTCTCTTTGTAACTTTACATCTTTGTACTCCGTTTCCGTCTTTGTAACTCTGTATTTCTATAACTCTGTATCTTCGTAACTTTGTATTTCGTAACTCGAAGTAGTGCAAGCCGAGAGTCCTGCATAGTGAACTCGTTTTCACCACCAGTTATATCTGTTTATTTGTAACTCTGTATTTTTATAACGCTGTATCTTCGTAACTTTGTGTTTCGTAACTCGAAGTAGTGCAAGCCGAGAGTCGTACGTGTATAGTGAACTCGTTTTCCCACCAGTTATATTTGTACAAGCTCAACCAGTTGTCAGTGCTGAGTGTTTTTCTAGGAATAATTGTTTTGCAAATATTATTTCTATTTGTTATCTTTATCTTATAGTGTTTTGATTTCAAGATAACAAGAACACAAATCTTTTGAAAACATACATGATAAGTGCTCTGTTGCTTTCAGCTTTCTTTACTATTTCTACAATCACAGGAACAGTCCTGTTGGGGGGGGGGGGGCAGGGGCGGATCCAGGAGGGTGGATTGGGTGGCTAGCCACCCCCTTTCTTGTAGGGCTTAAAACAGGAAAAATAGGTGCACGTACAGTGGAACCTCTATCTTACAGACATTCAAGGGCTGGGGGAAAGTCCATAATATACTAGAGGTGTCAGAGATATCGAGTTATTTTTACAAATAATAAATGTATGATATGAATTTTGCATTGCCTGGACCTAAAGAGTTGTCCGCAACCCTAGACCTATCCTTTTAATATTTTTTTAGAGTTAGCCAACCCCCTTTGTAAAATCCTGGATCCGCCCCTGGGGGGGGGGGGGGGGATTCGGGCAAGGGGTGAGATGTTTAAATGAAGAATGGTTAAATGAAGAGGATAAATTCGCCTATATTATAAACCCTAAGAAATCTATTCAAAAAACAGTAGCTAAGTATATATACGACTGTTTAAAAATAAAAAAAAGGATAATCAAAATTCGTTCATGAATGCTTAGGGAAAAGGAAAAAGATTTATAGTCCAACGGGCTGTGCTCACTGATATTCACAGTGGCAAAGCTGAAAATTCGATTTTTCAACACACGAGTTTCCAATTTGATGAAAAAGTGAAATTGCCACTCTTTATGACTGATTCTTACCAAACTTGAAAATTTTTCCTGATAGATTTTAATCACGATAGATGCTTTGATGGTTTTCGCATTCTAATGCAGATTATTCACGTGATTCCTGAAGGGGGCAAACATTTTCAAATCAACTCCGTCGATATTATCTAATATCAGTATCAGATATTGTATTCCATATATTCTGGCATGGGATAAAACAAGTGTAGAGTGTAATAAAAAGTCCAAGAGTCCAGTCCATGTTTTCTGTGTTTTACCCTTTGCCATGGCATTAGAAAAAAGGAGAAATATCCGATACCTTTTCGATATTGGGTATTCCAACGATACCGAACCTTTATGCAAATTAGAAGCAGGGCTTCGGGCATGAGAGGGTTTTCAATCAATATCATTCTTGGTTTGTTCTCTGCAAGAGACAGGGTAAAAATAAGGCTGTAAATAGTCCCTTTTAAAGGTAGCCGTGAGTTTGCATCAAAGTGAGACGAAGAGTGAGCTTGCAATGATAGAGATATGTGAATAATTGTCCAAGGTGTGAAGAAAATATCTCCATCATTGCAAGCTCACCGTTCGTCTCGCTTCGATGCAATGACACAGCTACCTTTCAAGATGAGGCAGGGAACTGTGAAGGGGACCGATTCGTGTATATATGCAAGATCCATTTTTATTGATCAAAAGGTTTGTGCAAGTGCAGTAGATAGAGCAGGAAAACCTTGAAAGAACCATTGGTTTAGGAGTTAGTTCATATATATAAGTGATGCGTATCCGACCATAATGACTCTCCTGAAACTAATTAATCCACAGATTCAATAAAACTGATCAATAAACAGCCAAGTTATATTAATGAGGGTTTATCAGGTCTTGCTTGACATTTTAAATTTTCATCTAACAAAAACGAAAATATAATATTTAAAAAGAACAGACCAAAATTAGTAAAAATGGAAAGTTTAAAGTGGTTTTATTGAGTAGCGCCGAAGATATGGGCGATCGAAGTTGGCTGCCTTCACAAAGAAATGTATGGAAAAATATATTGGTTGACAAATTATTCCCTACGAAGTGCCCCCCCCCCCCCCCCCTCTTAGTTGTTAGAAGTTTGGACTTTTTGCCAAGTTTTTGTTTTTGTTTTTGTTTTTTTCTCTTCCAGTTTTTCTGTTCTCCTAGTGAACATTTCACACTACTAATTGTAGCCAACCCGCTCAAAGCTGTTGAAGCTTTGATTTTTAATAAGCTTTTTTTCATTGTTGGACATTTTACACAATTTCCATAGGTTTTCAAACCCTTGAAAACTGAAAAATCTCAAATGGACACTATATGATACCTTCTAGGTACCAACCAGCCTCCTCGTAATTGTTCTGGAACCACCGCTGAAGCTATAAGAATCATACAAACAGATAACTATAGTTCTATAATATCACTAGCAAAAGCAAAGGGCAACTGAACTGCAATCTTTATTTCATCCTTTTGATAACTAATTACAAGTGAGACAAACAGAACCCAAATGCAACTCTCTGGTGCTGTGAATTGAAAACAATTATCAATCAGGAAAAAACTACCAGGGTACACAAGACAGCTACATGCTGTTGAGGGAATTCCCCAAACTGACCTGGCTACCCTTGCTGAAAGTTGACCAGGTACGAACCTAAACAGTTCCATGTGTGTTCCAAAGCTCACCTGACTACAAATGTCAATCAATACTGAACTTACACTAAGGGATTATATCTGTGTTATATAAAGAGTAAGAAATAATCGACTACATCAATGACTTTGACAAAATTATGCCTTATCCTACAATTGAGTAACAGTGTATTTTCAAAAGCTATGAACTGAAGTTCAGTAATACTGAGTAATCAGTCTGACTATATGAAAGATAAAAGCATTAGTCCTCCCCATGTAAGAACTAGTAATGCATGGAACAGTTAAAACGTACTGCGACCATCCAAACCTTATTAATCATCAATAATAGAATATAAAATACTACTGATTGTTGTATGTTGACTAGTGGTCAACAACATTCCTACAAAACATTCCTGGATCCGCCCCGGCATAATGATAAAATATTACATACAAATGAGACAAATATATTCTGTACTCAAATAAACAACCCAAGAAAAACTGATTAATTCAAGCTTAAAATACAGCAGCTGAATATGAAGAAAACTACAATAAAAATCAAACCACAACCTGTATGTACATGATTATGATATGGAACCCAGAATGTGTTTAAAATACCCTTCAATCAATCTTATCTGAATAAGTTTGATATTTGATATATATACAGCAGCTGAATATGAAGAAAACTACAATAAAAATCAAACAACAACCTGTATGTACATGATTATGATATGTAACCCAGAACACCAGCTATAACTCCATTCTATGTGTTTAAAATACCCTTCAATCAATCTCATCTGAATAAGTTTGATATTTGATCCTGGGCTTGGTGTCATGTGAGTACTAGAGTTGTTTCACTCTAAATAAATGAACATCGACTTTTTTCCAATTTTTTAGCTCATTTTTCTCTTCATTTTCTTTTTCATCTAATATGTACACAGGTAGCCCAAGCTATGGTTCTGAATATATATAGAGAGAATGTATGGCAGATCAAAAAATTTCTTTAAAATAAAATAAATTTCATATTTTATTGTTTCTTTACCGGTATATCAATGTTTTATTGCATGTTTTGTGGTTTCCTGACGGTTTGGTTTCATTTTAAGGCGATTTTAGGAAATTTTATCTCCTCTCTAAAGACGAAGTACTTTACAAAAAACATGCAATAAAACATTGATATACCGGTAAAGAAACAATAAAGTATGAAATTTATTTTATTTTAAAGAAATTTTTTGATCTGCCATACATTCTCTCTATATATATTCAGAACCATAGCTTGGGCTACCTGTGATATGTACACTATCTTAAGAAGTAATTTAGGGACTGACCATTAATTAGAGGGGGAAAGGGATGGTGCAAATGGGTGAGTGTCCTTATTTTTCATGCAAACTCAAAGTGGAGGGTCAAAAAATTGTGCAAGCCTTTAAATGGGGGGGGGGTGGGGGGGTGGGTTGTGGGGGTCGAGAATTTCTCTGCAGCACAAAAGGGGGGACTTTTTAAAGATATGCAGATCAATAGTAAAATACACCAGCCCTCCCCCTCTAATATGACCAGTACGTTGTGAAAAAAGAAACAAAGTTTTCGTTCATGTCCTTTAAGTTTATATTTAAGTTTTTTACTGATTGATACCCCACCCCTCCCCTACTAAATCAATTATCAATGGTCCTTTAATACCAGTATTTGTTGTACAGTGTTGTGTCTTGTTTATCCTACTGATTGATACCTCTCCCCTCCCCTACTAAATCAATTATCAATGGTCCTTTAATACCAGTGTTTGTACATAGTTGATAACAATCTTGTGTTGTACAGTGTCTCCAGTGTCCCTGTGGCATTGGTACCTTTACACACAGTACATGATAGTCATCACCTGGTGAAAAGAAAACAAACCAACTACGATTACTTCTAGTAGAACGGTTTCTTATGTTACTCTGCTTGTGTTTTATTTGATATTATATTCACTTTGACTTTTGAGAAATGAATTCATTAAAACATCTTGTAGTAACGAAAAAAGTCTGTGGTACTGAACTTGATCCAATTGCAGCACAAGCATAACAGTAAGCAGTGGTGTAGTGAGAGTCTTAGAGGTGGGATATATAAAGGGGAATATGTGCATTTTAGTGCACTTATAATATCATATAAATTATAATACTATTTATAAGGCCCTCTGTAAAGTTGTTATTAATTAATTGAAACATCTTACCTGAACCTTGTTACTTGTTCATCGCGTACTTGATTTCTTCTACTGTTTGATCCCATCCATGATCGGTCACAACCTTGTACACTTCCATCACAAGATCAGGGAAATATTCAAGAAACACGAAGTCTTCCAGTAACAATTTCTTGATTGGCGTTGGCCGTGTGGCTTCAGAGACGTGTGCGTAAGCATTTCGTATAAACCGCACTAACTCTACTAAAGAGTGAGTATCGTAAGACCTTCTCCTTGGTGGAGTCATTTCAGCGTAGATAGGAGGCATCTTTTTATACCTGGGGTCATTCCACTTCCCGTGCACGACTATGGTACTAAAGTTCTTCTCCAAGTCGGTCTCCACAAGAGTTAAGCCAGTTGATCTTCTTGCACGTGGGCATCCAAACTCTGACTGATTTCCAACAGCAATGAGAAGATCGACTTTTCTCTTCTTTGACCAGAACAATGGATGATCTAGACTTTCTGCTGCACATGGGCGTTTGTCTTTATCCCATTCGAGCATCCTTTGTACAAGGTGAGTAGCCTCTAGCTGAATAGATCTATCCCATTCTTCCATTTTTCCATTCATGATGTTGGCTTCTGTTTCGTGAGCAATTTGATATTCTCCCTTACTGGCACAATCACATGGAGAAAATGGGTGTTTTTTTACTGACAGAATGTAATGAACAACAAGTCCACATGAAAACATGTCTGATGCCTTGGAATGATCGTGTGTACCCATCAACAATTCTGGAGCCATGCAACACTTCGTTCCTGCATTAGTACCAAGCACTGTAGTGGCGATACTATCAACGCGACGGCTGAGACCAAAGTCAGCTATTTTCAAACGAAGATGAGGATGGGTTTTATAGAGAATATTCCCAGGTTTCAGGTCGCGATGAATGATATCCTGGGCATGTAGGAACCTCAACCCCTTGACTACATCTTGACAAAGTTGAGTACTTTTTCTTGCATCAAATGTTGAAGCATCAGTAAGGTACTCGTCAAGATTTCCTTCCATCAGTTCTAAAACGATGTATGAGAACTTGTCCTCTTCAAAGAAATGCAAATATCGAACAATTTGTTCGCAGTCTGCAAGAGCAGTGAGATTGGCAATCTCTCGTTTGTCTTCAGGTCGCTGCATACGTAACTTCACAATGCGTTTGATGGCCACTTCTCTACCATCTTTTTCATTGATTCCAACAAAGACATCACCATATGAGCCACTTCCTATGTGTTCTTTATGACACCAAAATTCCTCATGGATCACTTCGCACTCTTGTCGCCTAGCAACTTTGGCCAATTTAACTTCATATTTCTTTGAAATAGAAGTCCATGGAATGAGTACAGACATTGTGCTAAAATCCAAGGGTTCTGTGAGGAGTTCTTTAAGAGCATCAGAAGTGTCTGCTGCCATGTCCAGGCAAGAACTGCCATCAGCTCCATACAAACGAAGGATCTTCATAATTTCACAATGCACAGATGAGTTCTCAAACTTTACTTCTATTGAATGGTCTGATGTGTCCATTCTTCTTTTCTTTGATTCAGGTTGTCCCTCATCATTTGTTTCGTCATCTACCCTAGCTGACATTTCAATAGCTGCAGAGGAAGACTTCTCTTCTGCTTTGTTATCCAATCTGATGCTAGTTTCTATTATATTTCTACAGCAGAGACGAATTGGTTCAGACGAAGTGGTAGGACCTTTTCTTGACTTTAAAATATCTTGGACAAGATTCGTTTTCCAATTTGTCCTTGTTGATTTGTCTTTACAGATAGCATTCAAAAGGCCAATAGCGAAATTCTCGGACCGAGTGTAGTTCTTCTCACAAGCAACGTCAACCAGAGCTTTGGCTAGAGCAAAGTTCCCTTGTTTAATGAGAATACTTAAAACTGACTCACCATCTTTGTCAGCTGTCCATGGATCAAGCCCCTTTTCGATGGCAGTTTTCCAAAATGATTTTGGGTCTTTTAACTCTGCAACATCTGGGTAAAGACCACCCTGATAATGACGAAATGACCATCTTTTGGCCGCGGCAACAAGAGGTGATGCTTCTGATGAATCAACATCATTAGCCTTTGCTTCAGCATCAAGCAACAGCTTCACAGCTATCCAGGTACTGCACAAATGTAAAGGGGTTTGATCGTCATCATTTCTGGCATTCAATTTTGCTCCACATTCCAAAAGATAGTTTAATATCGTTTCTAAGAATTTCTCAAATGTGAGATCTCTAGTAACATTACTGGTATAGTCTTGAGGTGATGGTAATTCTAGTAACGCCCAGTAATGCAGTGGTGAATTGAGATCAGCATCAGGTATGTTAACAACTCCTGTGTTTGCTACTTTTTTGGGTGAAAATAATTGCAAGAGTTTTATTGCTTCATGCGAGACATCTTGCCTTTCTGTCATGTGAAGTCCTTCTTGGAAAAGCTTCAGTACTAAATGAAAAACAGTTTTTCTACTTCGAGACCTTTCTTCAATGCTTAATCCGTGTTTTGACAAAAATCTACAGACTTCTACCAGGGTTTCTACTGCTGATAACTTAATATATTCTGAATTGAACAGCATCATAACTCGAGATGACAAGCAAAATAGTAGGGGTGTTTGGTTCTTATGGTTTCTCAAGTTAAATTGAACACCAACATTCTCCAGCTGAAGACAAATCTTCATCACGATCTCTTGAGGTACACCCATCAATGCTAAACCAGTCGCATAGTGAAGGGCTGTATTACCATCTGAATCAACACTATTAGGATCGGCACCTAACTCAACCAATAGTTGTAAAGCTTCTGATACTCCTCCATTTTCACATTTTCCATTTATACGCGCAATCAACATTTCCATTTTCTTTTCATTGTCAATAAACTGACTAGCTAGTTCTAAAGCTCTAGTGATGTCTGTTTGCAGCCGACTCCCAAGAAATACCAGTGATGCTTTTTCGAACATAAGAGGGAACTTACAAAAGACTATGTTAAAAATTGCTTCAGCAAATGTTGCTTTCTGTACTTCACATTCTTCAAGTAATTCAAAAAATCTAGGAGGAATGTTTTGTAAAAGTGACTTTTCACTATCATAATGGAATAAATGTCTGTCAACAAAAAAGTTGAAAATGCTGCAATTAAAAATATCTTTCAAGAAAAATGGATATTTTTTTCCAATTTCAAAAAGAATACGAAATGACTTTGGATAGTCAAGAGCGTAAAACAATGGGGTTCTCCCATAAACATCTCGCACATTAACAAATGCACCGCCAGCATCAATCAATGCGCGAACCACATTTTCGTTGTTACTTTGTCGGACAGCATGAAACAAAGGCGTTCGGCCATTATAATCAGTAATGTTGACATCAGCACCAGCATCAATCAATGCACGAACCACACTCTCGTTGTTACTTTCTTGGACAGCATGAAACAAAGCCGTTTCGCCATTATAATCAGTAATGTTGACATCAGCACCAGCATCAATCAATGCACGAACCACACTCTCGTTGTTACTTCGTCGGACAGCATAAAACAAAGCATTTTGGCCATCATCATCAGTAATGTTGACATCAGCACCAGCAACAATAAATGCACGAACCACACTCTCGTTGTTACTTTGTTGGACAGCTAGAAACAAAGCAGTTTCACCAAAATGATTAGTTATGTTGACATCAGCACCGGCATTAATCAGTGCACGGGTCTCGTTCTCGTTTCTTTGGGTGACGGCACGAATCAAGGTATCAAACTTTTCAGTACTGTTATCAGTAGTCATCGTCTTATGTCAGAAGACTTGATGACCAACTGTAATATGCTGTTAAAGTATATTTTCTGTTTCAGTGTCATAAAAAGGATTCATGTCCAACTGCTGTTTACTGGATTCAAGCCAAGTGTTTGTTTGTCATAAGTATTCCACATCTTGAACAAGATCTCAGCTTTTCATCTCAATTCATTGGTTCAACTTACGATAAATCCGTCATATACCAGGTAATCCCTGTTCTTTCACAATATTTTTGTTCATTTGTAGTCTTATTGTCGTGATAGAAGTGTTTCTTTGCAGATCTCTTGGCCTTATGATGTTGTTGTTAAGGCACTTCCGCCTTCGTTATTCAATGCAGCACATTGTAGTCACATATCGATCGTTGATATCACTTGAACATCACTGTACCTATCAGAACGATTGTACTAAGACAAGATTATAGTAGATCTAACCACGTTCAAGGTGAGATATCGCAGAGATTTCAAGAAAAACTAGAGTAGAAATCCTTGCTTCATTCGGAACTCTTCGAAATCTTTGAATGTGCAGACTTCCATATATCCATATATGGTAATAATAACACAGGGATCCCAATAATGATGCCAAATATACGGTTAGATTTTCCACCTTTACTATCATTTGTTTCTTATCTCTGACAAGAAAGGCGAGTATGTTTATCAATCTAGTTTCTTTACACATCTCATGAGTGATATCGAATCAAAGTATTTATTTTTCCAAAAGAAAGACATTTCTCTTTTTTTCTGTCTATTTTTAGCTCCCAGTTCCCGCATCCAGTTCCCATCATCCCTCACTGGCTCCACATAAGATGGCGGCTCAAATGTTCAAATTTTTAAGAAAGTTCAACGACGTCAAGTTTGTTGGCAAATATCTAATATTTGGTGCAAAGAATAACAGCAAAGCTAAAATACTCAACCAGTGTACATGCAGATGGCTGTCTAGCTTGAATGGTCCAATGTTCAGGGATAATTTAACGAACACAGCGCGTGTAAGTTCAGCCAACTCCAAATGGCTTCCAAACAAGATGTCGAAACCTTTGTTGGTGAGGTGGCTAGCAAATGAATCCAAGAAGAAGAAAGACAGGAGTGTGTTGGGAGACGTTGTTCTTGGTGAGAAACTCCAAAACCCCTACCCCCTACCCCCACGGGGAAAGGCCGGGGTTCATAAACTAACTTGGTAGAGGGGATCAGGATTCTAGTGTTCAAGTTTAGATGTAAAAATGCAGTCACCATTAGTAGTTAACTATATTTCTTTTTAACAGTTGTTCAGGCTGGAAGAGATGTTACATATTTTGGTATCATCCTCGTTGGATTTGCTGTCACTGGTAAGGAATATCTATGGAGCATTTTTCATATAACATAAGTGGGAAACATACAGTGCTGACTTACAGTACATACATGCACAGTATGATAAGCCGTAATATTTAAATCACTTCTCACGGCCCTCCACTAATGAGGGTTTATCAGATCTAACGTGACATTTTAAATTTTAAACAAAAAACGAAAATATAATATTTGAAAAGAGTATATACCAAAATTAGTAAAATTGGAAAGTTTGAAGTGGTTTTATTGAATAGAGGAAAGATATGGGCGACCGAAGTTGACTGCCTTTACGAAGAAATGTATGGAAAACATTTGGATAGGCAAGCAGTTGCCTTTTTAGTATTCGTAGCATATCAAAACTGTTTACAAACAAGCACTAATTTTGGTATGCCTTGCCCAAATTAATATACCTTAGCTAATTACCCTATATACCCCCAAAAATTTCAAGATATTTGAACATGTGGCAATTATATCTACTAGAACTACTAGAACTATTATGTTTAAATTCATTTGGAGCAAAATCAATGTACTATTAAAATAGCTTACTCACTGATTAATTGCTTGTTATCACTTCTGGTAGTATCTGCATTTTGACTGCCTTGTAGAAATATTATGTTGAAGGTTGTCTGTATATCTTGTTTTCTGGTTTCATGTTGTACAAATAGTCAGATAGAATACTTTGAGGAGCTATTTTGATATGATTTGATTTAAGAATCGCTAGTTGCCCCCAGTCAACCATTGGAGGCCCTCCCCCCCCCCCCCCCCCTCCCGTCAAATCGAACAAAGTCACATGATTAATTGATAGTAAGCAATATACCGAAAGGGGCTGGCACCTGACTCGATCAACAAGAAAACACTAAGATATGTATCATCACCAACATTTTAAAGAAAAATTGTTGATAAACTGTATTCCTTATTTACACGATCCTTTCAGAGGATTGGTTTTAGTTTTTAGATGATGCTTAAGTATTGTTCATGAATAAGTTTGTGAATATGATTTTTTAAACATTTAAATTGCTTAGTGATAATGTTTATGTACTTGTTTTAATTGCAGTGAACTTGTAAATTAAGGCACTACTCTTGTGTGTCAAGGTTTTGGGGAAGGCCGGCCATTATTGCAGAGCAAGTCAATGGTAATTTTAATATGCAACAATAGGGTCACTGTATAAAGTATTACCTAATAGACCCTTTTCGAATATGGCGTTTATGACATCAAACGAGGAGTCCCAGAATGTCCCGGATGTTATGAGTGATAATGATTGTGTTTTGGAGTCTGGGGCATTCTAGTCCCAGATGCTGCTAGTGGAAATCGTTGGGTTTCGACATCCGGGACATTCTCAGTCCCATTGAATTATTTATTTATACACCTACAATGTAATTGCAAGAATGTTGTCTTATGAAAATAGAAAATAACAAATAGGAATAATTCCTATTTAATTATTAAATTATTTTTGCAATTAAACAGGTGTAATTATTTCACTGTTTTGAAGGTATAGACTGACAGTTTTGAGGTTATCTTGGTATATCCTAAAACACTTATATTCTCATCAATCTAGCTATAGGGAGCTTTAGAATCAAAATGAAAAAAATATTTCTAATTAATTCCTATTTGTTATTTTTTTATTTTTTTTATTTTTATATCACAATGTTCTTGCAATTAGGTGTATATGCAGTTACTTTATTATTGTATTTTTTAAATTTATTGTTATTCAAAGGAAAGAAAGAAAAACGAGGAAAAAGGAACTAAGAAAGAAAGAAAGAAAGAAAGAAGGAAGGAAGGAAGGAAGGAAGGAAGGAAGGAAGGAAGGAAGGAAGGAAGGAAGGAAGGAAGGAAGGAAGGAAGGAAGGAAGGAAGGAAGGAAGGAAGGAAGAATTGAAAACTAGTACTCATACAGTATTATCTCACCCAATGTACTAATATTATGAGGATTTTGTTTTTCCCCATCCTATCTTCTATCACCTGGTTCAATATCTAAAGTCATCAGGTCTGCTGGACTACTGGATCACTGCTATGGTCAAGCACTTGCACCCATTTTCATTATTACAAGACCAACACAGCCCAAGACGTCTGAGTTTTTGGCTCCCATCAATCAAGAATTGACTAGCTCAGACCATTCAAGATTTGATTGACAGAAGCCTAAAACCCAGACAACTCAAATCATGCGGTAGCTAGTTGTCTGAGTCGCGTAATTATGAAAATGGGTGTAATAAACTCCTGTCCAAAATTTCTCACCAGCAACAGTTCACACGGGAAGCTTCATTTGATTATAATTTTAATTTGGTCCTTTTCAGATCTTTTCTTCAGCCTCATTTCAAAAACAAGATATCTTAACACCCATGCATGTGGGAGACGTGGATCTCCCATGAACTACAAAGAATGGGAGAACGAAATGTGATGAACTGGAGGTAATTTAACTAATTTTCATTTGATTCAACATCTAAATTTAATTCAACACAATCAATATAAGAGTATTTACATTGTACATACAGTATGTTAAAACAGCTCATAATTTATTTTATTTTGTTTCAAAACTTGTAGTGAGATGAGGAGATGACGATATACAGTATATATTATATATACAATATTTGTATTTGCACATGTTACATGTACATATATACTTACTTACGTGAGCCCATCTCCCCCATTGGAACATAGCCCATCAATCACTTTCCTGCAATCAGCATGGTTTTGGGCATTTCTGGCAATTAGTGACCAAGTCATATGACAACTGCCCATTTCCTTCTCCAAGTTCCTTCTCTAGGAATTCCTCGGCTTCCCCCTTTTCCTTTTACCCCTGGGATTCCAGGACAATGTTTATTGATGAATTTGTCTTTTTATATTACACATTAACAGGTTCGTGATTAGTTCTTGTGGAGGAGTGCAAGAATAAGACAGTATTCCCATTAACAGGCAGACTCCCACTACCAAACCTAAATCCAATCCTTAACCCTAACCCAGACCCACTACCGATCCCACTCCCAGACCAAGCAGTCTACTCTCCATCCCTAACCCAGACCTACTACCAATCCCACTCCCAGACCCAAGCAGTCTACTCTCAATCCCTAACCCAGACCCACTACCGATCCCACTCCCAGACCAAGCAGTCTACTCTCAATCCCTAACCCAGACCTACTACCAATCCCACTCCCAAACCCAAGCAGTCTACTCTCCATCCCTAACCCAGTCCTACTACCAATCCCACTCCCAAACCCAAGCAGTCTACTCTCCATCCCTAACCCAGACCTACTACCAATCCCACTCCCAAACCCAAGCAGTCTAGTCTCCATCCCTAACCCAGACCTACTACCAATCCCACTCCCAAACCCAAGCAGTCTACTCTCCATCCCTAACCCAGACCTACTACCAATCCCACTCCCAAACCCAAGCAGTCTACTCTCCATCCCTAACCCAGACCTACTACCAATCCCACTCCCAAACTCAAGCAGTCTACTCTCCATCCCTAACCCAGACCTACTACCAATCCCACTCCCATACCCAAGCAGTCTACTCTCCATCCCTAACCCAGACCTACTACCAATCCCACTCCCAGACCCAAGCAGTCTCCATCCCTAACCCAGACCTACTACCAATCCCACTCCCAGACCCAAGCAGTCTACTCTCCATCTCTAACCCAGACCTACTACCAATCCCACTCCCAAACCCAAGCAGTCTACTCTCCATCCCTAACCCAGACCTACTACCAATCCCACTCCCAAACCCAAGCAGTCTACTCTCCATCCCTAACCCAGACCTACTACCAATCCCACTCCCAAACTCAAGCAGTCTACTCTCCATCCCTAACCCAGACCTACTACCAATCCCACTCCCAGACCCAAGCAGTCTACTCTCCATCCCTATCCCAGACCTACTACCAATCCCAATCCCAAACCCAAACAGTCTACTCAATCCCTAACCCAGAGCCTCCCACTCCCAAACCTGCAACCCCTGGCCCCGGCATCTCTACACCATCCATTAATATGATTCTAGGAAAGGTTAGTGAAGAAGGGAAGGGATGGCTTGTTGTTGAAGAAAAAGAGGGGGAAGGAAAAGACATTTCCCAAGAAACCTCTTGTGAGGGCACAATCTAAAAAAGTTTCAAAATGCTAAGTAATAATTTTTTTGGAAGTTAAAGGCAAGAGCATAAACTTCTTATACTGTAGAAATTTTAGGTGTTGTAATTATTTTGAAACACAAATTAAAGAAATTATTAGACATAAAAATGAGAAATATGAATACAGCTAGTGCAACTGAACTGCAATCTTTATTTCATCCTTTTGATAACTAATTATAAGTGAGACAAACAGAACACAAACGGAACTCTCTGGTGCTGTGAATTGAAAACAATTATCAATCAGAAAAAAACTACCAGGGTACACAAGACAGCTACATGCTGTTGAGGGAATTCCCCAAACTGACCTGGCTACCCTTGCTGAAAGTTGACCAGGTACTAACCTAAACAGTTCCATGTGTGTTCCAAAGCTCACCTGACTACAAATGTCAATCAATACTGAACTTACACTAAGGGATTATAACTGTGTTGTTATAAAGAGTAAGTAATCGACTACATCAATGACTTTGGCAAAATTATGCCTCATCCTACAATTGAGTAACAGTGTATTTTTAAAAGCTATAAACTGAAGTTCAATAATACTGAGTAATCAGTCTGACTATATGAAAGATAAAAGCATTAGTCCTCCCCATGTAAGAACTAGTAATGCATGGAACAGTTAAAACGTACTGTGACCATCAAACCTTATTAATCATCAATAATAGAATATAAAATACTACTGATTGTTGTATGTTGACTAGTGTTCAACAACATTCCTACAAAACAGTCCTGGATCCGCCCCGGCATAATGATAAAATATATATCATATACAAATGAGACAAATATATTTTGTACTCAAATAAACAACCCAAGAAAAACTGATTAATTCAAGCTTAAAATACAGCAGCTGAATATGAAGAAAACTACAATAAAAATCAAACCACAACCTGTATGTACATGATTATGATATGTAACCCAGAACACTAGCTATAACTCCATTCAATGTGTTTCAAATACCCTTCAATCAATCTCATCTGAATAAGTTTGATTGATGCTGTAATTGATGGAATGGTCTGGTTGATGTAAGTAAAACTGCCCATTGAAATGAAATCTTATTCCAAGAAAATTGTATGCTTCACTCTGAATAACTGAAATTGAATGAATGGGCTTTTTTACTTTTTCATTTTTTTGTTTAATTCTTCTCTTCATTTTCTTTTTCATCTGATATGTACACTATCTTAAGAAGTAATTTAGAGACTGGTCATTAATTAGAGGGAGGAGAGGGCTGGTGCAAATGGGGGAAGGGTCATTATTTTCATGCAAACTCAAAGGGAGGATCACAAAAAATTGTGCAAGCCTTTGAGAGGGGGTCACTATCAATTTATAAAATAATGTGGGGGGTCAACAATATTTCTGCAGCAGAAAAGGGGGCCAGTGAAAAATATCCAAATCAAAAGTAAAATGCACCAAGCTTCCCCCTCTTATTACTGACGAGTCCCCTGTGAAAAAAGGAACAAGGTGTTTGTTAATGTCTTTTCAGTTTATCCTACTGATTGATACCCCTCCCCTCCCCTCCCCTCCCCTACTAAATCAATTATCAATGGTCCTTTAATACGAGTGTTTGTAGTACAGTGTTGTGTCTTGTTTATCCTACTGATTGATACCCCTCCCCTCCCCTACCCTACTAAATCAATTATCAATGGTCCTCTAATACCAGTGTTTGTTGTACAGTGTTGTGTCTTGTTTATCCTACTGATTGATACCCCTCCCCTCCCCTACTAAATCAATTATCAATGGTCCTTTAATACCAGTGTTTGTTGTACAGTGTTGTGTCTTGTTTATCCTACTGATTGATATCCCTCCCCTCCCCTACTAAATCAATTATCAATGGTACTTTAATACCAGTGTTTGTTGTACAGTGTTGTGTCTTGTTTATCCTACTGATTGATATCCCTCCCCTCCCCTACTAAATCAATTATCAATGGTACTTTAATACCAGTGTTTGTTGTACAGTGTTGTGTCTTGTTTATCCTACTGATTGATACCCCTCCCCTACTAAATCAATTATCAATGGTCCTTTAATACCAGTATTTGTTGTACAGTGTTGTGTCTTGTTTATCCTACTAATTGATACCCCTCCCCTCCCCTACTAAATCAATTATCAATGGTCCTTTAACACCAGTGTTTGTTGTACAGTGTTGTGTCTTGTTTATCCTACTGATTGATATCCCTCCCCTCCCCTACTAAATCAATTATCAATGGTCCTTTAATACCAGTGTTTGTTGTACAGTGTTGTGTCTTGTTTATCCTACTGATTGATATCCCTCCCCTCCCCTACTAAATCAATTATCAATGGTACTTTAATACCAGTGTTTGTTGTACAGTGTTGTGTCTTGTTTATCCTACTAATTGATACCCCTCCCCTCCCCTACTAAATCAATTATCAATGGTACTTTAATACCAGTGTTTGTTGTACAGTGTTGTGTCTTGTTTATCCTACTGATTGATATCCCTCCCCTCCCCTACTAAATCAATTATCAATGGTACTTTAATACCAGTGTTTGTTGTACAGTGTTGTGTCTTGTTTATCCTACTGATTGATATCCCTCCCCTCCCCTACTAAATCAATTATCAATGGTACTTTAATACCAGTGTTTGTTGTACAGTGTTGTGTCTTGTTTATCCTACTAATTGATACCCCTCCCCTCCCCTACTAAATCAATTATCAATGGTCCTTTAATACCAGTGTTTGTACATAGTTGATAACAATCTTGTGTTGTACAGTGTCTCCTGTGTCCCTGTGGCATTGGTACCTTTACACACAGTACATGATAGTCATCACCTGGTGAAAAGAAAACAAACCAACGACGATTTTGACAAAATACATTACATGAGAGAATCCCGGTTATAAGCCCTGAGCTTATACAAGGTTTTTTTGTTTAGGGGTATAATAATCAGGGGTCCTATAACCGAGGGGAGCTTATATAAGGGAGGAAAAAACTACTGAAACCGTTCTATAGATGGGTTTTACTTGACGTCATTTCCTGTCTCATGCGGAATGTTCCTCAGCTGAATCACAAGTTTTCAATAGAATTCTTTCTGGCTGACAGCACATGGTGGTCAGTGTTTGACCACCATCTGGAGCAGATAATGAGATTCAAAGACTTTGATCAGCTGATTGAAACCCAGCTATTCAATAATTCAATCATGTCCATGTCAATTGAACAGCAGGAGTTCGTGTAACAAATAGCTGTACAATCTTAGAAACACAAAATCGCAAAAAAAAAAAACAATCATGAACTAACCGGGATCTCAACTCACATCTCAATGCTACATGACAGCACGGCGGTACTCTATCAAGGGAGGGAGAGGGGCTTGTAACCAGGAGTAAAATTTCTGTTAGCAGATGGGTGGGCTCATAATTTGGGGCGCGGCTTATAGCCGGGGGAACTTATAACCCGGATTCTACGGTACATGTATTTGTCTACCCAAAGATATGGCTGCTATGAACTGACCCCTCTATAAAGTTGTTATTAATTAATTAAAACATCTTACCTGTACCTTGTTACTTGTTCATTGCGTACTTGATTTCGTCTACTGTTTGATCCCTTCCATGATCGGTCACAGCCTTGTACACTTCCATCACAAGATGAGGGAAATATTCCAGAAACACGAAGTCTTCCAGTAACATTTTCCTGACTGTTGTTGATCGTGTGGCTTCAGAGACGTGTGCGTAAGCATTTCGTATAAACCGCACTAACTCTACTACAGAGTGAGTATCGTAAGACTTTCTCTTGGTGGACGTCATTTCAGCGTAGATAGGAGGCATGTCCTTATACCTGGGGTCATTCCACTTTCCATGCACGACTATGGTACTAACGTTCTTCTCCAAGTCGGTCTCCACAGCACTTAGACAAACTAATCTTCCTGCACGTGGGTATTCAAACATTGACTGGTTTCCAACAGCAACAAGAACCTTGACTTTTTTCTCATTTGACCAGAACACTGGATGATTCAGAGCTTCCTCTGCAGTTGGTCGATCCTTTTCATCACCCAGAAGCATGTTCCTGATTATGTGAGTGGCTTCTGGAGAGAGAGAGTTATCCCATCCTTCTATACTACCAATTGTAATGTTGGTTTCTATCTGGTGAGGCATTTGAATATTGTTCTTAGAGAAGGGGTGTTTTTGTTCTGACAGAATGTAATGAAGAACAAGTCCACATGAAAACATGTCAGACGCCTTGGAATGATCGGGAGTACCCATCAACACTTCTGGAGCCATCCAACACCTCGTTCCTGCATTAGTACCAAACACTGTAGTGGCAATACTATCAACGCGACGGCTGAGACCAAAGTCAGCAATTTTCAAACGTAGATGAGGATGAGTTTTAAAGAGAATATTCCCAGGTTTCAGGTCGCGATGAATGATATCCTGGGCATGTAGGAACCTCAACCCCTTGACTACATCTTGACAAAGCTGAGTACTTTTTCTTGCATCAAATGTTGAAGCATCAGTAAGGTACTCGTCAAGATCTCCTTCCATCAGTTCTAAAACGATATATGAGAACTTGTCCTCTTCAAAGAAATGCAAATATCGAACAATTTGTTCGCAATCTGCAAGAGCAGTGAGATTTGTAATCTCTCGTTTGTCTTCTGGTCGCTGCATACGTAACTTCACAATGCGTTTGATGGCCACTTCTCTACCATCTTTTTCATTGATTCCAACAAAGATATCACCATATGAGCCACTTCCTATGTGTTCTTTGTGACACCAAAATTCCTCATGGATCACATCGCACTGTTGACGCATAGCAACTTTGGTCAATTTGACTTTATGTTTCTTTGAAATAGAAGTCCATGGAATGAGTAGAGACACTGTGCTAAAATCCAAGGGTTTTGTGAGGAGTTCTTTAAGAGCATCAGAAGTGTCTTCCATGTCCAGGCAAGAACTGCCATCAGCTCCATACAAACGAAGGATCTTAATGATTTCACAATGCACAGATGAGTTTTCAAACTTTACTTCTATTGAATGGTGTGATGTGTCAATTCTTCTTTTCTTTGATTCAGGTTGTTCCTCATCATTTGTTTCATCATCTTCACTAGCTGACATTCCTAAAACTGCAAAGGGATACTTCCTATTTGCTATCTCATCAAATATGGCAGTTTCTCGAATAATATTCCTACAGCAAAGACGAAGTGGTTCGGACGCAGTGGTGGGACTTTTTCTTGACTTTAAAATATCTTGGACAAGATTCGTTTTCCAATTGGTTCGTGTGGAGTTGTCTTGACAGATGGCAATCAAAAGACCAACAGCAAATGTCTCGGACTGAGTGTGGCCCTCCTCACAAGCAACGTCAACCAGAGCTTCCGCAAGAACAAAGTTCTCTCGGTAAATGAGAATGCTTAAAACTGACTCACCCTCTTTGTCAGCTGTCCATGGATCAAGCCTCTTTTCGATGGCAGTTTTCCAAAATGTTTTTGGGTCTTTTAACTCTGCCAAATCTGGGTAAAGACCACCTTTGAAATCAGAAAATGACCACCTTTCCTTGGCCGCGGCAACTAGAGGTGATGCTTCTGAAGAATCGACATCGTTAGCCTTTGCTCCTGCATCAATCAACAGCTTCACAGCTATCCAGGTACTGCACAAATGTAAAGGGGTTTGATCGTCATCATTTCTGGCATTCAGTTTTGCTCCACATCTCAAAAGATATTTTAAGATTGTTCGTAAGAATTCCTCAAATGAAAGATCTCTAGTAACATTACTGGTATAGTCTTGAGGTGATAGTAATTCTAGTGACGCCCAAAGGTGCAGTGGTGAATTGAGATGAGCATCACTTCCGTTAACAATTCCTTTCAGGTTTTTTACTTTAGCAAATAAAAATAACGGCAAAAGCTTCATTGCTTCCTGCAAGAAATCTTGCCGCACTTTCTTATCATGTAAGCGAATACCTTGTTGGAAAAGGTTTAGTGTTAAATGATAAACAGTTTTTCCACTTCGAGATCTTTCTTCAATGCCGGATCTGTGTTTTGACAAAAATGTACAGACTTCTACCAGGGTTTTTACTGCTGATATTTGATTTTCTTCTGGTAACTGCCCTACATATGTAGACAAACAAAACATAAGAGGTGTTTGGTTCTTATGGTTTCTCAAGTTAAATTGAACACCAAGTCTCTCCAGCTGAAGACAAATCTCCATCACGATCTCTTGAGGTACACCCATCAATGCTAAACCAGTCGCATAGTGAAGGGCTGTATTACCATCTGAATCAACACTATTAGGATCGGCACCTAACTCAACCAATAGTTCTAAAGCTTCTGATACTCCTCCATTTTCACATTTTCCATTTATACGCGCAATCAACATTTCCATTTTCTTTTCATTGTCAATAAACTGACTAGCTAGTTCTAAAGCTCTAGTGACGTCTGTTTGCAGCCGACTCCCAAGAAATACCTGTGATGTTTCTGGGAACATAAGAGGGAACTTACAAAAGACTATGTTAAAAATTGCTTCAGCAAATGTTGCTTTCTGTACTTCACATTCTTCAAGCAATTCGAAAAATCCAGGAGGAATGTTTTGTGAAAGTGAGTTTTCACTATCATAATGGGATAAATGTCTGTCAACAAAAAAGTTGAAAATGCTGCAATTAAAAATATCTTTCAAGAAAAATGGATATTTTTTTCCAATTTCAACAAGAATACGAGCTGACTTTGGATAGTCAAGAGCGTAAAACAATGGTGTTCTCCCATAAACATCTCGCACATTAACAAATGCACCGCAAGTATCAATCAATGCGTGAACCACATTTTCGTTGTTACTTTGTTGGACAGCATGAAACAAAGCCGTTTGGCCAATATCATCAGTTTTGTTGATATCCGCACCAGCAACAATCAGTGCGCGAACCACACTCTCGTTGTTACTTTGTTGGACAGCATGAAACAAAGCAGTTTTGCCACCAAATTTACCAGTTATGTTGACATCAGCACCAGCATCAATCAATGCACGAACCACACTCTCGTTGTTACTTTCTTGGACAGCAGGAACCAAAGCAGTTCCACCAGTAATATTATCAGTTATGTTGACATCAGCACCAGCATTAATCAATGCACGACCCACACTTTCGTTGTTACTTTGAGAGACAGCACAAAACAAAGCAGTTTGGTCACCATCATCAGTTATGTTGACATCAGCACCAGCATCAATCAGTGCACGAACCACACTCTCGTTGTTACTTTGTTCGACAGCAAAAAACAAAGCAGTTCGGCCATACCTATCATTTATGTTGAGATCAGTACCAGCATCAATCAATGCACGAACCACACTCTCGTTGTTACTTTCTTGGACAGCATAAAACAATGCAGTTTCGCCATGATCATCAGTTTTGTGGACATCAGCACCAGCATCAATCAATGCACGAACCACACTCTCGTTGTTACTTTGTTCGACAGCAAAAAACAAAGCAGTTCGGCCATACCTATCATTTATGTTGACATCAGCACCAGCATCAATCAATGCACGACCCACACTTTCGTTGTTACTTTGAGATACAGCAAGAAATAAAGCACTTTGACCAACCCTATCAGTTATGTTGACATCAGCACCAGCATCAATCAATGCACGAACCACACTTTCGTTGTTACTTTGAGAGACAGCATAAAACAAAGCAGTTTCGCCATCATCAGTTATGTCAACATCAGTGCCAGCATCAATCAATGCACGAACCACACTCTCGTTGTTACTTTCTTGGACAGCATGAAACAAAGCAGTTTGGCACTCATCATCAGTTATGTTGACATCAGCACCAGCATCAATCAATGCACGAACCACACTCTCGTTGTAACTTTCTTGGACAGCAAAAAACAAAGAAGTTTTACCATACCTATCAGTTACGTTGACATCAGCGCCACCATAAATTAGTGCACGAACCACACACTCGTTATTACTTTTTCGGACAGCATAAAACAAAGCAGTTTGGCCATCATCATTATTTATGTTAACATCAGCACCAGCATCAATCAATGCTCGGGTCTCGTTCTCGTCTCTTTGGATGACGGCACGCAACAAAAGATCAAACGTTTCACTAGTGTTGTTATCAGTAGTCATGCTTTCATGTCAGAAGACTTGATGACCAACTGTAATATGCTGTTAAAGTATATTTTCTATTTCAGTGTCATAAAAAGGATTCATGTCCAACTGCTGTTTACTGGATTCAAGCCAAGTGTTTGTTTGTCATAGGTATTCCACATCTTGAGCAAAATCTCAGCTTTTCATCTCAATTCATTGGTTCAACTTACGATAAATCCGTCATATACAAGGAAATCTTTGTTCTTTCACGATATTTTCGTTCATTTATAGTCTTACCGTCGTGATAGAAGTGTTTCTTTGCAGATCTCTTGGCCTTCGTTATTCAATGCAGCACATTGTAGTCACATATCGATCGTTGATATCACTTGAACATCACTGTACCTATCAGAACGATTGTACTAAGACAAGATTACAGTAGATCTAACCACGTGTATGGTTTGGGACCCAAGGAGTTAGCTATAGCGCAGTAGAATATCACACCATGTTGATCTTTTCGTAACTAACTGATTTAATGTTCACAATCAACTCCTTAAATAGTATTGACAAGTCTCTTGAGTCTCTCGAGTATTATATAACGATTATGTAATCTATATTAAAGTTATTTGTGTTCCTTTGTTAGTAATTGACTATTTATTAATCTCTTAGCTTATTGTCCGTATCTAGTAGGTGGTTTTATTGTTCTTCCTCTCCTTGTTATAATACGCGGATCTGTACATCCTCCCCCTTGGACGAGCTTGGATGTTTGTGACTTGGATGGTCTTAATGTTTGGTAAGCTGCGAAACTTGGATGATCTTGCGGCTTGGTTGTGGAACTTGGACGATCTTGCGGCTTGGGTGTGGAACTTGGACGATCTCGCAGCTTGGATGTGGAACTTGGACGATCTCGCAGCTTGGTTGTGGAACTTGGATGATCTCGCAGCTTGGCTGTGGAACTTGGACGATCTCGCAGCTTGGTTGTGGAACTTGGACGATCTCGCAGCTTGGCTGTGGAACTTGGACGATCTCGCAGCTTGGCTGTGGAACTTGGATGATCTCGCAGCTTGGCTGTGGAACTTGGACGATCTCGCAGCTTGGTTGTGGAACTTGGATGATCTCGTAGCTTGGCTGTGGAACTTGGATGATCTCGCAGCTTGACTGTGGAACTTGGATGATCTTTGAAAGCTTCTAGTAAGTGAAGTCGTTGAACTGGTCTGTTTACCAGTCCCTTTTTCGTCAATACTTTAACAGTTCTAATTCAACCATCGGTTCCAGGGAACGTTTGGACGACTTTTCCAATCTTCCATTTCCCTCTAGGAATATTGTCATCTGTAATCAACACAATATCCTTTTCTTTAAGGGGGTTCATCTCTTGTGTCCACCGTTGTCTTACAGTAAGTGTTGGTAGATATTCACGCATCCAGCGAGTCCAAAAGTGGTTAAGCAGTTGTTGCTGATAATAATAACGTTCGTTTAGGGAAACACTTCGAGTTGGCACTTCAGGTTCGCTACCAAGATCTCTTCCTATCGCAAGTAGGGCAGGTGTAATTATTTTCCCATCTCTGATGTCATCACCAATGTATGTGAGAGGTCTTGAATTGATTGTAGCTTCAATGCCTGTCAGGACTGTATACATCTCTGTGTATGTCAAAAGTGCCTTGCCCAATACTCTTCTTAATGGTTCTTTGATTTGGCGACATACTCGTTCCCAATGTCCTCCGCGGTGACTGGCTCTTTCCGTAATAAACTTCCATTGAACTTTGTCGTTGGCTAGACTGTTCACAACCTTTTCTGGGTCAATGCTTGCTTGTTTTGCCTTCTGTTTTGAGACCTTGAACACCTTGTCTGCTTTGTGGAATGTGGACTGGTTATCAGAGCGTACGATTCTTGGTACACCACGTCTACTAACCATACGATGATAGGCTTGTAAGAACTCTTCCGTTGTCATGTTGTTTGTAAGCTCTAGATGAACTGCTCGCGTATCTTCGCACACGAATATACAAATGTAGGCTTTCACAAGGGATTTGTCTTCTCTTGTCTTTAGGTATAGAGGGCCAGTAAAATCCAGACCAATATTCGTAAATGGAGGAACGATCTGTACTCGGTCTGCAGGTAAAGGGGCCATCTTCTGCTCGACTGGCTTTGTTTTCAGGTGTTGACAAATTAGACACTTGCGCAGTACTCGTTTAACCTCTCTCCTTCCTTGTGTTATCCAGAATCGTTGACGGACAATGCTGAGAGTAGTTTCAGGTCCAGCGTGATTGGCTTTACAATGGACATCTAATATGACCTTTTCTGTAACATTACACTTGTGAGGCATTATTACTTGGTGTTTGGCTTCTTCTGAGATGGACGCGAACTCTAATCTTCCACCAACAACCAGTAGACCGTTGTCATCATTCATTTGTGGGTCTAGCTTAGCGATACTGCTTGACTTGCTCACTTGATTTCCTTGTTGAAGTGCTCGTAGTTCGTCTTGAAAGGCATTTTGTTGTATTCCTTTCAGTAAAGAGTGCTCTGCATCCTTGACCTCATCTCCGGTGAGATATCCCAGCTTTGGTTTCTTGTGTAGTCTTTTCCACTTCAACAACCATGCGGTGACACGAACTAACTTCTGCCAGCTCTCGTAGCGCTCTTCTAAGCATACTTCGGTGCTGCTTGTCATGGTAATTGAAGTTTTCTTGGCTTCGATAAGTAATTCTTCAGTTGTCTTCAAATCTTCAAGCTTTGGAACTGTAAGTAGTTTATCTGGCCATTCATTAAAATCACGTGATAGCCAATCTGGACCATTCCACCATGTCTTGTCAGCAATCAGTTGTGGTAATGGCTCTCCACGTGTCAGTAAATCTGCAGGGTTCTGTGCTCCAGGACAGTACTGCCATTGCGATGGTGGAACATTTTCCTTGATTTCTTGTACACGATTGGCCACGAACACCTTCCACTTCTGGCTAGATTGTCTAATCCACGCGAGAACAACTTGAGAGTCTGTCCAGCACTTCACTTGTGTAACGGTTGTAGTTATAGACTCCAGTATTAACTTCATAATTCTTGAGAGAATTAATGCGCCAAGTAATTCCAATCTTGGAAGAGTGACTTGCTTTGTTGGCGCGACTTTGCTCTTTGACAGCATAAGGTGTGTTTGAACATTACCACTAACATCTTTGCATCTTACGTAGACAGCTGCACCGTAAGCCTTTAAACTTGCATCACAAAATCCATGTAGTTCAAATTCAGTCACATCATCTAGTTCAGCAAACGGACACCGTGGTACTTGCAGCTGTTGTAGATACTTCAGTTCTTCTTTCCAACTCTTCCATTCAACTTTGGTTTCTTCATCAAGTGACTCATCCCATTGAATACCTTTAGACCAAAGTTCTTGAAACATCATCTTTGTTCTGATTGTAAAAGGACCAAGTAAGCCAAGAGGGTCAAACAACCTTGACGCTGTACTAATAAGGCTTCTCTTCGTCGTTTCATCTTCGGCATTAAGTAATGTTTCACCTTGGTTGAATTTGAACGTATCTCCTCTAGTAATCCAGGCAATGCCAAGTACTTTAAGCGGCTCTTCTTTGCTTTCAACTTGAACTAACGGTGCTGTTCCTCTTAGATCAGGGTCTATGAGATCGCGTAGTTCTTGTGAGTTGGTGTACCATTTTACGAGTTGAAATCCACCAGTCTTCATTAAAGAACATAGGTCTTTGTGCAATACATAGGCTTTGTTAACATCATCTGCACCAGTTAAAAGATCATCTACATACATGTTTTCTAGTACTTCTTTGGATGCATCTGGATACTTTTCTGTGTTGATTGAACAGTGATGTTGGACTGTTGCGATGGCTTGAAATGGACTGCTAACAACTCCAAACGTAACTCTTGTCATACAGTAGACCTTTGGATCTTCATCAGTACCTTCTCTCCACAAAAAACGATGACAGTTTTGGTCTTTTGCTGCTAGCTTGATCTGAAGAAACATCTTCTTGATATCAGACATCATGGCGATTCTGTGCAATCGGAAACGAAGCAAGATGGACAATAAGTTGGGTTGAAGTGCAGGACCAGGTAGCAAACAGTCATTCAGTGAAATGCCATCTTGATTTCTTGCCGAAGCATCAAAGACCACTCTGCACTTTGTTGTTGTCCTGTCTTCACGAATAACAGGGTGATGCGGCAAATAGAAGACTGGCTGTTGCACTTCATCATCTTTGTTGATTTCTCTTGCGTGACCATCGTCTAGATATTTCTGCATGGCTTCTTTGTACATTTTTTCTTTGTTCTTGTCTTTACGCAGTGATTCTTCGATCTTTATCATCCTTTTTAGGGCTTGTTGGTAATTTATCTTCAACTTTGGACATTCAGAACGCCATGGTAAACCGACCTCATAATGTTCACCGTCATATTCAACCGTGGACTGGAACTGTTGTAGAGCATGTTGTTCTTCACCAGTAATTTCCCTCTTCTCTTTGCTGTCTGTAATGCCAATTGACTCGAGTTCCCAGAATTTCTTGATGGTTGTATTGACGTCTTTGTATACATCTTCTTCGATCTTCACAACTGTCAAGTTAGAGATAGACTTGCGTTTAACGTCTTCGTTTGGCGCTTCTTCGATGCAGCCAGTCAGCATCCAACCAAAAATTGAATTGACAGCGAATGGAGCAGACGCACCGCCCTTTCTTACACCGTCCAGTATCACTTGGCCCCATTGGTCGGCTCCTATTAACACATCAATAGTTGAGGAATTACGAGGAAATTCGTCGGCTAGATGAAGACCCTCGAGGTGTTTATACCTGCTGACGTCAAGTTGCACTTGGTCAAGAGGCGTACACACTGTATTTACAGACCATGCTGAGAGGTTTACTCGACTTGTACTGCCAGTGTGAGTGGAGACTTGGAATTTCACGTTTTTCACCTTTGTTGTTCGTGTCTGTCCACCATGCATGTAGATCGTCATCGACGTAAATGGACCATTCGTCTTGAGACCAAGAGCGTCAGCAACTTCCGATCTAATGTATGAGTGGTCACTACCAGAATCAACCAATATACGTACACTAACTTCTCTGCCGTTTGCATGTATCTTTGCTAGTGCGGTTGGTAATAATCTGGTTGTTTTACTCCTATTGGCCATGAACGTACTCGTCTGCAAACCGGTATGGGCTTTAATCTGTTCATTTGCGTCTTGCTTCTCTTTGGTATCTGGCGGTATTCTGTGCAATAGAACGTGATGTTTCCTTCTGCAACCGTCAATTAAACATCCGGGTCTTTTACACGTTGAACTGCTGTGGTGGGGTCCGGTAGGGAGAAGACAATTGAAACACAGCCTTTTTTCCTTTACGATCTCCCATCTCTCTTGTACTGACTTCCTTAGAATCTTATAACATTTGGATGGTTCATGATGGTTTTCACAGAACGGACATTCGCTTCTTGGGCCGTTGTCTTTAGCGCTGGTATTTAGTGTTATTCCTGAGTAACCTCCAGATCTTTCATTGCGGTGATAACTACCTTTGATGTTCTGCTCTTCTTTGGCACGTGTTTTGGGCGTGACGCCTGCTGCTTCCGACGCTTCCTCAGACATGACGTGGGCTCGTAGAAAATTGAAGAAATACTCAACCGTCACTTTCTTGTCATCTTCTTCACTTTCGAGCTTAGACAGTTCAAATTCCCATTTCTTTCTTACGACCTGTGGTAACTTAGACTGCAAAATAGGAACAATAATGCGGTTGCAAATTTTAAGGTTAGGCTCGTATGCTTCTAGAGTGTGGTAGCGATTAATTAAAGTATCGTGTAAGTATCGTAGTGAACTTGCGCTTATAAAGTTTTTCTTCTCGACGTTTAGTAGGGCGTCTACTAAATGTTCAATTATAATGCGCTTTCTTCCATACCTCTGTTTCAAAACTTCAATAGCTCTTAGATAGTTTTGGCTTGTCACTTCGACGTATTCAATCGCACGTTTGGCTGCACCGCCCACATACATTAAAAGGTAATTGAACCGTTCTCTATCCCCAAGGGAATTGTTTTCATGAATACATGCGTTAAATTGGTCCCACCAAGTAATCCACTCTAAAATGTCTCCATTAAATACGGGTAATGTAAATTTTGGCAGACGTAAATGGCTAACTCCAGAACAAAACTTATGGTCATGGTTATCAGCTTTTGACTTAGACGACTTTGAATCGCTTTCATGCTCTCTCGTGGCTTGCTTTGAATTAATATAACTTTCTCCTTTGCTTGAGATATGTAAAATATCCTGTTCAAATTTAGTCCAATTCTTGATTAAAATTTCGACTTCAGATTCATCGTATAACATTGTGATAATTTCTTGGACTGTATTGCCATAATTTTCCTCCAAATTATTCAGGCGACGTAATGTACTTTGCATTTCAATACAGGCATTAGCTTGCTTTTCTAATTGCTCGATTTCTCCAAAAATCATTTCAATACGTGTGCCAAATAACTTCAACTTTCGCTTTAACTTGAAAACTTGCGATGAACTTTCTTCAAATTGATTTAACGATTCACTTAGGTTAAGATCAGGTACTTCACTTTGATGCCGATTTTGAGCACTGGCGCCGATAAACAACATTAATTGCTTATTTAATTTCTCAAAATGTGTTGTTAGTTTCTCATCAATTGCTTTTTCCTTCTCTCTCTCGTTCTCCTGTACTCTCTTAAGTTGATCTTCTACTGTCGTTCTAAATTCTTTCATCTGCCGTTCTACAGAATTTGTGTTTACTTCTTTAGGAGTAGAGCGATTAACTGGAGTAGAAAACGAGGCGGCAATTAAGGGATTTTAACTTAACTAACCTTTTAATTAATTCCGCTCGGGTACCAATTGCCGAAGCGCCTTGGGCTTCCAACTCATTTCGGATATCGGCCGTGGCCATTCTTTGTATTGTCGCAGACACATCGTGGGCCATCCTTAATTGATCGATTCTTGAGCTTGACTTGAAAATGTAGACTTCTTTACATACTTGATATACTTGACTTCTTTATATCTTAAACTTTCAACTAGTTGAATAACTTGTAGACTTGAATTCTTGACATGTCTTTAAACTTGAATAAACTTGACTTGAAACTTGAAACTTGGGCCTTAACCTTGATCGATTCTAACCTTGCTCTGCTACCAATGTATGGTTTGGGACCCAAGGAGTTAGCTATAGCGCAGTAGAATATCACACCATGTTGATCTTTTCGTAACTAACTGATTTAATGTTCACAATCAACTCCTTAAATAGTATTGACAAGTCTCTTGAGTCTCTCGAGTATTATATAACGATTATGTAATCTATATTAAAGTTATTCGTGTTCCTTTGTTAGTAATTGACTATTTATTAATCTCTTATTGTCCGTATCTAGTAGGTGGTTTTATTGTTCTTCCTCTCCTTGTTATAATACGCGGATCTGTACAGTGAGTACTAAAGTTGTTTCACTCTAAATAAATGAACATCAGCTTTTTCCTATTTTTCAGCTCCTTTTTCTCTTCATTTTCCTTTTCATCTAATATGTACACTATCTTAAGAAGTAATTTAGGGACTGACCATTAATTAGAGGGGGAAAGGGATGGTGCAAATGGGTGAGGGTCATTATTTTTCATGCAAACTCAAAGTGGAGGGTCACAAAATTGTGCAAGCCTTTAAATGGGGGGTGGGGGATTGTGGGGGTCAAGAATTTCTCTGCTGCACAAAAGGGGGGAACTTTTTAAAGATATGCAGATCAATAGTAAAATACACCAACCCTCCCCCTCTAATATGACCAGTACGTTGTGAAAAAAGGAACAAAGTTTTCGTTCATGTCCTTTAAGTTTATCCTACTGATTGATACTCCTCCCCTCCCCTACTAAATCAATTATCAATGGTCCTTTAATACCAGTGTTTGTAGATAGTTGATAACAATTTTGTGTTGTACAGTGTCTCCTGTGTCCCTGTGGCATTGGTACCTTGACACACAGTACATGATAATCATCACCTGGAGAAAAGAAAAGAAACCAACGACGATTACTTCTAGTAGAATGGTTTCTTAAGTTACATTTGTTTCGTTTGATATTTGTATTGTATTCACTGTGACTTTTGAGAAATGAATTCAATAAAACATCTTGTAGTAACAAAAAAAGTCAGTGGTACTGAACTTGATCACTTGCAGCACAAGCATAACAGTAAGCAGTGGTGTAGCGAGAGTACTCTTAGAGGTGGGATATATAAAGGGGAATATGTGCATTTTAGCGCACTTATAATATCATATTAATTATAATACAATTTATGAGGCCCTATGTAAAGTTGTTATTAATTAATCAAAACATCTTACCTGTACCTTGTTACTTGTTCATCGCGTACTTGATTTCTTCTACTGTTTGATCCCATCCATGATCGGTCACAACCTTGTACACTTCCATCACAAGATGAGGGAAATATTCCAGAAACACGAAGTCTTCCAGTAACAATTTCTTGATTGGTGTTGGCCGTGTGGCTTCAGAGACGTGTGCGTAAGCATTTCGTATAAACCGCACTAACTCCACTACAGAGTGAGTATCGTAAGACCTTCTCCTTGGTGGAGTCATTTCAGCGTAGATAGGAGGCATGTTTTTATACCTGGGGTCATTCCACTTCCCGTGCACGACTATGGTACTAAAGTTCTTCTCCAAGTCGGTCTCCACAGGAGTTAAGCCAGTTGATCTTCTTGCACGTGGGCATCCAAACACTGACTGGTTTCCAACAGCAATGAGAAGATTTACTTTTCTCTTCTTTGACCAGAACAATGGATGATCCAGACTTTCTGCTGCACATGAGCGTTTCTCTTTATCACATTCGAGCATCCTTTGTACAAGGTGAGTAGCCTCTAGCTGAATAGATCTATCCCATCCTTCCAGGTTTCCATTCATGATGTTGGCTTCTGTTTCATGAGCAATTTGATATTCTCCCTTACTGGCACAATCACTTGGAGAAAATGGGTGTTTTTGTCTTGATAGAATGTAAAAAAGAACAAGTCCACATGAAAACATGTCGGATGCCTTGGAATGATCGTGAGTACCCATCAACACTTCTGGAGACATATAACACCTCGTTCCTGCATTAGTACCAAGCACTGTAGTTGTGATATTATCAACGCAACGGCTGAGACCAAAGTCAGCAATTTTCAAACGTAGTTGAGGCTGGGTTTTATAAAGAATATTGCCAGGCTTCAGGTCGCGATGAATGATATCTTTCACATGCAGAAACCTCAACCCCTTGACTAAATCTTCACAAAGTTGATTACTTTTTGTGGCGTCAAATGTCGAAGCATCAGTAAGGTACTCGTCAAGATTTCCTTCCATCAGTTCTAAAACGATGTATGAGAACTTGTCCTCTTCAAAGAAATTCAGATATCGAACAATTTGTTCGCAGTCTGCAAGAGCAGTGAGATTTGTAATCTCTCGTTTGTCTTCTGGTCGCTGCATACGTACTTTCTCAATGCGCTTGATGGCCACTTCTCTACCATCCTTTTCATTGATTCCAACAAAAACATGGCCAAATGAGCCACTTCCTATGTGTTCTTTGTGACACCAGAATTCCTCATGTATCACATCGCACTCTTGTCGTCTAGCAACTTTGGCCAATTTGACTTCATATTTCTTCGAAATAGAAGTCCACGGAATGAGTACAGAGACTGTGCTCAAATCTAAGGCTTTTGTGAGGAGTTCTTTAAGAGCATCAGAAGCGTCTGCCATGTCCAGACAGGACTTGCCATCAGCTCCATACAAGCGAAGGATCTTAACGATTTCACAATGCACAGATGAGTTTTCAAACTTTGCTTCTATTGAATGGTCTGATGTGTCCATTCTTCTTTTCTTTGATTGAGGTTGTTCCTCATCACTTGTTTCATCATCTTCACTAGCTGACATTTCAGAAGCTGCAGAGGGAGACTTCTCTTCTACTTTGTTACCCAATACGCCAGTATCTATAATATTCCTACAGCAGAGACGAAGTGGTTCAGACGCAGTGGTGGAAATATCTTGGACAAGATTCGTTTTCCAATTTGTTCGTGTGGATTTGTCTTTACAGATAGCATTTAAAAGACCAACAGCCAATGTCTCGGACTGAGTATGACCCTCCTCACAAGCAACGTCAACCAGAGCTTTGGCTAGAGCAAATTTCCCTTGTTTAATGAGAATACTTAAAACTGACTCACCATCGTTGTCAGCTGTCCATGGATCAAGTCCCTTGTCGATGGCAGTTTTCCAAAATGATTTTGGGTCTTCTAACTCTGAAACATCTGCGTAAAGACCACCCTGATAACGACGAAATGACCATCTTTTGGCCGCCGCAACAAGAGGTGCTGCTCCTGATGAATCGACATCGTTAGCGTTTGCTCCAGCATCAAGCAACAGCTTCACAGCTATCCAGGTACTGCACAAATGTAAAGGGGTTTTATCATCACCGTTTCTGTTATTCAGTTTTGCTCCACACTGCAAAATGTAGTTTAGTATTGTTTGTAAGAATTCCTCAAATGAAAGATCTCTAGTAACATTACTGGTATAGTCTCGAGGTGATCGTAATTCTAGTGACGCCCAAAGGTGCAGTGGTGAATTGAGATCAGCATCACTTGCGTTAACAATTCCTCTCAGGTTTTTTACTGTAGCAGGTAAAAATATTCGCAAAAGTTTTATCGTTTCATGTAAGACATCTTGTTGTATTGTATCAGATAAGCGAAGTCCTTGCTGGAAAAGGTTTAGTATTAAATGATAAACAGTTTTTCCACTTTGAGATCTTTCTTCAATGCCAGATCTGTGTTTTGACAAAAATCTACACACTTCCACAAGGGTTTTTACTGCTGATAGTTGATTTTCTTCTCGTAATAACTGCCCCACATCTCTAGAGAGACAAAACATAAGAGGTGTTTCGTTCTTATGGTTTCTCCAGTTAAATTGAACACCAAGTTTCTCCAGCTGAAGACAAATCTCCATCACGATGTCTTGAGGTACACCCATCAATGCTAAACGAGTCGCATAGTGAAGGGCTGTATTACCATCTGAATCAACACTATTAGGATCGGCACCTAACTTAACCAATAGTTGTAAAGCTTCTGATACTCCTTCTCCATTTTTACATTTTACATTTATAAGCGCAATCAGCTTTTCCATTTCCTCTTGATTGTCAATAAACTGACTAGCAAGTCCTAAGGCCCTAGTAATATGTGTTATTGTGCAGAAACTTATAAACTTAATCAACCTTTCTATGAACAGCTCACTGACAGGAAACTTACAGAAAACTATGTTCAAAATTGCTTCAGCAAATGTTACCTTCTGTACTCCACATAACTCAAGCAGATCGAAAAAGCCAGGAGGAACGTTTTGTGAAAGCGAGTCTTCACTATCACCATGGAATAAATTTCTGTCAACAAAACAGTTCAAAATGCTGCAATTAAAAATATCTTTCAAGAAAAAGGGATAGTTTTTTCCAATTTCAACAAGAATACGAGCTGACTTTGGATAGTCGAGAGCGTAAAATAATGGTGTTCTCCCATAAACATCTCGCACATTAACAAATGCACCGCCAGCATCAATCAATGCACAAACCACATTCTCGTTGTTACTTTGTTGGACAGCATGAAACAAAGCCGTTTGGCTATTGTCATCAAGTATGTTGAAGTCTACACCAGCATGAATCAATGCACGAACCACACTCTCGTTGCTACTTTGTTGGACAGCATAAAATAAGGCTGTTTTTCCAGAAATATGAAAGCTACTGGTACCACTCAATGAATAAACAAATTTATCTTCTTCATACCAACTTTCCAAAAAACAATCAGTTTTGTTGATATTAACACCAGCATCAATCAATGCACGAACCACATTCTCGTTGTTACTTTGTTGGACAGCATAAAACAAAGCAGTTTGGCCATCCTCATCAGTTATGTTCACATCAGCACCAGCATTAATCAATGCACGAACCACACTCTCGTTGTTACTTTGTTGGACAGCATAAATCAAAGCAGTTTGGTTATTACCGTCAGTTATGTTGACATCAGCACCAGCATCAATCAATGCACGAACCATGCTCTTGTTGTTACTTTGTCGGACAGCGTCAAACAAAGCAGTTCGGCCATAATCATCAGTTATGTTCACATCAGCACCAGCATTAATCAATGCACGAACCACATTCTCGTTGTTACTTTGTTGGACAGTATAAAACAAAGCAGTTTGGCCATCCTCATCAGTTATGTTCACATCAGCACCAGCATTAATCAATGCACGAACCACACTCTCGTTGTTACTTTGTTGGACAGCATAAATCAAAGCAGTTTGGTTATTACCGTCAGTTATGTTGACATCAGCACCAGCATCAATCAATGCACGAACCATGCTCTTGTTGTTACTTTGTCGGACAGCGTCAAACAAAGCAGTTCGGCCATAATCATCAGTTTTGTTGATATCAGCACCAGCATCATTCAATGCACGAATCACACTCTCGTTGTTACTTTGGTGGACAGCATAAAATAAGGCTGTTTTTCCAGATGTAAGATAGTTACATGGTCTCAACGAAAGACCAACTATATCTTCTTCACTCAAATTTATGTTAAAACTATCAGTTTTGTTGATATTTACACCAGCATCAATCAATGCACGAACCACATTCTCGTTGTTACTTTGTTGGACGGCATCAAACAAAGAAGTTTGGCCATCAACATTCGTTATGTTGACATCAGCACCAGCGTCAATCAATGCACGAACCACACTCTCGTTGTTACTTTGTTTGACAGCATGAAACAAAGCAGTTTTACCATCAAAGTTAGTACTCATGTTGACGTCAGCACCAGCATCGATCAATGCACGAACCACACTCTCGTTGTTACTTTTATTCACAGCATAAAACAAAGCAAAATAAAAGCATAAAAACAAAGCATAAAAAAATATCTTCAGTTTCGTTGACATCAGCACCAGCATCAATCAATGCACGAACCACACTCTCGTTGTTATTTTGTTGGGCAGCATCAATCAAAGCAGTTCTGCCATCATTATCAGTTATGTTGACATCAGCACCAGCATCAATCAATGCACGAACCACACTCTCGTTGTTACTTTGTTGGACAGCATAAAACAAAGCAGTTTTACCAAAATGATCAGTTATGTTGACATCAGCACCAGCATTAATCAATGCACGAACCACACTCTCGTTGTTACTTTGTTGGACCGAATAAAACAAAGCAGTTTCACCAAAATGATTAGTTATGTTGACATCAGTACCAGCATCAATCAATGCACGGGTCTCGTTCTCGTTTCTTTGGATGACGGCACGTAACAAAATATCAAACTTTTCAGTACCGTTATCAGTAGTCATCCTTTGATGTCAGAAGATTTGATGACCAACTGTAATATGCTGTTAAAGTATATTTTCTATTTCTGTGTCATAAAAAGGATTCATGTCCAACTGCTGTTTACTGGATTCAAGCCAAGTGTTTGTTTGTCATAAGTCGGTATTTCACATCTTGAACAAAATCTCAGCTTTTCATCTCAATTCATTGATTCAACTTACGATAAATCCGTCATATACCAGGTAATCCCTGTTCTTTCACAATATTTTCGTTCATTTGTAGTCTTAGCGTCGTGATAGAAGTGTTTCTTTGCAGATCTCTTGGCCTTGTAATGTCTTTGTTAAGGCACTTCCGCCTTCGTTACTTAACTGCAGTACATTGTAGTCACATATCGATCGTTGATATTACTTGAACATCACTGTACCTATCAGAACGATTGTACTAAGACAAGATTACAGTAGATCTAACCATGCTCAAGGTAAGATATCGAATGATTTAAAGAAAAACTGCAGCTTCGAAATCCTTGCTTCGAAATCATAGACTGTATCCAATAGTTAGAATAGAATTCTTGGAATCAGACTTGTATCTATGTCCAAATATGGTAATATCGACACAGGGAGCCCAATCTTGATATCAAATGTACGGTTAGGTTAATTTTTTTTACAATGATTTGTTTTTATTTCTGACAAGAAAGGCGAGTATGTTTATCTATCTAGTTCCTTTACACATCTCATGATTATTATCGAATCAAAGTATTTATTTTTCCACAAGAAAGACACTTTTTCTTTTTTTCTGTCTATTTTTAGCTCCCAGTTCCCTCATCCAGTTCCCATCATCCCTCACTGGCTCCACATCCAAGATGGCGGCTCAAATGTTCAGATTTTCAAGAAAGTTCAACGACGTCAAGTTTGTTGGCAAATATCTAATAATTGGTGCAAAGAATAACAGCAAAGCTAAAATATTCAACCAGTGTACATGCAGATGGCTGTCTAGCTTGAATGGTCCAATGTTTAGGGATAATTTAACGAACACAGCGTGTGTAAGTTCAGCCAACTCCAAATGGCTTCCAAACAAGATGTCGAAACCTTTGTTGGTGAGGTGGCTAGCAAATGAATCCAAGAAGAAGAAAGACAGCAGTGTGTTGGGAGATTTGATGGAGACACAAGAGCAGCCACAATCTCAGCTAACAGTAGGTGCCAAAGGTATGCATGACGTTGTTCTTGGTGAGAAACTCCAAACCCCTACCCCCTACCCCCACGGGGAAAGGCCGGGGTTCATAAAGTAACTTGGTAGAGGGGATCAGGATTCTAGTGTTCAAGTGTAGATGTAAAAATCTAGTTACCATGGCTAGTTAACTATATTTCTTTTTAACAGTTGTTCAGGCTGGAAGAGATGTTACATATATTTTGGTATCATATCCTTGTTGGATTTGCTGTCAACAACAACAACAAACATTTTATTTACAACTTTAATTATTATTACAATATATTTAAAAAAATTATTAAAACTTAGAAGTTGGTTGGTAGCTTATTACAATAACCTTAAGGCTAATCTAGGTAATTAGCTATATACAATATTGACTACTGTATGAATGGGCGGGATAAATATAGGATGAAAAGAGAAGGAAAAAATATAAGCTATCATAATAATAAGTAGTAATATTAATTACAAGAAAAGCAAATTATAAATTATAGATAACAAGATCAAAAACAATAGACAATTACAAAAGGATCAAGAGGATCAAGAACTACACTTAATTTACAGGATTATAATTGTTATGAATAGTATAAGACAATAAATACTAAATGATAAATTTTAAATAAGAGCTCAAAGAGAATAATTATTGAGTAGATCACTTTTCAGTTTTTAAATTCATTTTTGCTTAACTTTTTAATGGATTCATCAACTAAATTGCAGACTTGTGCACCAATATATTTTTAATTTTTAATAAAAGTCACAAGTAAGGAATAACTATGGAGCTTTTTTCATATAACTTAAGTGGGAAACATACAGTGCTGACTTACAGCACATACATGCACAGTATGCAGATAAGCCGTAATATTTTAATCACATCTCATGGTCTTCAGATATTTTATCCGATCACAACACAGTTATACCAGAGTGTACGTGGTAAATACTAACTCTGGTTATATATACAACTATATGGTAGTAGTCGGGTACCAATTTGTTGCATTGTTTCTTACTCCTATGAAAACTACTCTAATTTATTTTCTATGGTGTTGTGTAGAATTTAGGAATGTCTTATTCGTATTCATAGCACGTCAAAACTGTTTACAATTTACAAGCAATAATTTTAGTATACCCCATCACTTGTAAACACCATGCAAAATTTCAAAATATTTTAACATATAGCAATTATATCTACTAGAAATACTAGAACTATTATGTTTAAATTTATTAGGAGCAAAATCAATGTACTATTGAAATATCTTACTGACTCTTAGTTAAGAAGGTTGATTTGAGTTGTTGCTGTTTGTACTGATACCAATAATAGGGCTGGCACAACAAAAGGTGCACTCTGTTTTTGCATTTTTGCAACCACCTACGATTTCATGAGTTTTATAATACAGATTAATAAATTTAACCAAAGAATCATCGCTTTGTGGCATTTTGAAAAAGAGCACACTCCAAAAAAATTTATTTTCCATGATTTTGACCTTTTTTTAAAAAGAAAATTAAGATCAAGCAAGTCCAGAACTGTTAGATTTTGGAAATATGTGGACTAATTTCATAACGTTAATGATTTCTGTGGGTCAATAGACAGATTACATAATGTTATGGGTCTTTAGACTGGTTTTCATAATGTTATGAACACTATGGTTCTCCATGGATTTTCCCGCAATAGTATATATGGCTTAAAAACATCAATACTAGCTCTATTTCTTGAGAGTGTAAAAATGCAAAAATAGAGTGCACCTTGTAAACCCGATTCAACAAGAAAACAGCAAGATGTACAGTATACCACCATCAACATTTTGAAAAGAATTTCTTAATAACCAATCGTTTCAGAGAATTGGTTTTAATTTTTAGATGATGTTCAAGTATTGTTCAGGAATGAGTTTGTGAAATCAATATATGATTTTTTAAACATTATTAAATTGGTTAGTGATAACGTCAGTACACATACTTGTTTTGCAGTAAAGGCACTAATCTCAAGCAGCAAGGTTTTGGGGAAGGCCGGCCATTATTGCAAAGCAAGTCAATGGTAATTTTAAAATGTAACAATATGCTGTTTAAAGTATTTTGCAATCTGACAATCATGTATTTACCTGCAACAACCATTGAATACCTGGGGTTGTCAGTTATGTGTCTGCATGAGCAACATATAACGTTTATTGTACAATAATTGTGGGAGGTAACATTAAGACAAGTTTGGCTATATATAGTGATACTTCTTGTGACGTAAGTCTTTGTCGTTCATGTGCCAACCTGAGAAAGAGAAATTCAACACAACTTATGAAGAGCTTTTATGAAAATGGTTGGCATATTAACATCACAATGCTATATATTGTTAGTAAACATGTCGAAGTATCGCTATATCTGTATTCTTTCACTTTCATGCATAACATCCAACCAGAATCTGATACATACATGTAAATTAAGCATCATAGATCATTCCTTGAGATATTGGCATGAATGGCATAATACTTACACTGCTATGAGGCTGTATATAGTTCAAGCTTGAGGTTTCTACTTCAATTTTTGACTTGAATGCTACTGTAAGTAATAGATACAATATAAGTGGCAATGTTGTATGGGATATACAATCACGAGCGGGAGGTGAGTGAATGTATACAACATTGTCACTCATATTGTATCTTTCTTATCATATTCATTTTTTAATGAAGATGATGATTTCTTAAAAAACAGATCTCAAAAGTAGTGTTACTTAAAAAGTAGTGTTACGTAAATACAGTTTGATGTTTTAACACTTTCTGATGTCACACATTGTTTAATACAGACATCCCACATTGATTATTGTGTTTTTGTTAACAAAGCAAGGTGCAGAATCTTTTATCTAGTTGGTGGGACTGGCTTTTGAAAAGGCTCTGGGAAACCATCATCCTTAAGCCAGACCTACAGGTTAATCAGTATTATGTAAATCCAATACACATTACTCCTTCTGCCAAGGACTTAGGTGTCAGTATCGATACAAACTTAACTTATAACAGCCATATAACTAATGTAGTTTCCTCTTGCTTTTCAAAACTAGTTCAAATCAACCGTGTCAAGGACAGTTTTGATACCAAAACACTTCAACTCATTATCTCATCCCTAGTTTTTAGTAAGATGCTCTATTGCTCAACAGTGTGGGCTAACACAAGTGCAACGAATCTAGACAAACTACAATCAATTCAGAACTTTGCTTGCAAAATAGTTACGAACTCTAGGAAATACGACCATGTTACTCCTCTGCTCAGGCGGCTCAACTGGCTCCCTGTAAGACAGCTTTTAATCTTAAGGGACTCCATAATGACTTACAAATGCATCAACAATCTTGCACCTAGTTACCTCTGTAACAAATTCCAAAAACCACACACAATACACGAGTGTAAGACACGTAATAACGACGCGCTGCAGATTCCGTTATATAGAACAGCTGCAGGACAACGCTCTTTTGTATACAGAGGGACCAACATCTGGAATAATTTAGATAAGTCCATAAAAAACAGTCCTACACTAAATAGCTTTAAAACAACTATGAAAAACTATCTAAATGCTGAACTCAATTAAACAGACTTATACATGTGCAATGGCAGATGTCGGATTTGCACTCCATTACCTTCAGGCGGTTGTTTCGGGTTGAGGCATTTGGGTCAACAATACAGTAAATGTATAGAAACTGACCCAAATGCCTTGACTTCGGGCGGTTGTTTGGGGGCGGTGGGGTGTAGCTCCGATATCTGCTATTTATATATATATATATATACATATCAATAGTTTTTAAAGTTAGCATAATATATTTAGTATTTATTTAATCCTAGTATTGTAAATAGTTTCTGAAAAACCCTGTAGGGAGAATACTATTAAAGTTTATTATTATTATTATTATTATAAATGATTTGCACTAACAGGTCACGTGACCCTATATACCGAGAGAGAGAGAGAGAGAGAGACAGAGAGAGAGACAGACAGACAGACAGACAGACAGACAGAGAGAGATAGACAGACAGACAGACAGAGAGAGATAGAGAGAAGGAAGGAAAGCTTGAATGAATGAAAGAAAGATATTGGGTCAAATTGAAAACCAGTACATATACAGTATTAGCTCACCCAATATAATGAGGATATTATTTTTAACCATACTATATTCTATTAACTGGTCCAATATCTAAAGTCCTCCGATCTGCTGGACTACTGCTATAGTCAAGCACTTAAAAATCTAAAATCTAAATAAGCCTTGGCTGTTGTATCACAGTGTGGGACACTCACAAAAGAGCTAAGCTCCAATTACTGGAATCCCAGGATGGAAGTGGAATTTGGAAGCTGATTTTTAAGGAGGGAGAAAAACTGGAGAACCTAGAGAAAAACCCTTAAAGCACTGGAGCGAATCAAGAAACAACTCTACTCACATAAGACCTAGAGCCCGACGGGACCTAGAGTCTGGGTTGCATTGAAGAGAGGCGAACGCTCTCACTGTTATGCCAGCCGTGCTTCCCATAACTTAATAAACTCCTGTCAAAATTTGATCACTAGCAACAGTTTACTATGACATCAAGCTTCATGATATCCCTTTTAAATTTGGTCCTTTTCAGATCTTTTCTTCAGCCTCATTTCATATAAACAAGATATCTTAACACCCATGTGGGAGAGGTGGATCTCCCATGAACTACAAAGAATGGGAGAACGAAATGTGATGAACTTGAGGTAATATAATAATATAATATAATCTGAATTTATTTCAACACAATCAATATAAGAGTAATAATATTGTACATATGTTAAAACAGCACATAATTTATTTTATTTTGTTTCTAAACTTGTAGTGAGATGCATGACGAGATGATGATATACAGTATATATATATATATATATATATATTTGTATTTGCACATAATACATATACTTACTATACGTGAGCCCATCCCCCCATTGGAACATAGCCCATCAATCACTTTCCTGCAATCAGCATGGTTTTGGGCATTTCTGGCAATCAATGACCAAGTCACATGACAACTGACCATTTTCTTCTCCAAGTTCCTTCTCTAGGAATTCCTCGGCTTCCCCCTTTTCCTTTTACCCCTGGGATTCCAGGACAATGTTTATTGATGAATTTGTCTTTTTATATTACACATTAACAGGTTGGTGATTAGTTCTTGTGGAGGAGTGCAAGAATAAAGACAGTATTCCCATTAACAGGCAGACTCCCACTACAAAACCTGAATCCAATCCTTAACCCAAACCCAGACCTACTACCAATCCCACTCCCCAGACCCAAGCAGTCTACTCTCCATCCCTAACCCAGACCTACTACCAATCCCACTCCCAAGCAGTGTACTCAATCCCTAACCCAGACCTACTACCAATCCCACTCCCAAACCCAAGCAGTCTACTCAATCCCTAACCCAGACCTCACACTCCTACTCCAAACCTGCAACCCCTGGCCCTGACATCTCTACACCATCCAATAATATGATTCTAGGAAAGGTTAGTGAAGAAGGGAAGGGGTGGCTTGTTGTTGAAGAAAAAGAGGGGGAAGGAAAAGACATTTCCCAAGAAACCTCTTGTGAGGGCACATTCTAAAAAAGTTTCAAAATGCTAAGTAATAATTTTTTGGAAGTTAAAGGCAAGAGCATAAACCTCTTATACTGTAGAAACTTTAGGTGTTGTAATTATTTTGAAACACAAATTAAAGAAATTATTAGACATAAAAATGAGAAATATGAATACAGCTAGCTAGTGCAACTGAACTGCAATCTTTATTTCATCCTTTTGATAACTAATTACAAGTGAGACAATCAGAACACAAACAGAACTCTCTGGTGCTGTGAATTGAAAACAATTATCAATCAGGAAAAAACTACCAGGGTACACCAGACAGCTACATGCTGTTGAAGGAATTCCCCAAACTGACCTGGCTACCCTTGCTGAAAGTTGACCAGGTACTAACCTAAACAGCTCCATGTGTGTTCCAAAGCTCACCTGACTACAAATGTCAATCAATACTGAACTTACACTAAGGGATATATAACTGTGTTATATAAAGAGTAAGAAATAATCGACTACATCAATGACTTTGGAAAAATTATGCCTCATCCTACAATTGAGTAACAGTGTATTTTCTGAAGCTATGAACTGAAGTTCAATAATACTGAGTAATCAGTCTGACTATATGAAAGATAAAAGCATTAGTCCTCCCCATGTAAGAACTAGTAATGCATGGAACAGTTAAAACGTACTGCGACCATCCAAACCTTATTAATCATCAATAATAGAATATAAAATACTACTGATTGTTGTATGTTGACTAGTGGTCAACAACATTCCTACAAAACATTCCTGGATCTGCCCCGGCATAATGATAAAATATTACATACAAATGAGACAAATATATTTTTTACTCAAATAAACAACCCAAGAAAAACTGATTAATTCAAGCTTAAAATACAGCAGCTGAATATGAAGAAAACTACAATAAAAATCAAACCACAACCTGTATGTACATGATTATGATATGTAACCCAGAACACTAGCTATAACTCCATTCAATGTGTTTAAAATACCCTTCAATCAATCTCATCTGAATAAGTTTGATTGATGCTGTAATTGATGGTATTGTCTGGTTGATGTAAGTAAAACTGCCCATTGAAATGAAATCTTATTCCAAGAAAAATTTGATGCTTCACTCTGAATAACTGAAATTGAAGGAATGGGCTTTTTTTTTCTTTTCCATTTTTTTGTTTAATTCTTCTCTTCATTTTCTTTTTCATCTAATATGTACACTATCTTAAGAAGTAATTTAGGGACTGGTCATTAATTAGAGGGGGGAGAGGGCTGATGCAAATGGGGGAAGGGTCATTATTTTCATGCAAACTCAAAGGGAGGGTCACAAAAAAAATTGTGCAAGCCTTTGAGAGGGGGTCACTATCAATTTATAGAATAATATGGGGGGTCAACAATTTTTCTGCAGCAGAAAAGGGGGCCAGTGAAAAATATCCAAATCAAAAGTAAAATGCACCAGCCTTCCCCCTCTTATTACTGACCAGTCTCCTATGAAAAAAGGAACAAAGTGTTTGTTAATGTCTTTTCAGTTTATCTTACTGATTGATACCCCTGCCCTCCCCTACTAAATCAATTATCAACGGTCCTCTAATACCAGTGTTTGTTGTACAGTGTTTTGTCTTGTTTATCCTACTGATTGATACCCCTCCCCTCCCCTACTAAATCAATTATCAATGGTCCTTTAATACCAGTGTTTGTTGTACAGTGTTGTGTCTTGTTTATCCTACTGATTGATACCCCTCCCCTCCCCTACTAAATCAATTACCAATGGTCCTTTAATACCAGTGTTTGTTGTACAGTGTTGTGTCTTGTTTATCCTACTGATTGATACCCCTCCCCTACTAAATCAATTATCAATGGTCCTTTAATACCAGTGTTTGTAGATAATTGATAACAATCTTGTGTTGTACAGTGTCTCCTGTGTCCCTGTGGCATTGGTACCTTTACACACAGTACATGATAGTCATCACCTGGTAAAAAGAAAACAAACCAACAACGATTACTTCTAGTAGAACGGTTTCTTAATTTACTTGTGTTTCGTTTGATATTATAGAGAGTTTTTGCACCATCACGTGCCGGCAACCATAATACAGCTTTGGCTCCCTGTGGTTAGGTGGCAGAACAATAAAATCCCTTTTCTCTCGGGAATTGAATTCTTTCTCATGTAAAACGATTGTATTGTTCCTGCCATGCAACATGGCTGCCGTCACATGATGGTGCAAAACCTCTATTCGGTGTGACTTTTACATACACCTATTTCAATTAACGTTGATAATGGGAAATCTGGTATATTCGACCTGAGAACAATAGGAATTGGTGGGTGTCAACATGATTTTTCTGAATTAATGCGATAATTGACACAAATTTGCAATTCAACACCATTCAAGTGTGATTGCAACTACAGTGTATGTATTTACAATATTTATGAGATGAGCATTCAGTCTTCCACAATTCCTATAGGTCTCAGATGGACCATTTTAGATCTCCCGTTATCAACGTTAATTAAAATAAGTGTATAACGTTTGACTCGAGTACAAAGTCAGACTGAAGCTGAGACCGAAAGGTATTCTGGGCAATGACATCTGATGTATTCATCCTCTGACGTATTGAACAGTCCACAAGTCGTATCACCAGATATATAAAATTAACCTATATACCTCCCATGTAGAATTTCAGTCTCAGCTAGTTTCTATGTTCTATATTTTGATCCCAACAATAATTTTGCAGTTGAGTATATATTTGGGGAAAAGATCATGCAAGGAAACTAGGCAGATAAAAAGATGAGTTTCAGATCAGACAAGAAATTCAATTAACCTGACTGTTTTTGTCTTCAGTATCATGTCAACGCTTTCTCTCCACAATCTTGTAGTAAGAAAAACAGTGGTACCCAGTGAGCCTTTTTCACTTGCAGCACAAACATAACGGTACGCAGGGGCGTAGCGAGAGTCTTAGAGGTGGGAGGGGGAATTGTAGCGCTTTTTAACACATTTACCGAGTTATCCCATATGAATATAATACGGTTCAAGAAACCCCTCTATAAAGTTGTTATCAATTAATTAATACATCTTACCTGTACCTTGTTACTTGGTCATCGCGTACTTGATTTCTTCTACTGTTTGATCCCATCCATGATCAGTCACAACCTTGTACACTTCCATCACAAGATCAGGGAAATATTCCAGAAACGCAAAGTCTTCCAGTAACAATTTCTTGATTGGTGTTGGCCGTGTGGCTTCAGAGACGTGTGCGTAAGCATTTCGTATAAACCGCACTAACTCTACTACAGAGTGAGTATCGTAAGACCTTCTCCTTGGTGGAGTCATTTCAGCGTAGATAGGAGGCATGTCCTTATACCTGGGGTCATTCCACTTCCCATGCACGACTATGGTACTAAAGTTCTTCTCCAAGTCGGTCTCCACAGGAGTGAAGCCAGTTGATCTTCTTGCACGTGGGCATCCAAACTCTGACTGATTTCCAACAGCAATGAGAAGATCGACTTTTCTCTTCTTTGACCAGAACAATGGATGATCTAGACTTTCTGCTGCACATGGGCGTTTGTCTTTATCACATTCGAGCATCCTTTGTACAAGGTGAGTAGCCTCTAGCTGAATAGATCTATCCCATCCTTTCAGGTTTCCATTCATGATGTTGGCTTCTGTTTCGTGAGCAATCTGATATTCTCCCTTACTGGCACAATCACATGGAGAAAATGGGTGTTTTTGTTCTGACAGAATGTAATGAACAACAAGTCCACATGAAAACATGTCGGATGCCTTGGAATGATCATGAGTACCCATCAACACTTCTGGAGCCATATAACACCTCGTTCCTGCATTAGTACCAAGCACTGTAGTTGTGATATTATCAACGCGACGGCTGAGACCAAAGTCAGCAATTTTCAAACGTAGTTCAGGATGGGTTTTATAAAGAATATTCCCAGGCTTCAGGTCGCGATGAATGATATCTTTCGCATGCAGAAACCTCAACCCCTTGACTAAATCTTCACAAAGTTGAGTACTTTTTGTCGCGTCAAATGTGGAACCATCAGTAAGGTACTCGTCAAGATCTCCTTCCATCAGTTCTAAAACGATGTATGAGAACTTGTCCTCTTCAAAGAAATGCAAATATCGAACAATTTGTTCGCAATCTGCAAGAACAGTGAGATTTGTAATCTCTCGTTTGTCTTCTGGTCGCTGCATACGTACTTTCTCAATGCGCTTGACGGCCACTTCTCTACCATCTTTTTCATTGATTCCAACAAAGACATGGCCAAATGAGCCACTTCCTACGTGTTCTTTGTGACACCAGAATTCCTCATGGATCACATCGCACTCTTGTCGTCTAGCAACTTTGGCCAATTTGACTTCATATTTCTTGGAAATAGAAGTCCACGGAATGAGTACAGAGACTTTGTCAAAATCTAAGGGTTTTGTGAGGAGTTCTTTAAGAGCATCAGAAGTATCTGCCATGTCCAGGCAGGACTTGCTATCAGCTCCATACAAACGAAGGATCTTTATGGTTTCACAATGAATGCGCACAGATGAGTTCTCAAACTTTGCTTGTATTGAATGGTCTGGTGTGTCCATTCTTCTTTTCTTTGATTGAGGATGTTCCTCATCAATTGTTTCATCGTCTTCACTAGCTGACATTTCAATAGCTGCAGAGGAAGACTTCTCTTCTGCTTTGTTATCCAATACGCCAGTTTTTATAATATTCCTACAGCAAAGACGAAGTGGTTCGGATGCAGTGGTAGAACATTTCCTTGACTTTAAAATATCTTGGACAAGATTCGTTTTCCAATTTGTCCGTGTTGACTCGTCTTTGCAGATGGCATTCAAAAGACCTACAGCAAATGTCTCGGACTGAGTGAGGCCCTCCTTACAAGCAACGTCAACCAGAGCTTCCGCAAGAACAAAGTTCTCTAGGTTAATGAGAATGCTTAAAACTGACTCATCCTTATTGTCAGCTGTCCATGGATCAAGCCCCTTTTCGATGGCAGTTTTCCAAAGTGATTTTTGCTCTTCTAACTCTGCAACATCTTGGTAGATACGCTCAAGAAAAAATAATGACCACTTATTTTTCACCGCGGCTAAAAGAGGTGATGCTCCTGATGAATCAACATCGTTAGCGTTTGCTCCAGCATCAAGCAACAGCTTCACAGCTATCCAGGTTTTGCAGAAATGCAAAGGGGTTTCATCGTCATCATTTTTGGCATTCAATTTTGCTCCACACTGTAAAAGGTAGTTTAAGATCGTTTCTAAGAATTTCTCAAATGTGAGATCTCTAGTAACATTGCTTGTATATTCTTGAGGTGATGGTAATTCTAGTGACGCCCAAAGGTGCAGTGGTGAATTGAGATCAACATCCCTTCCGTTAACAATTGCTCTCAGGTTTTTTACTTTAACAGATAAAAATAACGGCAAAAGCTTCATTGCTTCCTGCAAGAAATCTTGCCGCACTTTCTTATCATGTAAGCGAATACCTTGTTGGAAAAGGTTTAATGTTAAATGATAAACAGTTTTTCCACTTTCTTCAATGCCGGATCTGTGTTTTGACAAAAATCTACAGACTTCCACCAGGGTTTTTACTGCTGATATTTGATTTACTTCTCGTAACTGCCCTACATCTGTAGACAAACAAAACATAAGAGGTGTTTGGTTCTTATGGTTTCTCAAGTTAAATTGAACACCAAGTTTCTCCAGCTGAAGACAAATCTCCATCACGATCTCTTGAGGTACACCCATCAATGCTAAACCAGTCGCATAGTGAAGGGCTGTATTACCATCTGAATCAACACTATTAGGGTTGGCACCTAGCTCAACCAATAGTTGTAAAGCTTCTGATACTCCTCCATTTTCACATTTTCCATTTATACGCGTAATCAACATTTCCATTTTCTTTTCATTGTCAATAAACTGACTAGCTAGTTCTAAAGCTCTAGTGATGTCTGTTTGCCGCCGATTCCCAGAAGATGCCAGTGATATTTTTGGAAACATAAGAGAAAACTTACAAAAGACTATGTTCAAAATTGCTTCAGCAAATGTTGCTTTCTGTACTTCACCTTCTTCAAGCAATTCGAAAACTCCAGGAGGAATCTTTTGTGAAAGTGAGTTTTCACTATCATAATGGGATAAATGTCTGTCAACAAAAAAGTTAAAAATGCTGCAATTAAAAATATCTCTCAAGAAAAATGGATATTTTTTTCCTATTTCAAAAAGAATACGAGCTGACTTTGGATAGTTAAGAGCGTAAAACAATGATGTTCTCCCATAAACATCTCGCACATTAACAAATGCACCGCCAGTATCAATCAATGCGCGAACCACATTTTCGTTGTTACTTTGTTGGACAGCATGAAACAAAGCCGTTTGGCCATTATCATCAGTTTTATTGATATCAGCACCAGCATCAATCAATGCACGAACCATACTCTCGTTGCTACTTTGTTGGACAGCATAAAATAAGGCTGTTTTTCCAGAAATACCAAAGCTACCTCTCATGTTGATATCAGCTTCAGTATCCATCAATGAATGAACAACATTGTCGTAGTTATCTTCTTCAAACCGAGTTTGGTCAAAACAATCAGTTATATTGACATCAGCACCAGCATCAATCAATGCACGAACCACATTTTCGTTGTTACTTTGTCGGACAGCATAAAACAAAGCAGTTTGGCCATTATGATCAGTTTTGTTGACATCAGCACCAGCAACAATCAATGTACGAACCACACTCTCGTTGTTACTTTGTTGGACAGCATGAAACAAAGCAGTTTCACCAAAATGATTAGTTATGTTGACATCAGCACCGGCATTAATCAGTGCACGGGTCTCGTTCTCGTTTCTTTGGGTGACGGCACGAATCAAGGTATCAAACTTTTCAGTACTGTTATCAGTAGTCATCGTCTTATGTCAGAAGATTTCATGACCAACTGTAATATGTTGTTACAGTATATTTTCTGTTTCAGTGTCATAAAAAGGATTCATGTCCAACTGCTCTTTACTGGATTCAAGCCCAGTGTTTGTTTGTCATAAGCATTCCACATATTGAACAAGATCTCATCTTTTCATCTCAATTCATTGGTTCAACTTACGATAAATCCGTCATATACCAGGTAATCCCTGTTCTTTCACAATATTTTCGTTCATTTGTAGTCTTATATTCGTGATAGAAGTGTTTCTTTGCAGATCTCTTGGCCTTGTAATGTTGTTGTTAAGGCACTTCCGCCTTCGTTATTCAATGCAGCACATTGTAGTCACATATCGATCGTTGATATCACTTGAACATCACTGTACCTATCAGAACGATTGTACTAAGACAAGATTACAGTAGATCTAACCACGTTCAAGGTGAGATATCGAAGAGATTTCAAGAAAAACTAGAGTAGAAATCCTTGCTTCATTCGGAACTCTTCGAAATCTTGGAATGTGCAGACTTGCATATATCCATATATGGTAATAATAACACAGGGATCCCAATAATGATGCCAAATATACGGTTAGATTTTTCCACCTTTACTATCATTTGTTTCTTATCTCTGACAAGAAAGGCGAGTATGTTTATCAATCTAGTTTCTTTACACATCTCATGATTATTATCGAATCAAAGTATTTATTTTTCCACAAGAAAGACATTTTCTCTTTTTTACTGGGTTGCTATGGTAGCAAACCAGTCTTAAAATGAGATCCGTTTTTCGGGCGTCAGGTAGACCATAATTTCACACGTCATAATTGGTCGAGAACTTGTAAACAATGTCCAATGTCCAATGAAGTTGCCACACGACATCGAGGACGATGTATTTATAGTTTTTAGTGTTGTGTCGCCATTAATTCATTCGTTCAGGGTTCGTGAAGTACTATTTTGTCTGTAGGCATGTTGCATACTATTGTCTTTAGGTTTTTTAACGCTACGCTTAAACTACTTACAAACACACACGCCGTACGTGGTAGACACACACTAAAAGATGTTAATGAGCGATTTTGGAACGGGTTGGTCCACATACTCAAAGAGAGAAGTCTGAGAATCTATGAGCTATCTCTGAGAATCTATGAGCAAACTACGGTATGAGAATCGTAGAACTAGACAAACTAGTCAAAATAGACTAAGAGAATCTATAAACTACCTAGCTATGATCAAACTAGATCTTACCAGATCTCAGATACAAAAAAATATACTGAGACAAACTACATAGATAGTGATCTACAAGAAAGCGAACTGCCAAGACTCCTTGTTGAATATTTCCATTTATGAAAATACAGAAAACAAAAACTGAGGGAAAAACAAATGACCAGTTAAACACATTTTGGCTAAGAGTATTTACGTTGATAAAACGTTTGTTTTGCAGCGAACAGTTTCGATACTGAAATAGATATGTTTATTTCATCAGCTAGTCTTGAAAGGTACTCTAGTCTACTCTAGTAGGTCAAGTAGAAATATAATATGCGTTGACAAGTCAGTAACGCAACACTAATGTCTTACTAGAATTTAAAATGTTTTTTAATAAAGGGGGACTTTGAACCCAAAAGGAACACTTTGGTAAGAAATAATAGAGTATATAGGATTGGAGAGTGGGCGAGATCTCGCACAGGCAACCCAGTGAACGCTCCAAGAGCGTCTAGTTTCTGTCTATTTTTAGCTCCCAGTTCCCTCATCCAGTTCCCATCATCCCTCACTGGCTCCACATCCAAGATGGCGGCTCAAATGTTCAGATTTTCAAGAAAGTTCAACGACGTCAAGTTTGTTGGCAAATATCTAATATTTGGTGTAAAGAATAACAGCAAAGCTAAAATACTCAACCAGTGTACATGCAGATGGCTGTCTAGCTTGAATGGTCCAATGTTTGGGGATAATTTAACGAACACAGCGTGTATAAGTTCAGCCAACTCCAAATGGCTTCCAAACAAGATGGCGAAACCTTTGTTGGTGAGGTGGCTAGCAAATGAATCCAAGAAGAAGAAAGACAGTTGGTTGAGTGATGTTGGTTGAGTGATGGTGGCTGAATAGGTACTATTTGTAAATGTCAGTTTTGGATTTATTTCATGGCTTAAATGCGTTTGCTCCATTATTCTAACATTATTTAAATTATTTGTTTACATAATTTGTTCATTCATTCATTTTTTTTTTACGTATACTGGAATTTGCTATATATGATCCATGGATTGTTGCAAATAAATAATGTAGACAGCAGTGTGTTGGGAGATTTGATGGAGACACAAGAGCAGCCACAATCTCAGCTAACAGTGGGTGCCAAAGGTATGCATGACGTTGTTCTTGGTGAGAAACTCCAAAACCCCTACCCCCTACCCCCACAGGGAAAGGCCGGGGTTCATAAACTAACTTGGTAGAGGGGATCAGGATTCTAGTGTTCAAGTTTAGAAGTAAAAATCTAGTTACCATGGGTAGTTAACTATATTTCTTTTTAACAGTTGTTCAGGCTGGAAGAGATGTTACATATTTTGGTATCATCCTCGTTGGATTTGCTGTCACTGGTAAGGAATATCTGTGGAGCATTTTTCATATAACTTAAGTGATAAACATACAGTGCTGTCATACAGTACATACACAGTATGATAAGCCGTAATATTTAAATCAATTCTCACTGCCTTACAGTAATGAGGGTTTATCAGATCTAACGTGACATTTTAAATTTTAAACAAAAAACGAAAATATAATATTTGAAAAGAGTATACCAAAATTAGTAAAATTGGAAAGTTTGAAGTGGTTTTATTGAATAGAGGAAAGATATGGGCGACCGAAGTTGACTGCCTTTACGAAGAAATGTATGGAAAACATTTGGATAGGCAAGCAGTTGCCTTTTTAGTATTCGTAGCATATCAAAACTGTTTACAAACAAGCACTAATTTTGGTATGCCTTGCCCAAATTAATATACCTTAGCTAATTACCCTATATACCCCCAAAAATTTCAAGATATTTGAACATGTGGCAATTATATCTACTAGAACTACTAGAACTATTATGTTTAAATTCATTTGGAGCAAAATCAATGTACTATTAAAATAGCTTACTCACTGATTAATTGCTTATTATCACTTCTGGTAGTATCTGCATTTTGACTGCCTTGTAGAAATATTATGTTGAAGGTTGTCTGTATATCTTGTTTTCTGGTTTCATGTTGTACAAATAGTCAGATAGAATACTTTGAGGAGCTATTTTGACATGATTTGATTTAAGAATCGCTAGTTGCCCCCAGTCAACCATTGGAGGCCCCCCCCCCCCCCCCTCCCGTCAAATCGAACAAAGTCACATGATTAATTGATAGTAAGCAATATACCAAAAGGGGCTGGCACCTGACTCGATCAACAGGAAAACACCAAGATATGTATCATCACCAACATTTAAAAAAAAAAATTGTTGATAAACTGTATTCCTTATTTACACAATCCTTTCAGAGGATTGGTTTTAGTTTTTAGATGATGCTTAAGTATTGTTCATGAATGCGTTTGTGAATATGATTTTTTAAACATTTAAATTGCTTAGTGATAATGTTTATGTACTTGTTTTAATTGCAGTGAACTTGTAAAGGCACTACTCTCGTGTGTCAAGGTTTTGGGGAAGGCCGTCCATTATTGCAGAGCAAGTCAATGGTAATTTTAATATGTAACAATAGGGTCACTGTATAAAGTATTACCTAATAGACCCTTTTCGAATATGGCGTTTATGACATCAAACGAGGAGTTCCAGAATGTCCCGGACGTTATGAGTGATAATGATTGTGTTTTGGAGTCTGGGGCATTCTAGTCCCAGATGCTGCTAGTGGAAATCATTGGGTTTCGACATCCGGGACATTCTCATTCTCATTAAATTATTTATTTATACACCTACAATGTAATTGCAAGAATGTTGTCATATGAAAATAGAAAATAATAAATAGGAATAATTCCTATTTAATTATTGAATTATTTTTGCAATTAAACAGGTGTAATTATTTCACTGTTTTGAAGGTATAGAAGAAAGAAAGAAAGAAAGAAAGAAAGAAAGAAAGAAAGAAAGAAAGAAAGAAAGAAAGAAAGAAAGAAAGAAAGAAAGAAAGAAAGAAAGAAAGAAAGAAAGAAAGAAAGAAAGAAAGAAAGAAAGAAAGAAAGAAAGAAAGAAAGAAAGAAAGAAAGAAAGAAAGAAAGAAAGAAAGAAAGAAAGAAAGAAAGAAAGAAAGAAAGAAAGAAAGAAAGAAAGAAAGAAAGAAAGAAAGAAAGAAAGAAAGAAAGAAAGAAAGAAAGAAAGAAAGAAAGAAAGAAAGAAAGAAAGAAAGAAAGAAAGAAAGAAAGAAAGAAAGAAAGAAAGAAAGAAAGAAAGAAAGAAAGAAAGAAAGAAAGAAAGAAAGAAAGGAAGAAAGACAGAAGGAAAGAAAGAGAGAGAGAAAGACAGAAAGAAAGAATTGAAAACTAGTACTCATACAGTATTATCTCACCCAATGTACTAATATAAGGATTTTGTTTTTCCCCATCCTATCTTCTATCACCTGGTTCAATATCTAAAGTCATCAGGTCTGCTGGACTACTGGATCACTGCTATGGTCAAGCACTTGAACCCATTTTCATCATTACAAGACCATCGGCTGCCATCGATCAAGAATTTACTAGCTCAGACCATTCAAAATTTGATTGACAGAAGCTTCATTTAATTATATTTTTAATTTGGTCCTTTTCAGATCTTATCTTCAGCCTCATTTCATAAACAAGATATCTTAACACCCAAGTGGGAGAGGTGGATCTCCCATGAACTACAAAGAATGGGAGAACGAAATGTGATGAACTTGAGGTAATATAACTAATTTTCATTCAATTCAACATCTAAATTTAATTCAACAGCACATATAAACTAAACACTAAACAACTTTATTACCTCACATGTGTTGCCTATTTACTTTTTTGTTCTATATTTATAACTATATTTCTGTTTTTGCTTGACCATTTTTTTGTTTCTTTCTCTTCTATATTCATTATATTTATTATTATAACTACTTTGTATTATTTACAAAATCTCTCAAGACTCTTTTCTGGCCTAACATTGTAAATATTTTTTGTGGGTAATTGTGTAGATCAGTCTTCCAGCTGTTACAATTAACCAATGTCCATAAAATATGTAAATTTATTCCTTTATATGTAGATGTAGTAATCTGTGACATAATTAAAAGAATCTTGCATCTTGAATCTTGAATCATATAATTTATTTTATTTTGTTTCAAAACTTGTAGTGAGATGACGAGATGATGATATACAGTATATATATTTTTGTATTTGCACATGCTACATATACTTACTTACGTGAGCCCATCTCCCCCATTGGAACATAGCCCATCAATAACTTTCCTGCAATCAGCATGGTTTTGGGCATTTCTGGCAATCAGTGAACAAGTCATATGACAACTGTCCATTTCCTTCTCCAAGTTCCTTCTCTAGGAATTCCTCGGCTTCCCCCTTTTCCTTTTACCCCTGGGATTCCAGGACATTCTTTATTGATGAATTTGTCTTTTTATTTTACACATTAACAGGTTGGTGATTAGTTCTTGTGGAGGAGTGCAAGAATAAAGACAGTATTCCTATTAACAGGCAGACTCCCACTACCAAACCTGAATTGAATCCTTCTCCCTAACCCAGACCTACTACCAATCCCACTCCCAGACCCAAGCAGTCTACTCTCCATCCCTAACCCAGACCTACTACCAATCCCACTCCCAGACCCAAGCAGTCTACTCTCCATCCCTAACCCAGACCTACTACCAATCCCACTCCCAGACCCAAGCAGTCTACTCTCCATCTCTAACCCAGACCTACTACCAATCCCACTCCCAAACCCAAGCAGTCTACTCTCCATCCCTAACCCAGACCTACTACCAATCCCACTCCCAAACTCAAGCAGTCTACTCTCCATCCCTAACCCAGACCTACTACCAACCCCACTATCAAACCCAAGCAGTCTACTCTCCATCCCTAATCCAGACCTACTACCAATCCCACTCCCAGACCCAAGCAGTCTACTCTCCATCCCTAACCCAGACCTACTACCAATCCCACTCCCAGACCCAAGCAGTCTACTCTCCATCCCTAACCCAGACCTACTACCAATCCCACTCCCAGACCCAAGCAGTCTACTCTCCATCCCTATCCCAGACCTACTACCAATCCCACTCCCAGACCCAAGCAGTCTACTCAATCCCTAACCCAGACCTCCCACTCCCACTCCCAAACCTGCAACCCCTGGCCCCGACATCTCTACACCATCCATTAATATGATTCTAGGAAAGGTTAGTAATAAAGGGAAGGGATGGCTTGTTGTTGAAGAAAAAGATGGGGAAGGAAAAGACATTTCCCAAGAAACCTCTTGTGAGGGCACAATCTAAAAAAGTTTCAAAATGCTAAGTAATAATTTTTTGGAAGTTACAGGCAAGAACATAAACCTCTTATACTGTAGAAACTTTAGGTGTTGTAATTATTTTGAAACACAAATTAAAGAAATTATTAGACATAAAAAGGAGAAATATGAATACAGCTAGTGCAACTGAACTGCAATCTTTATTTCATCCTTTTGATAACTAATTATAAGTGAAACAATCATAACACAAACGGAACTCTCTGGTGCTGTGAATTGAAAACAATTTTCAATCAGGAAAAAACTACCAGGGTACACAAGACAGCTTCATGCTGTTGAGGGAATTCCCCAAACTGACCTGGCTACCCTTGCTGAAAGTTGACCAGGTACTAACCTAAACAGTTCCATGTGTGTTCCAAAGCTCACCTGACTACAATTGTCAATCAATACTGAAGTTACACTAAGGGATTATATCTGTGTTATATAAAGAGTACTAGAAATAATCGACTACATCAATGACTATGGCAAAATTATGCCTTATCGTACAATTGAGTAACAGTGTATTTTCTAAAGCTATGAACTGAAGTTCAATAATATACTGAGTAATGAGTCTGACTATATGAAAGATAAAAGCATTAGTCCTCCCCATGTAAGAACTAGTAATGCATGGAACAGTTAAAACATACTGCGACCATCCAAACCTTATTAATCATCAATAATAGAATATAAGATACTACTGATTGTTCATTCCTGGATCCGCCCCAGGATAACGATAAAATATTACATACAAATTTGACAAATATATTTTGTACTCAAATAGACAACTCAAGAAAAACTGATTAATTCAAGCTTAAAATACAGCAGCTGAATATGAAGAAAACTACAATAAAAATCAAACCACAACCTGTATGTACATGATTATGATATGTAACCCAGAACACTAGCTATAACTCCATTCAATGTGTTTAAAATACCCTTCAATCAATCTCATCTGAATAAGTTTGATTGATGCTGTAATTGATGGTATTGTCTGGTTGATGTAAGTAAAACTGCCCATTGAAATGAAATCTTATTCCAAGAAAAATTTTATGCTTCACTCTGAATAACTGAAATTGAATGAATGGGCTTTTTTTTTCTTTTCCATTTTTTTGTTTAATTCTTCTCTTCATTTTCTTTTTCATCTAATATGTACACTATCTTAAGAAGTAATTTAGGGACTGGTCATTAATTAGAGGGGGGAGAGGGCTGATGCAAATGGGGGAAGGGTTATTATTTTCATGCAAACTCATAGGGAGGGTCACAAAACAAATTGTGCAAGCCTTTGAGAGGGGGTCACTATCAATTTATAGAATAATATGGGGGGTCAACAATTTTTCTGCAGCAGAAAAGGGGGCCAGTGAAAAATATCCAAATCAAAAGTAAAATGCACCAGCCTTCCCCCTCTTATTACTGACCAGTCTCCTATGAAAAAAGGAACAAAGTGTTTGTTAATGTCTTTTCAGTTTATCTTACTGATTGATACCCCTGCCCTCCCCTACTAAATCAATTATCAATGGTCCTTTAATACCAGTATTTGTTGTACAGTGTTGTGTCTTGTTTATCCTACTGATTGATATCCCTCCCCTCCCCTACTAAATCAATTATCAATGGTCCTTTAATACCAGTGTTTGTTGTACAGTGTTGTGTCTTGTTTATCCTACTGATTGATATCCCTCCCCTCCCCTACTAAATCAATTATCAATGGTCCTTTAATACCAGTGTTTGTTGTACAGTGTTGTGTCTTGTTTATCCTACTGATTGATATCCCTCCCCTCCCCTACTAAATCAATTATCAATGGTCCTTTAATACCAGTGTTTGTTGTACAGTGTTGTGTCTTGTTTATCCTACTGATTGATACCCCTCCCCTACTAAATCAATTATCAATGGTCCTTTAATACCAGTGTTTGTAGATAGTTGATAACAATCTTGTGTTGTACAGTGTCTCCTGTGTCCCTGTGGCATTGGTACCTTTACACACAGTACATGATAGTCATCACCTGGTGAAAAGAAAACAAACCAACTACGATTACTTCTAGTAGAACGGTTTCTTAATTTACTTGTGTTTCGTTTGATATTATAGAGAGGTTTTGCACCATCACGTGCCGGAACACACAATACAGCTTGGGCTGCCTGTGGTTAGATGGCAGAACAATAAAATCCCTTTCCTCTCTGGAATTGAATTCTTTCTCATGTAAAACGATTGTATTGTTCCTGCCATGCAACATGGCTGCCGTCACGTGATGGTGAAAACCTCTCTTCGGTGTGACTTTTACACACACTTATTTCAATTAACGTTGATAATGGGAGATCTGGTATATTCGACCTGAGACCAACAGGAATTGGTGGGTGTCAACATGATTTTTTGTGAATCAATGCGATAATTGACACAAATTTGCAATTCAACACCATTCAAGCGTGATTCAACTATGTATTTGCAATATTTATGAGATGAGCATTCAGTCTTCCACAATTCTTATAGGTCTCAGATGGACCATCTCAGATCTCCCGTTATCAATGTTAATTAAAATAAGTGTATAACTTTTGACTCGAGTACAAAGTCAGACTGAAGCTGAGACCGAAAGGTATTCTGGGCAATGACATCTGATGTATTCATCCTCTGACCAAGGGCACTAGGACACCTAAAGTACCCGGTACTTTTAATGGTACTGAAGGCGAATTTGATTAACTTTATTAACTCTCCGTGATTGACAGGCGGTTAAGTATTACTGACGTAATAATCAGTTATTCAAACCCTTTGACCTTTGGAGTAAAACTACATTTTAGCAGCAAAGGAATACAAATACAAGATAAGTAAACACGTATAACGTTCATTTGATTCAAATAATCGGGGGAAAACTATAGAAATCCAACCACTTTAGGGACGAACCATTAGATAACTGATGGGGGTTGCAGGAATTTTAGTTGCATGATATTTATTTTTTTGTCCCATCCCCAGCACGTTATTTTTTATTTTTTTATTTTTTGCACATCATAACCTTGCACGATATTTTTTTTAAAACTAGTATGGAATCATTAATATTATTAATCATACATAGGGCAAAATTATTGATTGGTTAATCAAGGAGGGTTTTTGGGCAAAATTTGAAGTCGACATTGACTGAACATGCAAGAAAATCAACAAGTAAAATTATAATTTATTTAACTGGCTTCTTGAAACCACTCATACTACTGAAAGAGATGATAACTACTACTATTTCAGAATTGAAACCTGAACACTATAGTCCGAATTCTGCTTTAATTTATTATATTCTGATTTTCAATGCGATTATGTATTATAAAGGGACCGTCGAGCGTAATTTTTATTGGGAAGGAGGCTAACTACCGCCAAAAACGGGCGAACGTAGTGGGGTTTAATTTGGGGGCATGCCCCCCGAAAGTTTTTGAAAATGGAGACCCACGGAAATGCAATTTCCAGTAATTTGAGGGGCTTTTGCAACATATTTATAAAGTTCTTACCATTACCTTTGACCTGTGTTCGCTCGATATATATTTTTCGCACAGAAAAGCGTGCGCGATATTTTTTTTGAGGTTTAAGGGCCTGCTCGATATTTTTTTGGGGATTTACGCAACCCCCTCCCCCCCCCCCCCCCCCCCTTCATCATCTATCTAAAGGTCTGTCCCTTAGGTGTCCTAGTGCCCTTGCTCTGGCGTATTGAACAGTCCACAAGTTGTGTCACAAGATAATCTAATTAACCTATACCTCCCATGTAGAATTTCAGTCTCAGCTGACACGCGTGAAAAACGTCTGCGCATGCTCTAAGTCCGCATACAAATTAGTCAAAAGCGTCTTCGTGCTATTGTAGAAATGTGCAAATTTGACTTTCACACTTGCCTGAAGAATAGTCTTTACAAAATGCCAAAACTTAAAGTCAGTTCTTGAAACTTAAGGCTAATTCTTTCATATTGTCTTTATTAATACAGTATCTTGGTCTCACAAAAGTATACCCACGAACTTTTTTGTATACTTGGAGAAAACAAGCATTTATTTTCTCATTAAAACTCTTCTAAATTCTTGGAAAGCGTGCTGAAAGACACGCATGCGCAAACGTTTTTCTCTAGTGTCGTCTCAGCTAGCTTCTATGTTCTATGTTTTAATTTGTACCCAACATGATTTTGCAGTTGAGTATATATTAGGGGAAAAGATCATGCAAGGAAACCAGGCAGATAAAAAGATGAGTTTCAGTTCAGACAAGAAACTTAATTAACCTGACTGTTTTTGTCTTCAGTATCATGTCAACGCTTTCTATTCACAATCTTGATTTGTAGTAATAAAAACAGTGCTACCCAGTGAGCCTTTTTCACTTGCAGCACAAACATAACGGTAAACAGGGGCGTAGCGAGAGTCTTAGAGGTGGGAGGGGGAATTGAGCGCATTTTAACACATTTACCGAGTTATCCCATATAAATTTAATACGGTTCAAGAAACCCCTCTATAAAGTTGTTATTAATTAATTAAAACATCTTACCTGTGCCTTGTTACTTGTTCATCGCGTACTTGATTTCTTCTACTGTTTGATCCCATCCATGATCAGTCACAACCTTGTACACTTCCATCACAAGATCAGGGAAATATTCCAGAAACACAAAGTCTTCCAGTAACATTTTCTTGATTGGTGTTGGTCGTGTGGCTTCAGAGACGTGTGCGTAAGCATTTCGTATAAACCGGACTAACTCTACTACAGACTGAGTATCGTAAGACCTTCTCCTTAGTGGAGTCATTTCAGCGTAGATAGGAGGCATGTCCTTATACCTGGGGTCATTCCACTTCCCATGCACGACGATGGTACTAAAGTTCTTCTCCAACTCGGTCTCCACAGGAGTTAAGCCAGTTGATCTTCTTGCACGTGGGCATCCAAACACTGACTGATTTCCAACCGCACTTAGAAAATGGACTTTTCTCTTGTTTGACCAGAACAATGGATGATCCAAAGCTTCCTCTGCAGTTGGTCGATCCTTTCCATCACCCCGAAGCATGTTCTTGACGATGTGAGTGGCTTCTGGAGAAAGAGAGTCATCCCATCCTTCCAGCCTCGAGCTCCCATTTGTCATGTTGGTTTGTATTTGGTGAGCCACTTGATTATTGTTCTTAGAGAAGGGGTGCTTTTGAACTGACAGAATGTAATGAAGAACAAGTCCACATGAAAACATGTCTGATGCCTTGGAATGATCGTGTGTACCCATCAACACTTCTGGAGCCATCCAACACCTCGGACCTGCATTAGTACGAAGCACTGTAGTGGCGATACTATCAATGCAACGGCTGAGACCAAAGTCAGCAATTTTCAAACGTAGTTCAGGATGGGTTTTAAAAAGAATATTGTCAGGCTTCAGGTCGCGATGAATGATATCTTTCGCATGCAGAAACCTCAACCCCTTGACTAAATCTTCACAAAGTTGAGTACTTTTTGTCGCGTCAAATGTTGAAGCATCGGCAAGGTACTCGTCAAGATTTCCTTCCATCAGTTCTAAAAAGATGTATGAGAACTTGTCCTCTTCAAAGAAATGCAAATATCGAACAATTTGTTCGCAATCTGCAAGCGTAGTGAGAATTGTAATCTCTCGTTTGTCTTCTGGTCGCTTCATACGTAATTTCTCAATGCGCTTGACGGCCACTTCTCTACCATCCTTTTCATTGATTCCAACAAAGACATGGCCAAATGAGCCACTTCCTACGTGTTCTTTGTGACACCAAAATTCCTCATGGATCACATCGCACTCTTGTCGTCTAGCAACTTTGGCCAATTTGACTTCATATTTCTTTGAAATAGAAGTCCACGGAATGAGTACAGAGACTGTGCTCAAATCTAAGGGTTTTGTGAGGAGTTCTTTAAGAGCATCAGAAATGTCTGCCATGTCCAGACAGGACTTGCCATCAGCTCCATACAAACGAAGGATCTTTATGATTTCACAATGCACAGATGAGTTCTCAAACTTTACTTCTATTGAATGGTCTGATGTGTCCATTCTTCTTTTCTTTGATTGAGGTTGTTCCTCATCAATTGTTACATCATCTTCCCTAGCTGACATGTCAGTAGCTGCAGAGGAAGACTTCTCTTCTGCTTTGTTATCCAATACGCCAGTTTTTATAATATTCCTACAGCAAAGACGAAGTGGTTCGGATGCAGTGGTAGAACATTTCCTTGCTACTTTTTCGGGTGAAAATAATTGCAAGAGTTTTATTGCTTCATGCAAGACATCTTGTCTTTCTGCCATATCACTTAAGTGAAGTCCTTCTTGAAAAAACTTCAGTAGTAAATGAAGAACAGTTTTTTTACTTCGAGACCTTTCTTCAATGCTTGATCCGTGTTTTGACAAAAATCTACAAACTTCTACCAGGGTTTTTACTGCTGATAACTTAATATCTTCTGGATTGAACGCCATCTTAACTCTAGATGACAAGCAAAACAGTAGGGGTGTTTGATTCTCATTGTTTCTCAAGTTAAATTGCACACCAAGTTTCTCCAACTGAAGACAAATCTCCATCACGATCTCTTGAGGTACACCATTCAATGCTAAACGAGTCGCATAGTGAAGTGCTGTATTACCATCTGAATCAACACTATTAGGATCGGCACCTAACTCAACCAATAGTTCTAAAGCTTCTGATACCCCTTCTTCATTTTCACATTCAATTTCATAAATCAGCTCAATCAACCTTTCCATTTCCTCTTGATTGTCAATAAACTGACAGGCTAGTTTTAAGGCTCTAGTGATGTGCCGTGTTTGCGGACTCCCAACAACTGGTATTTTTCGGAACATGGGAGGGAACTTACAAAAAGCTATATTCAAAATCGCTTCAGCAAATGTTGTTTTCTGAACCTCACATTCTTCAAGCAAATCGAAAAAGCCACGAGGAATGTTTTGTGAAAGATAGTGATCATCTTCACTATGATCACTATCATCTTCACTATGATCACTATCATCTTCACGATGATCACTATCATCTTCACGATGATCACTATCATCTTCACTATGATCACTATCATCTTCACGATGATCACTATCATCTTCACGATGATCACTATCATCTTCACGATGATCACTATCATCTTCACGATGATCACTATCATCTTCACGATGATCACTATCATCTTCACGATGATCACTATCATCTTCACGATGATCACTATCATCTTCACTATGATCACTATCATTTTCACGATGATCACTATCATCTTCACGATGATCACTATCATCTTCACGATGATCACTATCATTTTCACGATGATCACTATCATCTTCACGATGATCACTATCATCTTCACTATGACCACTATCATCTTCACAAACACTATCATATTGGAATAAACGTCTGTCAACAAAAAAGTTCAAGATGCTACAATTAAAATTATCTATCAAGCGAAACGGATATTTTCCTCCCTTTTCAACAAGAATACGAGCTGACTTTGGAAAGTTAAGAGCGTAAAACAATGGTGTTCTCCCATAAATATCTCGCACATTTACAAAGTCGCCGCAGCTATCAATCAATGCACGAACCACATTTTCGTTGTTTCTTTGTTGGACAGCATGAAACAAAGCCGTTTGGCCATTATCATCAGTTTTGTTGACATCAACACCAGCATTAATCAATGCGCGAACCACAATCTCGTTCTTACATTGTAGGAGAGCATGAATCAAAGAAATGTTGACATCAGCACCAGCATCAACCAATGCACGAACCACACTCTTAATTTCTTTTTGTTCGAAAGCATAAAACAAAGCAGTTTTGCCATCCCCATCAGTTATATTGACATCAGCACCAGCTTCAATCAATGCACGAACCACACTCTTAATTTCTTTTTGTTCGAAAGCATAAAACAAAGCAGTTTTGCCATCCCCATCAGTTATATTGACATCAGCACCAGCTTCAATCAATGCACGAACCACACTCTTGTCGTGTTTGACAGCATAAAACAAAGCAGTACGGCCACCTCTTTCAGTTTTGTTGACATCAGCACCAGCTTCAATCAATGCACGAACCACACTCTCGTCGTGTTCAACAGCATAAAACAAAGCAGTTTTGCCATCATCGCAATCAGTTTTAGTGTTGACATCAGCACCAGCATCAATCAATGCACGAACCACACTCTCGTTACCTTTTTGGACAGCAAGAAACAAAGCAGTTTGCCCGAAAATAATTTCAGTTTTGTTGACATCAGCACCAGCAGCAATCAATGCACGAACTACACTTTCGTTGTCATTGCTTACGACAGCATCAATCAAAGCAGTTTTACCAAAAACGTCAGTTAAGTTGACTTTAGCACCAGCATCAATCAATGCACGAACGGCCCTCTCTTTACTTTCTCGGACAGCATAAGACAAAGCAGTTTCGCCAATTGTATTACTTTTGTTGACATCAGCACCAGCATCAATCAATGCACGAACCACACTCTCGTTGTCACTTTGTTGGACAGCATGAAACAAAGCAGTTTCGCCATAAGCACCAGTTATGTTGACATTAACACCAGCATCAATCAATGCACGGGTCTCGTTCTCGTCTTTTTGGGTGACGGCACTTAACAAACGATCAAACTTTTCATTACTGTTATCAGTAGTCATCTTTTGATGTCAGAAGACTTAATGTAACAACTGTAATATGTTGTTACAGTATATTTTCTATCTCAGTGTCATAAAAAGGATTCATGTCCAACTGCTCTTTACTGGATTCAAGCCAAGTGTTTGTTTGTCATAAGTATTCCACATCTTGAACAAGATCTCATCTTTTCATCTCAATTCATTGGTTCAACTTACGATAAATCCGTCATATACCAGGGAATCCCTGTTCTTTCACAATATTTTCGTTCATTTGTAGTCTTACCGTCGTGATGGAAGTGTTTCTTTGCAGATCTCTTGGCCTTATGATGTTGTTGTTAAGGCACTTCCGCCTTCGTTATTCAATGCAGCACATTGCAGTCACATATCGATCGTTGATATCACTTGAACATCACTGTACCTTTCAGAACGATTGTACTAAGACAAGATTACAGTAGATCTAACCACGTTCGAGGTGAGATATCGAAGAGATTTGAAGAGAAATTTGAGACTTGATAAAAATCTTCGCTTTCAAATGGTAGTGACGCTTATGAATAAAATATGACTTCCAGTTGATTTCGGTCCGAACGAATTAACCAATCAGGAAACAACTTACGTAGCTGTATATTTTTTAATTCTAGTTTTTTGGCTTGATAAACCATTGCAACAGCTTTTATGTAGTGAAAATACAGAAAATAAAACTCATCCGTGTAAAGATTCATGAAATATCTTTTTAGAAATAGCATATCTTCGTAAAAGTTTGTAGAAAGTATTTAATTTATATTTGAAAGTACTTGAAAATTTTCGTTGTGATAAATAATTTATTGAGCGCCTAGATTTCCCTGGGCCCATACTTCTGGACTTCAACTTTTAAAATGAATCAGTTTCCATTTTTATAGTAACTTTAATGCATTTTAATTCTCTCGACAACTTCACAGAACTCACTGATCATAGCTATTCTAGTTATATGATTTTGAATAAATTATTACTGGGTTGCTATGGTAGCAAACCAGTCTTAAAATGAGATCCGTTTTTCGGGCGTCAGGTAGACCATAATTTCACACCTCATGATTGGTCGAGAACTTGTAAACAATGTCCAATGTCCAATGAAGTTGCCACACGACATCGATGTATTTATAGTTTTTAGTGTTGTGTCACCATTAATTCATTCGTTCAGGGTTCGTGAAGTGCTAGTTTGTCTGTACAGTAGGCATGTTGCGTACTATTGTTTTTAGGTTTTTTAACGCTACGCTTAAACTACTTACAAACACACACGCCGTACGTGGTAGACACACACTAAAAGATGTTATTGAGCGATTTTGGAACGGGTTGGTCCACATACTCAAAGAGAGAAGTCTGAGAATCTATGAACTATCTTTGAGAATCTATGAGCAAACTACGGTATGAGAATCGTAGAACTAGACAAACTAGTCAAAATAGACTAAGAGAATCTATAAACTACCTAGCTATGATCAAACTAGATCTTACCAGATCTCAGATACAAAAAAATATACTGAGACAAACTACAGAACGAGAGACAAACTACAAAACGAGAGACAAACAAAGCTTTGATGAAAGCTGACTCCAAGAACTTGTAGAAGTCAGACGAGCTGATAGTGATCTACAAGAAAGCGGACTGCCAAGACTCCTTGTTGAATATTTCCATTTATGAAAATACAGAAAACAAAAACTGAGGGAAAAACAAATGACCAGTTAAACACATTTTGGCTAAGAGTATTTACATTGATAAAACGTTTGTTTTGCAGCGAACAGTTTCGATACTGAAATAGATGTTTATTTCATCAGCTAGTCTTGAAAGGTACTCTAGTAGGTCTAGTAGAAATCTAATACGCGTTGACAAGTCAGTAACGCAACACTAATGCCTTACTAGAATTTAAAATGTTTTTAATAAAGGGGGACTTTGAACCCAAAAGGAACACTTTGGTAAGAAATAATAGAGTATATAGGATTGGTGAGTGGGCGAGCTCTCGTTTTCAATAAAATTGATGCCCAAGTTTCAGTCTTTTGTTTCGTCTAAATCTAAGCACCAGTTGGTTTGGGATCTCGCCACGCAAAGCGTTGTTAGTCGCAACGAAAATTTACATTTTTTCTTGACTTTTTCGATCTTCAATAAGTAAAATTGTAAATTGCCAATCAAGATCCGAAATTCATAGTAAATTATTATTATATTATTGCTGTTGTTTATCGTTCAGAAAACTTGTTACTAGGAAATATTGAGATACGAACAAAATTTTCGCTTATTGGCTTATTCGTTCGGGTTGAGAGAAGCGAAAACACCTGGCCCAGAGGAGGTTTTATTATTCTCCCACTACGTGTGATGATGTCAATTTTTTTCAGTGGCTCGCACACAGGGATCCCAAACTTAAAACAAAATTTCCTGTCATTTTATTTCCCGATGTATGACAAGAAAAATATTTGTTTATTTAATTTTTTTACACATCATCACACAGAAAAAAAGCAGCATGTCCTTCAGGGGTCACCGTACGAAACCACCGCTTGCTCAAACTTTTCCATTCCCTTGCACTAAATCGACTGGCTGTAAAACTTTCAGCATGCAAGCATGTATAATTGTCTTCCTTCGTATAGCTCAGTTTTCTGGATTTCAAAACGATGATTGTCATTGCAATTTTCGCCGAAGAGTCATTTGGTCTTGCAATTCTCTGAATACTAAACTAAGTCACACAAAGCTCGACATCTCGTGTCATATTTCTTGGTTGTCATCAGTGCGTTGATTAAAGTGAAGATTTTGAATACTAGTTCTCAACTTCATTTTACTACAAAATATTCTGATAACTTATATACAAACAATTAGTAGTAAAAAATGTTATATGAAAAGCACAAAACACGGAGATTGATGTGCTCCGCAGTAGAGGCGGATCCAGGGTTTTTTTTCAGTGAGGGGTGCAGCGTTGTACGGGCACCTGCCTCGCGAAAAAAACCAGCCCCCCCCCCCCCCCTCCTAAAAAACCCGAACCTTGTATTGGATATCTTAAGTATGTGATTATGTACATAATTATGTACATAATTACTGTTGCATGAATTGGTCAACTTAATAATCGATCCACTGAAAACAAAAATCACTTGAAAATGACATCGGACGATGTCGAAACGTTGTGAAATCAACCTTGCGTTTGTCTTTATTTTAATTATTAATTATATAATAAACAGAATATTACATGGGCGCTTGAAAATCTCTAACAAGTGAGCGCGGCGAACAACGCTCGAAGATAAAATTCGTATCTCCGCGCGCCCATGTAATATCCTCTATTTATGATAACACGTACATGACCTCCTTTTACATATACATTATTACTACATACTTCTTTTATCCTAGGAAGCCCGAGTACACGCATTTATACGTCTAGTTTACAATATCAATCTATTTAAAAGATACAATGCTAGGTAATATAGAAAACTAATCAAATATATTGATAATATAAACTATGTATAAATAAATAATTAAGGTGTATCTTAAGGTTTGAAATCTAAAATTTATTAACGACTATGAAATATACGACTTCGAAAGGTTATTAACAGAAATAGATTCCCAGCATGTTATTTTTTTCCAGCTTTTTCTTGACTGTTCATAAGAGTAACTGCTTTGGTTCGTTGTCTATGTTTTTCCGATATGCCTACTGCTCTGTAACGGCCGGAAACTTCACTCTCCAGGATTCGTTTTACATAAGAGGATATGCAATGATTCCCGATATCGAAAGTCAATCGTGGGTTGCATTGTGGTTACAAAACAACTCGCACAAGCATGACGGCGCAAGCCCGTACGAGTGTGGGAATATTAATGTAATTGAGAAATAAACCCCATTATTTATTACATGAAAGACTTTTAATAGTAAAATTTATCAAGTTCCCCAAGTTATAGAATGTTTGGGCAAATACTTTTGCAACTTTTGACCGAATGCCAATATGGCCGCCACTTCATTACCATGATTTTATAAATTCATATTTTATTTGACCACTACATTAAAATTATAAATTAGAATAATATCAAATAAGTTAGAAAGTTTGAGACAAAAATATTAAATTCTTGAGAAGTTATGAGAATTTTAAAAATGTCAAAAACACCACGAGGCTAGCAAGGAAACAGTTCACTGCATGAACACGTACAAATCTCTGTAATTTTGATTCCAAATAGCTATACTTGAATTCTATTTATAGCAATGAAACTTTCCAAAAACACATATTTCTGTTTGCTCTTTCTGATAGTGCTGCTTATTTTTTAAGATTAGGTTTTCATTTCTGAAAGTCAATGGCGGCCATATTGGCATTCGGTCTAATATGGTGATCCATTCTTGATTGGATTAATATTTGCACTAGGCCCCAGTCCCTTCCTTAACCTCGAAATATTATTTAAGAGGCAGCCAACGAATCTCACAAAGAGCAGATGTGATGTGGTCAGCTTAAAAAAAATACTTACTTTTTCAGTCAACTGCAGCAGCAGTGATGATAATTTTCTGGCGACATGTATGCTCTTATAATTAGATAAAGCATTCCTTGGTAGAAGGAGCTTATTGGGAGTTATGTCCAGGAACATAGATAAGTCATAATGGACTTTGTTACTTCATAAACAGAAATCTCTTTTGACGAGACATACAGAATGCATCATGATAATGTTGGTTTGCGTATGGTGATGGAATATGAAATGTATATGTGATCGTACCATACTGAATTGGACTCAGAAAAAATTCGGCTGAGCCCCAGATGGGAATCAAACCCACGACCCTCCGTATGCTAGTCGGACGTTCTACCACTGAGCTGCTGGAGACTCTAACATTATCATCATGTATTTTCCTTAGACATTTCTGTGACTGTAGCTTATACAGTACGTTTGTCACAATTAAACCCACATTAACGACCAACTCGCTATTAGAGTCTCCAGCAGCTCAGTGGCAGCTCAGTAGCATACGGAGGGTCGTGGTTTCGATTCCCATCTGGGGCTCAGAATTATTTCTGAGTCCATTCAGTATGGTACGATCACATATACATTTCATACAGAATACATCGTTAGCAAAGCTCAAGGGTAGCCACCCCTTTTACAGTATGAAAAAAGAAAGAAAGAAAGAATAAGGAAAATTTTGAAAAGAATACTAGTGTATGACGCCTTCCTATATAACAACCATTCTCCTTGAAATCGTTCGGGGTCCACTGCTGAAGCTATAAGAAACATACAAACAGATAACTATAGTTCTATGATATCACTAGCAAAAGCAAAGGGCAACTGAACTGCAATCTGTATTTCATCCTTTTGATAACTAATTACAAGTGAGACAAAAAGAACCCAAATGGAACTCTCTGGTGCTGTGAATTGAAAACAATTATCAATCAGAAAAAAACTACCAGGGTACACAAGACAGCTACATGCTGTTGAGGGAATTCCCCAAACTGACCTGGCTACCCTTGCTGAAAGTTGACCAGGTACTAACCTAAACAGTTCCATGTGTGTTCCAAAGCTCACCTGACTACAAATGTCAATCAATACTGAACTTATACTAAGGGATTATAACTGTGTTATATAAAGAGTAAGAAATAATCGACTACATCAATGACTTGGGCAAAATTATGCCTCATCCTACAATTGAGTAACAGTGTATTTTCTAAAGCTATGAACTAAAGTTCATTAATACTGAGTAATCAGTCTGACTATATGAAAGATAAAAGCATATAGTCCTCCCCATGTAAGAACTAGTAATGCATGGAACAGTTAAAACGTACTGCGACCATCCAAACCTTATTAATCATCAATAATAGGATATAAAATACTACTGATTGTTGTATGTTGACTAGTGGTCAACAACATTCCTACAAAACATTCCTGGATCAGCCCCGGCATAATGATAAAATATTACATACAAATGAGACAAATATATTTTGTACTCAAATAAACAACCCAAGAAAAACTGATTAATTCAAGCTTAAAATACAGCAGCTGAATATGAAGAAAACTACAATAAAAATCAAACCACAACCTGTATGTACATGATTATGATATGTAACCCAGAATGTGTTTAAAATACCCTTCAATCAATCTCATCTGAATAAGTTTGATATTTGATCCTGGGCTTGGTGTCATATGTGAGTACTAGAGTTGTTTCACACTAAATAAATGAACATCGACTTTTTTCCAATTTTTTAGCTCATTTTTCTCTTCATTTTCTTTTTCATCTAATATGTACACTATCTTAAGAAGTAATTTAGGGACTGGTCATTAATTAGAGGGGGGAGAGGGCTAGTGCAAATGGGTGAGGGTCATTATTTTTCATGCAAACTCAAAGTGGAGGGTCAAACAATTGTACAAGCCTTTAAGTGGGGGGTGGGTTGTGGGGGTCGAGAATTTCTCTGCTGCACAAAAGGGGGGACTTTTTAAAGATATGCAGATCAATAGTAAAATACACCAGCCCTCCCCCCCCTAATATGACCAGTACGTTGTGAAAAAAGAAACAAGGTTTTCGTTCATGTCCTTTAAGTTTATCCTACTGATTGATACCCCTCCCCTCCCCTACTAAATCAATTATCAATGGTCCTTTAATACCAGTGTTTGTTGTACAGTGTTGTGTCTTGTTTATCCTACTGATTGATACCCCTCCCCTACTAAATCAATTATCAATGGTCCTTTAATACCAGTGTTTGTAGATAGTTGATAACAATCTTGTGTTGTACAGTGTCTCCTGTGTCCCTGTGGCATTGGTACCTTTACACACAGTACATGATAGTCATCACCTGGTGATAAGAACAAGAAAACTAGAGTCCATATTATATTATAGTGGTGTCCATAAGGAGAGGTTCTACTGGACTTGGTATATAATTGTTTGCGCAAATGACCCTAGTTCAATTAAAAATGAATTTAAACATTGTAACAAAAACAGTGGTACGTTCTGAGCCTTATTCACTTGCAGCACTGACAAGCATAACAGTAAGCAGTGGTGTAGCGAAAGTCTTGGAGGTGGGATATAAGGGGAGTATGTGCATTTTAGCGAATTTATAATCCCATAAAAAAATTAATACGATTGACGAGGCCATCTGTAAAGTTGTTATTAATTAATTAAACCATCTTACCTGTACCTTGTTACTTGTTCATCGCGTACTTGATTTCTTCTACTGTTTGATCCCATCCATGATCGGTCACAACCTTGTACACTTCCATCACAAGATGAGGGAAATATTCCAGAAACACGAAGTCTTCCAGTAACATTTTCCTGATTGTTGTTGGTCGTGCTGCATCAGAGACGTGTGCGTAAGCATTTCGTATAAACCGCACTAACTCTACTACAGAGTGAGTATCGTAAGACCTTCTCCTTGGTGAAGTCATTTCAGCGTAGATAGGAGGCATGTCCTTATTTCTGGGGTCATTCCACTTTCCATATACGACTATGGTACTAAAATTCTTCTCAAAGTCGGTCTCCACAGCACTTAGACAAATTGATCTTCCTGCACGTGGGTATTCAAACACTGACTGGTTTCCAACAGCAATGAGAAGATCGACTTTTTTCTCATTCGACCAGAACAATGGATGATCCAAAGTTTCTGCTCCACATGGTCGTTTGTCTTTATCACATTCGAGCATCTTTTGTACCAGGTGAGTAGCCTCTAGCTGAATAGATCCATCCCATCCTTCCAGGTTTCCATTTCGGATGTTGGTTTCTTTTTCGTGATCAATTTGATATTCTCCCTTACTGGCACAATCACTTGGAGAAAATGGGTGCTTTTGAGCTGACAGAATGTAATGAACAACAAGTCCACATGAAAACATGTCTGATGCCTTGGAATGATCATGAGTACCCATCAACACTTCTGGAGCCATCCAACACCTCGTTCCTGCATTACTACCATAGACTGTGGTGGTGCTACTATCAACGCGGCGGCTGAGACCAAAGTCAGCAATTTTCAAACGAAGATCAGGATGTGTTTTATAGAGAGTATTCCCGGGCTTCAGGTCGCGATGAATGATATCCTCAGCATGCAGAAACGTCATCCCTTTCACTACATCTTGACAAAGTTGAGTGTTTTTTCTGGCGTCAAATGTGGAACCATCAGTAAGGTACTCGTCAAGATTTCCTTCCATCAGTTCTAAAACGATGTATGAGAACTTTTCCTCTTCAAAGAAATGCAAATATCGAACAACTTGTTCGCAGTCTGCAAGAGCAGTAAGATTTGTAATCTCTCGTTCGTCTTCTGGTCGCTGCATACGTGACTTCACAATGCGTTTGATGGCCACTTCTCTGCCATCCTTCTTATTGATTCCAACAAAGACATCACCATATGAGCCAATACCTATGTGTTTTTTATGACACCAAAATTCCTCATGGATCACATCGCACTCTTGTCGCCTAGCAACTTTGGCCAATTTGACTTGATATTTCTTTGAAATAGAAGTCCAAGGGATGAGTACAGATACCGTGCTAAAATCCAAAGGTTTTGTGAGGAGTTCTTTGAGATCATCAGAAGTGTCTGCCATGTCCAGGCAAGAACTGCCATCAGCTCCATACAAACGAAGGATCTTAATAATTTCACAATGCACAGATGAGTTTTCAAACTTTGCTTCTATTGAATGGTGTGATGTGTCGATTCTTCTTTTTTTTGATTGAGGTTGTTCCTCATCATTTGTTTCATTGCCTTCACTGGCTGACATTCCAGTAGCTGCAGAGGAAGACTTTTCTTCTGCTTTGTTATCCAATCTGATGCTAGTTTCTATTACATTTCTACAGCAGAGACGAATTGGTTCAGACGAAGTAGTAGGACCTTTTCTTGCCTTTAAAATATCTTGTACAATAATTGTTTTCCAATTTGCCCTTGTAGATTTGTCTTTACAGATAGCATTCAAAAGGCCAATAGCGAAATTCTCTGACCGAGTGTATTTCTTTTCACAAGCAACATCGACCAGAGCTTTGGCTAGAGCAAAGTTCCCTTGTTTAATGAGAATACTTAAAACTGACTTACCATCGTTGTCAGCTGTCCATGGATCAAGTCCCTTGTCGATGGCAGTTTTCCAAAATGATTTTGGGTCTTCTAACTCTGAAACATCTGCGTAAAGACCACCCTGATAACGACGAAATGACCATCTTTTGGCCGCAGCAACAAGAGGTGCTGCTCCTGATGAATCGACATCGTTAGCGTTTGCTCCAGCATCAAGCAACAGCTTCACAGCTATCCAGGTACTGCACAAATGTAAAGGGGTTTTATCATCACCGTTTCTGTTATTCAGTTTTGCTCCACACTGCAAAATGTAGTTTAGTATTGTTTGTAAGAATTCCTCAAATGAAAGATCTCTAGTAACATTACTGGTATAGTCTCGAGGTGATGGTAATTCTAGTGACGCCCAAAGGTGCAGTGGTGAATTGAGATCAGCATCACTTGCGTTAACAATTCCTCTCAGGTTTTTTACTGTAGCAGGTAAAAATATTCGCAAAAGTTTTATCGTTTCATGTAAGACATCTTGTTGTATTGTATCAGATAAGCGAAGTCCTTACTGGAAAAGGTTTAGTATTAAATGATAAACAGTTTTTCCACTTTGAGATCTTTCTTCAATGCCAGATCTGTGTTTTGACAAAAATCTACACACTTCCACAAGGGTTTTTACTGCTGATAGTTGATTTTCTTCTCGTAATAACTGCCCTACATCTCTAGAGAAACAAAACATAAGAGGTGTTTCGTTCTTATGGTTTCTCCAGTTAAATTGAACACCAAGTTTCTCCAGCTGAAGACAAATCTCCATCACGATCTCTTGAGGTACACCCATCAATGCTAAACCAGTCGCATAGCGAAGGGCTGTATTACCATCTGAATCAACACTATTAGGATCAGCACCTAAATCAACCAGTAGTTCTAAAGCTTGTGAAGCTCCTTCCCCATTTACACATTTTTCATTTATTAGTGCAATCAAAATTTTCGTTTCCTTTTCATTATCAATAAACTGTCTTGCTTGTTCTAAGGCTCTAGTGATGTGTATTATTCTGCAGAAACTCGAAAACGGAGTCAAACGAACTGACCTTTCTATGAACAGCTCAGGGAACTTACAGAATGCTATGTTCAAAATTGCTTCAGCAAATGTTATTTTCTGTACTTTACATTCTTCCAGCAAATCGAAAAATCCAGGAGGAATGTTTTGTGAAAGAGAGTCTTCACTATAGTCATCATCATGGACTAAACGTTTGTCAACAAAAAAGTTCAAAATGCTGCAATTAGAATTATCTTTCAAGCGAAAAGAATATTTTCTTTCTTTTTCAACAAGTATACGAGCTGAATTTGGACAGTCGAGAGCGTAAAACAATGATGTTCTCCCATAAACATCTCGCACATTTACAAATGCACCACCACCATCAATCAATGCTCGAACCACGCTCTCGTTGTTACTTTGTTGAACAGCATAAAACAAAGCAGTTTGGCCATTATCATAAGCTTTGTTGACATCAGCACCAGCATCAATCAGTGCACGAACCATGCTCTCGTTGTTACTTTGTCGGACTGCATAAAACAAAGCAGTTTGACCATACCTATCAGTTATGTTGACATCAGCGGCAGCATCGATCAATGCACGAACCACAGACTCGTTGTAACTTTCTTGAACAACATCAAACAAAGCAGTTTGGCCATTTATATCAGTTGTTACAGTATAGTTCCTATTTCAGTGTCATAAAAAGGATTCATGTCCAACTGCTGTTTACTGGATTCAAGCCAAGTGTTTGTTTGTCATAAGTATTCCACATCTTGAGCAATATCTCAGCTTTTCATCTCAATTCATTGGATCAACTTACAATAAATCCGTCATATACCAGGTAATCCCTGTTCTTTCACAATATTTTCGTTCATTTGTAGTCTTACCGTCGTGATAGAAGTGTTTCTTTGCAGATCTCTTGGCCTTGTAATGTTGTTGTTAAGGCACTTCCGCCTTCGTTATTCAATGCAGCACATTGTAGTCACATATCGATTGTTGATATCACTTGAACATCACTGTACCTTTCAGAACGATTGTACTAAGACAAGATTACAGTAGATATAATCATGCTCAAGGTAAGATATCGAATGATTTAAAGAAAAACTTCAGCTTCGAAATCGTTGCTTCGAAATCATAGACTGTATCCAATAGTTAGAATAGAATTCTTGGAACCAGACTTGTATCTATGTCCATATATGGTAATATCGACACAGGGAGCCCAATCTTGATATCAAATGTACGGTTAGGTTAATTTTTTTTACAATGATTTGTTTTTATTTCTGACAAGTTTATCAATCTAGTTTTTTTACACATCTCATGATTATTATCAAAGTATCAATTTTTTTATCAAAGTATTTATTTTTGCACAAGAAAGACATTTTCTCTTTTTTTATGTCTATTTTTAGCTCCCAGTTCCCGCATCCAGTTCCCATCATCCCTCACTGGCTCCACATCCAAGATGGCGGCTCAAATGTTCAGATTTTCAAGAAAGTTCAACGACGTCAAGTTTGTTGGCAAATATCTAATAATTGGTGCACAGAATAACAGCAAAGCTAAAATATTCAACCAGTGTACATGCAGATGGCTGTCTAGCTTGAATGGTCCAATGTTTAGGGATAATTTAACGAACACAGCGTGTGTAAGTTCAGCCAACTCCAAATGGCTTCCAAACAAGATGTCGAAACCTTTGTTGGTGAGGTGGCTAGCAAATGAATCCAAGAAGAAGAAAGACAGCAGCGTGTTGGGAGATTTGATGGAGACACAAGAGCAGCCACAATCTCAGCTAACAGTAGGTGCCAAAGGTATGCATGATATGTTGTTCTTGGTGAGAAACTCCAAACCCCTACCCCCTACCCCCACGGGAAAGGCCGGGGTTCATAAAGTAACTTGGTAGAGGGGATCAGGATTCTAGTGTTCAAGTTTAGAAGTAAAAATCTAGTTACCATGGGTAGTTAACTATATTTCTTTTTAACAGTTGTTCAGGCTGGAAGAGATGTTACATATTTTGGTATCATCCTCGTTGGATTTGCTGTCACTGGTAAGGAATATCTGTGGAGCATTTTTCATATAACTTAAGTGATAAACATACAGTGCTGTCATACAGTACATACACAGTATGATAAGCCGTAATATTTAAATCAATTCTCACTGCCTTACAGTAATGAGGGGGCTTTAAAAATAAGGGGACTTTCATTTATAACTGTATGGGTGGAGGGTGGCAATATTGGGGGGGGGGGGGGGGGTTTATATGATTTTTAGAAGTTATATAGGGCAGGGGTTGTTACTAATTGTATGCAGCTTTATATGGGTTTAGTAATAACTGTGTGAAACATAGGTGGGGTATGATACTTTTGCCAACCAAGAAGGGAGAGGGTTAGGTAATATTTGGAAAAGACAACAGATGATTTTGCTGACCCCCCCCCCCCCCCCCCATACAGTAATAAATGAAAGCCCCCTAAGCATGACTATCAGCTTGCATGGGCTAGATCATAATGTGATTTGAGTTTGTTTCATTTGTTGTTCTCCCTCATACAGTTTATCTGGTTTTTCCTCCCTCCATAAAAATCAACATGTGAGTTGAGTGTCGTATGCAATAGAATATGCTTATAATGTAGTGGTAGAGTGACAGGGCCAAATTGGAAATCAGCTAGTACTTAGATACTGAGTTTGTATTATGGCCACTATGAAAAAGGGATTTATTGATTGATTGATATTTAACAAAAAGCAAGCAAAAATTTGTAATTTGGGAAAGTTTGATTGCTAATAAAAAAAATCCAATGAAACTATTTTGAATCAAAATAACAAAGATTTGTACGTGTCCAGTCAACTCAGATGACTGACTAACCTCATTCTGGTGTTATTTCTTTGCATTTTCGAAGTCATAACTTCTCAATCTTGAATATTTCCTAATATTTTTACCTCCTTAAAATAAATATAATCTGTTATTTAAAGCAGTGCTTAATTAAGACAGGAATTATTTTTAAAAAATTCCGATTTCCATGAGAAAAAGATGATTGTGTAATCAACTTGTGCTGTCCAGGTTTCTGATTTAATTCTACATTTTGATTGGTTCTTGGGTTCTTGCTGTCTAAGTGACCCCAGTTATAGTAGTTGCACTGTAATATTTTTAATAAATTGGCAGCTGTATTCCCATTTGGTCTGCTATCCTTTTTTTTTACAAGGGTAGCACTTAATAGCCAGTGGCTAATAAACCTGTGGCCCTCGTTCCATGATCGAATTGGAATTTAGAAGTTGATTTTTAAGGGAGCCTGAAAACCAGAGAACCTGGCAAAAAGCCCTCAAAGCACAGGAGGGAACCAACAAACAACTCTACTCACATATGACACCAAGTGCAGCTGGACTTGAACCCAGGTTGCATTGTTGAGAGGTGAATGCCCTCACTGCTATGCCACCTGACGGTGCTTCCCAAAGGTCTATGGAGAGGGAAGTATTGTATAAATAATAATTTAATTGCCTCATTCACTGTTACATATATTTTTTTTCTAGGTGCTCTACTCTGGTACGTTTTTAGTGAGCTATTCCTTGGTTTCAGTCCAAACAAAGTTTATGCATATGCTCTAAAACAGGTGTTGGCGAACAGAGAGGTATGAAATTATAACACAAATTCCCAATAAATTAATTAATTAATCAATTGCCCTTGTTTTATGAGGGTTGCACTTAATTTGAGCTCATTCCAGGATCAAATTGGGATTTAGAATTTTTATTTTTTTGCAGAGGGAGGAAAAGTAAAGAAAATAAACCCCTTTCACTTGACATCAAAGCAGCTCAATTTGGAGGACAAAATAGAATAATTTTAATCTCCTGAGAATTGCAACCTATTGTTTTGTCCTCCAAATTGAGCTGCATTCCAATGAGCTGCAGGGGGTCTATACCAAAAATGCAATTTTTCCTCCAAACCCCTCCCCCCCTGCCTTCCCTTATTAGTATGCCTAATTTTTGAGGTAACCCCCTCTTTCATTCAAAATTCTGAAGGAACTCCTAACTATATATAACTCATAAATTACTTCAAAACCCCCCTTTTCAATTCAGGGTCACTGAATTTTGAAAAACCCTAATTTTTTGTAAACCCTAAGCCCTACTCCACCCCCCCCCCCCCCCCCCCCCGATAAATAACGAGAAGTCACTAACTTATGAATGAGGCTAAAGCTATATTTAGATAACAAACAACACTATTTAGATGTGACTACAGACAGTTTTTAAAAAACATGATTTATATAGTTTATGGGTGGAAAGTTTCAGGTCACATTTTCACATGACTTGAGTGGAAGCACTCTTGATCCCAGAGCTGTAATGAATGTACTAAAACTCTTTCTCTAAAATGATTTAAATCAACTATTAAGTCTAACATCCTCTCTTCATATTCAGATCAATAATTACCTTAATTAAGTATTTAATAGTGTGACCATATGATTGTTGTTTTTTCTTTCACAATATATTTATTTGTATCATTAATATCAATAATAGACCTCATCGGCTTGGGGTAATGTTGTCCCATTTCAGACCACCTGTCATTCTCTTGAGAATAAGATTCTTTGTTTGAGTTGTATCCATATTCATGTATCTTCTCATGTGCAACCGTTAAACAATGAAATGATACTCTGGGGAATGACACATGGTCTGAAATGGGACAACATTACACCCAAGCCGATGAGGTCTATTGTACTCTGTAAATATACTCTTGGACATTAGGCCTAATTATTCTGAATATTGTTACTCAACCAGATTAGCTTTTAAGTCATTATTTCGAGTAACATTTACTTTCTTTTTTTGTATAATAAAACTAAATTACTTTGTAAATATTTATAACCTAAGTAGTAAGAATAATTGTTGCTGTTGTTATATGAGATGATTCTTACTGTGCATGCTTGACGAAATGCCAGAGACTCTGGGGCAATCTAAGCGCGTTGCAGGCAAAAATCTGGCTACCTGGTGTGCAATGCGCATGCTTCAATTGGAATTATATTTAGAGTGCGCATTCCCTAACTCAAGTTTTTTACTCCTGAGAAAAGAGTCTGTTTTTATTGCTTTACTGACAGCTGCACTACCATTTTATTGACTTTTAAGGTAAAGGCTCTTGTGATAAAGGCTCTTGTGCTAGCGTGGTTTTTCAATCAATCATCAAGAAATTTCCTAAATAAGCACAGCTCTTGAAATTCTAGAGCTTCTCAGAGTCTCTGAAATTCATCGACCGGGCTTTGGGGTCAAGTGGAGGGTTTGTAAACTTTTTACCACAGGGAACCCAATTTTAAATAAAAGTGAAAGGTGAAAATAAATTCAGAAAAAAATGCCCTTTATTGCTGGGTTCACTTGACGTCATTTCCTGTCTAGTGCAGAATGTTCATCAGCTGAATCGCAAGTCTTGAGCTTGAATTTCAAATTAAAGAAACAAAGTCATTAAAATTCATTAAAAGCATTAAAGCTTATATATCATTTTCATAACATTTATATCCTTAAAACATAAACTTAATATATAAACTGTCTTAATGTCACATTAATTGCACCGGTGTGCTTCACAAATGGACTATAAATAATAATAATAATAATAATAATAATAATATTAATAATAATGATAATAATAATAATAATAATAATGATGATAATAATAATAATAATATTAATAATAATGATAATAATAATAATAATAATAATGATGATAATAATAATGATAATGATAATAATAATAATATTAATAATAATGATAATAATAATAATAATAATAATGATGATAATAATAATAATGATAATATTAATAATAATGATAATAATAATAATAATAATAATAATAATATTAATAATAATGATAATAATAATAATAATGATAATAATAATAATAATGATAATAATGATAATAATGATAAAGATAATAATAATGATAATAATGATAACTATTTTGAACTTTAACATTTTAAGAACTGTCCATCTGTGCATAAGAGGGTCAAGAACCCCTTTTCGAAATAAAAACATTTTAGAGGATTTTAGATTAAACAACCATGAAGCAAATATTTTATAAATAGTCAGTATATCATTGTTTTAGTAATTTATTATATTATTATTATTATATAAATAATAATATAAATAGTGATATAAATTTTTCTTTTTATACAATTTTTTCCTTTTTTTTTTTAATTCTATATAAAATATATATTAGTAATAAGTTTCAGTTTTAAGTATTAGTATAAGGATTAAGTATTAAAAAAAATAATAATGGTAATAATGATAATAATAATAACTTAATTTCTTAGCAGCGCATTCCAAAGACATCTCAATGCACTTTACAGAATAAGAACCTTATATCCAAAATACTATAAAAATTGATTGTTATGTCTAAAAATTATATACTAGAAAGCAACATCGTTTGAAAACAAAAATGTCTTTAACTGTTTTGTGAAAGAGTTCACAGATGGTGTGACTATAAAAGTTTGTGCAATGTTCTACTTAAGTCTTCTTTAAATACATAGAGGATATTACATGGTTGCACGGAGATACGAATTTTATCTTCGAGTGTTGATGTTATCTCTCACGAGTGAGCGCAGCGAACGAGTGAGAGATAATATCAGCACGAGAAGATAAAATTCGTATCTCCAAGCGGCCATGTAATGTTCTGTTTATTATATGAAATCTTCAATGAAAAATAATGGAGAATTTGAGCGAGCTGAGCAAAAAGTCGAAATTTGACACCACCAGTGTTGATATAAATCGTATCCCCACTGGCCACTGGTGGGAGTGGGGATATCAATTTTATCATTTTGATGTCACTCAATATCACACTCTATTTCATATAATAATCTCCAATCTGTGTGATGTACAATCTTGCTATTTTTCCTACTGCCAGAGGGCTCTGGGTATTCTAGAGTAAGAGTCAATCCATATTCCTCAGCAAACCTATAAGCATTTTTCACCATAGAAATGTTCCCTGCCTATAGTGTGCTCTTCAAACTTTCTCACTATTTCCATTGCGGGATCCGAGTTTGTATAAAGCTTCATTGCTGCCTTGATCTTTGTGGCCTTATAATCTGACTCAATAATAATAAAAAAATTATCATTATCATCATTTTTTTTTTTTTTCTTTTATTATGGTGTGTCTACGAGGATCAAGAACAATAAAAAGAGTACCATGTGACATTAAAAACATTGACATTGATATTGAAACAGTAGAGAGTGGCATATGTATAAATATTTAGCTAGTTTTCAGGGGTTTTTTTTGCTTCGTTTTTTTTTAAGTGATATAAGTTTTTCTTTTTTATATAATTTTTTCCTTTTTTTAATTCTATAAACAGTATATATTTTGATATTCATCCTATGATACTATATATTTTTACAACATTGTATGGTAGTTAAACACATAGACATATATTTTATTATTATTTATTATTATTGTTATTATTACTATTATTATTATTATCCATTATTATTATTAATCTTTTTTAATATTATTATCTATATAAAATATATATTAGTAATAAGTTTCAGTTTTAAGTATTAGTATTAGGATTAAGTATTAGTTTTTCAGTATTCAGTATTAAGTACCATGTTTCTAATATTTTGTAAAAGCATTGAGATTTTATTATTATTATTATATATGGATTCAATAAACAGTGGTTATTATTATTAATAAATTATTATTATTATTATTATTATTATGGTCATCATTATCATTATTATTAATGAGTATATGATGTTGAAAAAAGTTGCTTTTTTCACTTTACTTTTTTTCGTTATTTTTTCAGGTGGTTGAGGAACTTGGAGAACCAGTTATGGGGCATGGTGAAACTAATAGGCGAGGACGAAGACGACATGTCAGGTACCAGTATACCCATTTCACTGCCTCAATGCCGATCGAGTGCAACCAATCAGATCCAACCATTGACCATGCATGAGCCTTTTACATATTCTTTCCATATCTCTTCTTAGTTACCAAGAATACATTGTGGATGGTGAAAATTACATGAGAGTGAGGTTTTACGTCACTGGTCAGAAACGCAAAGGGACAGTCCATGTGGATGTTAAACAGGTAGAGTATACCGCTGTGCTCTTTGATTACCGGCTCATTTACTAAGGAATAGCCTCATTTCAGTGTCGAAACATACACATGCACAATGCTTTGAAATTTTGCGGATCTTTAATGCAACACATAAATATCTTACACAAAGCCGAGGATAACCCTGCGCAAAAGAGAATTTGAAACTGGAGTAGCTTACTTTCACCATCAAATATCACCTTCAAATCTTATCGAAGCCTGAAACAACCTCTTGGCTGATGTAAGTCAGGGCACGGCTAACTCATGGATTGAACCCTGAAACAACCTCTGGGCTGATCTAAGTCAGGGCACGGCTAACTCACAGATTGAACCCTGATACATCCTCTGGGCTGATCTAAGTTGGGGCATGGCTAACTCACAGATCCAACCCTGAAACAACCTCTGGGGTGATCTACATGTAAGTCAGGGCATGGCTAACTCACAGATTCAACCCTGAAACAACCTCTGGGCTGATCTAAGTCAGGCCATGGCTAACTCACAGATCAAACCCTGAAACAACCTCTGGGCTGATCTAAGTCAGGCCATGGCACGTGTTCAGTTTTCGGGCGAATTGAATTTTTCTTAAAGTTGAGCATCATCATCATCCAGCTGTACGAAAAACTAAGGATTGTTGTTGTAATTCGAGCGGCCCTCGTGGCCCCAGTTTTAACAGTCATATATTGCACGGAATTCGAGAAGAAGGGGATTATAAAATGGAGAAATTATGGGAAATATTCACTTTGATTTTTTATGCAACTTCCTTCAATTTCAACTTTTTCTTTCTAAATGCTTCGTCGAAAACTTGATTTATATAATTTTCAGTTTTGTCGGGGATACATAATAAAACTGATTATGAAGTTACCCAACAACATATTAATACTGGATTACAATGAAATAATTGTTTGTTTGTTTGTGTTTTTTTACTTTTTAATTATAATAATAATAAATAAATAATAAAGTTTATTGATATAGCGCTCATCTCCAAAAAACATGTCCAAGGCGCTTTACAAAAAATTACATAAGATATTTACAATATTTACAAAACTTGAAATTTACAAAAAATGGTCTATTTATGAATAAAAATGTAATATTAAATGTAGTATTATTCTGAAGTGGAATATAAAAAGGAATCTAAATGTATTTCTTATTGTTAAGATAAAAATATGTTATTTTTTAAAAACTAATTCTGGGTGCCCCCCCCCCCGAATTTACGTTATTATTCTAGGTGCCCCACCCCGATCCTGGGTCCTCGCTACGCCCGTCACCACCATTATCACTATCATCACCAGTAACATCATCATCATCATCATCATCATCACCACCACCACGGGAAAAATAAACATATTAGCCTACCCCTAACTCCCCCTCCCCCTTCCAATCAGCATTCAAAATACTAAAAGAAACCGGTTTTTTTCCACAGGGTTCAAGAGGGAATACAATTTATAGGTACATATTTGTTGAGCTCACAGATTATCCTCAACAGACAATTGTAATTTTAGATAACCGTTGAAACTTTGTGTCAGGGGATTGGAGGGGTGTGACTGATTCACGCGGTAATATCGCAGTTAACAAATATAGAACAGTTGAATACACTGCGGTTTGGGCCATCATTATGAATCATATATGTTGAAATAAATACCCAGTGGCGTAGTGAGAGTTGGGGGCGCGCGCGTTTCATTCGCGCCAAAACCACAGGGACTCCGTAAATATAAGCCAACGATAAATCTTTTTAGTCGAACACGGCTTTTTCATGAACCATCCTGATAAAGTGGTTTTACTTAACCCGAGAAATAGCTAGAGTGAAATCAGTAGATATTAGACGAATACACTTTAGTAGACCCTAATTCCATTGTTTTCTTTTGTGTCTATTTGACTATTACACTTTAACAAGCAATTTTTATTTCACGGGTTTAGTGATATCAATCTTAGCTAGTAGACGAATAGAGGTTGGTAGATATTATTTCCATTGTTTTCTTTTGTGTCTACTTAACAAGTAATTCTCATTTCACAAGTTGAGTAAACTCACTCCATGGAAAACAATACCATATTTTCGTTTTTCTGTCGGACAGCTTAAAACAAAGCAGTTCGGCCATCTTCAGTTATGTTGACATCAGCATCAATCAATGCACGAACCACACTCTCGTTGTTACTTCGTTGTTTGTAAAACAAAGCAGTTCAGTCAAACTTTTTCCTCCTTTTTGAAGTTAAATAAATATGACACAATAAATAGGATTTAGTAGTAGCATTTCCACAGAGTGATTTTTGCGGCGGGAGGAATACTGAAAAACCCTCGAAGCACAGGAGAGAACCAACAAGAAACTCTACTCACATACGACACCGCGACCCGTCGCATTAATGAGAGGTGAGCGCGCTCTCACCGTTACGCGACCCGTGTATCGCAAAGGATAACCACTGGCACTCACTTTATGCATATAGTACGACTGACAGGGCTTCTTGTTCTCGTCCCCTAAATCAGCCCAACAATATCCTTAGACTGCGAACAGTCTATATTTATTTCTTGGCCACTCTTCATATTTTTCTTTGACTGAACGAGAATTAGGGAAACGCTGTGAAACCCCAAGGGGAGAGGGGCGAGACTACCTAACCCTGGTCGGGATATTAGACTTGCTACTAATTACGCTAGCCCAATTGACCATTTCACGGTTGTCGTCGCTCAACCTAAGCCTCGATAGCGTGTAATTTATTCTTTAGAATTTAACTAAAGCCCGTGGAAGTTTTAAGTGTTTCAATAGATATTTTTGAAAGCGCTCGTGCATCTCGGAAATGGTCGATTGTTTGATAATGTGTACAGTAAAATAAATTGATAGAAAAAAATTCAGAAAATGAGTGAATCTAACGGTCAAAGAAAGATCTGGTTTTCCATTTCTTCTTTTTTGTTTGTTTGTTTGTTTGTTTGTTTGTTTGTTTGCTTGTTTGTTTGTTTTTAATCTGGAATTCAAAATCATATGGTAAACCCAGTATTACAGTGCCAATCGAAAAACCGTGGGCAACTCTCTAACTACAAGAAGGTCGACTGATTTGTAGTCAGATAAATTTCTTGAAGTTATCAAATTGTTTCCATGACGACGTTGTCTGGAAAAACACGATTTGTAAGAGCACGTGGATATGGAAACATCTCATTCCTGGCGAAGAGGAATATGCTTGTGGACATCAATCAAAGTTTTTCCATGACTACATTTTCTGGGAAAGCACCATTTTTTAAGGGCACGTGGCCATAGAAATATCTCATTCCTCATGACAATGAAGGTTCTGGTGGACATCAATGTAAGTGTTTCCATGACGACATTGTCTAGGAAAGCACGATTTGTAAGAGCACGTGGATATGGAAACATCTCATTCCTGGCGAAGAGGAATACGCTTGTGGACATCAATCAAAGTGTTTCCATGACTACATTGTCTAGGAATGCACGATTTGTAAGAGCACGTGGATATGGAAACATCTCATTCCTGGCGAAGAGGAATATGCTTGTGGACATGAATCAAATTGTTTCCATGACTACATTCTCTGGGAAAGCACCATTTTTTAAGGGCACGTGGCCATAGAAATATCTCATTCCTCATGACAAAGAAGGTTCTGGTGGACATCAATAAAATTGTTTCCATGACGATATTGTCTGGGAAAGCACGATTTGTAAAGGGCACGTGGATATGGAAACATCTCATTCCTCGTGACAAAGAAAGTTCTGGTGGACATCAATCAAAATGTTTCCATGACGACATTGTCTGGGAAAACACGATTTGTAAGAGCACGTGGTAATGGATGGGCGTGGAAACACTTTGATTGACGTCCACCAAAACCTCATTAGTCGAAGTAACAGTAACACTGTAGGATTGTCCATGTATTATTCAACCAACAATGTACAACGCAACTTTTTGAGTTTGATGAATTTCCCATGTTCTCGATCAACAGGTTCTTTCCCTTCATCCACAACAGTTTCGTACCCAGGCCCTTCTCGTTGCACTAAAAATCTAGTAAACGCGAGCTCTAAAATGTTAAAGCGACCTGATTGGCTGAGCATGATAGCAAAGAATTCAAACGTATTACAGCTGGGAATTCTTGAAAAAAAGCCAAGGAAATTCATAATATATATAAGTAATGCATTAGGGAATTTTGGGTATATTTTCTGGAAAAGAAAAGCCCTCAAATAGCTTATTAATTTTTGGGTATTTGGCGCTATTAGGCCCGGTTTAGACGTCGAATTTCACATATGCCGAATCTATAGAATTTAAGCCCGGTTTAGACGTCGAATTTCACATGTGCCGAATCTATAGAATTTAGGCCCGGTTTAGACGTCGAATTTCACATGTGCCGAATCTAATGCAAATGAACTCAAACAATAGGTTTTGCTCATTTGCATTAGATTTGGCACGTGAAATTCGACGTCTAAATCGGACGTCTAAACCGGGCCTTATTCATTTCAATAGAGCGAAATCACTAAACCCATGAAATAGATGTTAGAATAATACACTTTTGTAGACCCTAATTTCATTTTTTTCTTTTGTGTATATATGAGTATTACACGTTAAGAAGCAATTTTTATTTCACGGGTTTAAGGTCATCCTGATACACTGTGCAATATTCTCAGCAACTTGTCTCTCTATGCTTGAAAATGTAGCGTTGCAGGTTGCCAAGGTGAGGTGTTACACTGCAACGCGATCTCAGCAACTTGCAGCGACTTGAAAAATATGCCTTAAAATTGCAAGAAACGCTAGTCGAACTCATGGCGGAATCTTATTTCAATCAACAAGAAAAGTCTACATTGTATACTCGGAAAATGCTCGAAAAATGCTAACCAAAAATAGTGACCCATAATTCCGTTCGGGGAAGGCGATTATCTCAGCTGGTTGTATCTAATAAACACTGACAGCTAATAAGTATTGCCCAGGTTTATTGGAATGACTCTAAAGCCAAACGCAAAAAAAAAAACTCGCCATTTGAGACCTTGATACCGTGCGAAACCCACGACTAATACTCAAAAATGATAAACGAGTTAATAAAGTTTATTTCTGAACAATCTTAATAATAATGATACTTTATTTGCAAGGAGCATACGTCTATGATCACAATAAATAAGGCTTAATAATATACATTAATAAAGACTTATGATATCTAAAAATTAATTATATTCTTAAAAAGACATGTATTAGTAAATGTAATTTTTGACGGAGGAGCGAGTAGTCAGAAATTGATATTCTGTCGACACGGTTTCCATGAGTCTAATAATATCTAAAATTAATTATTCTTAAAAAGCCATCTATTAGTAAAAGTTATTATAAAACGCTCGGTCCTAATGTACCCTGTGGTAGTCCACTATTAATGCTGAGAAAAGAAGATGAAATCGCCCTATTTCACTATGACGTCAAAGCTTGCTTACATGGATAATAATAATAATAATAATAATAATAATAATAATAATAATAATAATAATAATAATAATGGGAGTTCTTATATAGCGCATTTCACATCGTCTCAATGCGTTAAACAATTTTTTTTTTGACCAGTGGAGGACTTTACGGGCTGCATATTAAAGTGCTAGTCTTATGAAAATGACACTGTAAAATCATCACTTTTCTGTGATTATTATCCACAAATAGGTCGTATAGTTTACGAATTAACAACAATCGGATAGAAAAAAAATAATTAAGGGAATGAATTTCGTTCTTAAAATCGCTAAAAAGTGTGTCCGCCATTGTTCGGTCAGCTGAGTTGTATTTATTCGTGACGTCATATGCGCACTTCTGACTTTGCTCTCCATATACTGACTCTATATTCGACCCCATATATTCTGAAATGGCGTGCGTTTTAGATGAAAATTCCTGCGAAATATCAGCAGAAAATGACAGGGAAGAAACCTCAACTTTAAAAAAAATTTTAATCGTTGCGCGTATGACGTCACTTTCGTTGAATTGCTACCACTGACAGGAACGCATTCGTTTAATGGCGGACCGAAAATGCCGAACTTTACAGGCTAAATACAACATCTTCCCGGTCTCGTATCGAAATAAAAGTTTGACAATTAACTATATAACATGTCTACTTTTATAAGATATATTCTTTAGGGATAGTGTCATTTTCGTAAGACTAGCACTTTAAGGCGCTATTAGCAGCCGACCGAAATAGAAATCTAGGGTAAAAATAGAAAATACAAAAATAGAAATTTAGGGTAAATCTTTCGTTCTGGATATTTTGGTGTAATATTTAGCTGTCTTAACTTTCCACTATATCATAAACCAAATTTTATTGTGGTTTAATTCGTTTTGCTGTTATTTTGTCCCCTCTGGCGACCATGATCCTTAGCGTTAAAACTATAGATTGTTCATGTGACGTCATAGTGAAATAGGTGCAATGCCACTAAAAAGAACCCTTTGCATTCTACCTTTTAAAAAGTCAATTACCCAATAGACCTTTTTACCTTCGTATGCAAATTGCCCATTTCAGACCACATGACATTCCCTTGAAAAATGTTCTTTTGTTAAAATATTTTAAAACACATGAAAGAATCAGCTCCCAAGAGTGGCATCACGTGGTCTGAAATGGGCACAACAAACAACTAAGCTGAAAAGGTCTATTAATTGCATAAGGATTAGGTATCAGGTACTAACATCGATATTCTGGATAGGTAATATAAAATTCAAACAGCTCAATGAACATAATGCCACAGGGTTCCCACCCGAACCCACAGAGAATTAGTCTGGTAAACCTCTTGCAGTATAGCGGATATAGTCATTTGAAAAAACGTTGCCACTGACCGACTACGCGACTGAACCGAAATGGAGTATGGGCAGAAATCGCTGAAGCGTTTAACTATTCTCTCTGAAGTAGTTGTTTTTGCTTACTAATGAGATAACACACGGGTTTTGCGAAAGGAAGACAAAAGTCTATATGTCTAATATTCAGTCAAAGATGTCCCCAATTTTGAAACTGTTAAGTCATTAAAATACTATTTCGCCAGCGAATTTTCGTACTGTAAGCCCGGCGCATATTTAATCAGTGAAGAATTCAACCGCTTCAGTGATTTTTACCCATACTCCCGTTCGAGCTAGTCGCGTAGTCGCGGAGCACGATCAGTGACAACGTTTTTTCAATTAGCTGTATGCTAGACTGCTTTGCGGGTTTCCTGAATTGCTTTGATCAGAGTCGAGGAAGATTGGGCCGAGCAGAACCAACCAAGAACGCCTGGAATACAGTCTTGCGTCTATTTACATCGTTACATTCTGGTTCATTAGCAGTAATAAAGGGCATTTATTAAAGGTGCTTAAATCTGGGGCTTCCTAAAGCTTAGAATTTTCCGTGATATGAGGAGGGTCTGGGTATGAGAATTGCTCCATAAGGCAAAGGAAACGAGCCTGGGTACAAGGTTGTATGATCGTATTCCCGGGTCAAAAGCGTACTATCCCCTGGGATTTTATAGCCAGGCTGTGATGAAATCTTTTTGGAAATTTCAATAACAAGACCATGTAGAGACTCGGGGTTGATGGTCCAAAGGCTACGACGTTCCATCTGAGTCGGGATCCTTATGAATTGCTTTCTGATGGACAGAGTGTGTCGTATGGTGTTCTGTAGAGAGAAGAAATAAAAATATGCGAATTAGAAGGACACAGGAAGCAAGGAATCTCGGTACGCAGACGAAAACAAAATAAAATAAAAAGAAACAAACATTAAGACAGAGCAAGCCAGCAACAACACTATAATAATATATACTAAAGCCCGTGGTTGTTTTAAGTGTTTCGATCAATAGATATTTTTGAAAGCGCTCGTGCATCTCGAAAATGGTCTATTGTTTGATAATGTGTACATTCCTTAAATTACCGTGAGCTGTAGTCAAATTCTAAAGAATATATTACACGCTATCGAGGCTGAGGTCAAATTTGAGGTCAATATTGTCAAATCATCAAATATATCTCAAAGAGGCTGAGGTCGATCGACGACAACCGTGAAATGGTCTATTCTCCCCTAGTTATATTGCTGAATATTGCTGCCCCCGACCCCGCTCCTCCTTCCGTTAAATAATTCAGATGCTGCTGCAACCCCATCTCCTGGCATAAGGCATAATACTTTACGCTCTGCCCCCCCCCCCCCCCCCCCATTGCACAGTCCCTTATCAGTGTACGGCCAACCAACCGTTCCCAATAAGAGCGATATAAAGGCTTTGACATTCCGCTAATTAAGCCTGATTAACAGACTAAGGCTGGCCAATGTGTCGCGATGATCAAAAGATTGTTTTTTGAAAAGACCATGGAAATGGCACTCTCGCCTGGATTGTCAAGTGAACGCTATATAGAGTTGGTACTTTCAACAGAGGCATAGATTTATTATAGTGAAAAATCCCTCTTTCAATTGCTCTATATTGTGTGTGTTCTTATCCATGGCTCTATCTTAAGCTCTTTCTCATGCCGAAGCCTCGTGAGACTATACCCTGACGAAAAGGCCCGACCTTGTTGCATAATATTGTCTTCCCGAAAAAAGACTAAGTATATTTTGTTACATAACCTAGAATATTCTACACGTGATTTTTGATCAGTTTTTTGACGCGTGCAGTGAAAACTATTATGTTATGCTTTATCCCTTTTTTCTAGTATTTTTAACATGCTCGCTTATATTTTGAGGGCCTAACTGAAATTCGTTATAACATACGTTATAGACACCCTTATCGATACCCTGAAATAACCTCCTGGCTGATCAAAGTCAGGACACGGCTAACTCACAAATCGAACCCTGAAACAACCTCTGGGCTGACCAAAGTCAGGACACGGCTAACTCACAGATCGAACCCTGAAACAACCTCTGGGCTGATCAACACAGAGTTATATCTTAATAACTAACCTTCCATCCGCTTGCTGCTGGCTCGTATTTCTTGGTATCAAAGTGCGGAATGTTCCGCGCGACCCAGGCGTAGATCTCTTTGACAGTCATTTTCCTATCGCTAGATGACAAGATGGCGAGGGTGATGAGGTCTGCATAGGAAAAGTTCCCCCAAGCACTTCCAGGCCTTGTTGGCCAAAGCTTCGATCCTTCGATCGTTGTTTTATTCTTAGTTGCTTCTTGAGGTCTCATAGTAGGAGCTAGACTGGACATCCCGTGGTTGGCCGCCATGTTAGCGTTGAATCTTATTAGTAAGGGTCTCTGGATAAAATTCGAATTTATTGATTATAAATTTTGATTAGCAAAAAATGAAATATTACGTGATAAATATGTGTAATAGAACTACATATATATATACTGTGGGGGGAGGAAAAAATATCTGCTAAAAAGGGACGATCGAGGCTCGCTGAGCATATAATTTTAAAGTTCAAATGTTCTTTACTTCAGCTTCGATGTAAAAGATAACGTTAAAATCTTATATATCATTGTGTGAGTGATTGCATGGGATTTGAAGGATCATAATAAAATTAATATAATATTTACTTGTAATGAACAGAAAATTCTATCAGCGCGCCCGCTCGATCTCCATGACCCGCTCGATCTCCATGACCCGCTCGATCTCCATGACCCGTGGCCATGTGATATACTATCCTCGTGTTCGCACACCAAAAATCCCGAATAAGCATTTGCAAATATACTTTTTTTCAAAAATGGCGACCAAAAATTCAAATGAGTTAAAATTATATACACATACCATCACTAGGTATAGGGTAAATCCCCAACCATACAAACGTCTGTAAATTTGTCGATTTTCAAAAAAAAGTTTTCTCGGGCGATATAACACCTAACATAATGAATCTTCGTAGGGTTACTAAAAAGAGGAGCTCTTTCTAGTGCTGGTATTTGTTTTTTTACTCAGTTTAATCTAAACTCATTCGAATTTTGCGGTCGCCATTTTTGAAAAAGGTCTATCACAGCTCTTCTCAATCACACGCCCAAAATCTTACAATTCGCTGTCGCTCCAAAAAAGGGTTTTAGTGGAGTCGGAAAACACAAAGTTTTCAAGTACACGTGAGTATGGAATGTCATGGAAACGCGCGCCATTATTGAAGTCCAGCAATACCTTATTTGTCCATATTTTAGACAGAAAAAGGTACAATTTCGCGCGTGTGATTGCGAAGCGCTGCTAGGTGAGTGTTGCGTAGAGCTTACCTGTAACTGTAACGGATTGTCGTTTTGAATTCTTTGAGGAGTTGATTCTGTCGGAAAAATGAAATGTTCTTGAGGTTGCTTGTAGTTGCCAAAACAATCTAAGTATCCTTTGTTAACAATAATGTTCTCTGTTTAGCCTCCTTAACTGATTCTTACATAAAAAAACTATGAAGGATTTGTACGAATATCTGAACAAGTTTACGGTTAGCAAAGCTATGAATTCAATTTAATCTTTCACGAGGAAATGTCGGTGAAACAACACCTTGGTTCTAAATACTATCGTATGTTATCTTATCTTTTCGATTTGAGCAGAATTTGAGCAGAATTTATCGAGTGACCGCGAAAAAAAGCCTTCAAAGGGAAATTGGACTAGTACGTGTTGTATTCCCTCATACATTTAATATAGTTAATCAATCCCTGCCTCGATTAAGAGGCATTGTTTCGATGTTACTCAAGCGAAGTCAGGAAACTTCCATTCACTAGTTTCTACAACGTATACGTACTTTCTTTAATTTTTATCATTATTATTATTTTAAGTGATCAATTATTACGCAAGTATGTGGATTATTTTTAAAAAGCGAAAAGAAGATAATGAAAAAAATTGGAAAATAGAGAGAACTGAAAGAGGTAAAAAAAAAAAAAGAAAGCTAGGAAAATAAGATGGATTGGATTAAGAATGTCGCTATGACTTTCTACTTTCGTCACATTTTCTTATTGCATAACATCGCAAGAAAAGAAGGAAGGAAGAAGGAAAAAGGAAGGGCAAAATAACGTGATTTAGGATTTCAAGTCTACATATAAATCAATAATTATACTTACGATTCGAAGGCCTAACATTTGACGATGCTGTAGCGATTGCTTGTCTCACAGCGCCTTCAGTACCTTGCATGCTGGATCCAAACCGCAGATCGTGGCTGACTAAACCTCTTTGCGAGCCGTCATCGTACTGGATTTCATGAGATAGTTGGAAGGACATGATAAATGAGTGAATTATGTCGAGATATTGTTGTTACTCCTATTATGTGTACTTGAAATATCTGTGTGGTTTGACGAAGGTAAATCACCTTATTTGTATTAGCAATGTGCCTATCTGTGACGGCGTATCATTGGCTGAGAGATCATCATCGAGGAGTGGTCTTGTTTGTAAGGTTTCTTGACGTAATACAATATTATCGATATCCGCTTGTTTTCACCCTTTTTTGTCGCTTTTGAATGCCGATTTTGTGTAGAATAATCATATGTTCCATGCAGTGGAGTTCCGTCCATTTTCCGTGGAATTTCATCCAGTGTTCGTATTGTTGAAGTTGACTTGCATATCTTTACTTTACTGTTGGTATTTGTGAATATTTTGACATTAAAATGAGGCTAACCCTGAGTACCGTAAATCCTCTATTAAGCCCCCCCCCCCCCTCTCAAATAAGCCCCCCTCTCTATTAAGCCCCCCTCCTCCCCTCCCCCTTCACAACACAATAATGGTAAATCATACTTGAGAGACTAACACAAGTGAATCAAATGTTGAAAATACCGTGTAATTTGAACAATGCATATACCATGTTATTGACATCCCTATAGATTATACAAGACGGTCCATAGTAATACTTCAGTTTAATCCTGAGTTTACCGTGTTGTGTTCTGCGTTTCGCCTAAAAATCAATAAGCCCTCTCTCTCTATTAAGCCCCCCCCCCCCCCTCTCCAATAAGCCCCCCTCAAACGTGCCTGAAATAAATAAACCCCCCGGGGCTTAATAGAGGATTTACGGTAAATGAATCTGTAGTCAATGAACACAGCGGTATTTTACGAATTTCATGGGTTTTTCTTGGTGTTGCATGGAGTATTGTATTCAAGATTAGGGTTCTACTTATTGCAGGGTATTGTTTCGTTATAAGTCCTTTGTTCTTGACTATTCTTGTTTAGAAAAAACCTACTGATGGTCTATCACCAATCGAGCCCTGTGATTGGCTGAGCTACTAGGGGTCTATTAGTGATAGACCTCTAGTAGCGAAAAGCGCCGGTTTTGAAAACCAAAAAATATATATTTAAAGCAAAATTCAAAACTTTTTGCATCCTTTTATTGGACCGATTAGTAGGTTTTTACTAAAACAATTAGACCTCTCGCCCTCATGACCTACGAGTCAATAGCCCATTCGCCCTTCGGCCTCATGGGCTATTGACTCGTAGACCATTCGGACTCGAGGACTAATTGTTAAATAGAAAGCTAAGAGCCCTTTTTGTTTCAGAGATATTCAACGTTTTTCTAATATGTAATTTAGCAACTGATTGATAATAATAGTAATAATTCAGTAGATAATAATAATAATAATAATAATAATAATACACATCTTAGTTTGACACTGCTCGGGAAAGATAGAGTATTGCACAGAAATGTATTTTCCGCAATATTCTTTTTAAAATATGACGTTCCAAAGTTTAAATGAACAATAATAACATTAATAATAAGAGTGAGTTAAAGATGTTTTATTGCAATTTATTCATATTATAGAAGTGATTTATTTTAAATTTCTATCGCAAGCTCCATACATTCTCTTGTAAATCTTGTACAGCCTGGGGACGAGGCTACTATATAAAAAGGCCTATTTTGGGCACACCATACAGCTAGAGCATGGTTAACGTTTCAGCCGTGAGGTACCAAGCCTTCCCCGACGTGACTGGGGAAAGGATCGCGGGCGCACCGAAACCACCACGGCTGGAAATCGAGCCTCACACAAGTCAATCAGGGTCATATTCACCATCCATCGCTGTTCGACCCGTGCAGTAACATTAAAATGTCACAAGCTCTTTTTAACTAGTGGATACGCGAAGCGTAGAAACGAGTTTTTGTGAGGGGTCTGAATATACAAATGTGTCACTCACTCGATCACTCACTTGCTCACTATAGCATTAGCAGATCGATATTTAAACGATTGTCAGTCGTACAAGTCATCTACGGTCGATATTTAAACGATTGTCAGTCGTACAAGTCATCTACGGTCGATATTTAAACGATTGTCAGTCGTACAAGTCATCTACGGTCGATATTTAAACGATTGTCAGTCGTACAAGTCATCTGCGGTCGATATTTAAACGATTGTCAGTCGTACAAGTCATCTACGGTCGATATTTAAACGATTGTCAGTCGTACAAGTCATCTACGGTCGATATTTAAACGATTGTCAGTCGTACAAGTCATCTACGGTCGATATTTAAACGATTGTCAGTCGTACAAGTCATCTACGGTCGATATTTAAACGATTGTCAGTCGTACAAGTCATCTGCGGTCGATATTTAAACGATTGTCAGTCGTACAAGTCATCTACGGTCGATATTTAAACGATTGTCAGTCGTACAAGTCATCTACGGTCGATATTTAAACGATTGTCAGTCGTACAAGTCATCTGCGGTCGATATTTAAACGATTGTCAGTCGTACAAGTCATCTACGGTCGATATTTAAACGATTGTCAGTCGTACAAGTCATCTACGGTCGATATTTAAACGATTGTCAGTCGTACAAGTCATCTACGGTCGATATTTAAACGATTGTCAGTCGTACAAGTCATCTACGGTCGATATTTAAACGATTGTCAGTCGTACAAGTCATCTACGGTCGATATTTAAACGATTGTCAGTCGTACAAGTCATCTACGGTCGATATTTAAACGATTGTCAGTCGTACAAGTCATCTACGGTCGATATTTAAACGATTGTCAGTCGTACAAGTCATCTACGGTCGATATTTAAACGATTGTCAGTCGTACAAGTCATCTACGGTCGATATTTAAACGATTGTCAGTCGTACAAGTCATCTGCGGTCGATATTTAAACGATTGTCAGTCGTACAAGTCATCTACGGTCGATATTTAAACGATTGTCAGTCGTACAAGTCATCTACGGTCGATATTTAAACGATTGTCAGTCGTACAAGTCATCTGCGGTCGATATTTAAACGATTGTCAGTCGTACAAGTCATCTACGGTCGATATTTAAACGATTGTCAGTCGTACAAGTCATCTGCGGTCGATATTTAAACGATTGTCAGTCGTACAAGTCATCTACGGTCGATATTTAAACGATTGTCAGTCGTACAAGTCATCTACGGTCGATATTTAAACGATTGTCAGTCGTACAAGTCATCTACGGTCGATATTTAAACGATTGTCAGTCGTACAAGTCATCTCATTCGATATTTAAACGATTTTTAGTCGTACAAGTCATCTGCGGTCGATATTTAAACGATTGTCAGTCGTACAAGTCATCTCATTCGATATTTAAACGATTGTCAGTCGTACAAGTCATCTACGGTCGATATTTAAACGATTGTCAGTCGTACAAGTCATCTCATTCGATATTTAAACGATTGTCAGTCGTACAAGTCATCTACGGTCGATATTTAAACGATTGTCAGTCGTACAAGTCATCTACGGTCGATATTTAAACGATTGTCAGTCGTACAAGTCATCTCATTCGATATTTAAACGATTTTTAGTCGTACAAGTCATCTGCGGTCGATATTTAAACGATTGTCAGTCGTACAAGTCATCTCATTCGATATTTAAACGATTGTCAGTCGTACAAGTCATCTACGGTCGATATTTAAACGATTGTCAGTCGTACAAGTCATCTCATTCGATATTTAAACGATTGTCAGTCGTACAAGTCATCTACGGTCGATATTTAAACGATTGTCAGTCGTACAAGTCATCTCATTCGATATTTAAACGATTGTCAGTCGTACAAGTCATCTACGGTCGATATTTAAACGATTGTCAGTCGTACAAGTCATCTCATTCGATATTTAAACGATTGTCAGTCGTACAAGTCATCTACGGTCGATATTTAAACGATTGTCAGTCGTACAAGTCATCTACGGTCGATATTTAAACGATTGTCAGTCGTACAAGTCATCTCATTCGATATTTAAACGATTGTCAGTCGTACAAGTCATCTACGGTCGATATTTAAACGATTGTCAGTCGTACAAGTCATCTACGGTCGATATTTAAACGATTGTCAGTCGTACAAGTCATCTACGGTCGATATTTAAACGATTGTCAGTCGTACAAGTCATCTGCGGTCGATATTTAAACGATTTTTAGTCGTATTAAATCATCTGCTTACGAACATTACACGAACTGAAATACGAAAGCTGGTCGAGCTGACACGGGTGAAAAACGCACTGCGCATGCTCGGAAGTTCGGCAGAAAATTTATAGACGAGTCGTGTTTACTAGAAAACCATTGGATATTTACATGTCTTGTATTATGCGAATTTCTCTTGTATTATTTGACCAGGGAAAGAAAACAACTAAAGTAATGTGTCAGGAAAAAATAAGCACTAACTTTCCACGAACGGCCTTAACTTTAGAGATTTACTAAACGAGCATGCGCAGTGCGTTTTTCACTCGTGTCGGTCGAGCTCACTTACATACTCACAATACATAAAATATATTTTATATGAGTAATTCATTTTTTACTTGTCGATGTGGGATTATATCTGAGCCAATCAAGGACAATCTGGCATGTGATCATGCGCATAGGACATGCGAATTGGCGAAAGGACTGGTACTGACACAGGCAACCCGTCACAGAAATGATTTGTTTAGTCGACAGAAAGGAATTATCCCGAGGAGCTTCGAATTCTTGTTGTTGTTTAATCTTTTCGTGGTGGAATATTTCTGTAGAGATTACCAAAGTGAATTCTATTACAATGGACATCACAGTGAAGTTAACTCAGGTGAAATTTTTGCACAATTTCAATGAATCCGATGCACATATACGGACAGCGGCTGATCGGATCTAACGATAAGTAAAGCTGTTAATTTTTTTTTGCCAAAATGTAATGGACTGCTTTGACGATGCGGCGGCCATCTTGAATCTAAATTATAAAAAGAACCGTGTAAGAGATGCCGGGAGTATACGTAGGATCTGATGAAGAAAAAAAAAATCCTGGCTTTCCCTGGCCCTGTCATGCTGGTTAAGTGACAAGCATTTCAATTTTCTACGTCGTATCGGTCATTTCTTTTAAACCTCGAATCGCAAGGCATTATGAGGCGTCCAGGGGGGCAAAAGAAAACAAAAATGTCGGATAAAATAGAGAGTTTCGTTTATTTGTCTTTCTTTCATGTCCATCTTCTTAATTCATCTCTTGTCAAGTTGTCTAAGGGTGAAACGTTAATTTTAATCGACGCCATAAGTGTAACAAAGATTTGTATATTTGTCCCCTACCAAAATGGCCGCCGTATCGTCGAAGTAGTCCATTGTAGTTTCATTAATATTCACGAACATAAATGTACGAGGGGCATCTCTAAAAATATTCTTAGCCTTCAAATAAAAAGTTTTCACCTCTTCTAGACTAGAGCCAGTAAATATTTATAGTCTTTTATTACAGTTTTTTTTTTATCAAGATCAAACTTCGGCACTTCTTCGGCAGAATCGACTGCCTTATTTCGGCTCGTGCCAATATGTGGATTCATATAGGGACTTGTTTTACTATCCGTAACAATCACACTTTGAAATGGTTTCAAAAAATTAGTTTTTCATAAAATCTCAGTTGTATCCACGAGTACATAGGCCATATGATGTATTTGATTTCTGTTGTCCAAAGTTTTCACCTTCCTCTGTTTTAGGGGGGAGGGGGCAATGGCCTCATTTTCTTTCTACTAGATGTAGATCGCTTTGATTTGAATTCAATAAAATATTTTGCCACGTATTTTCATTGTATGTGGTTATCAAAGAATCTTCTGCGATTGAGGAAGGTTGTCCCACAACATAATACTGTTACTCATATTATTATGATGAAAATGCCGTTCAAAAAATCAGAATGGCGCGCGTTTGCAGGTTTTGTTGTTGTTGTTATTTTTGATTTTTGATTTTTTTGTTTGGTTTGGTTTGATGTGCTTTTTCTCGTGTGAGTGTCCTTCCAACGCAACGCCGGTTGGAGGATACAGTGGTGGTGTCCCAACTGTAAGATCTTCAGTGCCAACCCATTTCCTCGCCGGGCAAGTTATCTGCCAGTCGATGAAATTGTTTCAACTAACTTTCACAGCTCAAATATGATTTCAAATGTTGAGAATACTGAGAATCGCATACGTACATAATATAATAAGGGCTTTCTAAAGCCTAGAACTTTTCGTGAGATGAGGAGGGTCTGGATATGAGAATGGCTCCATAAGGCAAAGAAAAAGGGCCTGGTTGTGACGACATTTTTTTGGAAATTTCAATAACAAGACCATGTAGAGACTCGGGGTTGATGGTCCAAAGGCTACGACGTTCCATCTGAGTCGGGATCCTTATGAATTGCTTTCTGATGGACAGAGTGTGTCGTATGGTGTTCTGTAGAGAGAATAAATAAAATTAGTATAGGTAACAATATGGTTTCGAGTTCAATTTGGGATTAATTTGCACGAGTGTGTTTTTCAAAGAGTTCAAATTTTGAGCTCTTTGAAAAACACACGAGTGCGAATTATCCCAAATTGAACGAGAAACCATATTATTACTTGTTAATAATATACATGAAAAACCTTACAAACTTTACCGTCTGACATTGAAAATCTCAAGAAAAAACTCTGAGCGCGCGCTCAATGACGTGAGATTTTTTCATGTATATTATTATGCTAATTAGGACACGGAAAACAAGGAATCTGTACGCAGAGGAAAACAAAAATAACATAAACAATACGAACTAATACGCATAATACTAATACTAATGATATACATGAAAAAATTACTCGACTGATTTGATTGGCTTAGAGCAGTGCAGTTCAAGTGTAACACAGTGCAAAAATCTGTAACACAGTGCAAATTACAATTTCCGAAAACGGTCTTGAAACCAAACTTTTTTTGATTCTGCTGTTGATAACATTATTAAGCAACAAGACTATGAAAACAAGACTTTGAAAAACACACTCGTGCAAATTAATCCCAAATTGAACTCGAAACCATATTATTACCTATACTAATACTAATAAAGTTTTAACTCTTCGACAACCACACACACAACCTTACATCACCTTCTTTTAAAAAATACTTAAGATAGTACGCGCGCTCTCATTGGTCGAGAGCTGTGTTTTCATCACGCTATGAGGGCACAGAAATGACGTAACAAGCATTTTTTAAGTAATTTTTAAAAGAAATAAAACATTTTCTCGACTTCGTCTCGGGTTTTCACTGATCTGCTCTCGAATTCTCCAAAACGCGTAGCCTCGGTTTTCACCAGGCTATGAAGGCACGGAGAAAATGTTTTATTTCTTAAGTAATGTATATTGAACTTGTAAATTCAGATGTAATATATATAGATACATTTTTCTATCATGTTGTAACTTTATGTAATATTTAAAAATTATTATATCTCACAGAATTTGAGGAGATGGATCGCAAATATTTACTTTAATTTTTTAAACAACACGTATACTTCAACTTTTTTTCTCTAAATTCTTTGAAACGCGTGTTTTTGTATTGGGGAGAGACTTGGAGCTACAAGGGCCGCTTGGCTAAGCATCGAAGTGGTCATACTTTTGTGCGTCGCGCTGTAATAACTAACCTTCCATCCACTTGCTGCTGGTTCGTATTTCTTGGTATCGTAGTGCGGAATGTTCCGCGCGACCCAGGCGTAGATCTCTTTCACAGTCATTTTCTTATCACTAGATGACAAGATGGCGATGGTGATGAGGTCTGCATAGGAAAAGTTCCCCCAAGCACTTCTAGGCCTTGATGTGCAAACCTTCGATCCTTCGATCGGTATTTTCTTCCCAGTTGCTTCATGAGTTCTCATAGTAGGAGGACTGGTTATCCCTTGATTGGCAGCCATGTTGGGGTTGAATCTGATTGGAATGGGTCTCTAAGCATTACAAAAAAATTGTTATTATTTTTTTCTTCAACTAAATTCTATCATAAAAAACGATTGTTTTTAAGGATCTAATATACTGAGGAAGGACTAGTTCAAATTGTTCAAATTTGATTAAAACATTTGATAATCGTAAAATAAATTGTTTAAATATTCGATGTATGGAGTGAGTGGTTTTATGGGTCTTTCTTGGTATTGCAGGAAGTATTCTATTCAAGGTTAGGGTTCTTTGTATTGCAGAGTATTGTTTCGTTCTAAGTTCTTTGTTCTTGGCTATTGTTTTATTGTGTTCATGGCTCAGGTGTCCTGCAACACCAAGAAAGAGGCTGTTTAACTTAACCCGTGATATAGTTAGTAGACTGATAGAGACTAGTACGTAGATATTATTTCCATTGTTTTCTTCATTCAGTTTGTGTTTATTTGACTATCACACTGAAGTAACCTTTGTTTTCGTGTGTGTTATCTCTCCATTTTACTTCTATTTTAGATAATTCTTTTTCGTTATTATTATTGTTGTTGTTGTTGTTGTTGTTGTGGTTGTTGTTGTTGTTGTTTTTGTTGTTGCTGCTGTTGTTGTTAGACCCTCTAAGTGGCCCACCTGCTCGATCAGACCCGTGTAATACGCGCGCTCACAACCCTCCCTGGCTGGCTCAACAATAACTCTTACTTTCAATCGATTATTGTCTTGTATACTTTGTGGAACTAGTCTTGGTTCTATGGGAAAAGAGATCTGCTCTTGAGCTTGCTGGTAGTTGTCGTACCAATGATTTTCTAAAAGATGAAAGATCACATCAAAATGGCTGTCAACAATAATATCCTAACCTCGATCGGGCTAGCTTTATCGAGGGTTCTGAAGGGGTAAAATGGGAGCTGTGATTCGTTTTTTTTTTGTGCTGGGAAAAGGGGATTTCATTATTGGGACTGGGATTTAGCCATTACTGGGATTGGGATTTTGTAAAATCTCTAATTCTAACTCTATAACTGGACTGTGATTTTACATGATTGGTGCCGGCGAATCTCTGAAGAATTACGCGATTAGAAAATTTGAGTGAAATCATGTGAAATAGATATTAGACTAATATGCTTTAGTATACCAGGACCCCCATTGATATCAGCAATTCTGAAGGGGCAAACTCCTGGCAAAATATTGGTAAATATTGGTAAATAAACAAACAAGCAAGCAAGCAAGCAAGCAAGCAAGCAAGCAAGCAAGCAAGCAAGCAAGCAAGCAAGCAAGCAAGCAAGCAAGTAAGTAAGTAAGTAAGTAAATAGATAAATAAATAAATGTTCCTTTAAAAATGCCATCGAAAATTTTTATTTATTTATTTATTTATTAACTTCACAACCATGAGAGCATAAATACATATCAAAATACAAACTTACAGTACAAATTACAGCTACAAAAAAAAATGAACAGAAAATGAAAAAAAATTATGCTATGCGCTACTCGATTGGTTGAGGGTCTGATCAACAAGACACAGGTCAAATACAAAGGTCAGCCAAAAGGTGGTGTGTTAGATTGAAGTTTATAATAATATTAAAATTTAAAGAAATTCTGAATAATAACGATGGTACTTCTAGAAAATCAATCCTTTAAATGTCCCTTTAAAAATGCCATTCAAAAATGCTTGGCGCAGTTGCTTGAAAACTGGAGTGAAACACGTACTTAAACTTATAGTATCGACGAAAACACTTTCACCGCGTTGCAGAACTTTTCATAACAAAATCACTTCGAAGTGTTTCTAACTACTAATCGTATGGGTACTCACGATTCATAAGCCGAACAGTAGAAGATGCTAAACCCAAAGGTTGGCTCACAGATTGAATACAGTTGCATTCAGAACCCTCCACACTAGATCCCAACGACAGAGTAGTTACTGGACGATGGCTGCCTAAACGTCCTTGCGAATCTTTATCCAACTCGTTCAGTTCATGACTTGGTTGGAGGAACATCTTGATAAGGGAGCCAACGATGTTTGCCAATATCGTATTGTACTGCTATTTGCGTTCTGAATTGTGGTTAGATTTGACGCTGTCTTTTTTCTTATATATGCATTTGCTGTGAGAGTTACCATAAGGAGTGGCCACCTTGTACGGTTTCTTGACGTAATAAAAATATCCCTTGTTTTCCACCCATCTTTGTAGGGCTGCAGCCAATTATCGGCCAATGAACAAACCTTAAAAGGAGATCGACGCTCCTTTTTCAACTATTTTTGGGAATCAGGGATAGCGTAGCGGTTGTACGCTCGCCTCTTACCTTTGTGGTCTTGGTCGGTTTCGATTCCTTGGTGGACTTGGCCGTAGAGTTTGTTAGATCTCTCTTGATTCGAGGTATTTTCTCTTGGTTCCGTCTCCGGTTTCTCTCTCTCCTCAAAACCTAACACGCTAATTTCCTATGCAATCTGTGAGATAGCCATGTCCTGACTTAGATCAGCCCAGAGGTTGTTTCAGGGTTCAATCTGTGAATTAGCCATGCCCTGACTTAGATCAGCCAAGAGTTCGTTTAAAGGTTCGATCTGTGAGTTAGCCATGCCCTGACTTAGATCAGCCCAGAGGTTGTTTCAGGGTACGTACTGGAGAAAGTCGAAGGCTTTAAGAGCGCAGGCGAATGGCCCAACCAACGGCCCTTCTTTGAATACATAGCATTCAGTAATAATTCCCAAACGACTTTATTCTTTTCAAAATAATGATAACTTCACAAGACAACTTCTCCGTGGCTTGTCTCCTTGCCTTTCACTTTTTTTAAATACAGTGGAACCCGGCTAATACTTCCACCTAAGGGACAGCGAAAGTGGCCGTATTAGCCGGGTGTCCGTATTAAGCGGGTAAATTTAATAGAAAATGTGTTGCGTTAGGACCTACAAAACTGTCCGTAATAACCGGGTGGCCGTAATAAGCAGGTGGTCGTATTAAGCGGGTAAATTTAATAGAAAATGTGTTGCGTTAGGACCTACAAAACTGTCCGTAATGACCGGGTGACCGTATTAAGCGGGTAAATTTAATAGAAAATGTGTTGCGTTAGGCCCTACAAAACTGTACCAATATACAGTGGAACCCCGCTCTACGTCCACCCGCCTAATACGGACACCCGGCTATAATACGGCCACTTTTGCCTGTCCCTTTAGTGGCCGTATATATTAACCGGGTTCCACTGTATGATTTTGATACTTGATAAAATTCATTGAGATAACCCGCCTACCATGCATACATTATAGGTACGAGCGTCCTCTAAAAAAAACCGGCTTGCACCAGTAAGCGGAAGGTTTTCTTAAAGAAATCAGTTCGAGTTTGTCATGTGGGAGTCACTCGCAAAAAGTGCCAAGTTATAGGTCAAAGGAATAGTACTGGGTGACCTAGCTTGAGATACCAATCTCCCTCAGTCGTGTCGGCACCTTGAAATGCTCGAGCTCAGGTGTGCTTGAAATGTTTTGGTAAGAAGGGTGGTGTAGCGGTGAGAGCGCTCGCCTCTTCCTAATGCGACCCGGGTTCGAGTCCCGCCGGGCTCGGTGTCGTATGTGAGTAGAGTTGCTTGTTGGTTCTCTCCTGTGCTTCGAAGGTTTTTCGTACGTATTCCTCCCTCCGCAAAAATCAACTCCTGAATTCAAATTGGAATTTCGATCAGTGGACAAAGAGCTACTCTGTGGAAATGCCACTGCTAAATCCTATATTTGAAGTTTAATTTTCAGGGACCGTGGAGCACCCTAAAAAGTGTGTGTGTGTGTGGACGGGGGGCTATATAAGAGACTCATAATATGAGAAAAAGTGTGTGTGTACAGGGGGGCTAAGATTGGAAAATATAAGTGGCTAGTATGGAAAAAGAGAAAAAGTTTGTGTGTGTGTGTGTGCGCAGGCGAATGGTGTATACCCAGCCGGTTCCTGTTTTTGAATCATATTTAGACACAAAAACTAGGAAGGTTAGATCGCTAATATTAAACGATGAATCGTTTGATTTTGGTTTACGATTACTTTGGAGTCTTTAATTCGAGAGTTTCCTGCGGTATAGTCGCCTTGCGGCATTTCAGACTACGGCTTATCAGGTGTCCCGTGAACGCATGAACCGAGCACTTCAATGCTTAGCCAAGCGGCCCTAGCTCCGGCCCTACCTCCAAGTCTGTATGACGTACATAACGTACGTACGTTGACGTACTATTTTTGCCGTATGAAATCTAACAATTGAGGAGTGGCTTTCTTTGTTTGGTTTCTTGACGTGAGTACTTCTGCATATACGTATTCTAACCATCTTATATATAGGTAGGACTAGGCGTATCCGTACCGAAAAGGAAAAAAAAACACAAGTGAAGTGGGCCCGTTTTAATATGATTGGTTGATAAATGGTTAATGGTTATTGGTAAATACATGCGTTTGCGTTAGCATTTACTTTCCTGCTTGTATATCCCTTTTGCCTAGTTAGTTAGTTTCCCTTTTCTAGTTCGTTTATTCATTTACTTAATTTAGTCACGTGTCATTATCTATTCTTTGTTATTAAATAGAGATTATCACATGTTAAGAGCCTGATATCGTTTTTATTCACGAGTTTCCCGTCATATCGCGAACAAGCGAGTCCACGAGCGAGTGAGCGATATAATACGGAAAACGAGTGAATAAAAATGATATCAGCTCTTAACATGTAATAATTTGTTTATTACACATTAAGGGTCGATTATATATTATTACATATCGCGAGATTTTATCGGACAGTTTGCCGTGAAGTGATATCGTATCACTTCACTGATATGGTTTTTATTGGGGGGGGGGGGGCTTGAGCTCACCCTCTTCCCAGCTTTTCCCAGAAAAGTAAAGCAATTATGGAATTAGATTTTCATTTGTCGTGGTCACGTGTTGCTTTGCGCCCCCCCTGTCGTGGTCACGTGTTGCTTTGTGCCCCCCTCCAGTTTTTCAAGGCTTGCTAAGGCCCTGAAATACAACCAAGTTTTCATGTGCAGTGAAGTTTAACAAGGCATTTTTATATATCTATGCAAAGTGCCCCTATAATCGAGAATAAGAAGAGAACAGCTAGAGTGAGGGTTCTTTTCTTTAGAGGGAAATTTACGCCAAAACTGGCTAAATCCCAATTCTAAACACGTAGAGCGATAGACTGCTAAGATTTCTTTACTTTATTTCACATTTTGACGATTTTATTGAGGTTTCTAAGGATTCCTATACATTTTCTTATGATAAGGCTGTTACGGCATCCCTGCCTCAGAACATGTATTCGTACTTGTGTTATTTTTTTCTTTGTATTTCGACAATAAACCATGTTGGGTTGACGTCTGTTGGGTTACCTGCTCACTCGGCCCATACCTCTCCGAATCAATCAACCACAGGAAGCCCGTGCTTAGCGTCATTCAGTTTGTTAGTTTTCAATATGGCGGCCAATTCAGTTCGTCCAGGTTGGCCAAGAAACCGTTCTTCAAGCAATGCTGGCAAGTATTTACCTCCCAGTTCTGCAGGCACAACTGTGGAGAAAACGATACGGCTGTGAGTAAACTCAAAGTGTTGAACTATTTAAAGAAAATGGGTATAAACTCATGCGATCAAGAACATGTTGAAAGCATGTTAGATTTTTGTCTGTCTTCCACGTGTTGTTTGTTAAGATTTTTAATATATTTGGGGTTGATTTGAGAATATTTTGGTGTCTAAAGGTACCCATTGAGTAATTATACGTTTGGAACGAAAGAAGCTCTCTACGAGAAAGACAGGTTAGCAAAAAACATACATGACATTTGTCGAACTTTTTAGGACTTGAAGTTTAAGCTTATACTTAGCTAACTAAAGCTTACATTTTTGGTGGCTTTATTTATTCCTCTGAATAGCTCCGTTCAAGCAAGATTTCAAAGAATGAGGTACGCAAGAAATATTGAATTTATTGGTTGTATTTAATATTATATGACCAGAAGCTGCTTCGGGATGGTTACCAGTAAGAGTGCATTTTCTATAAAAGAATAATATGTTGGGCATCTTAAACTTATTTGTATTATGATTATCCGGGTGGATGTAGTCCTGAGAAGGAGTGTGTGATGTGACTTACTATACAATACTCAACTTACATGTTCATTTTTACCCTGGTGGCAAGGGAGAGAACAACACATCAAACAAACTCAACTCACCTACATGTACTGTATGATCCAGTCCGAGCTTGGGCTCGAACCTGGACCACAGTGGTGAGAGGTGAGTGGTAAACCACTACACCAACTGGCATGGCACTCGTCAAGCTCCTTGCCAACCTTTTTCCCATACAAATACAAATAAAATAGGACCTTCTTGCAATTTAAGGACGGGGGGAGTTGGGAAATAAAAGTAATTTAGAGAAACTTTATTCCCATACTAAATATTTTAATATTTATTTTTTATTTTAAAAAGTGATAATTACGAAAGGTTACTAGTTGAGATATGTTGGTGTGTTGAATGTACTCCTGTTTTGAGTCCTTTGTTGGAGTAAAAGAAAGAATAACGTATGAAATGTCATTTTAGTTGCAAACTTTTTTGCACAGTCAAAAAAACATGAAAAAGACATCTATTTATTGCTTGTTTTAGCTTATGCGTGAAAAAAGAAATTCTAACTCCCCCCTCCAACTTTTTAAGAGAATAGTTCTAGCTGCCCCCCACACTTTAAAATGTGTTCCACCTTCCTTGACAGTGTTTAAGTTTCCTTATTATTTCAAACATTTATTATTGACTGTTTTTATTCAGGGAAGAATATGAGAAGTATGGCATGAGGAAGACAGTAGAAGGTGTTCTTATTGTCCATGAGCACGGATTACCACACATTTTGTTACTTCAGCTGGGAACAACATTTTTCAAATTGTAAGAACCATGTTTGAGACCTATGTCTATGTACAGGATACAGTATGCATTTATAAGAATGGTTGGAGCTTTTCTACAACAAGCCTAAAAAACATATGATTTTATTAAACCCTGAAACAACCTCTTGGCTGATCTAAGTCAGGGCATGGCTAACTCACAGATTGAACCCTGAAACAACCTCTGGGCTGATCTAAGTCAGGGCATGGCTAACTCATAGATAAAACCCTGAAACAACCTCTGGGCTGATCTAAGTCAGGGCATGGCTAACTCACAGATAGAACCCTGAAACAACCTTTGGGCTGATCTAAGTCAGGGCATGGCTAACTCACAGATCGAACCCTGAAACAACCTCTTGGCTGATCTAAGTCAGGGCACGGCTAACTCACAGATCGAACCCTGAAACAACCTCTGGGCTGATCTAAGTCAGGGCATGGCTAACTCACAGATCGAACCCTGAAACAACCTCTGGGCTGATCTAAGTCAGGGCATGGCTAACTCACTCAAGGATTTAATGAATAAATTACTTAGTATATCTCCAGTTGATTTTACAAAATCTTTATAATGTAATTGTAATAGCTGATAATATGTTTGATTTTCAGACCCGGGGGAGAATTAATGCCAGGAGAGGATGAAATAGATGGACTGCGCAGGTCAATGACAGAGGTATATTCCTGATTATCAGACCTGGGGGCATAGTTCATTTATTTAAAAAACCCAACATTTTCTCTGCTATAATGATTGTTTGCCCACCAATAACATCATATTCTGACTTATTTTTGGCGATATTTTAGTTTAGTATATTTTTTTATATACATATTATTTTTATATCTTTGTATTTCAGTGCTCAGAACTTTTCCACTATGAGCGCTTTACAAATATTTATTATTATTATTATTATTCTTCATTTAGATCCTTAGTAAGCCTGAGCAAGGACCTGAACCAGACTGGTTTGTTGAGGATTGTCTTTGTAATTGGTGGAGACCAAACTTTGAAGCTCCTCAGGTAGGTTATAAAAAATAGTGGTAGTATCTCTCACTTCCTGGGTCTCTGGTACAATTCCTAAACTCAACATTGTACAGTATGTGAGTAGAGTTTAAGGGACTGGCCATTTTTTACAGTGTGAATCGGAAAAAAAACTTCAAATGGGCACCCAAAAATACCCCCTCCACCCCAACTGGATAGAAACCCAAAGAATTTTAATAGACTGATTAATTTCAAATTCGTAAAATACTGCTGTGTTCCTTGACTACACGTCCATTTATGCAGGGTTGTATTATGCTGTATTTTACCTTCAATTGAGGTAATCTTGCACCACAAAAAAGTTGTGGTTATCATTTTAATGCCCTTGCTTTGAATTCTTTTCCAGTTTCCATACGTTCCAGCACACATTACCAGACCAAAAGAGCAAAGAAAACTATTTCTTATTCAGTTAGGAGAAAAAGGTTTGTGCAAAATTCTAAATACTCCCGTTTCGAGTTCTCTTTTACGCTGTGTTAGCATCAAAACTGTGTAATATATTCTTTTATTCAGTAACAGCCCGTGGCAATTCAAAAGATCTGTGTGTAAAGAAGACAATAAAAATACTTTGAAATTTCACGAGTTTTATCTAAATTTCTGCATAATTTACGCACAATTGAGGCTAACACAGCGTAAAAGAGAACTCGAAACTGGAGTATTGGTTCTTGTCACTTTGCTATGACTTCATGTTCAAAGACAAATCATAAAGTACTCTTTTTATCCTACTTTCATTCTCCCATGTGTGGAATGAACTCTGTTTAAACTGATACAGAATTTTTCAATGATAATAGCAAAATTAATAATTATACTCAGCATCTATGCAAAACGTTTTGTATTTTCAAATAATTTTCTTTCTACAGTAGTTGCCCCCCAAAATGCAAAGTATTGGGGGGGGGGGGGGGGGGGGAGGTGTGAAAGCAGTGAATTAATTTTTTTTTTGAATAATAACTTTATAATAATAAAGTAAAAAAAATTCAGTAAAAAAAGCCTTACTTAAAAGCCTTAATAAAAAGTACTAGTAATTGGACGGCTTCAGTTTTTTCAAGAAAAATGTGAATGAAAATGATCCAAATTAATCTTTAATTTAGACAGGATGAAAATTTGAAAATAATACCGTAGCTGCTTGTATGAGATTATAGAGTGATGATATAATTAACAATATAATTGTACTAGCTGCTCTTAACCAATCAGAATCAAGAAATCTTATTGTGTACTATACGATACTATAGCCTTATGCGCCTCCTGGTGCAGAGAGTCATAAGTAACGGTAATAAGTAATAAGGACTATAAGATGTCAAAATTTTTCCATGATCCTCAATTTTTGTTAACTAAATTTTTGAATTTGATGACATCACACTTCAGTACTCCATAAACTCAAAACCCCAAAAGGGAAATCCCTGAAGATTTTATCAACATTGATGCTTTGTATTTTATAGCAAATTTTGCAGTTCCAAGGAATTACAAACTAGTTGCAGCACCTTTATTCGAGTTATTTGACAATGCACCTGGATATGGACCTGTTATTGCAAGTTTACCACAGCTTTTGAGCAGGTAATTTAATCTAAATCTAATGGGATTTAGCACTCCAGGGTGTAGGGAAAGCCTAGCAGGTTTTACAACCCATTTCAAGGCAGCAGATAGATCGAAATAGGATTTAGAAATTGATTTTTGAGGAGGGAGAAAAAATCCTCAAAGCACAGTAGAGAACCAACAGACTTTATCAGTCACTGAGCCTGGGAGGCAAACCTAGTTTGCATTGGTGAGAGGCAGCGCACATCACTCACACTTCCTGGCACAGAACATAATACAACAAATCCTGTTAAAGAACCTTCAAGATTCTTACACCCATAATTTTCAAGATTACTTAAGGTGGCTCGACCCAATAATTTTTCGTGAGTACCGTCCGCGTTTGAAGCTCCAGTATAAAAACGCGTTGGGTTCGATTTCAAATCCACTTGAACACATTTCTTTCATAAAGATTGAATTATGATTTAGCATGTTTTTTGGAGAAATCGGACATCATTTCAATTGATTATTACGAAATATATGTTTTAGCCTTGAGTCCAATATTAGCCTTTAAAAGCACTCTCTAGCAAAATACTTCGTGCTGCTTACACCTTGAATCTTTGTCCCCAGTTGTGGAAAGTTTTATCAAAATTTGTAAGGCAGATTGCGAGATATCGAAGATTGTTTAAATAAAGTGGATAATTTACTCAAAATCTAAACAATAGATTTTGCATCGAAAAATTTATTATTTCTTGGGTATCTTTTAGCAAAAAACATCGTTCGTTCTTTTCTCCTATATCTCTTGCTCACTATATGGCAATTAAAGAGCAATCGAGCCATATGATCTTCTCAAAACGTAAAATATATGAGCCGGACCAAAAATTCGATGTTTACTTTTTGTTGCGGTTTTGTATACAATTTCACCAAAATACGAAAATCATAAAATTTGTCTATTTGTTTCTTAAAAAAACTTCATGGGGGCTTCAAGCTATTAATGTTTCGTAAAGTCTCTGATTTTTATGTTCATTGGGAAGTTTTTAAGGTAGTTAATGTAGACGCAAAGTTGAAGTAATATTGAGATACCGCTCAAAGATTTGGTGCTCTGGGAGTTCTATTGTTTAAGGATTGGCACAACAAGACATTCCTTCACACCATTTGCATGATTTCACCGCGCTTGGCTGCCCTACGAATCATTTCCGAAGTATGGTAATATCCTTTTGCGAAACAATGGTGCGAAGTTGTCATGTTATTCTCCCTACAAAACCATAGTAAACTGATGACTTCAAAAAGTTATGTTTCCATCTCTTTCTTTTGAAACGCACACGGTAACGTTAACGAGATATCTATATATTACCATACTTCGGAAATGATTCGTAGGGCAGCCAAGCGCGGTGAAATCATGCAAATGGTGTGAAGGAATGTCTTGTTGTGCCAATCCTTAAACAATAGAACTCCCAGAGCACCAAATCTTTGAGCGGTATCTCAATATTACTTCAACTTTGCGTCTACATTAACTACCTTAAAAACTTCCTAATGAACATAAAAATCAGAGACTTTACGAAACAGTAATAGCTTGAAGCCCCCATGAAGTTTTTTTAAGAAACAAATAGACAAATGTTATGATTTTCGTATTTTGGTGAAATTGTATACAAAACCGCAACAAAAAGTAAACATCGAATTTTTGGTCCGGCTCATATATTTTACGTTTTGAGAAGATCATATGGCTCGATTGCTCTTTAATTGCCATATAGTGAGCAAGAGATATAGGAGAAAAGAACGAACGATGTTTTTTTGCTAAAAGATACCCAAGAAATAATAAATTTTTCGATGCAAAATCTATTGTTTAGATTTTGAGTAAATTATCCACTTTATTTAAACAATCTTCGATATCTCGCAATCTGCCTTACAAATTTTGATAAAACTTTCCACAACTGGGGACAAAGATTCAAGGTGTAAGCAGCACGAAGCATTTTGCTAGAGAGTGCTTTTAAAGGCTAATATTGGACTCAAGGCTAAAACATATATTTCGTAATAATCAATTGAAATGATGTCCGATTTCTCCAAAAAACATGCTAAATCATAATTCAATCTTTATGAAAGAAATGTGTTCAAGTGGATTTGAAATCGAACCCAACGCGTTTTTATACTGGAGCTTCAAATGCAGACGGTACTCACGAAAAATTATTGGGTCGAGCCACCTTAAGGCAATGGGCTCGCGCAAATTTAACCGATAGATTTTCCTATAATTTTGCATATAGATAGTTTTTGAGATGGACAAAACAGAACAACAACAAAAATCGGGGGTCATCGACATAGATTTTGCGCTATGTTAGCTTGAACACGGCACTCCCCAGCGAGTCTAGAACGAAAACAACGCTTCTCAAAGTATTACGTCTAGTTTAATTCTGGTGGCTGCAATATGAAAAACAGAGGCTTTCAGAGGTACTAAAGTAAATAAACTTCCTTGAAAAACAGTTTAATGTCACAAAGTTCAGGAAAAATGCTAAGTTTTGACATTTCCAACTTGAAAAACAGTCGAAATTACGTGCGAATGTCAAGTCTTTTTTAGATGATGTTTCACGATTTTCTCGAAAACAAACCGATAGATTTTTTATTTTTTTCGATATGTACTAGCTTTAGTTAAAAGACATCGAATTCAGGAAAAAAATGTATAGGTCACCGTATTCATTTACAAGATATAAGTCGTAAAGCAACGCAAAATGAAGAGCGACAAACGGAAAGCACACAGGTAGCCCAATCCATGGGTTTTGTCGCGCATGCCTCGAGTCATCGAACATACACAAAATGACTGCCATGCGACTAATTGTCAAGTTATATAAATACAGTGTATTGTTTCACATTTTGGTCAATATATTATACAATTCTAAATAATAAAAAAAATGCGCAGAAAGATGCGCACGAGCCCATAGCCTTAATCAAAACAGCTCCCAATGCTGTAAAAACACTTTTTTTTATAGTGGGATACAAATTCAGTAAATGAATACTGGTTTCCAATTTGGCCAACTGTTACTCACACACGCTAGTACCTCCACATCATTATATAAGCTATGAATACAACACAACTCACATGTTGATTTTTACGGAAGGAGGAAAAAAACAGAAAACCTGGAGAAAAAACCCTCTATCATATTTGCTGTAAGAGATGCTTTTAAGCATCCTAACTCCCCAGCAGACAGGGGTTTCTAAAAGCGAGTATACATTATGTCTCTTTGACAGGAAACACAGGTAGCATAGCAGTGAGAGTGCTCGCCTCTCACCAATTTGACCCGGGTTCGAGTCTCAAGAGCTTGGTGTCATGCTAGTAGAGTTGCTTGTTAGTTCTCTCCTGTGCTTTGAAGGTTTTTCTCTGGGTCCTCTTCGACTTTTATGAGTGGGTGGTCAGGTAGAGGAATGTTGAGGGGGGAACCAGGAAAAAAACTCTCAAAATGGTTCTTGCTATTTACATTTTTTTTCTTTCTTTCTTTTCAGATACAACTTTGTATATTTTTAAAACCTCATTTCCGGTATCATCAAATACATACATGCAAAGTCACTTGGTTAAGTTAGCTAACAGTGCAACTTCATAAGTTTTGGCTGCCATTGACAAAATATCTTTAGGCAAGTTTTTTTCAACATTGATTGCAAGCCAGACATGGAAAGAGGCCAGCAGAGCCTGTTCAGAGCAGTGGCAGGTCTGGGGTTCCTGTATAGTATAATTCCCCAACCCCTTTAGATCTGTATCATGCTAGGAGTTATTTTTTTTTCCTGTTCCTGCCTTTGCTCAGGTTGCCAAAATATTACAGTTTTAGTACCATACCTTTATGGAATAATATTCTTCAATCTTATGCTTAAAATGTTGTAAGGAAGTACAGTAGCAGTGAAAGGTCTTGCCCAAGTACTGTATTTATTTATGTCATGAATAAAGTTTTTTATGTATAGAACTTGTTGACCAGTCTACTAGACATAACAGGGTTCATGCTACACCTCCAAAACAAGATTCAAGAACTTTTTAAAAACTTTCCAAGGTCAAAAATGACGGTTTTCAAGGATCAATTTTGTTTGGAAATTTTTTGTAAACAATCAATAAAAACAGCCAAGTTATTAGGTATTTAAGCATAACATTGACCTTAAATGATGGAAAGTAGCATACCAACCTTGTTGTTCTTGGAACAAAGTGACAATTGAAATAGCAAGTGAATTGTGAATAAAAACTAGGTTACAGATGATCATAATAAACTAGGTATAATATTCAAGGGCATTTTCAGGAATATTCGACAACTTTTCTATTTTCCAAGAGCTTTTCAAGTGCACTTAAAAATGGGTTTTGAATTCCAGGGGTTTTTAAGGAGTAGTACAAACCCTGTATAATTTATCAGGCAGAAATACAATCACTTTTCAGCTTCCTAAAACAACAGGGTTCAATATTGTTTGCCATACACACTTATGTTCTAAGTTGGAAGTATGGAAGGATCATTTAAGTTATGAACTTCTGGCATTGTAGGATATATAAAAGGGTCTATATACTTCCTAGGGGCCTAAACCAGTTGTCACAGAGGTAAATGCAAGCATGTAACAGGGATCTGGATAAACTTCTCCCACCTAGATCTAAACTCGAAATAGTTCCCTACTAGCTACAGTATAGACTTTCGAGTGTTTTCCCACTTCAGACCACGTTATTCTCTTGTGAATGAGATTCTTTCTTCGAGTTTTTATCCATTTTCATGCGTCTCATGCACAGCTGTTAAACAACAAAATGATACTCAAGGGAATGACACATGGTCTGAAACCAGAAAACATTACACCCTAAAGAGGTGTTTTGCATTATTATAATCCTTAAAGTCTACCACTCGTTTCTTGAGCTGCTAACAGTGTCCCACTCTTCATAGCCCAATATTCCAAAATCTTTAACTTTCAAATTTCACTGAATCTGAAACAACCTCTGTGGTAATCCACATGTCAGTCAACTGGATAGGGCAAGAACCACCCAACAAATAAAACAGACTTCCACATAATACTTACAAACTAAGTTTTATTTATTTCTTTTAGAAATGTACCAAATAACATATAAGAAGTTTATTTACACTGATATTTTTTGCATTTATGTGTTGTTTTTCAGACATTTTAATTTTTTAAATATTTTTTTCTTTATCAAAACAAAAATTTAAATGTTCATTTGATGAAAACTTGTGGAGAGTATAATTTCTAAGTATGTACATATTTACAACAAACATTTTCATGCAAAATTTGTAATTCTAACACTGCATAATCTCCAATAATATTGAAAAAAAATATATCACCAGATGACAAGATTATCAATTTAACAGAGACGGTGAAAGGGTTATAAAATTGGTTATCACTTACTCACACCCAACATTACCTATTATCCATAAGACAAGTGTTATAAGGTCTCCATGAGTGCAAACAACAGTCATTATTGTTCATGATGACCTGAGTTCTTTGGAAAGAAAAACGGTGTTGTCAGTTACTGCTTATTAAAAGGCCACCAGCTTATAATATGGCATTTAATGAGATGTATAGGCAGGGTACTTATTATAAGGATATAAATAATGGAATTTTAAAAACTGCGACAATAATCAACATAGGTAAGTTGAGTAAGTTCACTAAAAAGCCAAATGTGGTTGAAATTTTGTTCGTTGAAAATAAGAATATGAAAAAAAATTGTCAAGCAAACAAAGTAGCTGAACTGCATGAATCTGTCTGTACACAATAAATGCCATACTATCCCACAGCTAGTGATGCCTTACCGAGGTTTTCTTCATCTTGATTTAATACTTCTGTCATCGGGAATCTTTGGAATTGGGGCTTGGTCTTCTATATCTGAAAAGGAAAAAAAGAAAAGACGACGAGTGCAGGCCGTTCCAAAGGATTTGTTCACTTAACCTATATATGTTCTCTTCGACATATTCCTGGTTGTGGTTCGCTGTTTTTTTTGGTTTGTTTTCAAAGGTCGTATGAATATTAATCCTCGTAGAGTGTATACTTCATACCGTAAACAATTTTTTACCTACAGGTTGGGACAGCCATGTTATAATATACTCAAATATTCTACTCAGTATGTATACTTTACTCTTCAGTGATACCGACATTTTGTTGTCAATTTCTTAATCATGACCACTCCCATGAGCCTTGATGCTACACTCCTCGCAGAATTCCAGCGAAACCTTGTCTTGGTTGACGTGAAGGCAAACACCACCCTTTACATCCCTACGTTGCTTTTTGGCCGAACATGGAGTAGCTGCAACCAAGTTCCTCTTCCTACTTCGAGTCTTGTACCTTCTGGTGTGTTCATCATCGTCATCAGCTTTGTCATCAACATCATCCATGGCTGTTGCCGATTCCTGCGCTGGTTCTTGTGGTGCAAATGAAGATGTAAAGGAGATTCCAGGCGTGGAGACAACGCTCTTCAGTATCGCAGACAATGTGCTATGATTGGCAAGCACATTCCTCAAATGAGCAACCTCATTTTCTAATTTCTCCACAGTTTTTGAGTGATTCTTATCCTTTGCTTTTAAAATTTGATTTTCTTGTTTCAGCTCTTCATTCTCTGTTTCGAGAGATTCGACGTATTTTTTTTTCTTCATGCGGTTTTCGCGTGCAGCTATAGCATTCTTTCGGTTCTTTTCCTCCTCATCCATCGGACCTTCCATCATGGCTTTCTGTCTTGGCGAAACTTTCCATCGCTTGGTTTCTGTAGAAGTGCTTGTAGATGGAACTTTGGCTGTAGAAGTGCTTGTAGCAGTTTTCTTGATAGGCAAATCTTTGGAAGGCTTGATCATAGTGCTCTCATTGACATCTTCTACAGAAAGCAGAGATTCCAATCCTAACTGTGGATCAAAGTCCTTTTCTCCCCCCAAATCATTTAGATAAGCATCGAAGTTAAAATCCGCCATTAAACTCATTTCGTTGTCAAATCCACTATCAATACTATGTGATGGTGATAAAGCAGAACTTGGCTGTGCACTCTCTAAACTTGGGGGATCAAATTCGATCCCCATTTCTTTTTCCCAACTCAAAGTCTCGCCATTGTCAGCCATGATGAAAGTAGCTTTGGTTTTCGAGAATTCTTCGGCTAAATTAATTGGAGCACAGTAATTGTGATCCAAAAACACTGCTTCAACTGTTGTCCTATCTATCATTACAGGCTGGAGCTCTGAACAGTTATATTTTGGTGGATGTTTGCTTCGTAAATTCAGACAAACCTTCCTTCTTTGAGTCAGAGAAAAACGTTGAACCGACGTCGAAGCACCGCATGTACGATGACGTAATGCTAACTCACTGCGCAGACTCAGTATCGTCACATGATATGAGCCCTCGAATTAAAATCAGCGGTTTAACTTTCTAAACACGCACCTTTTCAACATCGCCATTAAAAATTTACAATCTCAAACATTCTACCAATTACATAAAGTCTTTACGAAACGTTTAGGAAGTCTATTTTTAAGCTTTTCTTTAATGTTTCTTAAATATAAAGTAAAACCAAGTTTGGGTTCCCTGTGTTTGATAGCATGATCACGTGACATTATCATTACGTCACTGAAAGGCATAGGTCACGTGAACAAGGACCTTAGTCACGTGATAGAACCAAAATAAAAACACGAATTCAAAATGGCGGACAAGTTGAGCTTGTGACATAATGTGGATAAAAAATATTCTTTAGGACGATAAAGGAACAAATATCTGGGACTAAATCTTAAGATATTGTTACCTGAAATTATGGTCTTAAAGTAAAAGTGTTTTCTCAACATGAATAATATTTTACGTGGATGTTTTGGGCCAAAGAAGACTTTTTTCCAGCCCGCACTCAAGATAAAGCAGAGACTATTCAGTAGTTCAACATGTCCAAGGTTCGATACTTTCAGTCTCAATGCTGGTTTTAGGCAGACATTGAAGCAAAAAGAACAACGAGGACTTGTTCAGCAGATATTAAAGAGAAATTTCGGCAGTTTTCCTGGACTTTTTTCTAAGGTAAGGCTATACCACAGGCAACCCAACTACAGTAAACCTATTTTTTATTTTTCAAAGAATTTCCCTATTTTTTTATAAGATTTTGGAAATAATCTTTCTTAGCCTTAGTTTTAGCAGTTTTAGAAATATCCTGTATAATTCCCATTCCAGCTCCTACTGTCTGGAACTTTAAATTGCCTCCATGATGGAGGGAGCCTCCAATGCAGACTTCCTTAGAGGGTGGGGGGTACATTTTCTTGTGATTTGGGAGGGTCATGTGTTAATATTTTGTAGTAATACAGTGGCTAGAGATTGACGATAGGTCAATCATATCGAAGGTTAATAAATGTTCGGTTCCTACTAACATACATTTTTTTGGCAATTCTACAGCAGCCAAGGACAAGATTGCAAATGCCTCCTGTTTTCTGTTACTCTTTATACCCATTGCTAAGGAAAGGAGATATTCATCTTGGTAAGTAGAGCTTCATTGCTTGATTTAACTGGAGGTCATTTCCTGTCTTGTGTAGAATGTTCATCAGCTGAATCAAAAGTTTTCAGTAGAATTCTTTCTGGCTGACAGCATATGGTTATCAGTGTTTGACCACCATTTGAAGTATATAATGAGACTCAAAGACTCTTATTACCTGATTAAAAACCATCAAAATATTCCCTACCTATTTCTTCATTCTTTTAAAATTTTGTTTTTTTTCCTTAGGATTTTCAAGGCTATTCTCAACAAGTTTTTACAGAGCTCAAAACAATGAAGATGGAAAGCAAAAAGAGAGTGAGTACAGGTGTACATGTAGATTTATCCTTTTGCTACTGGGGCCCAATCTCATTTATAGACCCCTTTCACATGACGTCAAAGCAGCTCAATTTAAAGGACAAAACAAAAGAATTGCAATCTCCTGAGAATTAGAAGCTATTGTTTTGTCCTCCAAATTAAGCTGCATTCTGTCATGCTTCAAGGGGTCTATATGCCTGTGTTACTGCATGAAGCTATTTTAGAGATTATGCAAGATTTTGAGCTTGAATCAAAATATATATGCTCAGTAGGTAATGGGAGACCTTCAGCATCCAAAAACTACATAATGTTAGTAGTGGATATTTCTACTCTCTAGATTGGGCACCAGAGCATGAAAGGCAAGAATAATTATTGCTCGGTTTTGGCTGGTTCAAGGAAAATCCACATATTTTGGCCAGTTCAGTAGTCAAACTGTTAAATAATTTCTAACTGCCAATACATACTGTTATTGTTGAAGTGCAACCCATGAAACTTGAAGTCTCATTTGCAAACTAGCATTTCAACTGAGCCATCAATCAAAATCAGGGTTTGAAATTCTGACAAGATAAATGGCTAAATGCGAGTTGAAAATTACAAATATGAAATGAAAAGAAATTGAACTTGCATTTTCTAGCTAGCTACCGGTAGTTCTCTTTTTTTAGAAAATAATGATATGCAAATCAAATAAAGTCTTTGTGGTTGCATTCAATCCATTTATCTTGTAGCTGCTCAATGCACAAGACAAGTTTATCTTGTCATTAAAAAAATGAAGTTCTAACCCTGCAAAATACTGGGAATGAGTTTATGGTTTGGAAAAACATGGCTCGTATTTATGACCAAAGTTTGCGACAGAGATTAACAAGATTTACTATTAAGAGCTCAAAAGTAAAAGAAATCTGCCAAAAATTAGACTAAGTGCCATATGTTCTTAAGAATAATATTTTCAATTGATTGAAGGAAATGCCAAAATGCTACTTTGCAAATGAGACATCAAACTTTATGGGTCACACTCAACAATAGCAGTTATATGTACACTGTACATGTTAAACGAATTATCTTTACATTTATTGGTCTCTTACATACATGTAATTCAAGACCTCGGCAGAGTTTTCCCTATCTGGACCTCCTGGTCAGTAAATAACCTTTTCATATTGTATTTATTTTGGAATTAGATGAGCCAAAGCTAGGAGAGGACCCAAATCAAGGTGGCTGGATCCAGATTCTTCCATGGATCATCTTAGCAGCATTTTATTTACTGACAGCAGGAACAGATCCAACACCAGAAACAACATGGTTGGCGTTTTATAGAGAAATGCTTAACAATGGAGAGGTAACTAACTAAAGATACTCATCTGATCATTCGGGGCTCAAAATAACTGTTCTTATAACCCAACAATGAATTTATGCGCGCTGTCATTGGTTCAAATGGGTTACGTGCAGGACGGGTATCAGGCGATATCCCCCGTCCGAAGTGACATTCGTCCAGTAGAAGTCAAAAACGTAAAAAAAAAGAAAAGAAAAAACATGGAAAACAAAGAAACTCGGTTTTTACAAACAAGTGAGAGTAAAATACATTGGGGTCAGGTCTTTTGTATGGGTTACCAGGTGAATCCCACTGCCCTCCCTGACAAAAATAATTGCAGTCCCTAAAGCAAGCCATTATATATTTTATTGGGTGGCTGTGCTGTCTTAGTGTTATCAATTCCACAATTATTTTGTTTGTTTTTTGCCTGTTTTAATCTAATTGTTGTTGTAATATTTTCAGGTGGAGCGTCTTGAAGTTCCAGCATCACGGGATAAAGTGTATGTGTATTTACATCGAGGGGCGATAGTTGCTGGAAAAGAGGTAAGACACCTTTCGGGGTTTCATGCGAGTGGCTCCCAAGCTAAAATTTTTGCCAATCTGGTTTTCATAATCATGATTGAGTCATATTATTCTTAAATACTTGAACTATTCGGACTTTCAAAATATGGGGCGTTTTTATCCAAGTGCCCCTTTAAGAGCAATTTTTATGAAACTTTGCAATTTTACTCTTACTAATGGATTTGACAAATTTGATAGTAAACTCTTATTTCTTGTAAATCAAATATTTTATAATGTCACGCAAATCTGGACAGAACAGACTCACAGTATTCATATTCATTTGTTTTTTTTAGGTTTTCTCTTATGTTCCACACTATGTGTTCAGTATAGCAAGTCTAGACAGAACAGACTGTATTCATATTCATTTGTCATTTTAGGTTTTCTCTTATGGTCCACACTATGTGTTCGGTATAGCAAGTCTGGACAGAACAGACTGTATTCATATTCATTTGTCATTTTAGGTTTTCTCTTATGGTCCACACTATGTGTTCAGTATAGCAAGTCTAGACAGAACAGACTGTATTCATATTCATTTGTCATTTTAGGTTTTCTCTTATGGTCCACACTATGTGTTCAGTATAGCAAGTCTAGACAGAACAGACTGTATTCATATTCATTTGTCATTTTAGGTTTTCTCTTATGGTCCACACTATGTGTTCGGTATAGCAAGTCTGGACAGAACAGACTGTATTCATATTCATTTGTCATTTTAGGTTTTCTCTTATGGTCCACACTATGTGTTCAGTATAGCAAGTCTAGACAGAACAGACTGTATTCATATTCATTTGTCATTTTAGGTTTTCTCTTATGGTCCACACTATGTGTTCAGTATAGCAAGTCTAGACAGAACAGACTGTATTCATATTCATTTGTCATTTTAGGTTTTCTCTTATGGTCCACACTATGTGTTCAGTATAGCAAGTCTGGATAGTTTTGAACAGAAAATGCATCAAGCTCAAATAGAACTCAAGATTCCTCCACAAGAATACATCCCAATCAAATACAGGGCACAGAATGAGCTTCTGTAAGTATGATAGCTAGCTAGATGTTGACTGCATCACAGTGATGGCTAAACAAGATGCATTCAGGGATTGCACTAGGATTTTGTAATGTGTGCCCTGGGACCCATGTGTCTGGGTACATTGGAGTCCTTAACATTGGGATTCTAGATGGTGTTCTTTCGTAAACAAGGAATTTAGTGCAATGGCTAGAAATGAAGCTCTCAGATCCTGGGATGCAAACAAATTGTCAAAATGCATTTTCTGTTAGTTGTTTTTGCATTCAATGTTGTTCCTTGGGAATGTGGCTAGCTATATGTTACCAAACTTTGGCCATTTAGACAACATTGCAAGGGGAGGGTAGGGTAGGGGAGGGGGAGCATACAGTCGACATCATTGATTTCACACAGCCAATTTTGGGAGCATTGTAGGGGTAATGTATCAACACAATGATTTTTACTGTAGACCATCAGAGTGCACAAAAGAACTCAGTTATTCTAAAAATGCTTTATTTTAATAAACAATTTTACAGTGTGAATCGAAAAACCGTGGGCACCTAGAAATATTCCAGGAATGTTCTATTGTTCTTTGGCCAATCAGAAATGACTCTCTAACCACAAGATGATGGAAAGATAAGAATAACGTTTCTGATTGGTTAAGAAACATTCTTGAAATATTTCTAGGTGCCCACGGTTTTTAGATTCGCACTGTAATAATTATTAATTATTAACATTAATTATTAATGTTGTTAATATTGTAACAGTTCCAGTTTAGTAGCAGCGGCTACAGCTCTGGCTTTCATTGGCATAGTCTGGTACTTGATTGCTGGCCGGCGAGTACCTGGAGGGGGGCGGAAAGGAGGCATTATGGGAGCCAACCCTTTCGTAAGTACAGGCTGCTTTCAGTTATGCATTTTCTATTTCTAATATAATTGTATGTGGTTATTACATAATTCTGTTGAGAAGAGTAGAGGAAAAGGAATGGAATAGAATAGATGGAATAGCGTGGCATGCGATGGCATGGGATGGGATGGAAAAGAAAAGAAAAAGGAAAGATAAAATTGAATAGAATAGGATAGAATAGAATGGAATGGAATGGAATGGAGTGGAGTGGAGTGGAGTGGAGTGGAGTGGAGTGGAGTGGAATGGAATGGAATGGAATGGAATAGAATAGAATAGAATAGAACAATTTGGGGGGAAATGGAATGGATTAGAATGCCATACAATAGACAGTATACAATAGGAAAGAATAGAAAAGACCAGAATGGAATGGAACAGGAAAGGGGCAGAATGTTCTATTTGAAAACGTTTAGTGATCATTATTGATCATTAGTGAAGGTGAAGATTGATGATGATACTGTAAAAGGTCTGAGACCCATTCATTCCCATAATTCCAAAGCCCTGACAGCAATAACAAGACATTTATTGTTGCCGTCGAGTAAGCATACATTACCAGCCCCTGCGTCATGCAGGCCTCTGCTGCCATCCACAACACCAAGCCATGTGTTTGTGGTGTCTGTAGCGAGTGTGTGCTGGTAAGGGCATAAGACGCCATCATTATAGTCTGTGCTTTACGTTGCTTATTATATGGGAGTGATTGCATGGGTAAAACTATGACTTTAAAGCTGATATCTGAAATCTTCCCTAAAGCCTTTGAAGTTGGTATTTGAACCTTGTTCCTTGATTTGCATGGAAATACAACTTTTAAGTTGTAACGTATGACTGCTAGAATATAGAGGGAAATGTTCTCAATGATCTAACTTCCATTTGAAACAATTATGACATTGTACAACAAATCCTGTCATGAAGAAAGAGTAAGAAAAATCTTAATAGAACTACTTTTCGTTTTGGGCCCTCATGTCATTTTTCCACACAATTAATGTCACACTTAAAAGCTCTATAGACTTAGTCAATTACTGTTTTTTCTATTTAAGACCATGTGAATAGTATGAATAGCACCATTCTTTTGAGTATTATTTTCTTTTTTACTAGACAAATAATGCACTGGACAGGTGAAGATATTTTCTTTATACACTATAATTTTGAATGTTGTGTTTCAGTCCAGCTACATCAAAGCCAAAGCAACTGTGATCATGCCAGGAAATAGCCAGGGAGTTGCGTAAGTACATAAGACTCTGTCATCATAATATGTTCTCTATCATTAGGTTCTCCCATATTTATTCATGAAGTGCTTAGCTTCACATTCAATTTCATGCAGCTAGCACCACATTTACTGTGATTCTCAATATTCTGCGAACTCGGTAGTTGCGAGTTTCCCCTTGGAATTTGGTTTTTCACTGCCGCCAGTCAGAAACATAAAAGGTACCGACTGATTAGTTTTGATTGACGGCAGTGAAAAACCAATTTCACAACAAGCCATTGAAATGTCTGAGTTAGCAGAATATTGAGAATCGCAGTAATGTATTCGCATACTTCTATAGACCTATTCGAAAAATGGTCGCTTCTAGTTTACAATCATATTTTCTATATTTGAGCCTTCAGTCCTTCAGTGACTATGCCTTGACTAATGATTATAATGATTACTAAAGGACTGGTCAGTCATTATTTATCGCTTGGGGCAGGGGGGGGGGGGGGTCAGGATTTTTGTTGGGACATCATAAAGTTTAACTGAGGTACTATCTTTCTTTTACAATCCCCCTACAAGTGGCTGCAATTTTCTCATTTTTGTCACTCCCCCCCCCCTCCCCCCTCTTAATCCTGTCAACGATAAATGATCCCTCCTCCAGTTGTCTCAAACCAAGAAATGCCCTTCTAAATCCTCTAACCCACCAGATGATAAATAACGACATGTCTCTCATGATATCAAGGTTTAAAGATGTTGCTGGAATGGAAGAGGCAAAACAAGAGGTCATGGAGTTTGTAGATTACTTGAAGTCTGCTACAAGATACACTCAACTTGGAGCCAGGATACCAAAGGTTTGATTTTACCAAAATCATATTGACTACAGAACCATGAAGTTTTAGTAAAAGAAGGCAACCTTTGGGCTGATCAAAGTCAGGGCACGGCTAACTCACAAATCAAACCCTGAAACAACCTCTGGGCTGATCAAAGTCAGGGCACGGCTAACTCACAGATCAAACCCTGAAACAACCTCTGGGCTGATCTAAGTCAGGGCATGGCTAAGTCACAGATAGAACCCTGAAACAACCTCTGGGCTGATCTAAGTCAGGGCGCGGCTAAGTCACAGATAGAACCCTGAAACAACCTCTGGGCTGATCTAAGTCACGGCACGGCTAAGTCACAGATAGAACCCTGAAACAACCTCTGGGTTGATCTAAGTCAGGGCACGGCTAACTCACAGATTGAACCCTGAAACAACCTCTGGACTGATCTAAGTCAGGGCACGGCTAAGTCACAGATCAAACCCTGAAACAACCTCTGGACTGATCTAAGTCAGGGCATGGCTAACTCACAGATCGAACCCTGAAACAACCTCTGGGCTGATCTGAGTCAGGGCATGGCTAACTCACAGATGCAACCCTGAAACAACCTCTGGGCTGATCTGAGTCAGGGCATGGCTAACTCACAGATCCAACCCTGAAACGAGTGGAATAAAAAGAATAATTGCTTCTTGGAATAAATGTTCCTTGTGATCTGATCTTGCATCGTGTTCCCACAGCTTGTCACCTAGTTTGTCCCAAACTTTAAAAAGAATTGTCAGACACCTTCAACTTTTCAATTTATGCCTACACTTTACTTTAATATTTACTGGGGTCCTTTTTCATTTAATAAATATAATTATTATTCAATTGATTCAATTCAATTAACTTTATTTAAACACGGTAAACGGTTCAGTGGAAACTGGTTTTCAGACATGCCGTACATAATAATAATGAAATAAATAATAAATAATAAATAATAAATAATAAATAATAAATAATAAATAATAAATAATAAATAAATAATAAATAATAAATAATAAATAAATAATAAATAAATCAATAAATAATAAATAAATAATAAATAATAAATAATAAATAATAAATAAATAATCAATAAATAATCAATAAATAATAAATAATCAATAAATAATTACATGATAAAAGATATAATCTATTCTAATATAATATAATTAGAGCTATGATATGATTTATTTAAATATAATAGTAAAAGTTAATAAATATAAATAATAATAACTTTATATTATTTATATATTAAAAAGATATTATGTATCATTTATAATAAGGCTACAATTATTATGACTCTAGGGTGCACTTCTAGTTGGTCCCCCTGGTACTGGTAAGACACTCTTAGCCAAAGCCGTCGCCTCAGAAGCTGATGTACCTTTCCTTTCCATGGCTGGCTCAGACTTTGTAGAAATGTTTGCAGGTGTTGGTTCTGCTAGAGTCAGGGATCTGTTTGCGAGGGCAAGGAAGCTATCACCATGTATTGTCTATATTGATGAAGTGGATGCTATTGGAAGATCTAGGAAATCAAGGTGAATAATTTTAATTATTACCAAGGGAAACTAAGTCTTGTGGCCCTGAGAAGCTCACGCTTGCTTTGGGAAGCATTCGGGAAGCACAGGTGGCATAGTGGTGAGAGCGCTCGCCTCTCACCAATACGATCCGGGCTCGAGTCCCACCTGTTGGTTCTCTCCTGTGTTTCGTGGATTTTTCTAAGGGTTCTCCAACTGGTTTTCCTCCCTCCACAAAAATCAACCTCTAAATTCATATTTGATCATGGAATTAGGGTCACAGGTTTATTAGCAACTGGCGTGCTACCCTAGTATACGAGGACGGTAATTGAAGTTGAGGGACTGCAAAACACACTGTGCTTCCCCATGGTTACAGTAAAATTATATTAAGTGTTTTGTTATACACCGAGTGTCGAAGAACACAAAATAAGAAAAGTATTTAAACCAAAACAAATGCAAATACCCCCCCCCCCCCTCACAGAGTCCTGTTGAGATGTTTAATACTACACCTTTTGCTGTTCATTAGCAGAATATGTACATTCATTTGCGCCAATAGTTGTATCAATAACGCTTATGTACTTTCATCAACGCCACAAGTAACATCATTAGCGCGCATCAACTTTCAATAACAATATTTGAATATGCGTGGACATTCATGAGTATCAAACGGACAATCAATAGCGCGTTTGTACATTCATTTGCGTGGAATGTATTTTCTTGTGCGCGCAATTAAAATTCAATAGCACGAATCGACAAACAGTAGCGTTTATTGACAATCATTCAACCAAAAGTGAACATTCATTAGTGCTATTAGCATAGCCATTGACAATCTATAACGCGTTTGGACAATCATGAGCATTAATGTAACATACTTTAGTGTGGATTGACAAACATTTGCATGATTCAAATAATCAATAAGAGAAAAGAATCGATCATTAGCGTTAGTCTTTTTTATTCCTTTAAAGAGGTGTCTTAAAAAAATATTTAATTGACAGAAAACTGAACACAGAACAAGAGACAATGTATGTGATTCATGCAATTCTTTGTGCGAAAAAAGAAAAAAACAATACTCGAGAGGATATAAAAGAAAAAGTTCAACTCACTCGAACGTTTCGACTATGCCAACTGGTTTATGGGTCACGCAGTAGTAAACCATGCTGTTTTTATAGATGAATGCGGCTATAATTTCTGGACTGCTAGAAGCCAAGGGAGAGCAAGAAGAGGGGAGAGAGCATACAGGCAAGTCTGCGGTCAAAGAGGAAGAAATCTGACTATCGTACTCGCTATTTCACCCACCAATGGCCTTGTTTTTCACTCTTTCATTATCGGAGGCATGAACGCTCAAAGGTTTAACGACTTCCTTGCACAAACAAGACTCAATCTTGATCCTGATGAAAATGTCATTTTCATATATGACGGTGCACCAGCCCACAATAATCCAGTCAATCCCGGCGCAAACACTGAGCTAAAAAAAATTCCGCCCTACAGCCCATTCCTTAACATCGTGGAACATGCAATAAGCTCCTTAAAAGCAGCAATTAAAGCAGATATCAGCCGTCCAGAGGTCCAACAACAGATGAATGATAGAGCAGAAGCAAGAAACCAAGGAATTGCTCTAGGCCATTACCGTACACAGCTGCTTTTGCAAGCATTGCAACGTAACATTGGAACGATCACTGTAGCTAAATGTGGTCAATAGTTTCGTTTCATGCAGACATATTTACCACGTTGTATTAACAGAGAACAAATTCAAGGATAACTTTATCTCTTTGTATTGATTATCGTAATTGAATATTTTTTTGAGACACCTCTTTAAAGGAATAAAAAAAGACTAACGCTAATGATCGATTCTTTTCTCTTATTGATTATTTGAATCATGCAAATGTTTGTCAATCCACACTAAAGTATGTTACATTGATGCTCATGATTGTCCAAACGCGTTATAGATTGTCAATGGCTATGCTAATAGCACTAATGAATGTTCACTTTTGGTTGAATGATTGTCAATAAACGCTACTGTTTGTCGATTCGTGCTATTGAATTTTAATTGCGCGCACAAGAAAATACATTCCACGCAAATGAATGTACAAACGCGCTATTGATTGTCCGTTTGATACTCATGAATGTCCACGCATATTCAAATATTGTTATTGAAAGTTGATGCGCGCTAATGATGTTACTTGTGGCGTTGATGAAAGTACATAAGCGTTATTGATACAACTATTGGCGCAAATGAATGTACATTTTCCGCTAATAGACAGCAAAAGGTGTAATACCCCATTCACACCAAAACCTAGTTTAGTTAAACTGAGTTTTTATTAAACAAAAAGTTTAGAGACTAGAAAGCTTCAATGTAATTATTTTATCTCTAATCTGTTCAGTACAATATGAAGGATAGTTTATATGTATTATTTTATCAAAGAGTGAACAATGTTTGTAAATAATTTTCTAAACATGTTTAATTAAACTACTTTAAAACATGTTTAAGCTAAAGTGTGAACGGGGTATAAGTGTAAGTAGTAATTATTTTTGATACACAAGCATGTTGCTTAGGCAAAGCATACAGTACATGCAAACAGAGATTAAATTCACTACTGTGATTTCAATCTATTTTTGGAGATATTTGAGAACAAAATCCATGATTTCACTTACAGAGGTGGTGGGTACCAGAAAACCCCACCCCTCACCTCTAAGTCAGGTCCCATACAATAACAACTGTCTGGACTTTCTCTGTTAAAAGGTACTTAGGAACAGGCAACACATTGTGTATTTCAATGAGGTAATTTATAAGTTTGTTATTTGTCTTTCAGTCAGGCGATGGGTGGTCACAATGAGCAAGAAAATACTCTGAATCAACTGTTAGTGGAAATGGATGGTAAGTGAATTGAGTCACACTTGCTCCTTAGACAAGTGTGTGAGGTCACTGAGGATCAAACTATACCTCTTGCTTAGCAGGTAGCACACTAACTAACCAAGCCACGCTTGGTCCTTAAAACAAGTGTGTGAGGTCACTGAAGATCAAACTATGGACTTCTTGCTTAGCAGGCAGCACACTAACCAACCAAGCCACACTTGCTCCTTAAAACAAGTGTGTCAGGTCACTGAGGATCAAATTATGGACCTCTTGCTTAGCAGGCAGCATGCTGGCCTCTCCCCGCCAACCTGGCCCCTAATGTTTAAAACTTCTGTATGTTGAAAAAACTAATTCCATTTATCCATTCTTCTTCCAAGGAATGAATACTGTCGAAGGTGTAGTAATGTTAGCTTCGACAAACAGGGCAGACGTATTGGACCAAGCTTTACTTCGCCCTGGTCGCTTTGATCGCCACATTGCTATTGACTTACCAACCTTGCCTGAAAGAATATCCATATTTGAAGTCCACTTGAAAAAGTTAACTCTAAGTCAGTCATTAAAGACTTATACCAGGCGTCTGGCGGAGCTAACACCTGGATATAGTGGTAAGTGGAAGGGAATTACACATTTGATTGTTGATGAGCACTGTGGTTTTTTCTTCTTTATCTGCTGCTGCTGCTGCTGCTGTTGTTGTTGGTACTGTTATTGTTGCTGCGGCTGCCATTGTCGCTTTTGTTGTCATTGCTACATTGATGATGGCGATGATCTGGCTGCTTTAATTAATGACAACTATGATGATGTTGTTGCTGCTGTTGTTGCTGTTGTTGTTGCTGCTGCTGTTGTTACTGATGTTGCTGCTGTTTTTGATGTTGTCGTTGTTGCTGCTGCTGTTGATGGTGTCGTTGCTGTTGCTGCTGTTATTGATGTTGTTGCTGATGTTGCGTTTGTTATTAATGCTTTTGCTGCTGTCGTTGTTGCTGCTGCTGCTGCTGTTGTTGCTGCTGCTGCTGTTGTTGCTGCTGCTGCTGTTGTTGCTGCTGCTGTTGTTGTTGCTGGTGTTGTTGTTGTTGTTTACCGAAGCTAGCTTTAACCATTAATTATATCTTAGGTGCTGACATTGCCAATATTTGTAATGAAGCTGCCCTTCACGCTGCTAGATTGAATGAAAAGGCTGTGGATTCCAAGAACTTCGAATATGCCGTGGAAAGAGTCATTGCTGGTAAAATTCCTAAACTACTATCGATATAACTATTTAGAAGTACAAATGCCCGTCAGTAGTTATGAAGCATAATACAAATGTATGAAAATACAAATGCAGCCTTAAAAAACTATCTGGCTTGGGATTGGATAAAAATGCTCCACCAACTGAGCTATCTAAGCTACTGAGAGCAGACAGGGTTCCCACGGTCATGGAAAAGTCAGTGAATTCTGAATTTTTTTCAAGGTCAGGGAATTGTCAGGGAATTTTGATTTTGGTCAGTGAATTTTTGCAATTTAGCCAAAAGTCAGTGAAAAGTCAGGGAATTTCTGTCAACCTTTACAGAATTGTTTTAAATTAGGATTTGCTAAAGTAAACTGTAATGTAAAGAATGTGCAAGTTGAACAACACCAATGTTTTGAAATACCACGGACTTTTTAATGGTGTCTTTGAATAGCTGACTTATAAACGAGGCTAAACCTGTACAAATGAGTCCGTGGTCTTCAAAAACAGCGGTTTGCATCGAATGCGAAACTGGTGTATTATTAAAACCGAGCACTGATGGAGAGAAGGGGTAATGTGCGCTCTGTCAGCTCATGGTAGACCAGCTACTAGCTGAAGGAGCACCGACGTTAAAAGAAATAAGATCTTTAATATTTTTATTGTTTAAAGGAATGGAAAAGAGAAGCAATACCATGAGTCCTGAGGAAAGAAAAACTCTTGCATTCCATGAAGCGGGCCATGCTGTAGTAGGATGGATGTTAGAGTACACTGATCCATTACTAAAGGTAGAGTACATTGTAGAGATTTCATATATGAATTTGAAGCGGGTCATGCTTTAGTAGAATGGATGTTAGAGTACACTGATCCATTACTAAAGGTAGAGTACATTGTAGAGATTTCATATATGACTTTGAAGCGGGTCATGCTGTAGTAGAATGGATGTTCGTTCACTTTTCTCAACCAATCACAATGCGCGTATTGCTTTTTCACGTGTGAGAAAAACGATACGTCCAATCAGAAGCCGGCAGCAACGGGCTGTTCTTTTTCGCCTGCAGACAAAGTTTGGGATAATTCCATATTGTTGTGACCTTTCGCTGCTTGAATTCACAGCACCCATACTGCATTTCGGGCTTGGTATGTAACAAGCAACAAGCAACAAGCCCTTCACCATTTCTGGTTGAAAACACTAACCGAATAGCTATTTATTGATCTTTTTTAGGTTTCTATCGTCCCTCGTACAAATAACACACTTGGTTATGCTCAGTATCTGCCTTCTGATCAGAAGCTGTACACTACAGAACAGGTAATACTTGCTGACCACGTGGAAAGCATGTGTGCTGTTGATGATGTGTGTTGGGAAGCAGGGGTGGCGTAGCGGTGAGGGCGCTCGCCTCACCAATGTGGGTAGAGTTTCTAGTCAGTTATCTCCTGTTCTTCGACGGTTTTTCTCCAGGTTCTCTCGTTTTCCTCCCTCCGTAAAAATCAACATATGAGTTGAGAGTTGCATGCATAGAATATATAATGTAGTGGTAGTGTGTGTGAGTGACAGTGGGCCAAATTGGAAACCAGTATACATATACTGAATTTGTATCCCACTATTAAAAAAAAGTGATTTATTGTCTACATTTCTAAGAACATCTTTAGCCGAAAATGAGGTACACAGGCCCCCCATTAACCTCCCCTAGATGATCCCTCCTTATATGATTCATGTGGAAAGCGGGAAGGATTTCAGTGGATGACAGAACCTTATCCATGACTTCTTGTATGTGTTTCAGTTGTTTGATCGCATGTGCTTAGCACTGGGCGGAAGGGCCGCGGAAAGTAAAATATTCAGGAAAATAACCACTGGTAGGTATTGACACGTGTACTGATAGGTATTGACACGTGTACTGATAGGTATTGACACGTGTACTGATAGGTATTGACACGTGTGCTGATGGGGCTGAAAAACGTAGTTGGGTGTTTTGGTTGATAGTTATTTCAATTGCCGACCAGAAATCTATAGACCTTTTCGGCTTGAACGGAATATTTTCCAGTGTTCTAACCAGGATTTTTAAAATTGGGGTCCAAAGAACATCTAAAAGAGGGTCATTTTGAAAAGGAGGGGGTACACACCTATGATTACTACGATTATCACTTTAGTGAGTAACAGGAAAGTTTAGAGACATAAGTTTTGTCGTGACAATTACAATGTTGTTAGGAGCATTGGCATAAGATAACAAAAAAAATCCAATTCGATCATGGAACGAGGGCCACAGGTTTGTTAGCCACTGGCTATTAAGTGCTACCCTCGCAAAACAAGGACGATTTCACTCCCCTTGATAGGGACCAAGTGTACTTCCAAGGTTTAGATAAATGATGATTTTTAATTTTCTCTCTCCAGGAGCTGAAGACGACTTACGAAAGGTTACAGATATGGCATATAGACAAGTAAGTCAATGAAGCAATACTTTTTAAAAAGGATTCAGGTCAACTAACCCACTTCTTGAACCCTTACACCCTATCATCACAGTGACTGGGGAAGCAAGGGTGGCGTAGTGCGTAAGTTCTCGCCTCTCACCGCTATGGTCCCAGGTTCGATCCCCGGACTCGGCACCTTAAGTGAGTTGAGTTTGTTGGTTCTCTTCTGTGCTTCGAGGGTTTTTCTCCGGGTTCTCCGGTTTTCCTCCCTCGGTAAAAACAAACCCTAATTCGATCTAAGCTGTACTCCGTGGTCAGACATGAGTCGTATGGCGGCTGCCCGAGGCGCCTTCGTATGCCTTCGACTCGACCACGTTGAGCTGCGTCCTTCGTAATTCAGCTCTTCAGCTGCAAGCAAGGATGATTAGCCCCTCCAAATCATCACAGTGACTGGGTGAGGGCTAAAATGAAAATTAAGTGTTAGGAGCAGGCGTAGCTCAGTTGGTTAGTACGCGGACTGCGGAGCTAGAGGTCCGCGGTTCGATCCTCAGGATCTCCACGTCTGTTTCGACTTCCCTCTGTTCTGTGTAGTTTTAGTTTCAAAAACCCGTAATAAGGAGCACTGATAGTTTGAGGGGGTAAAATTGCGCACCTTCAAATGCTTATAGACCCCTTGCAGCACGTCGGAATGCAGCTCAATTTGGAGGGCAGAACAATAGGTTCCAATTCTCAGGAGATTAAAATTCTTTTGTTTTGCCCTCCAAATTGAGCTGCTCTGACGTCACGTGAAGGGGGCGACATATATGAGCACCTTGCTCTGGAGAATAGCAGATATCAGAGTTACACTTCCATTGACTTCAGACAATTGCCGCTTTTAAGTTGTGGCATTTAGGTCAGATGGAATTGGAATTTGGCTTGAAAGTTTTGCTGTGGGAAGAAAACCGGAGAACCTGGAGAAAAACCCTCGAATCAAGGGAGGGGCCCTAAGAAATTTTGTGGAAGTCCAGGGATTGAGCCCGGGGCCCTAGAGGTTACTGACTAGCCAGTGTACTACCACCACACCACCCTTGATTCTCATAATATATGACCACTTTTACTTAAGTTGATTTCAATCTTTTTCAGATCGTTACCTTTGGAATGAATGATCGTGTGGGGAACATCTCGTTTCCCGTCAAGAGGTCATCAGAACTAGGCAAGAAGCCATATAGTGATAAGTTAGCGTTAATCATTGATGAAGAGGTCAGAATGCTGGTTGCGAAGGCATTTAAGAGAACTCAAAAAATTATAGACAGCCATCAAGATAAACTCGTCAAGGTAAGGCACGGTTACGTAACATTGAAGGGTGTGTTCAGTTATTGGATAGTGAGAGGCCTCGAGTTGGGGTTAGTTAGTGTATGCGGGGGGAAGGGGGGGGGGGGGGGGGAGAACGTGTTTTTGGGTCAATAATTCCCTCTAAAACCCAGGGCATCCATTTGTATTTAACCATGAGGCGAACTGTAGTAGCTGTAAGCTGCAAAAGGCTTATTTCCTTAATTCACACCTGTTCGAGCTGACCTTTAACGGGTCTGCGCAATCTTAAAAAGGTAGCTGTACCTTTGCATCGAAGCGAGGAAGGAGGTAACCTTGCAATAATAGAGACATGTGAGTAACAGACCTTTTCGGCTTGGGCGTAATGTTTTCCCATTTCAGACCACGTGTCATTCTCTTGAGAATAAGATTCTTTGTTTGAGTTTCATCCATATTCATGTTTCTTCTCATGCGCAACCGTTAAACGATGAAATGATACTCTGGGGAATGACACGTGGTCTGAAATGGGAAAACATTACGCCCAAGCCGAATAGGTCTATTGTCCAAGGTGTTTAAAAATGTCTCTATCATTGCAAGGTCGCCTCATGTCTTGCTTCGATGCAAAGGCACGGATAACTTTCAAGATGGCATAGGGAGCAGTGAAGGGGAATGTCGTAAAATTATTTTGTTGACATTCTGCGTACATTTTATTGAACAACAGCTGGCCAACGAACTGCTTGACAAAGAAGTTCTAAATTACGATGATATTGTACATCTGATCGGGAAGTGCCCGTATGGTGACAAGAGAAACAGAATGGATGTCAAAACTATGTTTGATAGAGAAGATTCACCCCAACAGCTACCCGTCTGATCCCATGATATCAGCTATTGAATGACGATGATATTGTTTATCTGATCGGGGAGTGCCCGTATGGTGACAAGAGAAACAGAATGGATGTCAAAACTATGTTTGATAGAGAAGATTCATCCCAACAGCTACCCACGAGCATAATATTTGAGGTCATTGAGCGAGCGACGAGAGGAATATCGCTGCGTTGCTGTCCCTATTGCTGTTGTTGTAGCTGCTGTTGTTGTAGCTGCTGTTGTTGTTGCTGTTTCACACAAAGGTGTGAAAATTTGTTCATGAACTGCAACAATACCAAACAACTTCCTAGACCAGAATTTTACATACAAATAATTCATCTTACGCCCAGTGCATACTAGTAAAGAGCCGTCTTCCAACGCACAGAGATCAGATATTCTTGGCATATCAATTCTTGTTCTGTTCTTCTCGTTAGCGTACCACATTCCCATCTCAATTGTCATCTGTAGAAACTGCGTACTGGTTGTCATACTTATGGTAGAGAATTTTAATCTTGTGATATAAAAACCCAGACGTGGTGCTTTCATCACGAGAAAGAATTTTGAATCTAAACGCGTATATAAAAATGTAAATGTAAGAAAAAATACGTATTTACGTGTGTATGATGCCCGACTTGAGTGGAGCGAATTTTGTATTTTACCACGAATCCTGTAAAAAATATTATCGAAACAGGTTCAAATGAACTTGTCAATAAATTCTTTTTATTTGATTGCTAGAACACCCGTCCTTGGTTCAAATAAATACTACGCTTCTGAAGTTTGAAGTTTGTGGTGAAGTTTGAAGTTTGAAGTTTGAAGTTTGAAGTTTCAAACTTAAGAAGTTTCAAACTTTTAAACGGGAAAACACTTTGCGTGACCGCGCTGTGATAAAAAAAACAACATTCCAGACATATTTGAGGTGTTCACGGTTTTCTTAGTTTGATGTTGGTGTCGCATATATGTAAACAAAGCGTATCGAACAGCAGCATTTCATGCGTTTTAACGTCGGTGTTCCTTCAGCTAGTAGGACTGTAAGGCCGGATCTTGGTTTTCATGTGACGTCACACACCTATCAAATGTTATCGTCCGCCATGTTGGTGTCGCACGAGCTAATTAGCATATGTCAAATAATAGAGAGTCGTCAAGCAGTTAGTCACGTGAGTGAAAACCAAGAATACACGGTACAACTTTTGCTTACAACTGTCGCATGTAATCTGCTTATGTCAGGCTTACAACACAAATTATGTCATGTAATTCAACCCTACAACTTGCTACAACAGTTGGGATCAAGTTGTGGGGTTGATTTACACGAAGGAGTTCGTGTTGTAAGCGTGCATGGCGTGAGCAGATTGCATGCGACAGTTGTAAGCAAAAATTGTACCTTGTAAATCGGCCTTTACCGTTCTAAACGAAGGATTCATGTATAGTAAACAAATAATGCTGACCTCAAGCAAACGTGTCTCCGTCAGCTTACAAATTACAGTCAGCTTATTTTATAATTGATCACTCCTTTTCCACACAGGGTGGGTCAAGTGCATCCAAGGATCCTGCGATGTTTAGACATTACTTGAAGTAGACCCTCGCCAGTTTTGGTACCTGGCTGCTGAGTTTTATCTCGGGAATATCTCTCGCAAAAATTATCGGAAATGTAGTTGTCGTAAATAAAACCGGAAGCGTCGGTCACATCGTATCGCACATGACATGTGATCATGCATCAGTGCACATATGCAAATTAGTACTTGACACTATTTATAGTACCAAAGCCAGTAAGTCGGATAAATAGCTACTCTGTAGAAAATCCTTACACAGAGACACGTGTCATATCATTTTTGGATGACGTCGTTTTCAGTTGCATGCCATCGAGACACAGTAGTCTGTCTGTAGAAACCAGCCGTAGTTTCGCTTCAAAACATTTGCTGTCCATCAAACGATCAACCGACGAAGATATGGTGATACGGTCGATCGGCCGAAATGCAAAGAAATGATTAGACGATCTGTAGTTCTTAGGATTTTGGTCACCGGTGTTGTGTTTACGACAGCTCTTAACACACTCGTCGCCTGGTACAAGACTTCTGGTAAGTGAATTCTCTAGAGAAAAGGCCTAGTACATAAGCTTACCTACGCGAAACTTACGATTTTTAACGGTTTTATCATTCTTCTGGCTTCTCTTGTGCAACCAGAATGAGTTATTATTATTGGAATGATTCACTATATAGATTTATACAGAATGTCGGCCCGCTTTCTTCCTTATAAAATGTAGTCGTGAACATAAGCTTAGCTTATTATTTTTCTCAAGACGGCCAGCTTAGGACATCGAAATCTTAAATATTAGCATAAAAAATTCTTTATTTCAAAGTCATAAAGCCTTCCAAGTCATTGCTATTTAACTTCGAAGTTCATTACTGTTGTCCATACCAGTAAAATCGTCATTAAGTTTACGAGTAAAATCGAATTTAGATGTGTACCGAGTGAAACTGAAAGCCCAACATTGATCTTCCGTGTTCACTTCATAGCTCAATATTACGGTTAAAATATCCAGAATTACAGAACTTCCACAGTTCTAGTGTAGGCCAAGGCGGCTTTTCCTTCAATGCTCATCTGTATAGACAATATGAATATAATGATTGTAGATTTCTATAAAGGTGCATGGCGTTACATTCGAAAACAGGTAAGGCGGCTTAGATATTTTCACGATTGTAAAAACAATACTAGTAATGATATTTTTTTTCCTTTTTTTCGGATAGATAATTGTTATGAAATCATGAAGCTCATAACACGCTGCAGGGCCTTACATTTTCCATATTATCTCGGGGAAAAGAATACATATTCCAAATTCGAAAACGTGCTTCGTGTACTGATCGATTCTTGAGCAGGTGGTCTAATATTACTCTCTTTTGCATTTTCAAATGCTTCAGACGCATATATTATATTATAAATTTATCTTTTTCAACTGAACCCAAATGACTTGGAAATCAAAAGGTATTCAATAAGACGTATTTAAGAAAATACAAGATAATTTTAATCTGTATATTTTTCATTTCGTAACCAGGGTCTGCTCATTCAGAGCAGTAATAAGTGTTTTTTGACATCCAACCATCATGACCATGACTCAATTTTTAATTCGTTTCTCATTTGAAAGTGTTTTTTGACAGGTCTCCTGTAGTTTTTTAATTTGTCGGTCTACAAAATTTTAAAACAAATACATTTCACATCGCGAACTTTCAGCCGGATATCTGCTGTACTAAATATATAAGAGATTAAAAAAATCCAGTAGTTTCAAGGTCAAGAGCATTATTCACATCCATAGTTTGTCCAACTATAGCTTCTGTCTTTCGCTTCTTTGTGCGTTTTCATCTTCACTGAATGCTTAACTGGTCCTCACTAGCGCATAAGCATATAAGCACAAGGATCAAAACGTTCCTTATGTCATGAATCATCCAGTGAGGACACACAGTGTCACTGCACTCGTCACACTCTTTTTTATGTCGCTAGTGAGGACCAGGCTTTACATATCGCCCTATTAGCATAATTGATGTTGTTCAAACAAGAAACATCATTGCGTACTAACACCAAATGCCAAATTTCAGAACAAATGTCTTTCCAACTATTATGTTCACAGTTAATCATATCCATTTTGAAATCATTAGCAAATCCTGCAATCTGTTTGGAGTGATATTTGGCATAAATACCACGAGTATATTTCAAAACTGTTACGGTTGTGCAATTTTGTAATCACTCTTGACTGGAAGCAATGAGGTGGCACCCAATAGCGTCACAAGGAAGATTTTTTTGATAATATGAAATATGTACTATTTATGTCATAAAATGATAGATATCGATACGAAATAACGTAATTACAACTTTTGTTGTTTATGTGATAAGTAATTTGCATTATACATAGTTATATATCTAGTTCACAATGTAAAATCTAATTTGAAAGTATTTCGACAACATTCATAGGCTCGAGAATGCGCTTGCAAGCATGCAGTTATTTGTCGAGAAAAAGTATCACTTTTTAAATCCATACCTTCTAAATATTTCACGCGCTATTCTTATCTTAATGCTTGTTTCTTTCTTTTTTTTCCCCGCCTTTATTTAAGTTTCACATGTAATGAGATCAATTACAAATTAGTAAAAGTCAGTTTAAATTTCACATAATGTTTAACGCTTTTCTTAAGTTGTTATATTTTGTCAGATGGATATGCATATTATTATTTTTTACAGCGATATTGTATTCAATTTGTATATAATATTGGAGATATGCTTTGAAGCCTTTTAAATTCAGCTGACAACACATACTTCTTGCTCTATAAATATAGGATTTATAGATAAGAAGGACAAAATTGACTAATGTAGAAAATTTAAAACATAAACAAGGCCATATTATATAATATAATATAATATAATATAATATAATATAATATAATATAATATAATATAATATAATATAATATAATATAATATAATATAATATAATATAATATAATATAATATAATATAATATAATATAATATAATATATAATATAATATAATATAATATAATATAATATAATATAATATAATATAATATAATATAATATAATATAATATAATATAATATAATATAATATAATATAATATAATATAATATAATATAATATAATATAATATAATATAATATAATATAATATAATATAATATAATATAATATAATATAATATAATATAATATAATATAATATAATATAATATAATATAATATAATATAATATAATATAATATAATATAATATAATATAATATAATATAATATAATATAATATAATATAATATAATATAATATAATATAATATAATATAATATAATATAATATAATATAATATAATATAATATAATATAATATAATATAATAATATATGTTTCTTTTTAACAAGTTATCGAGTCATGTAGTTGCTATTCAATATTCACAAAATTTCAAGCCCTTATGAAGCAGCAACGAAAAATCTAAAGTAACCTTTCTGAATTAAAAAAACAGGAGTAAGCACACATCCGATAAAAAAAACTTTGATTTCTAGAGACAAAACATCCCGATTTCTTTCAAAAAAGCAGCAAAGAACTTGTTTACCATAGATAAGATATCGTGGACTTACATTTTTGTAAAATATTCTTTGCTCTTCTGAAAAATAGCCTTAACAGTCCCTTACATTTTTTTGCACAAAGCTATAACATATGCAAATAAGATTTCGCTTGTCGAAAATAAGTCAGCAAACTTCCAACTACAATTATACATTTACCTTTAGAGCTAGACTAGTTGATTTGGTAGCATTATATCAAACAATTAAACGACAAATGCATCCTAAAGTGATATAGAAATCAAGGCTTTGTAACTAGAAGAAATACCCTAAATACGAAATGTTGACAAAAAATTATTGTATGTTTTGTACGTGTCGAATTTACAAACAGAAAACTTCAATTGTACACTGTTCCCGATCATTAAGGTCGATCAGCATCAAATCTACACCAAAATGTCTGGAATAAAGTATAATTCATATTCTATGGAAATTTTACGATTTATAGATCAGTTTTCATAACTTATTTTGAATAAAGCAAGTTGTTAACTTGAACTATTATTTTTTATTATTAGAGCAAGCGCATTGAAACCGTGAAATTGATTCGAAATTGATACTTGCAGGTGGTGCCTGTTGGTCACTGTATGAGCATCCATTACACGGGGACACATACACAAGAGACCCTTGTGATGTTCACTTTGTTCTTTGTGTGGTGGATGCTCTGGATGAGTGATAGTGACTAATTGTCACTACATGGCTACTACTTGTTTGTGTCTTGTTTTGCATTTGTTTCAATGGTTTTAATGCGTTTGCTCTATTATTATTTTTATTACTCATTGTAACTTCTCAATTATTAATTATTTATCTTATTATATAAACATGTTATGTACAGTTGATGTGATATTTTACAATTTTTATCAACTAATAAAGATGTAGATGTAGATAAATATAAGTGGTATTAGAAATATACGCTACATGGTTACACAAAGTCGTGAGAAAGAAAATCATCAAAATCAAATGTATTCGAATCTCCTTTACTGATTTACTTCGACTACTGTATAGCTATGTGGCATATATACGGACTGATAATCGTATCTTGTGGTAAAAGACCGCTATTTAGGTGCAATTTTACAATACGCGCTAATGTTAGCTAATAAATGTGACGGGTTACATGCAAATTCGCACTGCGCTTCATTTCTATTTATTAACATTTAATATAGAAATTATACAGATCTAACTATATTCTTTTACCTATAGTAAAACATATCCTCCTTCCTCACCATAAATAGAAAAAATCGTATTTTAGAAGCGTGTTGCTGCTAATAATAAATATTTATCTTGAACAAATTGCCGAATTTGGTATGCGTTTCACGTCATTGCTTCCAGTCTCTTGCGATTTCAGCCCAAATTGCACTCCACTCAGTTCTATTACCATTATAAATTATGCTGTTTTAAACTTTATAAAACTTGGAAACTACTTCTTACTATTTAGAATTTAGGCTGGGTTCATATTTAGTACTACAAAGAGAGCCGTCCAGCAATTGTTTATTATTATTCAGTACACTAATAAGTAAATTACTGACAGTAATAGTTGATTACCGCCGCCCGGTTGGCTTAGTTGGTTGAGCACCGGACTTTCGTGCGGGAGGTCGTGGTTCGAGTCCCGGCCAGACCAACACTCAGGGTCTTAAAATAACTGAGGAGAAAGTGCTGCCTTTGTAATTACATCTGCAAACGGTTAGACTTTCAAGTGGCTCGGATGACCACTTTAAATGGCGGTCCCGTCTCTCCACACTTCATCACTAACCAATATCGGAGGGACGTAAAAGAACCACTGAGGACGTAAAGAAACCCTGGCAGTGACCACCCTCAGTGTCTTCACCTTATACTAACCACCTCTCATGATTGTAAAGCGCCTTTGATTATATCCATATAGAAAGGGCGCTATATAAATAATAAATCATTATCATTACGACAGATATAATGTTGTGAAATGTAAATGAGTGAAAATACGATATCAAAAGGAGGGAAAAGCAGGACAAGGAATAAACTGTTCGTGAACGAGCTCGAAAGGCGTTAAGTGAGTATTGATGCAAATCAAGGAGTATGATATAATTAATAACAAGTCCCAGGGGAGACAACATGCCAACGGGCATGCAAACCGTACAACGTCACAACAACAGGAAAACCGTGACGTCAAAGCAGGTCAATTTGGAGAACGAAACAAAAGAATTTTAATCTCCTGAGAATTGGAACTGTTTTGTCCTCCAAATATTGAGCTGCATTCCAACATGTTGCAACGGGTCTATTATTTGGTTTTGAAGAAGGTACCTTAGAACATTAGAACACTTAACAATGATTTTAAATCAATTAGTTGACTCTGGTTTGTTTTAAAGTATGTTTTTTCAAGACGTTTCGATCTGGTTGCAAATTCAACATTTTTACTTAACAATGAATTTGAATTCTTTAAAATTCGTTTTGTCTTCTAAATTCAATAACACTATAAACCCTTTTAATAAATCCTACAATGCTTTATTTTCCGCGTTTGACGTCAAATTTATTCTTTTGAAATTCCTTCCTTTGTAGGATTTGTAGGATCAGTATTAAAATTAGCCTCCTACGCAGACGCTCTTAGGGTCGTCACGCAATACTTCTCTCCCCACGTTAGTGGGGAGAGAAACGTTGCGTGACGACGTGACGACCCTAAGAACGGCTGCAGAGGAGGCTATATTAAAATGAGCAGTTGGATCGACCCGGAAATACGTCACAACTTAATAGCTTTATAGTGAAAAAAGACTTAAAAACCAAAAGAAGTATCACGTGATGATTTGTTTTAAACAATAAAAATTCTGGTTTTAAACTCTATAATGTTTTACAATGAAAAGAAAATGATAATAATTAACTCTTCTCATACAATGATTGCTGGTATCGAGCATTTAGAGCGGCGAGTGTATTTAGTATCACTCGCATTCCTTTTGGTCTAAATTACGGTGGCTCCTAAGTGCCATCAAGATATTCTACTTTTTTTCCGGCTGTTGCGACTTACGTTGCGACTTACGTTGCGACTTACGTTGCGACTTACGTTGCGACTTACGTTGCGCCTTACGTTGCGCCTTACGTTGCGCCTTACGTTGCGACTTACGTTGCGCCTTACGTTGCGCCTTACGTTGCGACTTACGTTGCGACTTACGTTGCGACTTACGTTGCGACTTACGTTGCGACTTACGTTGCGACTTATTAGCACCGTGGGCTCATGTATTTCCACGTGGTCACGGCCAATACATATTAAGTCTAATAGAACGCCGACAGAAAAAGATGACTTGGACTATTCCATTATTGTTGCTTTTCGTTTCGATTACTGAGGCAGTTATACCCGACTACTTGCCTATTAATCAAGTCCATATTGATAGAAATGAAGCAATCGAGAATTACTTTAGCCTTGGCTTTAATGCCTCGGAAATTCTAGGCTTCCTTCTGAATGTTCATGGAATTCAACTCAGTCTGAGGCAGTTAACTTTATACGTGGCAAGAGCGATTTGCAATACGTACTTGATCAATTTCTAAATCTAAAGAAGCGTGTCCATCCGCCATGTTTTGATGTTATGGCCACGAACAGAAGACATTGAGCCCGCGATGCTACTGAATACGCAACGTAAGTCGCAACGTAAGTCGCAACGTAAGTCGCAACGTAAGTCGCAACGTAAGTCGCAACGTAAGGCGCAACGTAAGTCGCAACGTAAGTCGCAACGTAAGTCGCAACGTAAGTCGCAACGTAAGGCGCAACGTAAGTCGCAACAGCCAAAAAAAAGTAGAATATCTTAATGGCACTTAGGAGCCACCGTACTAAATGTCTTTTTGGTGGACAACATTTATGACATTGTACTTGTACTTGTTTTGAAAGAAAATAAGTGCGAATCACCATGGAAGAGAAAGAAAGAAACATAAATTAAGAATCGATGAGATAAAGAAGAAGATTCTTGGGCAAATTGCAGAAAAATGTAGCCTGAGAAAACAGTTGTTCTTTCGCTCCTCATTCCCCCGCGAAACTACGAGGAGCGAAAGGTCGTCTGTTTTTTCTCAGGCAAAGAAAAATGGAGCTCAGAATCTGTTCTGACTTTGGAATCACAGGAAGATTAAACTAAGTCATTCCCTTTGTGCATCAGTTGTATCACAAGCAGTAGTTGCACAGTTCCAATGCCAAACCATTAATATTATTACTCAGTTTTCTTTTCTCGGCCTGAAATAAGGCAATTCATGCGATTTTCGTCCGGGAAAAAACAAAAGCTACAACCCAGCCCCTCTAGACTTCAAATCAGGCAATGGCGAAGGCAATGGCACGACTAAAGCCTGGTTCATACTAGCGACGCAAGCATATGCACGACATACGCGAGTGCAGCTTGTACTTTAATTAAGGATGACTGATTTTTTTTGTTCTGTCCAAATTTAAAGGGTGGGCTTAACTTCCACTACCGTGAGGGGCTATCTGCGCTTGCATACGTCATTATGCTTATGGTTGCGTCTCAAGGGGGAACCAGGCTTAACTCACAGATCGAACCCTGAAACAACCTCTGGACTGATCAAAGTCAGGGCATGGCTAACTCACAGATTAAACTCTGAAACAACCTCAAGCATCTTTAGCGTTGTGTGGTATCACAGAGAACGTCCTCTTATGAGTCTGAAAGTCCGGCGGGAAAATATTTTAAAAATTGTCAGATGAAAAGTCCTCGAGTAGAAAGGATTTTCCGAGACTTCAATTTCGCGATTTTTACCATTTAAAAAAAAAAAGAAAAATCGAGAAATTAAAGTGCGAGTGTCGCAAAAATATAATGACGCGAAAATTATACTTAGCTGACCCTCGATAATGAATATAGACGTACGTTTTTACTGAGAACCGAGTATTACCTGGCACCTATTGATCCAGATCAACATTGAATGATTAGTACAAGTATCCATTTTTTTACTCAAGGGAAAACCAAGGAACTTGTATGTATTTCGAAACGAATTATCAATGATGTTTTCAATGAAATCGTGAAATTATAGTGATTTAGAAAATAATTTTTGCGCAAAATCGAGACATCAAAGCGTCGCGGGATTTATGGTTCAGACTCCTCTTAGTTACCGTTGCTATGTGCCACAAGTTCAACAAACCACAGGCAGCCCAAGCAAACTTTCTGTGCATGTTTTATAGGGTAATGTATGGAGCTAGGATACAGATAAAAAAATAAAATCTTTCACTCAATATTTTTCTTTAAAACTTGCTTCAACTGCTGTTTGTACCTCAAAAATACATCTTTATAGAGCTGAAACTTCGCCATGATACCGAATGAGGTACAAACAGTGAAATTTTGCTTGGGCTGCCTGTGAACAAATTAGTTAGAATATCTCAGATTTTAAAACTCAGAGCACAGAAAATTGATTATAAATTGTTTCATTCTTTGCTGTCCTCTGAAAAATAGACCCTTTTCGAATATGGCGTCTATGACGTCAAACGAGGAGAATGAGAATGTCCCGGATGTCCAAACCCAATGATTTCCACTAGCAGCATCCGGATCTTGAATGCCCCAGATTTCAAAACACAATCATTATCACTTGTAGCATCCGGGACATTCTAGGATTCCTCGTTTTACGTCATAGACGCCATATTCAAAAAGGGTCTATTCTTGAAGCACTTCTCCTTCTTAAAACAGATACTGTATATATAGCAAGAGAGTATGAAGTAAGAGAGCACATCTCCATGCCTTATGATAATTATTTGAAAATTTATTTTTAGCTCCACAAGCAACCTGGAATATTTTATCATACGATTTCTGATTCAGTTCAATTTGCACACGCAGCTAAAAATAGCTGCGCACGGAGCAAAAAAATAATTTTCAAATAATTTTCATGGGGATAGATCTATGTATGGGAAATGTGCTCTCTTACTTCATATCCTCTTGTGTATAGTTGTTTGTGGGACAAGATTTTTATTCTACTGGGAAAACTGCTGCAACAGTGATTGGTTAAGCTTAAGTCGGAAACATAAATATGTGACATGCTTTCTTCATGTATGGCTAAAGCTTGTTGCAAAATTTTGAAAGTAACGTCACTTGACCAACAGATCTTTTGCTTTGATCTATATTTGCCTCTGCCTCTCACTCGCTTTCTATTTCTATTTCCTGTTTTCAGTGGGGAGTATTCATGAAAAAGCGATTGGCCAGACAACCCATGTTTGATGGAGGGAGGGAGGAATAGAGGAATGGTGAAATGGATGGGTGATGCTCTCAGTGGGGGGGGGGGGGGGATTAAGAAGGGGGATTAAGGCTTCCCAGGCCACTTGAACCTTGAAGGCCTGTTATTCAGGCTAGCTAGATGGGGGAAAAAATAGATATTGATATTTTTGATCTTTTTCCAGATTCAATATTTGGTGGGATTGATGACCAAGACAATGCTGCCTACCTACCTAAAGCTGGTATGGTTCCTGAGGTGCCAAACGACAATTTATCCAACCAGCTACCTATAGTAAATGGTAAGATTCACAGCAACAACAACAAAAATCTATAACAAAATGTTCAAATATTTGACAAAGAAGGGTACAAACCTAGTGTATAATGCACGATGGGATTTATAAAATTTGTGAAGAAAATGTTTTAGTTCCTCCATCCCTTTCTCTCTCTCTATTTATTGATTGATTGATTAATTTGTTTGTTTCTTTCTTTCTTTTTTATTTATCTATTTATTTATTTATCTATCTATCTATCTATCTATCTATCTATCTATCTATCTATCTATCTATCTATCTATCTATCTATCTATCTATCTATCTATCTATCTATCTATCTATCTATCTATCTATCTATCTATCTATCTATCTATCTATCTATCTATCTATCTATCTATCTATCTATCTATCTATCTATCTATCTATCTATCTATCTATCTATCTATCTATTTATTTATTTATTTATTTATTTATTTATTTATCTATTTATTTATTTATCTATTTATTTATTTATTTATTTATTTATTTATTTATTTATCTATTTATTTATTTATTTATTTATTTATTTATATGTTTATTTATTTACTTATTTATTCATTTTTAGATTTTGGTAAGAATATTTCAGCTGCTCTTAATCTTCCAATTCCCACAAGGAAAAACAACAGTAAGTATTTTTGAAGATTTTTTTCCAGATTTTCCTTCCACAAAACCAGGATTTCAATGCTCCTTTCTGTAGACTTCCCATAATCCCTTACGATCCGAGCATGAGATTGAGGTCAGAGTAAGATATGCATAGAAATGTATTAAAAATATGCAAATTTTACCCAGACCTCGACCTCACGCTCAGATCATAAGGGATTGTGGGAAGACTATGGAAAGGAGCATACCAGAGGATGTGGGTACTGGATATCCCCACCGGTACCCCTTGTGTCTTGGGTCTCGACAGATTACAATTAATATTGTATATCATTCCTATATATGTGTCTGGTATCTGCATTTCTATTCTCTTTTTTAAGCATGGGTGGCATATCAGCTGTGAGAGCCTTATTTGCCTCACCACAGGAACATTATTAGCAAGGCCAAAGATATTGGGGGGGGGGGGGTAGGTCAAAAGTATTGGGGCTGCTATATTCTAAGACACCCTATGTATTTAACAGTACTGGTTTTTCTCCCTCTGCAAAATTCAGCTTCTTATTAGAGAGCAGTGGAAGAAGAGTCACTCTGGGGAAGATTATTATTATTATTATTAATTCTATTATCAATCATATATGTAATATCATTATTAACAGTATTATATTTTATAGGTGTAACACGTAAGAGTAAAAAAGTTAATTTTAACCCTATGATTAAAGCAAGACTAAGTAACGGTAATTCTCTAACTTCTAGTTCTTTTTGCTATATATGCGTAAAAAATATAATATTAATAAAATGTACTTTAAAAAAATATAAGTATTATTATTATTATTATTATTATTATTATTATTACTAAATTTGTATCTAATTATAAGAAGTTAATTCTTTAATAATTTAGTTTTACCTACACTGTTAAGTAAAATAATTATTGATTTATGAATTACTTTCAATTGAAATTACTAAATTTTTAAAGTGCACCTGAATCCCTGATACAATATTTTCAGCATCGATTCTACATGAAGTGAATAGTTGAATGGTAAAATGTTTCTTCATTTAAGTGTTGAGTCTTTAAGTTATACTTCCAATATGTTAGTTCCAATATGTTACTTCCAACAGGCTTCATTAAATATACAAACTTTAACAGGTTCATCATCATTATACTCATGGTTTCCACAATATTTACTGTAAATTTGGTGTGTCATAATGGCCAGTGTTTAGTATTACACAGGGGTGCATCCAGAGGAGGGGTGCAGGGGGTGCACACCCCACCCTGGAGCAAGTTTGCCCCCTATTTTGAAGATACCAAATACGAAATAATGTTTTCTTACTTTGACTCTGAGGGTTGCACCCCCCTTGGGCTGACTTTATGCCCTGGACCCCTCCCTGAACAAAATCCAGGATCCAGCCCTGTTACAAGTAAAACAAATATACTCAAAAGCCTGAGATGACGTCACAGTCGTTAACATATTGGAAGTATAAACCTTCATAAGCAATATTCAAATGAAGAAATATTTCATTTCACCATTCAACTATTTACTTCATGTAGAATCAATACTAAAAGTATTGTATCAGGGGTTAGGTTCACTTAAAATGTGATTTTAACCTTTAGGGTGTTGTATGAAATTTCTTACCTAAAATAATTTTGAATTGTTAATTGTTGTCATTCTCATCATCATCACCATTATCAACAACATCAACAACAACATCAACAACAACAACATCATTGTCAACCACAACAACATCACCATCATCATCACCATCACCAGCATCACCATCATCATCACCATCATCACCATCATCATCAACACCATCATCATCACATCATCATCACCATCATCATCATCATCACCATCATCGTCAACAACAAAAAATATCACCATCTGATGTTCTCTTATTCCAGACCACGTGTCATTCCCTAGAGTATCATTTCTTTGTTATGGATATGGATGCAACTCAAACAGGGAGGGGAGACTTAGGGAGGAGAAGCGTTAGAGAAGGGGGAGCCTTAGGGAGGGGGGGTATTAGGGAGGGGGAGTCTTAGGAGGAGGGAGCCTTAGGGAGGGAGGAGGGAGGAGGAGGAAAGAAGAATGAATCCCGAACCATGCAAGTAAAAATCCTGTGAATAAAATCCATTGAACCCATGAATTTATTATATCTCTTTCCAGCTTTCCTAGTTGTCGGAGTACCAACCAGAAAACGGCGGAAAGCCAGTTATTTGGTACAAACATTGCGAGAGCTCATCGAAGGACTAGACGATAATGAGAAGAATGAAGTGGTGATAGTTGTTCTTATTACAGATTTTGATCCCTATTCTATCCTAAGTGTTCAGAATGAAGTACTTAATGCCTTTTCAAAAGAGATTTCTTCTGGGTTACTGCAAGTCATCAGAGCACCCAAATCTTTCTACCCAAGTCTTGACAAGCTGCCACCGCTCTGGAGTGACAAACCAGACAGAATACGTTGGCGATCAAAGCAATGCCTCGATTATGCTTTTTTATTTAACTATTCCAAAGACTTGGGTCAATACTATCTCCAAGTTGAAGACGATGTTTCAACGGTGAAGGGCTACCTTAAAGAAATTAAGGGTTTTATCGTGGCCAATCAGAATCGTTCTTGGTCGATGCTGGAGTTTGGTTCTCGAGGCTTCATTGGCATGATGTATCGTGCCTCTGAGTTAGGTCACTTGGCTACTTTCGTAAAGATTTATTTTTGGGTTTTTCCTATTGATATTTTGTACCGACAATTCAACGACTTTCATCTTTACGGGAATCCTGATTGGTTGAAGTATCGGCCACCTCTCTTTTTACACGTGGGGGTATTTTCATCCCTCGATGGTCAAGTACGTAAGCTGGAAGACATTGAAACTAGCCATAGAATGTATAGAGATAGCAGCAACCCACCCGCCAAGGTTTCTAGCTCGATTCGTGAGCACACAAAGAACATTATTTCCGCCGTGTATAACACAAGCCACCATGGTACATTCTGGGGGAAAACTGTGAGAAAAGGTGACTTTATTCTTATTGAATTTAATTATCCGCTGCGAATTTCTAAGTTGATAGTCGAGGCTGGTGGAACCAATGCCCCTGAGGATTATTTTGGTGGATCTAGGGTTTTAGTAAGTCAGGGGAATGGCAAAGGCAAGTGCGAGGATTTTATCCTTTGGCAAGAATTTGGTGAAACAGGTCAAATTAAGCTTCAAAGTAACGATGATAGAGGAAAATTATGTCAGTGTTTGAGAATAGAAGTTACTAAAATAAGAAAGACCAAGAAGGGCAAACCTAGGTGGCTTGCGATACGGGAAATTGCTGTATGGGTACTATAATGACCTCTGTAGGCCTTACCCTCGCTTTTAATGAACGGCTTTTATGAGTGGATGAAAGTCTTTGAATCTCATTATCGAGTCCAAATGGTCTTCAAACAATGACCTACATGTGCTGTCCGGAAAAAAAAGAATTTTACTGAAAACTTGTGATTCAGTTGCCTCATGAATATTATTCTGCCCGAGACAGCAATTTTACCGTTTTCATTGAATGAATGGTGCGGAACGAAAGACTGGGAAGTCATTTCAATGTTACGCCATGTCATACTGTGTATGGCTGTAAGTCAAGATTATTGTCGAGCTCAGATGCCTCATACATCTCCGATTGATCTTCTAAATTTCTTTTACGAGGACTGTTAACGAAAAAACGTATACCTATGCTAGTTCTAGACTTCTCATTTTTGCTTAAACTTTTAAAGGGTTTTTTATCCTTATTTTTTATGACACCGCGGAAATACGTTGTCGATCACTTTATTATACTGGTCAGCGGGCTCTCGCGTAAAGCTACACTTTGGACGGCTAGTTTTGATTTTTTTTATCGACAAAAAAGCGAATTTCAAACAAGAAATAAATAATAATAAAACAATAAAATGTTTAAAACCTTTCAAAAGTCTCTTTATTTGTCATCAAACTTGAATATTCTCTTGCCATAAAGACGAAAAGGAAGTTTTTCCACAAAAATTTTTTCGATTGAGTTCACTTGCTGAACACTCGTGAGCGACGCTAAAATAGCATTTCTTTTACTACTTTTACTGCTCTACAGTGATAAAATCTTAAAACTTAGGCGTAATACTCAATACTTAGGCTTAATATTAAGTTAAGGGTGAGCTAAGTGCATTTAAGATAATATATGTATTGCACACAGAAAATGATGCTTGCACTCATAGTAAAAATATGGATTGAAGTCAAAATAAAAAAACTCGTAGTACAAGCTGACGAGAGCATTCGTCAAAACCATCATTCCTGCTACATAGCAAGCAGCAATGCTGTGCTTTTTTGCCAAAACAAGGCAGTCCTCGGAGAATTGTAGGGGAAATCTTAAAAAAATCAACAAAGACATACAAAGAAGTAGTCAAATATCTATAAGTGAATGCCTTTGCCAGCTTCATTATGATGAAATACGACGTCGTAACGATAAACGCTGTTCTTGTCCGTCCACTTGGGGTCATTCAAAATCACTGCACCCCCATCCTATTCCATCCAAGTACCTCAACCCTATGGACAAGGCTGGGCAACAATTAGAAGGATACATACCTGGTACAAGATGGTGCAACAAGTGTCACAAAAAGGCCCCTACAGTATTCATAGAGGGAAATAATAGTGATGACAACTTAGAAAACAAGTCAACAAAACGACAAAAATTAAGTATTACTTGACTAAATGTTGTTTTTTTTATTTTAAAAATAGTTATAATAAATGAATCATTTACCCCCAAAAAATAAATATGAAAATTACTTATCAGCTGTTGTGATAATACAGATTGAAGATGACAAGATTGACTGCAGTTCCAATCATGATAACAAAAGTTCAATTGGTGATACATTAAAACAAGTAAATATTATGCAAAGATATATTTTATAAACAGGTTTATTTTCATATTTTAAACAAGAGTGCATGATACATGCTAGAGTAGTACTCAAACAGTACTAAATAACATAGCAAGTGCTAATTAGTAAGGCACTACATATTAGCTTAATTTGTGCAATTTCATGTCTGAAAATGTTTGTATGTCATAATTAATGCACTTGTCTATTAATCTACAACCAAAATGAAATTATCATTTATTGAATATCAATTAAACTATTTTTCTCAAACTGATACTCCAGGAGGAAAACTATTGGAGGTTGAGCCATAGTAGCTATGGTCCAATTCTTCTAGGCGGAGATGGTGATGTGATGCTAGAGAAGCCAACATGGGAAAACATTCAGATGCAACTTAAGGGTTAGTTTGTGAAATTACGCCTTACTAAGAATAATTAATTCCTTCTCTAGGATACATACATAGTAAAACTTTGCAACATACCGTACAGTTTATAGTGATCAAATAGTACTGCTTGTTATTAGTTTAATAGTAACAATTATGTTGCACACTTTTAGCCATTGTACATAATAAATTATTTATTGTATGTTGTCTTGGCCCTGTCTTGTCACTAAAAATAATATTATAATGGCATATAGCACATTATAAAGATGAATAGCACATTTTATAAACAAAATAGATATTAATATATACAAATATTTCAATTAAAGTTGTCCATCTGGAATGGTTGATCTGAGACCGATAGGAATTGTGAGAGTTCATTAAATTTCAAATACATTAGTATTTCAGGTGTAAACATTAATAATCAAGTGTGATTATAATAGTGCATTTGCAGTTTAACGAGCTCCCAAAATTGCTATTTGTCTCAGATCAACCACCGGCTGGACAATATTAATTGAAATATTAATAAATCAACACAAAATTATATTTTTCAGAGCCCAGCTTTGAAAACAACTTGATGAAACTTAGTAGCTTAATAGATAAGCATCAAGATAGACAATCTTTGGTCAGTCATGACAACATGAAGTCTTTTGTCCAGCACCATGCCCCAACTCTTTACCATACCTTACTCAAAAGCATTTCCAATGAAAGGCAAGGATCCAAAAAAATTGCCATGCAAGAAAAGAGAATAACATCACTAATATGGCACTTACTATACTTCAGGTATTGTTTAGTAATAATTATGTTGATAACATTTTGCTCAAGTCAACTAAGTTATAATAGTCATGATTTATTACTTATTATGCAACAGAAACCAAAGACATGGAAATTTTCAGGATGAAAGTTCAATATTCTTGGATCTTCATGGTCTCACATCTACAGGAATGTCAGCAGGGATGACACTTGGCTTTGCAAGGAACCCTAAGACAACAACAAAGAAAAAACATGAAATATCACTCAGTCACACCAAAAATGTTGAAGACAGGTTTAAACAACTCATGGTGAAAAAGGTAGGCACTTTTTTGTCACTAAATTATACTGAGTACAAACACTAATGTTAGAACATTTATTGCAATGAATTAGTACAAATGGATCTAAATTATGATATTTTATTGTTTTTGTATTGCCTAATTTAATATCACTACATTTAGCAGTAGAAATCGCAAAGTTGTACACACTTTTAGTGTTTGTAGTAACTCACAGTTTGTTTGTTTTGTATTTTCTATGTTAATGAATTTTTCCCTACATTTCCAGTCAAATACTACAATTATTAAAACTGTTAAATTGTACAGATATATCTTTACTCATCTACCATACTTTTTGTTCAAGGGATCTTTTCTTATACTGATGATAGATGATTTTCATAACATCAACACTATACAAACACCTCAAGGGAGACAACTCTCAAATGCCGTACACATGGCTACTCTACTAATTGATATACAAAATGAAGAACCGGTAGAACGCCAAGCTAATAACCATAGAGAAGTAATAATTACAGCGAATGGAAGGGAGCCACAAGTATGCAAAGGTGGCATATGCAGTGATGCTGTCATTCAAGAAATTTCTAACTTTTGGTACCAGTACTGTGTATATTCATTTTTAGAGAATGCACCTGCCCACTACAGGAATATGAACCCACGTATACTTCAAACATCATTAAAAGAGATAAGGTATCAGCATAATCTCTACATGTTATTAAATCCTTAGTAGCGTGTGCCTTGAAAACAATTATCAATTGAATGTTGTAATAAGATTTTTCTGTGCATCCCTACACAAACAGAGGCCACCCTAGCAAAAAATTTCCAATTACAATTTTATAATTTTTTGTTTAATTATAAGTATTCAATTAACCAAAAACTTGAGTGTGCATGAGTTTAAATTAATAAGAGATAATTTATAATAGTGAACTACAATTTTGTTGCACTCAAATTGTCACAAAGTTAATAAAAAAATTGTGGAAAATTTGTTAAAAGTGGCCTCAGTTGTTTTAAACGCACTGTAGTAATCATGTAATGATAGCAAACAAAGTGAAATATAATTGTAAAATATTATCAAGAAAAATAGTTATTCTTATCTTATCCAAATGTTTATGTTCTGATCTATTTTCAGAGTATATGAGAGAGAAGTAATGGATCAAGAGTTACAGACACTAAAATCCACTGTACTAATTGATGAAATTGAGCAAGATCTACATAGCAAGCAAAACTACAAAGAAACTCACCAATACATATTTCAAGCTCTACCCTCACTGTCCAGATTCTTGGAAATCAATGTTCTACCAGTTGCTGGTGATTGGCCAACGTGGTATTTCCATAAAAAAATTGTTTGCCATGACCTTGAAGCAGATTCTTTGATTCCAGAACTAGGACAGTTTCATGTCTATTTAAATGGCACTGAAAATGTAGTTATAAGATACCATACTGTCTTCAGCGAGATGTATAAGGCAGTGTTTGGCCTACGCAAAGTGTTGCCTCAAAAGCCAAAGCCAGACAAAGTGACCTTGTGTATTACACTGGCATTTGCAGGGTGGCTCCAGGTTCGAGATAATGTTATAGCTGCATTTGGCCAATGCAAAGATGTTGAGTTTGCCTGTCTGTACCACCTCTTTGATGAATTAGTGCCACTAACCTTTATGCACTACCCTGTGGTTGTGAGAGGAGGAAATTTCCAGCAACTCGAATTAGCAATGAAGCGTCTATCACTCATGTTTATAGGCATGGACAGACATCACTACAACAAAGCCTCGCTGTCCTGGATAAGTGACACCAATTACCAAAGGGAGACCTTTCCTAGTTACTTCAACTCGAAGCAGCATTTATGCCCAGTCCTCACTGAGAAGAAAGTAGAAATATTCCACTCCAAGATCAGAAGTAGAATCAACAAAAACGACAAAGCACCTAAGATTCAGGAAACTGCTCGTCTATTGGCAAGGTCAAACTTGGATGACAACTTCTTTGAACAAGATTATGTTAACGGATATAGACGTGGTATCAGCGACCAGAATTTGCTTCTTTTAACTGGTAATAAAACACTTGTTTTCTTTATATCAATTGCATATTTTAACAAATTGTTTTTTCAGGTCTAGCAGCTGAAAGCGTTCTTGAAATGTTTGAGCGAGTGGCGTCGAACCTTGGCCAGTCTGTTAAGTTACCAAGACCATTAAACCGTGCTGGGAAACCATATGGTAAAGCTTCATACAGCTTGGCAAGTTTTGAAAAGAACTTCACTACAAAGAGCCTCCCTCTTGGGTACAAATGGCCAGGATTTGAACCAAACCCCCTCCTCGACTGTGATTCCCCAATATGTCAATCACCATCCAAATCTGAGATTAAACGGCTGACATGTGGACATACATTCCACTACGTGTGCATGGATAATAATGGTTGTACTGTATGTCTCCCTAACCTCATCAAAGATATTAAGAAGCTATCACAAGTGTGGAACCAGCGCCTGATGAAAGATGATGGCAGTGATGATGATAGTGATAATGATGAAGATAACAACGATGATGATCCTGATGATGATGACAGCACACCATTGAAACCTGGGGAAAACACAAAAAATTATGATTATTTCGATTCTAAACTATTCAAAGATTATGTTGTAAATAGAACACAAAAAATGAAAGAATTTGTAACAAAATCAAATAGCACTCATAACCTCCATGAGTTATAAATTATTTTCTATATTCCAGTAGAAAGTTTGCACCAATTAATCAAACACTAAAAAGATAGATTCTAAGCAATATTAAACGCTTTTCGTGTTTGTAACTTTTCGTGGTTTAAGTGTAATCATTCTCATTAAAAAAAAATACAAACTGTATATATGTATATAAAGATCCAGAATAAGAAACATTTTACTGATGAAAACAATTATCAAATGTACATAATATTTATTAGGTATGGCGCATATTTATTATATTACGGAAATCAATGTTTGCTTGTAAATAAAGTCTATATCAATCACTGGTTTCAGAAAAAAATGTATCTCGTTTATACTGCAAACTGTTCATGCTAAAAGTTTTAGAAATCGTGCAGCAAGTAGACTTGTAAGACACATACTGTAATACTATTGAACTCACCTCAACAACTGCCCGGGGAACAAAACAGTCGGCTCCGTGAAAAGTCTTCAAGAAATCACGCATTTTGAGTATAAAGCTAGTAAATCTTTATGTAAAATAATACCAATATAGTTCCTTTCGGTTGGACAATAAATTTCTTTCAGAATAGCTTTCATTCTACCAAGTAAATTAAGTTGAAACTACAAAATTCGACATGCAATTCTAAAATGGCCGACTCAAGCCGAATCGAGCGAAAATGATGAATCCGCTGACCAAAAAAATGACGTCACGAAACGTATTTCCGCGGTGTCATTTTTTATTTATTTTAAAAGTTTATTTTAAAATGTTTTTTCGTCTGCGGACGCATCGCCAAAGCAAAACGGGAAGCCTTTTATGAGCGTTGCTATGCAACTGAACTACCAATCATTTTCTAGTAATTCGGCCCCGGATTAAGGAAAAAAATCCCTCCTTCATTAGCCAATCAGCATCAAGTAGTTTTGCCCTGCATATGGTTAGTGTATTTAACTTATTCACTGCTTTTTTGCCAGCCAGTTCAAAGTTTAAGAATCGTTTTCAGTGCACAAGCGATTTTATCCCGAATTTTTCACCTTATTTTGTTAAATAAAAAAACAAAAGAAGGTTTAAACTTAAGGAGGTGAGAAATTCGGGATCAAATCAATGCGCACTAAAAACGATTCTTAAACTGTGAACTGGCTTATTCTCGACTTTGAGGGGCACATTCCAAACACATTCCATAAATACAATAGCTTGTTATCCCTCAATACACATTGAACCATTGTGTTTATGCAAAGTGCCCTTCAAATTTGATACAAATGAGCCAATTCAAATGCTTTATGGGTCGTAAGAAAACAGGTTATAGATAGTCCACTCTCAGAATTATACTGAAAACGACACCAAAATGGAAAACACAAAAGAAAGCTCAAGAAAGCTTAAGTTTTATTCCAAATGCGCGCGCGCAGGGGAAGAAGAGTATGTATCTCGTATTTATAGTTTTATGGAATATTTATATTTTATAGCACATCCCGAGATATGCTTCGCTTGTCAAGCACAAAGGTTTCAGTACGAGGCTATGTACTAAATTAAATTTATTCTTTTCTTCTGTCACGAATCACTGAGCATTTAGCACCAAGTCTCACATTGAAAGATGGCCCTGAAAGGAAGGGGGGTCCTAATCCCATTTACCAGCCCAAGATTTTGCAAAATCCCAGTCCCAGTCATGCAAAATCTCAGTCCGAGTTATAGAGTTTGAGTTCAGAGGTTTTGCAAAATCCTAATCCCAGTAATGGCTAAATCCCAGCCCCACGGTGCATGGATTCCTATTAAAGGCGAATCCCAGCTCCCATTTTACCCCTTCAGGACCCTCTTGAAACCTTTGTGCGTGACAAACGAAGCATATCTCGGAAGTTAGTGGGCTATTGGCCATTTGAACTAACAGGTCACATGACCGTATCCCCATTTTGAGGTCATCAAAATAAACATCAGAAATGAAAACAGTTTTTTGCACGTTCGTTACCTGTTAGTCCAAATGGTCTATCGAGGCCGCTGAATGTGAATAGTTTATTTAATAGCTTTATTTAACTAGATTAACATACAGTAATGGTAAACTTAAACCGTTCAGCGTTTTTAAAAAATAAATCGAAATAAAAAATACGAAGATCACGAATCAGATCTAGCCTGCTGATTTTTGACCTGTGAAAAAAAGCCGAGAACCTGGGTGGCCCGGGCGAAGAGGAAGAGGCGTGAGGTACTCCCATATATATACTATACAGGTATGTGCCGCTGGATAGGTGTGGTTTTTGAGTTCTGAATCGTTAATTAGCCGATCCGAAGTGGAGGAAAATACTGGGTCAAGTTGGCATTACAGTGCATTATGGGATAAAATAGGATGCCATCTTGGAACTGATATGTCCCCTAAAACAGTCCCACAATTCACTGTAAATGTCTTAGATAGGGCCAGGGTTTTGGAAGGGGACACCAATATCTGATTCAGAATCCAGTCTAATTTTAAAAGTACCACCCCCGGGGGAATCTGGGGGAGAATTTTCTTTGAATCAAGTAAAATAACTAACTCGATCTGCTCACAAAGTTCAAGGGAGGTCCAGGAAATGCCTGAGAAATGAATGCTTTACAGTCCATATACCTTTTTTTCAAAATCGCAAAAATTGTGTTATGATCTTTTAAAAACAAATGACTATGATAAATTCTAACGTGCCAAAACAAAAGATAAAAAAGGGGTTACGTAACTCAGGATTAATAGCAAGTCTCAAGAGAACACTATTTAAGAGCAAATTTTGCATATACATTCAATGAGTCGCACAGTTACTTCGGATAAACCCCAAGCAGTATTAATTTTCAAGAACGAATAATGACAGAATTGTAAGTATTCTATTTCACGATATCTTTAGGTTTGTAATATCCTCAAGGATAATGACTCATACTTTTGTAATTTCACTTTAGTCTGACTGCTGTTAATAAACTCATATTTCATATTTCGAGTGAAGTTCGAAACAATTATCTAGAAAGGGGGGTGTGGGACCGACCGACTCGCTTGGACTTTAACCCCTATAACTGCGCATGTGTGAGTAGTAAACCAACAAAATGGCGGACGAAAAAAAGGAGTTGCAGAAATTGAAATTTGATGATGTAAAGGAGTACAATAAATCCGGAAAATGCTGGATTGTTATCCACGACCATGTTTACGATGTATCAAAATTTCTAGACGAGGTAAATTTACTGTGTTTTAGGCTTATGTTGTATTTTTTCGCTGAGTCATGAGGTGAGGTGAATTCGAAGTCACCTATTGTGTAATGTGTGGTCAAATCTGACCTGTTTTCCTGCGAATATCTCTTGCTTTCTAAACAATTACCTCTTAGTAAAGATGTATAACTGCATCTGTACTTGGATTACTTGTTATTACTCGAATGTTTTTCACTCATTTAGACGATTACATTAGCTTACAATATAAGTTAAACTTATTTCAAAATATATGAGATTAACTGTACAATCGGCATCCTTCAGAACCACTAACGAATCGAGACTAGTTATTTTATATTATTACTCATGAATCTTGCTCATGAATTGGGAAGCACTATAGTATACTCCATGGCTCAAAATAACGACCAGTCAACGGTCGATGTCCGGCCAAATTTGGTACTTGACCGGTCAAATACACTTCTGAATGGACATGGCCGGTCATATTTGAAAATTCTTTATTTGGTAACACAGGTTAATTTTCTGGCAGCCAAGGGCTGATGTGGACCTGCAAAGTGTATTAAAATCAGCAGTAACATTTAGGTCACCAATGATTGTAGTCTCCTTTGCAGCTGTTCTTAGTGTCAGTCTCAAAATCCCTCCCCACTAATGGCTGCTTACTGCAGCCAGGCATTCCATTCCAATTTTTTGATTTGAGCCAATCAGGAGACAGGCCCATGATGTGCCATCCTGTTGATTTCAAGCAAAATATAATAAACAATGAGCCTCCGGCTTTTTCCTAACATTCAAAACAATGAATGAAACTTCTTTGGTTTTTTATCTGGCACGCTTCAATTCTCGATTTTCGAACTAGATCCGTGATTGGATACGCCATTGGAATGGAATGTCTGGCTGCAGTAAGCAGCTGTTAGTGGGGAGGGATTTTGAGGCCGACACTAAAAACGGCTGCAAAGGGGACTACAATGATTGCAATTAATAATGATTTTAGCAAAATGTTATACATGTAATCTTAAATAATGAGGGTATCAAAAGCATGTATTTGCAGAACTTTCCACAGTTAGAATTATTAATGTAATGAAAATTACTATTTGTTAGTTATTAATCATTTTTGACTGTCAAAAAATTGGCAATGATCAGTGAAAAATGTGTTTGGCCGGACATCTTGACTGAGGTATGACTGGCCATTATTTTGAGCCCTGACACTCTAACATAAGGAGCAAAAAATTTCAACACCTATGACTTGAGAGGTTCCCTGGACTGGCAGAGTCTCCCATTTTCTCTTCCAGGATTCGTCTACAAGGGAGACTCTGCTAGCAGGGAACTTGAGAGGAAACCCTTGAGAGAGATCATTACATAATAATAATCGTAAATAGCCAATGTCACACAAGTGAATAATTATAAAAGGGTCCTCTAGAAAAAAAGGGAAAAACTGACATGATACAAAATATAGATAAATGAAAACTACAAAAGTATATTTTCTTATTCACAGCATCCAGGAGGTGAAGAGGTTCTTTTAGAACAAGCAGGTAAGAGAATTGGAACAACTTGTATCAGGGAATATAGATGACTTTCATAAATGGCCGCCACTAATTATCATGATATTTAAAATTCATGTTTTAAGAAAAAGAAAGTTCTTTTAGGGTTGAAAATATTTCCTGTGTGAACCCTTTAGTTTTGGGGGTTCTGACTCAAAAGGGAGTTATGAAACACGACTGCTCAAATGACGTTTGTCACAATATACCCACACTAACGACCTTACTCGCCATTAGAGTCTCCTGTAGCTCAGTGGTAGAGTGTCCGACTAGTATACGGAGGGTAAATGTGGGTTCAATTCCCATCTGGGGCTCAGAATTTTTTTCTGAGCACATTTTACAGTATGGTACGATCATATACACATTTTAAATTAAGTATGTTGTACATGTGTGTCGTATGTTGTATATCATAATTTATTTAGAAGAAACGTTTGATCCTTGCAAACATGACTGCTGTTCATTGATAGGTGGAGACGCAACTGAAAGCTTTGAAGATGTTGGGCATTCGTCCGACGCTAGGGATTTAATGAAGGATTACTTAATAGGAGAATTAGTTGAGGTAATGATCTTTGAAACAGCCAGTTTGATGGGAATGCTTCAGGGTTGTCTGAAATGATTCCATTTCAGACCAGATGACCATTTCCTTGAGCATCGTATAAGCAATAGACCCATTCAGCTTGGCTCAGTGTTGTCCCATTTCAGACCACATGACCATTTCCTTGAGCATTGTATAAGCAATAAACCCATTCAGCTTGGCTCAGTGTTGTCCCATTTCAGACCACATGACCATTCCCTTGAGTATTGTATAAGCAATAGACCCATTCTGCTTGGCTCAGTGTTGTCCCATTTCAGACCACATGACCATTCCCTTGAGTATTGTATAAGCAATAGACCCATTCCGCTTGGCTCAGTGTTGTCCCATTTCAGACCACATGACCATTCCCTTGAGCATTGTATAAGCAATAGACCCATTCAACTTTTCTCATAAAGTAACTTAATTTCTTTAAATAATTTAGGAGGATAAAAAAGATAAGATACCGGTAAGAGTTTAAGCCTTAAAGTAATGTGCTTAGAACTACTGTATATTATTAATAATGAATAGAATAATTATTACTTTTCCGTCTTTTAGTATTATTGATTCATTTTATGTATCAAACTTATAAATATTTCTTATTTTCTTACACTTTATAATTATTTAATAACACAGACTAAGGAACCAAAGTATGGTGAAGAAACGAAAAAAGAAGATGGTTCATCATGGTACGTATAATTATAATATGCTCATAAAAGAACTATATCAGTTTTATGTATTGTGGGACTGTTCTAGGGGAGGAAATAGACAGCATCTTGGAAATGTCACCTAAAACAGTCCCACAATGTACATTAATTATTATACATACATTTTACTGAGTATATATCAATTCTGATTGATAGAGAGCCCTCAGCCAATCCCTAGCTGATATTGTGTAAACTCGACAGGATAAGATTTTTAATCCATTATCTGTAGGTTTTACCTACAGATAATACATTTATTATGTCTAGTTCACTCAACGTTACATTGGAAATAGAAATATGTTTTCTATTCACTGAATATGGCAAATAGAATCCCTTGATCCACAAGTCTCATTGTGTTCAAAGAAAATGCTCAATTCCAAACTGATTTATATGATCGAGTCTTTTCACACATTTTAAAACAATAGAATTTTTTAGAAATTTAGTCAATGTAAGCCCTGGCTTCTTTACACGAGTAAGTTAAATTCCTTTTCTTATGGAGTTATAAGGATATGTTTGTTCAAACTAAGTGTAACGAATCAAAACAGAAACAGGAAAGCAAAGAGGGCCGTGAACCACAGACTTGCCAATTACAGTAATCTGATCCTCACCCAAATAGCTGTACCGGTATGCCATATTTACTCGATTGTGTGCCGCAGCACAGTGCTCAACACTAACATACATCTACAAGTCTCAGACTAGTGAAGGTTTGCAGTGGACTAGCTGGGAAAAAGACCTTGGGACTAGTGCTTATCCACAGTGACTAGCCCAAGGACTAGCACCTAAAAAAGTTGTTCATCCCTGACGGCACTCTTTAAAATTATAGTGTTTCAGTGGTGGCACTTACTCAGGCACAGCATTCTTTAAAAATCATAACATTTGTAAATAACAAGATAATTTTAACAGCAATTTAAAAATATACATGTTTTACTGTCAATCACTGTTTCCGTCTGATGATGCTTTGATTAAGCATGTCTTTTTCAAAGGCAGCACTCTTTAATATTTTTGCTCTCATATGCGGCACTTAATTTTGGGTGGAGCTTAATCAAGTAAATGCAGTATTTTTAATAATGTTAGCTTCTCTGACTTCTCTACTTCTTGTAGTTCCATTTTTTGTTAAAAAGCTTTAAAAAGTACAGTGTACTCAAAATTAGAATAGACATGCATGAACCCTTTTACACCAGAAAATTTATACCATTTTCAAATATAAATTATTTACCCATTGGTATTCCAGCACATTACTGTGACTATTGGCACCCCATCCATAACTTATATTGAAACAGGTAGGGAAGTACAGTAAATACTTTTAAAAAAGCAAAGCCATGAATTCATAAATCAAGGATAGAGTATACCGTTCCTTAATTCAAGGGTTTTTCTCCAGGTTCTCCAGTTTTCCAAACTCTGCAAAACCCACCACACTAAATTCCAATTCAATCTGTGAGTTAGCCGTGCCCTGACTTAGATCAGCCCAGAGGTTGTTTCAGGGTTCAATGTGTGAGTTAGCCATGCCCTGACTTAGATCAGCCCAGAGATTGTTTCAGGGTTCTATCTAAGTTAGCCCTTACCTGACTTCGATCAACCCGGAAGTTTCAGGGTTTGATCTGTGAGTTAGCCATGCCCTGACTTAGATCAGCCCACAGGTTATTTCAGGGTTCAATCTATGAGTTAGCCATGCCCTGACTTAGATCAGCCCAGAGGTTGTTTCAGGGTTCAATCTGTGAGTTAGCCATGCCCTGACTTAGATCAGCTTAGAGGTTGTTTCAGGGTTCGATCTGTGAGTTAGCCATGCCCTGACTTTGATCAGCCCAGAGGTTGTTTCAGGGTTAAATCTATAAGTTAGCCATGCCCTGACTTTGATTCAGTGATTTTAATTATAATAAATTCATAGATTTATTGAAAAGCAAATGTTCTGTTTCCTTTGCAGGGTATCAATTCTCCTGCCTGCTGCCATCATGGCAACCATTGCTATCATTGTCTACAAGGTCATTATGTGAAGATGCCAACCCACATATTTCCAGAAGAAATGTTTCTTAGCTTTCTGTTCTATGCATGCAAAACTTTGTGTTATAAACTTTTTCATTCCTCTGCCTGATTCTTAGAATTAAAGACAACAAAATTCTATTATTAAATGGGTTTTCTTTAGTCTTTTATATATTGAAGAATTAGAAAATGTGTGCTCATGCTTCGTGCAATTATAAAGTATTTGGTGGCTGGCAGAACACAAAAGATGTGTTAGGAGAAGCACAAAATGTAGCAGAGTGTTCTCAAAGTTTCCTTCCAATCCCCAAGTAATTATCTATAACATGCTTTGTGCATTTATAAAGTATATGGGGACTGGCAGAACACAAGAGATGGGTTAGGAGAAGCACAAAATGTAGCAGAGTGTTCTCAGTTGGGTAATATTTGGAAAATACAACAAATGATTTTGCTGAGCCCCCTCCCCCCCATACAGTAATAAATGAAAGCCCCTTCACGCCTACTTGATTTTTAGAGGGTCATATGACCTAACTTGTAAGTGTAAGTGGCAAACTGAAAAGTACCCAGAAAGAAAGAAAAAAAAACCTTAAAACCTTTAAAAAACATACACCCGGCCCCCAAAAATGACCAGTCTCTAAGAGATGCATGACAGCTTAACACCTCACTAGTACGAATCAATTTACATGATTGCAGCTTTGGGTACCAGTTATTACTATCAAAACAGGTAGAGTTTCAATGACACCGTTGAAATTTCAAGCCAGTAAAGATGGTTTTTCAACCACATGACAGTCTAAAAAATATTTTAAACACCAACATTTTAGTCTACATTCCTTTCTCTGCTCGTCGGCATCCTTTGAATAATTGTGGGGAAGTAAATTATCCCAAGGGCACCGACGCCTGGAGAAAGGAATGTAGACTAAAATGTTGGTGTTTACGATATTTTTTAGACCATCATGTGATCGAAAAACCATCCTTACAGGCTTGAAATTTCAAAGACGTAGTTGAAACTCTACCTGTTTTGATAGTATTTACAGGGAGGGGGGCTGGTGGTGCATTTTGATTCCCACTTGCTCACATTTTTGTGACCCCTCCCCCTAAAGTACTCTTTGTCTCTCTTAGACCCTTCCTTGTTGGAGCATAAAAAATGTTGTCCCCCCTCTATTTTAACCAACCCCCTCCCCCCTAAATGACGATTAATATGACTGGTCTGTTTGAGAAGCTTCCAGGGTTAGACAATTATTTTCTATCGAGAAAAAGAATGACAAACATATTTTAACCTCTACTCTGTACTAGCTGACTCCCATCTTTACTAAAATCTATATTTAATGGCTGAATGAGGTATTCTTCTTCATGAAACTTTCAAGTCTCCTCGACATACAAACAATAATAGATATTCTATTTCATTATTTGCCATTGCATGCAATGCATATTTGAGTGAATTGTTTTTTGATTACGAGAATAAGTTTTTCCTGTGTATTTTCTTAATGTAAGCTTACTTGTATTTGTGTATACTGTATACAAGCTTTGACGAACATCATAAATTAATCATTAGCGTTTAGAAAACAATGTCTATGCCCTCTAAAGGTCAACTATATAATTTCACGCTTTATATTAAAACATTTTCACTAAAAAGTCTTCCAAAAATTCAACAGAAATCGAGGAGTCGTCCTTTCAACTTGTTTTCAAATAAGCTCTTGCAACTTTACAAGAAACTGAAAATATATATTTCCACTTATTTTTTCATGTATTTTAGGGAATATGACGCCCATGATGTTTTTTTGGACTATACCCAAGAGTGAGGTGCCAAAAGCTTTGTTTTTACGCAGATGAACTCGTCAAATATTGCCTGAAAACTAAAAAAACTCTTGAACACCTTCCCAGCTGAACTGAATTAAAGACTCCCAAATGTCACGCATTCCAAAAAAAAAATCGAAAAGCTACACATGTTGATCGGATACAAAGAAATACTCGTAAAATCACAAAATTCCAAATAAACTGAAAAGTTAGAATTATTTTTAGAAAATTCTAGTACGACCTTTTCATTCCAGGTTTTCTTTGCGTATCTGGAAAACGTACGCGGCAAATAACAAACAATTTGATTGGTCAATAAATATAATGCCTGTGGGTTTGTGAGGGGCGGGTGTCATTTTAAACCAATCAGCATTGAGCTTAGAAATGAATAAACCATGAGATGAAGTTAAATTACTCCAACTCACTACGTCGATGGTTGAAACGGAATTTGGCGGCCAAAAATATTACTTTTTGAAGCATATCCACAAGAAAAACCATCAGGGAGGAATAAAGGTACGCAACTGAAGGGGATTGACATATTTTTTTATTCGTTTGGACGAAGAGTTCTTAAGTAATCGTCAAAACGTGGCAATGTTTGCTCAAAAACAAAATGAATATTCTAATGAAGTCGTATACGTCGTATGATCACAGCTATATCTGGAAGAATAACTCTCTAAACAAGTGCAATTTCTTCATATTTTCAAAGCATTATAGGTTAAGATTGTATTGTCATGTAATATTTTAATATCTTCGAGTAGAACAAATTTTACGCCGACGCGAATAGCTTACAAATTCTTGCCGGTCCGTAAACACATTAAAGTTAGTTGCTGGCATGACGAAATACATGCACGTAAGGCATGAGTCGATAGTAATATTTTAGTTTTTATATTTTTTTGTGATATATTTAAAAAATAAATATTTGAAGTTTTAGTTTTGCTATCTCTTAAAAAATAAGAATTTTCGGTTTTTGTTTCACTTTTTTTTACGGTGTCACAGATTTGGAATTTAATTTCCTAGTTTGTGGCCGGTCAACGATATACTGAAGAACTCATAAATCATAATAAGCTTATACATATCTATAGTTTTTTAGCGAAAAGGTTGTCTAAATATTACATAACAGTATGAGATTATATTTGAGGACATTTTTTGGGAGGTCAATTGATTTTTTGAGTCCATTATACTGGACAGTTTTTATTAAAAAAAATTGGTAAGACTTATGTAGTATTACCCAACATGCTCCGTCTCGTTGCACGTGTATCTACCAAGATTTCTACTCTTTTTGTATTCGAACACTGAAATTTTATTCATATACCCTTTGTTTTTAACAAACCAAGCGTATCGTTCGATCGAATGATTATTCGCTCTGGCCATCGAACGATTCTTGCATCACCTTGTTTTATCTTCGAGTCTCAAAACAAATATTTAAGCGTAAACATTGCAAATGTTGAAGTACCGTATCCTACTCACAGCTCGAACTGTAGGCCTAAGTTTCAAGCCCATAGTTGTCCGGTATGCTCTTATTATTGCATTGAAGAGCAGTAAGCTTATCGTTGTATATATTGTTACTTCTTAGTGATTTTTGAAAGATTGGGATTTTGTCTAACTTGAGAGCAACTACATGCATGTATCTCTAATAAAGGGCTCAGCTGTTCAACTTGCCCGCAGAGTTTAGAGGCATTTGGGGCTTTGCATGAGCAAAAGTTGATAAAACTTGGATCCCATGCATTAACGTAAAAATCATACATTTTTTATTATGCAAAAAAGGGACCATAAATTATGCATGCATGCATATCCATAATTGACCTTTTGCACTAGCCTACAGGTCATGTAACAGTGCAGACACACTAACAGGGACCACTAGACAGAGATTGAACTGATTTACCATATTAGCCGATCAGATCATCACTTATCACATTAATTAGGTAGACACGGACAGCAGAAACACAAAACAGCAACAAAAATTAAATGAGTGTACTTTCTGTCAAAAATGTGGTTGTGAAAAGTCTACTGATCCCAAGTTGGTATAGGAAATATTTTCTGTGCTCTGCCTTCAAAGAATCCCGAATTTCAAATATGATAATATAGTAAATCCTAGACCAAAACTTTGTAAAAATACCAGTTTCGAATTCTTAAGTCTGATTCGCCCAGACAGCTTTTTGTTGGAATGTCATTGTTTTTAGGTGTTATCTGATTGTTAGTGTGTCTGCACTCTAAATGTCCTAGCTACCCCCACCCTTAAAACAAAAAGTTTTACTGTCAAAATGAACCCCACAAATGGAAAGAGAGCTCCTTTCTAAACTATTTACACCCTTAGGGAAGCATTGGTAGTGTAGCAGTGACAATAGGACCTGGGTTTGGAGTCATATGTGAGTAGAGTTGCTCAAGTGTTTATTTTCTCCTGTGCTTCAAGGGTTTTTCTCTGGTAATTTTCCCCTCTGCAAAGATCAACTTCTAAATTCCAATTGGAATTTCAGTTGTTGAATAATAATGATAATAATAATAATTAATAATAATAATAATACATTTTATATAGCACTTAACTATCCATGACAATGATCGGAGTGCTTAGAAATGCTTTTAAATCTCCCAACGCTTTCTGAACGGCACGAATCACTTTGCCGTGGTTTTTATAAATCAATGTTGACAAAAGGAGACAAAATGAACGATCTTCTGCCAAAGAAAGTCCAACGGAAGTATTCAACAAGATTTCCCAGAACATTCCCCATTATCAAATGCGACAATAAACGTTTTCAAACTAGTTTCATGCCCTATGCAGTAAGAAAGTGGGATGCTGATCCATAGGTGGAATGTTGTACATATGCACTTTTGACTTTTTTATATTTTTATATTGACCTTTTTATATATGTATATTAATATTATCTCTTAGTTTTCCTTTTATATCATTGTAAACTTGAGTTTTTCAATTTGTAAATTGCCATTCAAGTACCTTAATAAACTTATTATTATTATTATTAAATTTAGAAAAATAGAAATTATTGTTGAATAATAATAATAATGATAATAATAATAGTGATAATAATAATAATAATAATACATTTTATGTAGCACTATACTATCCATGAAAATGATCAGAGTGCTTAGAAATTAAATAACAAAATAGTAATATAATATTATATGTATATGTATATATATATGAAGACCAGGGTTCATGCTACTCCTTAATTAAACTCCTTGAAAACTCCTTGAATTTATTTTTCGTTTTCAAGGGCACTTGAAAAGCCCTTGAATTTTAGAAGATCACCTCAAACTCTTTAAAAATTCTTTCAATGTTGCGTCTTTTAAAGTTATAAAGGTTTATACTTCCGATATGCTAATGACTTTGACGTCATAATGGGATTATCTGTGTATTTATTTGCTTGTAACACTAAACACTGGTCATTGTGAGACACCAAATTTGCAATAAACATTGTAGAAAGCATGAGTTACAATTTGTATATTTAATGAAGACCTTACATGACGTAACCATTATTAACCTATTGGAAGTATAAATCCTTAAAACTTAATTAAAGACCCATAATTATAAGAAGAAACATTTCACCATTCAACTATGTACTGTTTAATAAACGAGTAGGAGTGTTTTATCAGGTTTAAAACCATGAGGCGTAGTGGAGTGGTTTAGACCTTATGGTTTAGACCTGATAAAACATGAACTACGAGTTTATTGAACTACTTATGAAACGTCTAGGTGTATACATTCATGTTCTACTAAAATTTTAAAGATAAAATTGAATTTGGCTGAGAAAATTGGAGTTAAAGTTTATGCAAATCAGGACGATTTTGAATATTTAATAAAATATCAAAATATTTACGCAATAATGAAAAAAATTCATATCTCTTGTTTGGTAAAGAATTAAGATTTAGCATTTAGCCAGAGGGAAGTGTATATGTGTAAGGAAAGGTCTTTTCTATAGTATTTTTATGTTATTTCGTTTTTTCCAAGTATCGATTAGGCCACCGCCATCTTTCAACATATGAAAATTACGGCTTTAGAGTATTTCTGCGAATTACTCAAAATGTGCTTTTTTTTGTTTGTGTTGTCTTTTTTGTTTACGTTGTGCTTTTTTTGTTTGCGTTGTGCTTTTTTTTTTTTTGCGTTGTGCTTTTTTTTTTGTGTTGACCCTTCTGGGCCACTGTAAGTTATGTCCTTTACTAGGTGTGGACACCAAACGGGTGACGCATATTCAAATAATAATAATAGTAATAATAATAATAATAATACATTTTTATATAGTACTACTATACTATATCCATGACAATGATCAGAGTGCTTAGAAATGCTTTTAAATTTAGAAAAATAGAAACTATCTTAAAATTCAATAACAAAATAGTAATATAATATTATATGTATATGATATATATATGAAGACCAGGGTTCGTGCTATTCCTTAAACTCCTTGAAAACTCCTTGAATTTATTTTTTGTTTTCAAGGGCACTTGAAAAGCCCTTGAATTTTAGAAGATCACCTCAAACTGACTAGCTAGCTTACAGTCAAACTAAGAAAACCGTGAACACCTAAAATATGTCTGGAATGTTTATGTGTTTGATCACAGCGCTGTCACGCAAAGTATTTTCCCGTTTTAATGTTTCAAAATTCATATTTTAGTTTTATTGTCGTGAAATTAGAAATTTCTATTCGAGACAGACGGATACACGAGAGAAGGATTCAATACAAACTCTTTTCATGGTGGTGGGAAATATCTTTTTTACATGTAACGGTCTAAATAAACATTCCAGACATATTTTAGGTGTTATGGTTTTCTTAATCTGACTGTAAAAACTCCTTGAATTTTGAAAATGCCACTGCTAAATTCTGTTTATTTATTGATTTATTGATTTTATTTTATTTTATTTTATTTATATAAACTAAATTAAACTTCAAATTGCTTACTATCAATAGACGTCACTTCCAGTAGTATCTGCGTTCTCACTGGCTTGGAGAATGTTGATCGAAGGTTGTCTGTATATTATATCTTGTTTTCTGGTTTCATGTTGTACAAATAGTCAGATGGAATACTTTGAGGAGTTATTTTGACATGATTTGATTTAAGAATCACTAGTTGCCCCCCAGTCAACCATTGGTTGCCCCCCAGTCAAATCCAAAAAAGTCATGTGATTGATAGTAAGCAATTCATAAGATGGCTCTGTGTTCTAATTTCTTGATTATAGACAAATACCTTGATGGTAAATTAAAGTAAAGAATACGCAGTTTCAACAATCAGGGCCGTAGCAACTTGAAAAACTGGGGTGGGGGGGGGGGGGGGGGCACAAGGTCACTTCTTAACACATGACTACAAAAAAATGAAAATTAAATTCCATGGTTGCTTTACTTTTCTGGGGAAAACTGGGAGGGGGGGGGGGCTGACAATACAAACACTTTGAAATTCCATGGACCTTCACAGGAACACAATTCTATACAAAATCAAAGCTTATACCCCAGCCACAGAGAACTCAAAACTGCAGTATTATATCAAATATTTTATGAATCATAATAAAGGGTGACTTCCTGATTAACATGTAATTTGATTTCTATAATTAGAATGTCGACCACTGTAGCAATGAAGAAAAAGAAATGGCGTGTACCAGCTTCCAAGACTGCAAAAGAGACCTTCAACCCCATCAGATCTATTGTAGATACGATGAAGATTAAGCCAAACCCTGGCAAGAAAATGATTGCACTGTCTATTGGTAGGTTTTCAGTAGCTGGTAGACAGAGGGTGGCATAACAGATGTTGGTAGTATAATTTGTATGTGCCTACAATCGTGTTAACTGTAACACAGAGTGTCTGCGTGGAAGATATCATAGCATTGGTCTTTCCATTCAGTCTTCCATTTATTCATTCATTCATTCAATCCTTCAATCCCTCATTCATTCATTCATTCATTCCTTAAACCTTCATTCATTCATTCATTCAATCCTTCAATCCTTCAATCCTTCAATCCTTCAATCCTTCAATCCTTCAATCCTTCAATCATTCATTCATTCAATCCTTCATTCATTCATTCATTTATTCATTCATTCATTCAATCCTTCATTCATTCAATCCTTCATTCATCTTCCCACCCATCCAATTAATCTAATGTATCCTTCCATGCAACCAATTATCCACTCATTTATATTCATCTATCTTTCCATTCAATCATTCCACCATCTATCTTTCCTTCCATTCTTCCATCCATCCATCATTCATCATCTTTTTTTTCATCCATCCATCCATCCATCTATCCATCCATCCATTCATCCATTTCTCCATCCATCCATCCATCCTCCCATCCAACCATCATCCATTTCTCCATCCATCCATCTATCTATCCATCCATCCATCATTCATTTCTCCATTTCTCCATCCATCTATCCATCCATCCATCCTCCCATCCTCCCATCCATCCATCCATCATCCATTTCTCCATCCAAACAGCAATTCATCCATCTATCTATCCATCCATCCATCATTCATTTCTCCATTTCTCCATCCATCTATCCATCCATCCATCCTCCCATCCATCCATTATCCATTTCTCCATCCATCCATTTATCCACCCATCCTCCCATCCATCCATCATCCATTTCTCCATCCATCCATTTCTCCACCCATCCATCCATGCATCCATCATCCATTTCTCCATCCAAACAGCAATTCATCCAGCTATCAACCCATCCATGCATCCATCATCCATTTCTCCATCCAAACAGCAATTCATCCAGCTATCAACCCATCCATCCATCCATCATCCATTTCTCCATCCAAACAGCAATTCATCCAGCTATCAACCCATCCATCCATCCATCCATCATCCATTTCTCCATCCAAACAGCAATTCATCCAGCTATCAACCCATCCATGCATCCATCATCCATTTCTCCATCCAAACAGCAATTCATCCAGCTATCAACCCATCCATCCATCCATCATCCATTTCTCCATCCAAACAGCAATTCATCCAGCTATCAACCCATCCATCCATCCATCATCCATTTCTCCATCCAAACAGCAATTCATCCAGCTATCAACCCATCCATGCATCCATCATCCATTTCTCCATCCAAACAGCAATTCATCCAGCTATCAACCCATCCATCCATCCATCATCCATTTCTCCATCCAAACAGCAATTCATCCAGCTATCAACCCATCCATCCATCCATCATCCATTTCTCCATCCATCCATCATCCATTTCTCCATCCAAACAGCAATTCATCCAGCTATCAACCCATCCATGCATCCATCATCCATTTCTCCATCCAAACAGCAATTCATCCAGCTATCAACCCATCCATCCATCCATCATCCATATCTCCATCCAAACAGCAATCTATCCACCTATATATCAACCATACATATACATGTTACATTGAGACCTCATCTCTTCATTTACTTTTCAAATGACTTGAAAAATTCTTTTTGTAAACCTGACTGCAACCCTCTCCTTTTTGCTTCAATACTGTTACATCTTATTCATCAGGAAAAATAATGTTTTGATGTTTTATTAAATAATGTCAGGTGACCCAACAGTGTTTGGTAACCTTGAGCCTCCAAAGGAGATGATCGACGCAGTGATAGAGAGTGCTAAAGCAGGCACTAATAATGGATATGCTCCATCTACAGGTATGAATTCTTCCATCAATTATATATAAGTAAAATAAATAGAATAAATAAATAAATAAATGAGAATTAACAGTGGAATCCACCAAGTGGCTCTTACTCCACTGCATTCCAATTGGAGTTTAGAAGTTGACTTTTGAGGAGGGAGGAAAAACTGGAGAACCCTGAAAAACCCTCAAAGCACAGGAGAGAATCAACAAACAACTCTACTCACATACGACACTGAGCCCAGCGGGGCTCAACCCTGGGTCGCCTTGGTGAGAGTCAAACGCTCTCACCGCTACGCCAACCGTGCTTTCCTAAAGCTTCCTATAAGTGGTGTGGTGTGCCCTGCTAATGTGCCGCGTCTCACCAATGCGAACCAGGTTACATTCCTGAGCTCAGTGTATTTGAGTAGAGTAGCTTATTTTTTTTCTCCTGTGCTTGGAGGGATTTTCTTCAGTTTTCTTTCCTCCACAAAAATTCCCTCCTAAGTTCCAATTTGATCTGGCATCAAGTGCTTTAGTCAAGGATCAATCTCCACATCTGTTTTGACTTCTCTCTGTTCTGTGTAGCTTTAGCTTTAAATACCCATAATAAAGAGCACTTATAGTTTTAGGGGGTAAAAGGAGCACTTCCAAATGCTTTATACATGCGTCCTAGGCTCAATAGATTTGGCCAACTACTCCCTGCATTTGGAAGTAAAATAAATTGAACTTGACACTTGACAGCAGAAATTAACCAGAGGACTAACAAAAGTATGTGAACGTTTGTAGGTTACCTGAAATCCAAGGAAGCTGTGGCAAAGTTTTGTTCTGTCCCTAATGCTGAAGTAGAAGCCAAGGTATGAGATGAATTGTGAGGACTTTTACAATATCACGCCGTATTGCGCTAGGATTTTGTAATGAGTGTCCTGGCCATGGTACCCCTGTTTGATAGGATTCTAGATCGCGTTGTTTCATAACCAAGTAATTTAGTGCAGTGGCAAGAAATGAAGCTCTCTGAGGTCCCGGGTGCAAAAAAAATTGTCAAAATGCATTTTCTCTTAGTTGCATAAAATGCACAATTTCTGCGTTAACATGAACCCTGTCATGGATGCCCAGGGAGGACGACTGTTAAAAGTATCGGGGCTGTTATCATATCTTCCATACTTCGTATGGTTTTTACTTCCATAGGATGTAATCTTTGCAAGTGGTTGCTCCAACGCACTGGAGATGGCGATCGATGTGCTGGTTAACCCAGGAGATAACATCCTTCTACCGTTACCAGGGTTCTCCATCTACCAGACGATAAGTGTGTCCAGGGGACATGAAGTTCGCTTTTACAACTTACTGGTAAGTAAAGAACCGATATTTAACAATAATCCCTTTCACATCGTACAGTTCCCTGCGCCACCTTGAAAGGTAGCAGTGCCTTTGCATCGAAGCGAGACGAACGGTGAATGGTCAAACATTCGTCCGGTAACGTGTAAGACCATCTTGACTCTAAAATACATAGAATTCGAAAATTTAAAATTTGAATTGATTTTGCTGGTTTGATGTTTCCAGCCCGAAAAATCTTGGGAAGTTGATCTTGGCCACCTAGAGTCGGTGATTGATTCGAAAACCAGAGCCATTATAGTGAACAATCCTTCTAACCCGTGTGGGTCTGTCTACACAAGGGAACACTTGGAGGCAATACTTGATGGTAAGCACAGGGAGCCCAAGCTCGGGTTTTGTGTCATATTATTAACAGTACATGGATGTGGTTAATGAGAAATCGTCTCTTTTTGGAAGATTTCTGGAATATTCAACTTGTTTTTGGGGTGGTGGTCGCAGTGGTGGGGGTGGTTGCAGTAGTGGTAGTGGTGGTGGTTGCAGCGGTGGTGGTGGTTGCAGCGGTAGTGGTGGTTGCAGCGGTGGTGGTGGTTGCAGCGGTGGTGGTGGTTGCAGTGGTGGTCACAGTGGTGGTGGTAGTTGCAGTGGTAGGTAGTGATAGTGTTGGTGCTTGCAGCGGTGTTCAGTGGTGGTCACAGTGGGTAGTGATGGTGGTGGTTGTGATCATCATCTTGATCATTCTTCTACTTAATCTTTTAGTTGCAGAGCGACACATGTTGCCCATCATCTCTGATGAAGTTTATGCTGATGTGGTAAATAAAAGTTCTAATATATCAACTATAACCTACGTTTATTTTCTACAGTGCGCGCTCTGTCTCTTTCTAGTTAGGTTCGTTTAGATTTGTTTATACACGTAGATCGTATTGTTTCTCTGATTGGTCCTTATATTCGTAAAACGCAAATCGCGCGCGCTTATAGTCTAATAATTTGAATCATTGTAAGACCTACTTTTCGCCCTGATGATGCACTAGAAGTGCGAAAGCTCGGTATAATATTAAAAAATAGTGGAAGAAACAAACGTAAACAATATAATCTTAAAGTTATTGACTTTTGATTTCTCCTTCTCCCTCGTAAATCTTTGATGCTTTTCTAAATGTTACTCTTTCTTTGCAGGTATTCCCTGGACACACATTCCACGCACTGGCCTCGCTGTCAAAAAATGTCCCAATATTAACATGTGGAGCTATCTCCAAGAGGTAATATTGCATTTGTATTTATTATATACTTTAGATAGTACGCGCTCTCTAATTGGTCGAGAAGTGTGCTTTATTTCTGAATGGAGTACGGGTTCTTACGCCAGTAGCGCGCGTGCAAACTACAAACCATAAATAAATAATATAAAAATAAATCTCTTTATTTAAGTGTCTAGTCTTTCTAGTGCTTCCGCACTAATTGGGGAAACTTTCCACTCACACACACTACCACTACATTCAATGTTCTATGCTCCTTTCCGTACTCTTCTCACAATTCCTTATGATCCGAGCATGAGGTCGAAGTCAGGGTAAAATTTGCATAAAAATATATAAAAAATATGCAATTGGGAAGACTACGGAAAGGAGCATGCACACAACGCTTACTCACATGTAGATTTTTACGGAGGGAGGAAACCGGATAACCCGGAGAAAACCCTCTTAGCACAGGAGAGAACAACTTATCAAGCAAACTCAATTCGCATGTAGAGTCTGCAGGGCTTGAACCAGTGACCCGAACCTTTGGAATCACACGTGGTGAAAGACGACGCGTTAGCAGATGTTTTCTTTCCTAGTAATAAAACAAATAAAACGGCTTTTTTCCTTACTTCGCTCAGTAATAAAGCGCTTAGTAAGTGCCGAAAGCACTCTTTGCACTTCTTTCGTGCTTACCTGCATGCTGTGTTACTGAACAGAGCACGGAAAAAGTTGTTTTATTTGTTAATGAGAGCTCACCTGACCTATCCCCTTAAGCCGAACAATGGTTCAAGATGAACCTGGGAAAGAGCAACTCTATATTGGTGGGAAGACAAATATTTAGCTCATCATATTTGACTAGGATTTCACAAGGATGTATTTGGGAAAATGGTTCTGTAAGCTCTTGCAAATTAACCATCCTATTTTCACATACAAATTAATGGCCGTGCGATCTAACTGCAATCTTTCTTTTGCTGTAGATTTCTCGTTCCTGGGTGGAGGCTTGGATGGATTTTAGTACACGACAGAAATGGCGCGTTTGAAGATGAGGTGAGATGATCTATGACTTTTAATGTAGCTTACACTGCTGAAATGCAAACAGTATACAATAGGCCTTTCTTAATATTTATGCATGAAGTCCATGAAGTCCTATAGCCTCATGATCATGCAGCTCATTAAATATTACAGTGCGACGCGCAGATGTATGGCCGCATTTAATGTATACGCATACATCCATGCACGGGCTTTTGATGGGAAGTTGGCTAGTTTTACCAAATAAGGAGTAAAGCCCGTGCATGGAAGTATGCGTATGCATGCGCACTACTACCCCCACTCCTTGATTGCCCTCACTATGTCACCCTTGCTTCGATCGTTCATTTTCCCTCTAGTTTGAGTACCATAACTGTATTACTGTGTTTCCAGGTTAAGCCAGGGCTAGTGTCATTATCACAGCAGATTCTAGGACCCAACACCATTATCCAGGCAGCGTTACCAGATATCCTGGAAAACACACCACAGAGCTTCTACGAAAATGCCATTAATGTTATGGAGGTAAAGTCAGAATAAAATAAAATAAATAAATAAATGAAGTCGTTGCCAATAGACCTTTTTTGCTTTGAGCGTAAAGTTTTCCCATTTAATTTCAGACGTGTCATTCTCTTGAGAATAAGATTCTTTGTTTGAATTGTATCTATCTATATTCATGAGTCTTCTCATGCGCAAGCATTAAACAAATAAATGATACTCTAGGGAATGAGACATGGTCTGAAATGGGAAAACACTAATACGCCCAAGGAATGAGAGAATGACACGTGGCATTAGCTGATGGGAAAACATTGACGTCCAAGCCGAAAAGGTCGATCTATGCTCCCTATCTAAGTACACCGGAGAACCCGGAGAAAATCCCTCGTGTTAAGGTAGAGAACAACACATCAAACAAACCCTACTCGCATGTGATGCCGAGTTCAGGAATTGAACCCAAGACCGAAAAGGAAAGAGACGAGTGCATTACCATTATACAATCCTTGCAGCACGTCGGAATGCAGCTCAATTTGAAGGACAAAACAACACTGAAACAATAGGTTTCCAATTCTCAGGAGATTGAAATTTTCTTGTTTTGTCCTCCAAATTGAGCTGCTCTGACATCACATAAAGGTGTCTATAACCACATCCTTGATTTGCATGGCACTTCTGTACATTTTCTACATTTAGCTAAAAATTTCCGAATCCATTTGTTTACAGAAAAATGCCAAGTTGTTGTACGAAGATCTACACAAGATTCCAGAACTGAATCCCATCATGCCTTGTGGCGCCATGTACATGATGGTAAGCACTGCACCCGAGAACTTCCAGTAACCTTTGCCTCGTACCCAGGCTACTCTCTTCGCTGTCATGAATGTGCCTCTCAGACGAGTAGCCTGGCCAAATCCTCGATTTCGGTGAATTTTTAAAACACTCTATGGAAGTACAGGAAGTAAATCGAGCGGTCTAAGTCTTTAACCCCAATAAATTCTTTATGTTCAATATGTACATAATATGAAGGGCTATTTTTCAAGAGAAAGAATGAAAAACGACTAAAAAACAATTTTGTAAAGAAATAAATGCGATTCGTCTATTATAAAAGATAACTACGAGCGTTTTGCCAGGATACGTGTGTTTTGATACGCCATTTTGGATTTAGAAGAGCTGGCAATGAATAGCCTGGGAAAGAGGCAACATTAATTCTTGTCCAGGTCAAAGAAGGGGTTTTTGACTCAACTTTCACGTGACGTCAAAGCAGCTCAATTTGGAGGATAAAAAAATATAGCATTATTATATAAATTATAATTAATTAATTACTTATCTATTTTTTATTATTATTGCTTATTTTATCATGATTATTGTAAAGCGTATTTGATCATAATCCATGTAATTTACGCTATATAAATTATTGAATTATTATTATTATTATAAAACAAAAGAATTTCAATCTCCTAAGAATTATAACCTATTGTTTAGTCCTCCAAATTGAGCTGCATTTCGACGTGCTGCAAGGGGTCTATATAAAAGTGAACTTTCAACTTATACCAACTTGTATTTCTGTAGGTTGGTATCGATGTGTCAAGGTTGGAAGGAATTAAAGATGACGTTGATTTCACTGAAAAACTCGTAGCTGAGCAGTCTGTTTTCTGCCTTCCTGCCAAGGTTAGTAGAGTAGTCCCCTTCACAGTTCCCTGCGTCATCTTAAAAGGTAGCTGTGCCTTTGAATTTGAAGCGAACTTTCAAGATGGCGCAGGGAACATTTCTTTTTTATTACGCGAGCTCGGTAGTTGCGAGCTGCCCGTTGAAATTTGGTTTTTCTGTGACCCCAGTCTAAAATCTAAAAGGTACTGTCTGGTTATTTTTGATTGACGGCAGCGACAAACTAAATTTCATCTTAAAGGTACTTACGGTTAGCGAGACAGCGGTCCTTCACAAATGAGCCTCGATCGCGAGACAAACGAAAAAGTATCATATCTTTAAATTTCATCTGTGCCCGTACTCATCAAGATGGTTATAGACTATTTCAGCTTGCGCGCAATGTTTTTCCATTTCAGACGACGTGTCATCATATTCTCAAGAGAATGACACTTGGTCTGAAATAGGAAAACATTATGCCCAACCTAAAGAGGTCTGTTGGATCGAACAGGTGGTGACGTCAGCAACTCAACACATGCGCAAACAAACTAACATAGCCAATTTACATAGACTAGTTAGTCCTATTTCTTATCCTTCGTTAAAAATGTCTCCTGGCAACGTGCCCAAAGGAAAAGGAAATATGACTTCAGTTTTAATTTTTACTCCAAGTTTGCGTGTAGATATGCGTCACTGGAAGGTAGTTCCAAAACGCATCCCACATGGAAAGAAGTGTCTATACGTCAGCGCCGTGCTGTGTTAACTAATAACGCACATGCGCATTTGTCGACTGATCAGAGCGCGCGTTTCGTAGTATGTATATCATAATTTTATAAAGATCTTGGTTTCTTTAGAAAACCATGATCAAAGACCCTAGCCTACCAGTGATAGCAATCTTACAAACGCATCCCACATGGAAAAGAGTGACTATGGAGGTTTAGACATCAGCGACACAGGCGACGTTTTGGGTTTGCTGGTCATAGCAAGGGGTTAATCATCTACGGTCTAGGGGCCGACTAACCTCTCCCTTAGGCTTCGGCCGAGCTTCCTGATCAGTCTGTAATTCCTCCCGGGATAGCGGTGTTGGGGTCGAAATCTCCAGCGTAGCCGTAAGTCCATACGATGCTACAGCACTCGATGTCTGGAAGTATGGTCCTGGTTCATCAAGCAATAAAAATAAATAATGGGAAAAAAGCATTTCTTCCTAATGGATAACCCTTTTGATTATCAGCTTGGAAAGGACGAGGAATCCTAAGTGTACATGCGCGTTTAAGGTGGTTCCTAGTACGTAGTTTCTTCTGACCACAATTTTGGTTTCACAATTTTTTTGGCTGGATCGATGAGAAATTTGGTATTTCGATATTTTCCAATCCTTTCAATGTAATTTAAAAACTCTCGATCTATTGTCAAAATATTGTAAAATCAAATATCCTAATAACGGGGAGCATGCAGCCATGCATGGAGGGTTAACGGGGAAATCTTAAAGCTACTCTTTAATCCAATAATCTGTGAGGTGACCTCCTTCGGAGCTAGAGGTCCACGGTTCGATCCTCAGGATCTCCACGTCTGTTTCGACTACACTCTGTTCTGTGTAGTTTTAGCTCTAAATACCCGTACTGATATGGAGGACTGATAGTTTGAATGGTAAAGGGTGCACCTTAAAACGCTTTAAACATGAGCCCCTGGCACGGGAGAATTGGGCAACAAATTTCCGCGATTTCCAACAAAGTAGAATAAATTACTTAACCTTACCTTTTACAATGCTAAAGTTTTGATGTTTCCTCAAATCAAGCGAGAGACCCAACAAACTCTATAGACTTATGACTCTATTCAACTTCAAGTCAAAGTGACCATTTTTTTTCCGTCTTTTCTTTCAGTGCTTCAGATATCCCAACTATTTTCGCCTTGTACTGACTACACCAGAAGAAATGACAAAAGAAGCTTGCTTACGGATCACAGAGTTTTGTCAAACGCACAGAAAACAACCAAGCACTAACGGCGGCTGCAATGGACAGCTTTCTGACGACGATCACGACAAGTAGTCCAGCGGTATGGCTTTCCAATACTTGTTTTATAATAATGCATGATGGTGGTCCATAGTTCTGGTTTTGGATGCTAAGCTCGCACATTTCGATTGCTTAAAGCGATTTTCATGTTTCTCCAGACAACATCAAATTAACGTACTGATACTTTTTTTTTTTTTTTTTTGAGTGGAGAGGAACTTACAGGAGAAGAGAGAAACAACAAAACTATAGACCCCTTGCCACACGTCTGAATGCAGCTCAATTTGGAGGACAAAACAATAGGTTCCAATTCCCAGGAGATTGAAATTCTTTTGTTTTGTTCTCCAAATTGAGCTGCTTTGACGTCACGTGAAAGGGGTGGGAGAAGGGAGGGCCAGCATTAAAAGGGAGAAGGGAAAAAACATAGTCTTCGTTTGTTTGCGGAGTGAGAAACGGCTGAAAAAATTAGGGAGGAGCGAGAAAAATGGCACAAGAAATATAGGGAAAGAGAGTCAGTATTTAAATGTTTGACCGACGGAACTTGAGCCAAAACCCTAGAGCTCTGGATGGTTTCAAGGTCGGAGGAACATGGAAATCACTTTAAATAAGATGTGCGCTGAATTATGTGAGTTTAGCGAGCCAAAAGCAAGAGAACAATATAGGGGTTTCATTTATTAACGTAGAAAGAATTTCGTGCAAAAAAAGATCGTGTTTTCTCTAATACTCTGACCAAACTGTCAGGTCGGAGGAAGGAAAACTGGAGAACCTGGGGGGGGGGGGGGGGCAAATCAAGGAAGCGACCAAACAAACTCTACTCACATGGACACGAGTGAAAAACGCACTGCGCATGCTCGGACGTTCGTCGTGTTTACAAAGAAAACCATTGGAGATCTACCGGCGTTTAATAAATCTCTAAAGTTAAGGCCGTTCGTTGAAAGTTAGTGCTTATTTTTTCCTGACACATTACTTTAGTTGTTTTCCTTCCCTGGTCAAATAATATGAGAGAAATTCGCATAATACAAGACATGTAAATCTCCAATGGTTTTCTAGTAAACATGACTCGTCTATGAATTTTCTGCCGAACTTCCGAGCATGCGCAGTGCGTTTTTCACTCGTGTCACTCACATGTGATACTGAGTCTACTTTATTCACGAAGTTCGGTTGACGTGAGTGAGATCACATAGATTGTAGTTTTTATAATTTATATCGATAGTGTGTGTCAACTATTTAAAAAGAGAGTTGCATATTTTGGAATTTATAATATTATATGGTAAAAAAGTGTTAAATTTTGAAGGCTGGGTACCAACCCAAAGAGGTATTGATTTTAATACTTTAAAGTATATTGTGAGGTGTGTATTTTTTTGGTTCTTATATGGTTTATAATGTGTCTATCATAAAACTAATCATTGTAATTGTTTCTTGGAGAGGTTAAAGACCTTCTTGTTACTGGGAAAACCCTTGTATCGCGTCCCGCCATTTCAAAACTTTGATTGGATTTGAAGCATAGATGGACGAATTTGAAGCGAAAGTACTTTCCGCGGATGACGCCACGATGGTGCATTATGGGATTGAAATGCGGACAAGCCAAGCTCAGAACACATGTTAATATGCTGCAACAATGATGTGTTGTCCTGTTGTTTCTAATTCGTGAAAAAACTATGGTTTTTCGACTGACATTGATCTTCTTTTCTTTGTAACCAAAGACTTTTTAACAAAGTTTGTCCGCATTTCGATCCCACAAGGCTTTGCGATATCTATTTTTAGTAATTGTGAAAAATCTTACTTGAGCATGTTGATAGACTTATTTGCATGAGTCCAAGATGATTGACGGCTAATAAAAGACCAAAAGCCAATCGAAGTTTTGAAACGGTGGGTCGCGATACAAGGGTTTTCGCAGTTAACCTCTGTGTTGTTATAAGCTTTCTTAATATTTATGCAAGAAGTCCTTAACCCCACATTCATGCAGCTCATAAGCATTTAATGTATCCGCAGAAATTTTAGATAACTGCTTCCCACTTTTAATGCCCTTTTCAAGAAAAAATAACCATTTCGCTAAACTGATTTCATTATATTTTTGTGAAAGACCTCTTTATTCCCTGGGTGTAATGTTTTCTCATTTCAGACTCATTTCATTTCTCACGTTTTATTCCCTTGAGTACAATTTCTTTGTTTAAATGTTGCGCATGAGAAGACACATGAATATGGATACAACTCAAAGAAATAGAGAATATAGAATAACACGTGGTCTAAAATGGAAAAACATTACGCCCAAGCTAAAGGGATTTACTTTAACCCACAGAGAAAAAATTAATTTCATGTTATTATGAAATAGGTCCATTTGCCCAGCTACTGATTGTAGCAAATTTTATTCAATGCAATCTTGTGTTACATTAAGTTAAGATTGAAAATTATTTGTGAATGAGAGTTTTAAAATTTCCCACTTTCTATTTATTCTTTTTTTCTTACAGTTATGTTTCTTAAACATATGCAATATTTACCTTCTGAACATCATATTTGATACATTTAAAAATCTTAAAAATTACTTGTAGTGCCATGCTTATAATTACGTGACCAACACGGCCCATTTTCCCCCCATTTCAGACCGCGTGTCTTTCCCTTGAGTATCATTTCTTTGTTTAACGGTTGCACACGAGAAGGCACAAATATTGATACAACTCAAACAAAGAATCTTATTACCAAGAGAATGACGCATGGTCTGAGATCGGATTGGGATTGCAAAGGCTGGCCAATGCATTTAGTTTTCGAATTTTAAATTCTTCCCTTCACCATTTAATTTCTTAGTACATTTCACGAAAAGCACAACGAACACTGTGTAGAACTAACCATATGATTGGATAAAAACAGAAAACAAAGAAAAAGTTGGTCGTGATGAACAATTCGTATCATTCCACGTATCAATATTGTGCTTTTTGTTTTCGTTTATTTTTATTTTATTTTTTTATTTTCAGTTTTTTTTTTGTGGTTGTTTTTGTTGTTCTGTCACCATTTATTTGCTATTTAACCCAATCCCATTATAATTAAAGCGTGTATTGCTTGTTTAGGGGTAAAGGTTTGGTTTGAAACTAGACAAAACTATAGAAAAATTGCTTGCTAATGTATTTGGAAAGAAATGGATAAGAATAAATTGCATAAATGATCTATGAAGTTGTGTTGTTGATTCGTGCAAAGACGACCTGAGTTACGAGAAGAGACTCCTTCTCAACCACAGGCCCCTCTCATTCTTACTGCGCATGCTCGACGAAATGCCAGAGACTGGGAAACTCTAGAATTTCAAGAGCTTTGGTTGGTTAGAATATTTGTCGTGATAATTGATTGAAAAACCACACTACCAATCATAAGAGCCTTTGTTATGATGGATAGCATAACAATTGCCTTGAGAGTAGATAAATTGGCAGTGCAGCTGTAAAGCAAATTCAAAAGGCTTTTTGTTCGAAAGTAGAATAAAAAACCGTGATCTATAATCCAAATTCGAGCATGCGCATTACATACCAGGTAGCCAAATTTCTGGTTACCGCGTGCTAGGGTTTACCCATTCTAGAGCCCTGCCATGCTCGACGAAATATCATACATTTCGTCGAGCATGCGCAGTAAGAATGGCAGGGCTCTGGGGTCTAGAGTGGGGTTTACCAGAGTCTCTGGCATTTCGTCGAGCATGCGCAGAATGGTATAATGACCGAAACTTCCTTTCCGTATTTACTGTAAAACCAGCCTCTATATACGGTGGATATCTCTGTTAAGCGTTCACCATGCAAAGATCCAAAGGTTTCCTCGTAAAAGGGTACACGTGCATTTTTTCATTCGTAAGTAAGTAAGTTAGCCCAGTTCTGAGTTAAATTGTTTCTTGTTTTAACTATTTAACAATTAGTCCTCGAGTCCGAATGGTCTACGAGTCAATAGCCCATGAGGCCGAATGGGCTATTGACTCGTAGGCCATGAGGGCGAAAGGTCTAATTGTTTTATTAAAAACCTACTAATCGGTCCAATAAAAGGATGCAAAAAGTTTTGGATTTTGCTTTAAATATATTTTTTTTGGTTTTCAAAACCGGCGCTTTTCGCTACTAGAGGTCTATCACTAATAGACCCCTAGTAGCTCAGCCATTCACAGGGCTCGATTGGTGATAGACCATTAGTAGGTTTTTTCTAAATCCATATAGTCGGAGCCAAAGGAGAAAGACCGAAAGGAATTTTTATGGGACCCATCTAAACACGGATTATCCAGGCCTTGTAATGGCTTCGTCGATGCAAGCAACACTGGATATCTCAACACTGACCCTTCGTGTTCTTTCTGACGAGAACAATAATAAAAAAACGCAGCTTCATTCCAGCTATTTTTGGATCTCGAAATGAATATTTTGAAATAGGCGTATAAAAATGTAAGTAACTGCGATTTTGGTCACCCAAAACAAAAAGCATGCAGAGGGACTTGAAAAATCCACAGGTAGCCCAAGCAATCTACAAGCTTTTGGCAGCTTTGCAATGGTTTCATTGATAAAACTGAAATCGCAATAATTTCGTAAATTCTGAATAAAATGATCTTAAACTAGCAAAATGTGTTGTTCCCTTGATTCTTAACATCTCTACGAAATTTCAGCTCATTTAAGAAAAGTTAACGATTTTTTTTCTCCTCACCTATATTATACTTTTTCGACGCGTAGGTCGTGGGTTTAGTGTTTACATGGCGAAAATAAAAACATGGGCACTAATTCCTATTCCTATTCCAAATTGCATGATCTATCAAATAAATTAACTTATATCTGCATAGGAGCGCATTTTATTTGCATTTAAATTATTGATTGATTGATTGATGAACCAGGACCATACTTCCAGACATCGAGTGCTGTAGCATCGTATGGACTTACGGCTACGCTGGAGATTTCGACCCCAACACCGCTATCCGGGAGGAACAGTTACAGACTGATCAGGAAGCTCGGCCGAAGCCTAAGGGAGAGGTTAGTCGGCCCCTAGACCGTAGATGATTAACCCCTTGCTATGACCAGCAAACCCAGTATGTCGACTGTGGCGCTGATGACTAAACTCACATGGACACTCCTTTCCATGTGGGATGCGTTTGTAAGATTGCTATCACTGGTAGGCTAGGGTCTTTGATCATGGTTTTCTAAAGAAACCAAGATCTTTATAAAATTATGATATACATACTACGAAACGCGCGCTCTGATCAGTCGACAAATGCGCATGTGCGTTATTAGTTAACACAGCACGGTGCTGACGTCATCGTGCGTGCGCAAAGTGCAAAGTGTATAAAAGAAAACAGTATTAAAAGCCATAACGATTTTTTTTCTATAAATATAATACAACAAATAGAACATGTTGTTGTTAATATATTAATAAGCCATGCTCAATGTTTGTTTTTATGGCATATAGAAGATTTCTAATGTTTGTACTAAAATGCGTTTCCCTGAAAATGTCGACCAATTCTCGTGTGAAATGCGGCCATGTTTGTTTTCATTGGAAATTTGGCTTACCCACACGTTTTTCAGCCATGTTAGCCAAAGCCTGAATATTGTACCGGACCGTTGTAAAACCTCTCAATATAGACCCCTTGCAGTAATACCCATTCCAGGGGACAAAACAAATGAATTCAGTTACTTTTCTTGAGGATTAAAATATATTTTGATGTTAATATATTTTTCATTGTTTTGACCCCCAGGTTGGGATTTGGTACAAGGGGTGTATACCATCCATATATATATCTTCATCTTTCTACACATGACGACCATCGCCGGGGAATTATATAAGAAAAAAAGGCGTGCGAAAAAAATATTCTACCTTGTTTTTACTTATAATTATTTTTCTGTTCACTCGTATTATTTAGCACTTTCTTAGCCTATAACCTATTTTTTTCATTATATGATATATTTTTATAAGTTTTTTCTATACCTAAGAAATGCATTTTTTGAATTAGATTGCCCTTCTTTATAAAATGCTATTGAAAATGACACAAAGCTTAGCACATACTCAGAATGACTCCATTTGCGCAAAACATTCATCTGCTTCTGATGCCCTACAAACACTTAATTGGATCAAGCTTGGTAAACACAGACAGTACCATAGAAGTCTCTACATCTTCAAATGCAAGAACAACCTACTTGCATCCCATCTTAGCCTAGTGAAACTGTATGATATGCATAGATATAACACAAGAAACTCGCAGGACTTCCGTCTGCCTGCCGTAAAGACCAATTGGGGCAAGGAACGTTTATGCTATCAAGCCGTAAAAGAATGGAACTCTCTCCCTCTATATATAAGAAACAGCACTTCTATTGACACTTTAAAATCCCCTTTTTTTCGCAATGTAATTGAACTGGATCTATGAATGCATGTTTATTTATTCATTTATTATTTATTTATTTATTTATTTATTTATTTATTTATTTATTTATTTATTTATTTATTTATTTATTTATTTATTTATTTATTTATTTATTTATTTATTTATTTATTTATTTATTTATTTATTTATTTATTTATTTATTTATTTATTTATTTATTTATTTATTTATTTATTTATTTATTTATTTATTTATTTATTTATTTATTTATTTGTTTGTTTGTTTATTTATTTATTTATTTATTTATTTATTTATTTATTTATTTATTTATTTATTTATTTATTTATTTATTTATTTATTTATTTATTTATTTATTTATTTATTTATTTATTTATTTATTTATTTATTTATTTATTTATTTATTTATTTATTTATTTATTTATTTATTTATTTATTTATTTATTTATTTGTTTATTTATTTATTTATTTGTTTATTTATTTATTTATTTATTTATTTATTTATTTATTTATTTATTTATTTATTTATTTATTTATTTATTTATTTATTTATTTATTTATTTATTTATTTATTTATTTATTTATTTATTTATTTATTTATTTATTTATTTATTTATTTATTTATTTATTTATTTATTTATTTATTTATTTATTTATTTATTTATTTATTTATTTATTTATTTATTTATTTATTTATTTATTTATTTATTTATTTATTTATTTATTTATTTATTTATTTATTTATTTATTTATTTATTTATTTATTTATTTATTTATTTATTTATTTATTTATTTATTTATTTATTTATTTATTTGTTTATTTATTTATTTATTTGTTTATTTATTTATTTATTTATTTATTTATTTATTTATTTATTTATTTATTTATTTATTTATTTATTTATTTATTTATTTATTTATTTATTTATTTATTTATTTATTTATTTATTTATTTATTATTGGTTTTGGATGCTAAGCTTGCACATTTCGATTGCTTAAAGCGATTTTCATATTTCTCCAGACAACACCAAATTAACGTACTGATATTTTTTCTTGTTTTTTTTTTTTTTTTTGAGTGGAGAGGAACTAACAGGAGAAGAGAGAAACAACAATACTATAGACCCCTTGCAGCACGTCTGAATGCAGCTCAATTTGGAGGACAAAACAATAGGTTCCTATTCCCAGGAGATTGAAATTCTTTTGTTTTGTTCTCCAAATTGAGCTGCTTTGACGTCACGTGAAAGGGATGGGAGAAGGGAGGGCCAGCATTAAAAGGGAGAAGGGGAAAAACATAGTCTTCGTTTGTTTGCGTAGTGAGAAACGGCTGAAAAAAATTAGGGAGGAGCGAGAAAAATGGCACAAGAAATATAGGGAAAGAGAATCAGTATTTAAATGTTTGACCGACGGAACTTGAGCCAAAACCCTAGAGCTCTGGATGGTGTCAAGGTCGGAGGAACATGGAAATCACTTTAAATAAGATGTGCGCTGAATTGTGTGAGTTTAGCAAGAGAACAATATAGGGGTTTCATTTATTAACATAGAAAGAATTTCGTGCAAAAAAAGATCGTGTTTTCTCTAATACTCTGACCAAACTGTCAGGTCTGAGGAAGGAAAACTGGAGAACCTTGGGGGGGAGGGGTGGGGGGGGGGGGGCAAATCAAGGAAGCTACCCAACAAACTCTACACACATGGACACGCGTGAAAAACGCACTGCGCATGCTCGGACGTTCGTCGTGTTTACAAAGAAAACCATTGGAGATATTTACCGGCGTTTAGTAAATCTCTAAAGTTAAGGCCGTTAGTGGAAAGTTAGTGCTTATTTTTTCCTGACACATTACTTTAGTTGTTTTCTTTCCCTGGTCAAATAATACAAGAGAAATTCGCATTATACAAGACATGTAAATCTCCAATGGTTTTCTAGTAAACACGACTCGTCTATGAATTTTCTGCCGAACTTCCGAGCATGCGCAGTGCGTTTTTCACTCGTGTCACTCACATGTGATACTGAGTCGACTTTATTCACGAAGTTCGGTTGATGTGAGTGAGATCACATAGATTGTAGTTTTTATAATTTATATCGATAGTGTGTGAAAACTATTTAAAAAGAGAGTTGCATATTTTGGAATTTATAATATTATATGGTAAAAAAAAGTGTTAAATTTTGAAGGCTGGGTACCAACCCAAAGAGGTATTGATTTTAATACTTTAAAGTATATTGTGAGGTGTGTATTTTTTTGGTTCTTACATGGTTTATAATGTGTCTATCATAAAATTAATCATTGTAATTGTTTCTTGGAGAGGTTGAAGACCTTCTTGTTACTGGGAAAACCCTTGTATCGCGTCCCGCCATTTCAAAACTTTGATTGGATTTGAAGCATAGATATAATATTATATGGTAAAAAAAGTGTTAAATTTTGAAGGCTGGGTACCAACCCAAAGAGGTATTGATTTTAATACTTTAAAGTATATTGTGAGGTGTGTGACACTAGAGAAAAACGTTTGCGCATGCGTGCCTCAGCACGCTTTCCAAGAATTTACAAGAGTTTTAGTGAGAAAATAAATGCTTGTTTTCTCCGAGTATACAAAAAACTTCGTGGTTATACTTTTGTGAGACCAAGATACTGTATTAATAAAGACAGTATGAAATAATGAGCCTTAAGTTTCAAGAACTGACTTTAAGTTTTGGCATTTTGTAAAGACTATTCTTCAGGCCAGTGTGAAAGTCAAATTTGCATATTTTTACAATAGCACGAATATGCTTTTGACTAATTTGCATGCGGACTTAGAGCATGCAGAGACGTTTTTAAAGTGTGTCGAGGTGTGTATTTTTTTGGTTCTTACATGGTTTATAATGTGTCTATCATAAAATTAATCATTGTAATTGTTTCTTGGAGAGGTTGAAGACCTTCTCGTTACTGCGAAAACCCTTGTATCGCGTCCCGCCATTTCAAAACTTTGATTGGATTTGAAGCATAGATGGACGAATTTGAAGCGAATAGTACTTTCCGCGGATGACGCCACGATGATACATTATGGGATTGAAATGCGGACAAGCCAAGCTCAGAACACATGTTAATATGCTGCAACAATGATTTGTTGTCTTGTTGTTTCTAATTCGTGGAAAAACTATGGTTTTTCAACTGATATTGATCTTCTTTTCTTTGTAACCGAAGCCTTTTTACAAAGTTTGTCCGCATTTCGATCCCACAAGGCTTTGCGATATCTATTTTTAGTAACCGTGAAAAATCTTACTTGAGCGTGTTGATAGACTTATTTACGTATTTCCAAGATGATTGACGGCTAAGAAAAGACCAAAAGCCAATCAAAGTTTTGAAACGGTGGGTCGCGATACAAGGGTTTTCGCAGTTAACCTCTGTGTTGTTATAAGCTTTCTTAATATTTATGCAAGAAGTCCTTAACCCCACATTCATGCAGCTCATAAGCATTTAATGTATCCGCAGAAATTTTAGATAACTGCTTCCAACTTGGAATGCCCTTTTCAAGAAGAAATAATCATTTCACAAAACTGATTTCATTATATTTTAGTGAAAGACCTCTTTATTCCTTGGGTGTAATGTTTTCTCATTTCAGACTCATTTCATTTCTCACGTTTTATTCCCTTGAGTACAATTTCTTTGTTTAAATGTTGCGTATGAGAAGACACATGAATATGGATACAACTCAAAGAAATAGAGAATATAGAATAACACGTGGTCTAAAATAGAAAAACATTACGCCCAAGCTAAAAGGGATTTACTTTGACCCCCAGAGAAAAAGTTAATTTCATGTTATTATGAAATAGGTCCATTTGCCCAGCTACTGATTGTAGCAAATTTTATTCAATGCAATCTTGTGTTACATTAAGTTAAGATTGAAAATTATTTGTGAATGAGAGTTTTAAAATTTCCCACTTTCTATTTATTCTTTTTTTCTTACAGTTATGTTTCTTAAACATATGCAATATTTACCTTCTGAACATCATATTTGATACATTTAAAAATCTTAAAAATTACTTGTAGGGCCATGCTTATAATTACGTGACCAACACGGCCCATTTTCCCCCCATTTCAGACCGCGTGTCTTTCCCTTGAGTATCATTTCTTTGTTTAACGGTTGCACACGAGAAGGCACAAATATTGATACAACTCAAACAAAGAATCTTATTACCAAGAGAATGACGCATGGTCTGAGATCGGATTGGGATTGCAAAGGCTGGCCAATGCATTTAGTTTTCGAATTTTAAATTCTTCCCTTCACCATTTAATTTCTTAGTACATTTCACGAAAAGCACAACGAACACTGTGTAGAACTAACCATATGATTGGATAAAAACAGAAAACAAAGAAAAAGTTGGTCGTGATGAACAATTCGTATCATTCTACGTATCAATATTGTGCTTTTTGTTTTCGTTTATTTTTATTTTATTTTTTTATTTTCAGTTTTTTTCTTTGTGGTTGTTTTAGTTGTTCTGTCACCATTTATTTGCTATTTAACCCAATCCCATTATAATTAAAGCGTGTATTGCTTGTTTAGGGGTAAAGGTTTGGCTTAAAACTAGACAAAACTATAGAAAAATTGCTTGCTAATGTATTTGGAAAGAAATGGATCAGAATAAATTACATAAATGATCTATGAAGTATGTGTTGTTAATAAATAATTCCAAACCCTAACTCAGAGTCGGCCCACTTCAATATTGATTCGTGCAAAGACGAGCTGATCGAGTTACGAGAAGAGACTCTTTCTCAACCACAGGCCCCTCTAATTCTTATTGCGCATGCTCGACGAAATGCCAGAGACTGGGGAACTCTAGAATTTCAAGAGCTTTGGTTGGTTAGAATATTTGTCGTGATAATTGATTGAAAAACCACACTACCAATCATAAGAGCCTTTGTTATGATGGATAGCATAACAATTGCCTTGAGAGTAGATAAATTGGCAGTGCAGCTGTAAAGCAAATTCAAAAGGCTTTTTGTTCGAAAGTAGAATAAAAAACCGTGATCTATAATCCAAATTCGAGCATGCGCATTACATACCAGGTAGCCAAATTTCTGGTTACCGCGTGCTAGGGTTTACCCATTCTAGAGCCCTGCCATGCTCGACGAAATATCATACATTTCGTCGAGCATGCGCAGTAAGAATGGCAGGGCTCTGGGGTCTAGAGTGGGGTTTACCAGAGTCTCTGGCATTTCGTCGAGCATGCGCAGAATGGTATAATGACCGAAACTTCCTTTCCGTATTTACTGTAAAACCAGCCTCTATATACGGTGGATATCTCTGTTAACCATGCAAAGATCCAAAGGTTTCCACGTAAAAGGGTACACGTGCATTTTTTCATTCGTAAGTAAGTAAGTTAGCCCAGTTCTGAGTTAAATTGTTTCTTGTTTTAACTATTTAACAATTAGTCCTCGAGTCCGAATGGTCTACGAGGTACGAGTCAACAGCCCATGAGGCCGAAGGCCGAATGGGCTATTGACTCGTAGGCCATGAGGGCGAGAGGTCTAATTGTTTTAGTAAAAACCTACTAATCGGTCAAATAAAAGGATGCAAAAAGTTTTGGATTTTGCTTTAAATATATATTTTTTGGTTTTCAAAACCGGCGCTTTTCGCTACTAGAGGTCTATCACTAATAGACCCCTAGTAGCTCAGCCAATCACAGGGCTCGATTGGTGATAGACCATTAGTAGGTTTTTTTCTAAATCCATATAGTCGGAGCCAAAGGAGATAGACCGAAAGGAATTTTTATGGGACCCATCTAAACACGGATTATCCAGGCCTTGTAATGGCTTCGTCGATGCAAGCAACACTGGATATCTCAACACTGACCCTTCGTGTTCTTTCTGACGAGAACAATAATAAAAAAACGCAGCTTCATTCCAGCTATTTTTGGATCTCGAAATGAATATTTTGAAATAGGCGTATAAAAATGTAAGTAACTGCGATTTTGGTCACCCAAAACAAAAAGCATGCAGAGGAACTTGAAAAATCCACAGGTAGCCCAATCAATCTACTTTTGGCAGCTTTGCAATGGTTTCATTGAAAAAACTGAAATCGCAATAATTTTGTAAATTCTGAATAAAATGATCTTAAACTAGCAAAATATGTTGTTCCCTTGATTCTTAACATCTCTACGAAATTTCAGCTCATTTAAAAGAAGTTAACGATTTTTTTTCTCCTCAACTATATTATACTTTTTCGGCGCGTAGGTCGTGGGTTTAGTATTTACATGGCGAAAATAAAAACATGGACACTAATTCGTATTCCTTTCGAAATTGCATGATCTATCAAACTAACTTATATCTGCATAGGAGCATTTTATTTGAATGTAAATTATTGATTGATTGATTGATTGATGAACCAGGACCATACTTCCAGACATCGAGTGCTGTAGCATCGTATGGACTTACGGCTACGCTGGAGATTTCGACCCCAACACCGCTATCCGGGAGGAACAGTTACAGACTGATCAGGAAGCTCGGCCGAAGCCTAAGGGAGAGGTTAGTCGGCCCCTAGACCGTAGATGATTAACCCCTTGCTATGACCAGCAAACCCAGTATGTCGACTGTGGCGCTGATGACTAAACTCACATGGACACTCCTTTCCATGTGGGATGTGTTTGTAAGATTGCTATCACTGGTAGGCTAGGGTCTTTGATCATGGTTTTCTAAAGAAACCAAGATCTTTATAAAATTATGATATACATACTACGAAACGCGCGCTCTGATCAGTCGACAAATGCGCATGTGCGTTATTAGTTAACACAGCACGGCGCTGACGTCATCGTGCGTGCGCAAAGTGCAAAGTGTATAAAAGAAAACAGTATTAAAAGCCATAGCGAATTTTTTTTCTATAAATATAATACAACAAATAGAACATATTGTTGTTAATATATTAATAAGTCATGCTCAATGTTTGTTTTTATTGCATATAGAAGATTTCTAATGTTTGCACTAAAATGCGTTTCCCTGAAAATGTCGACCAATTCTCGTGTGAAATGCGCAAATTTTCCAGCGGCCATGTTTCTTTTCATTGGAAATTTGAAGCACACGTTTTTCAGCCATGTTAGCCAAAGCCTGAATAATGTACCAGACCGTTGTAAAACCTCTCAATAGAGACCCCTTGCAGTAATACCCAATCCAGGGGACAAAACAAATGAATTCAGTTACTTTTCTTGAGGATTAAAATATTTTTTGATGTTAATATATTTTTCATTGTTTTGACCCCCAGGTTGGGATTTGGTACAAGGGGTATATACCATACATATATCTTCATCTTTCTACACATGACGACCATCGCCGGGGAATTATATAAGAAAAAAAGGTGTGCGAAAAAAATATTCTGCTTGTTTTTACTTATAATTATTTTTCGGTTCACTCGTATTATTTAGCACTCTCTTAGCCTATAACCGATTTTTTTCATTATATGATATATTTTTATAAGTTTTTTCTATACCTAAGAAATGCATTTTTTGAATTAGATTGCCCTTCTATATAATGACAGCATTATGTAACAAGCATAATGACATTTTTATATCGCGATATCTTAATCTCTTACGTAAGCATGGGCCGGTTGCCCTGGGACCTAGGTGACCACGTGGGTAGTACACTGCACTTCGGTTGCAGAAACTAATTCTTCTCCTTCAGCTTATAGCACATACTCAGAATGACTCCATTTGCGCAAAACTTTCTACTCAGTTGTTTTCCTTTTTACAATCCATTATTTATGATTTTTTCTAAATATAGAAATAGGAATAAAACACGCGCGCGTGATGTGTGTTCTCATAAAGAACGCACCCCCAGCCAATCAGAAAGCGAGATTTATGACAGCTCATTCTATAATTTTATTCATTTTTTTGATTGATAATAACCCGGTTATACACTTCGAAACGTTGCGTTTTTATATTTTATATCTTAATATGTATCTATGTTTATTTTATTATGTATCTTTCCGGCGCAACGTTTCCTAATCAAATTTACGATCACAGACGAACTAACAACTGAAATATTACAAAAGAAATTTAAACAGAATCAGGTACATTGACAAATACATTCAGCATATGAGGGCATAAACTGAGCTAAAGGTTGCCATGATCACTTACCAAGCCGCCATTCAGAAAAATACTACGAAAATACAATAGTCCCCTTCACAGTTCTCTGCGCCATCTTATATCTTGCCATCTTGAAAGGTAGCCGTGCCTTTGCATCGATGCGTGGCGAACGGTGAGCTTGTAATGGTAGATACATGTGAATCATTCATTGTTCATGGTGTTGAAAAAGGTCTCTATCATTGCAAGCTCACCTGCGTCTCACTTCAATGCAAAGGCAAGATGGCGCAGGTAACTATGAAATTGAGTATTACCCTACACGTGCCATTGGCCTGATTTGAGACCATGGCAACTGTCAATCAACATTTTGGCGCGCATGCATGAATGCTGTCATCGCCTGGCAGGATCAAGGAGTGGTGAAAGATTAGATCAAGCTGCACGGGGTATCTTTCTAGGCGTCGTCGTTCATAAGCCAATGGACTTTTTATACTAAAGACGGATCATGCGTCTAGACGCATGTATACATTGCCTAATTCGTTTAGTGTAAAGATGGGCAAAATATAAGATGAATTTGACGATCTAACGCATCTCGAGTGCATGCAACACTAGCACTTCTTATGGATGTCGTCTCTGGTTTCGAGAAGCGCAGCTTCAATTTAAGATTTTTATTTTCTCCATCTTTTACCCGCCTACATACGGTCAGAAGATCTTTTCTACGCTGAAAATATTCGTCGCTCAAGACACACTAAATCGCAAAAAGTGCTTTAGCTATGGCAATAGCCCACTTTCGATATTCTAGTTGAGTGATCACGCACAAAGCAACTCAAGACGAGGTTCCGGGGAAACAATGGAGTAACCTAATAAATTCTTTTGTTTCCCCGGAGCCTCGCCTTGAATTGCTTTGTGCGTGATCAATCAGCCAGAATATTGGCTGAGGCTATTATTCCTTGTCAAGGAAAACTTGTCAAGGAAAACTTTCTCGTTTAGATGCCGTTTTAGTGCATACAGTTCTTACAGAGTGATTTGGCTCCTCCATAATCCACACACGTGTTTCCCACGCACTGACAACAGCCGTTATGAAACCATCGAAAGCGACTGGCTCCCATTGATTGGCAGGACTTCTTGCATTTGGCTAGTGAACGACAGCTCTCGAAGAAAGCTACTTTACACACTTGTGATCCTGGTTGGAAACCTGTTTGTCTGGATTGTCCGGGTACGACTGCCGGCCTGTTTCTTGTGGTGTTTGCTGTAGAAAAACAAAAAATAGTTATATACTTTGGCTTTCTTTATAGACCTATAAAACCCATAAATGAGAATTAATACTATGCTAGTATTGTTTTCCACTCAGGAGCTGATCAGCTCCTAAAGTCATAACAGCCAGCATTCAAAAGCATAAGCTAAGATTAGTATTTAACGCATATATTATTTAAGATTCGAAGGATTTGTATGTTAAACACAGCCATGGCCCGACCACCGTCGTTTTCATGTTTTTGGTACATTTAAACGCTGTGCTATGCTGTGCCGTGCTGTGCCGTGCTGTGCTGTGCTGTGCTGTGCTGTGCTGTGCTGTGCTGTGCTGTGCTGTGCTGTGCTGTGCTGTGCTGTGCTGTGCTGTGCTGTGCTGTGCTGTGCTGTGCTGTGCTGTGCTGTGCTGTGCTGTGCTGTGCTGTGCTGTGCTGTGCTGTGCTGTGCTGTGCTGTGCTGTGCTGTGCTGTGCTGTGCTGTGCTGTGCTGTGCTGTGCTGTGCTGTGCTGTGCTGTGCTGTGCTGTGCTGTGCTGTGCTGTGCTGTGCTGTGCTGTGCTGTGCTGTGCTGTGCTGTGCTGTGCTGTGCTGTGCTGTGCTGTGCTGTGCTGTGCTGTGCTGTGCTGTGCTGTGCTGCGCTGTGCTGTGCTGTGCTGTGCTGTGCTGTGCTGGCTATCGGCTTTCTTAAACAAGGAGACTGGAAAACGTTTCCTTCTTTCACATAAGTACATTCACAATAACGATCTGGCATAACTTCATATGGTCATAATATGACATGCAGTTGGTACACCCAGAAAACCAAAGGCCATAAACTAAATAACGAATTAAATAATTGTTGTAAGACGTTGCTATGGCCAAGAATTCTTTTTACACGATCTCCCAAAACTCCTAAGTTTTAGAACTTCAGATTAGAAATATTCAATACAGCAATACCTCAGTGGATACTCTTCATTAAACGGAGAGCTAGTTGCAAGGGACCGAAATGTCTTGTTTACTGACAAACCTCTGTTTAGTGAACATCGGTTCAAGGTCCCGAAGCTGTACGATTGATAGGGGTACCTATGTTTTACTGGCTTTTAATCAGCTGATGAAAGTCTTTAAATCTCATTATCTGCTCCAAATGGTGGTCAAACACAGACCACCATGTGCTGTCAGCCAGAAATAATTCTATTAAAAACTTGTGATTCAGCTGATGAACATTCCACACGAGACAGAGAAATGACTGTAAAAGTATCTTCCCGATTGATATATTTTAAAGAGCGATATCTTAAAGGGAGTATAGAAAAATCAAGGCTATTTGATGAAAGCTTGGAGACAAACCTCGCGAAGCGATATCCAATATATACTACGCCCATACACCCATGTCATTTATTCTAATGAAAAATGCATTTCTGTCGTCTCCTTGAAAAGATAATTTAATTTCTAAAACATAATTTAATTTCTAAAACATAATTTAATTTCTAAAACATTTTTTCTTCTGAAACACGCAAAATTCTTGTTCGCTGATTCGTGAATTTACAAAACTAAAAGTTGGATATTTGGCGAGAAATGATAGATAAACAGCTAATCAATTTGACAACATTCAGTTGGTCATATCTTCAAACATAGTGGCCATGTTTTTGGTTATTTCATTCCAAACAGAGTGTTTCCAAACAAAGAATCTCAAAAATTACCATACTCTAGGTCAAGGGCTAAAATCTTGAACCTGTTGAGTATTTTTCGTGTGTACAAATTTATGAATTCCTGGCCACACATTAAGGGGTAAGAGGCCAGGCCCAGGGATCGATCAATTAAAGCAGCCGTCCGTGCTGAAACACTCAAGATTTATTGGCAAAGATTCGAATTAATGATCCCTGAACTCCCTATCATATGTGAATAGAGTCTATTCCGTGCTTCGAGGGTTTTTCCGCTTTGTACAAGTTTACTTCTCCAGCCAAAATCGACTTCGCATCTGTCTCAGTTGACAACATTAAAGGTCAAATTACATTACAAAGTACAACTTTTGCTTTCATCTGTCGCATGCAATCTGTCTACGCCACGTTAACAACACGAATTGCGTCTTGTAAATCAACCCTTCTCCAACCAACTGACTATGACTTTTTTCTTGTCGTACACAACAGTCGTGAGGTTGATCGATTTACACGAAGCAATTCGTGTTGTAAGCGTAGCGTAAGCAGATTGCATGCGATAGTTTTAAGCAAAAGTGTCATCGTGTATAAAATCTGCCTTAACAAATTATTTACCGAAGGCGAAGTGAATATCGATGGATATTTATCGAGACGCAAACGTATATAGTCGAGGCAAATATTCATCATATTCACTGATGCCGAGATGAATAAATGTTTGAAAATTACGTTTTTATCTTACTTCCGCTTATGCAAACTTTAACCAAATCTCATAACCACCGCTCAAGCAGTGAATATCGTCTCATAATCACTGGTCGCTTGAACATTCACAGCGCGCGAAACTCTATATTATAGTCTAAAATTATACTTATATACGTGCTGTAAGTCAGAACCGTATTTTCTCACTCATACGTTAACCATTCTTATGGGAAGCCATTTCAATGTTACGACATGTTATACCGTGTACGTGCTGTAAGTCAGAACCTAATGTTTCACACTTATACGATAACCATTCTTATGGAATGCCATTTCAATGTTACAGCATGTCGTACCATGTACGTGCTGTAAGTCAGTACCGTATGCTTTCCACTCATGCCTAGGACATGGCGAGAAATTATGGACACGCACGCGCAGTAGATGAGTTTGCAAAACAAAATGGTCGATCAGCGTATAGACTTTGTATGGGATAAAAGTCAAAAAAGATATTATCTCATATGCATGTGCCCAGGAATTTCCGAAATGTTCAATCTGATCTTGCTTGTAGACACCGAGAGCTAGCAAACTGTCAATCTCATCGATAGGATATATCCTTGTATATTCTTTGCGGTAGGAGCACAATTTCTCCGAAGTGGAATCAAGAAAGCATTATAGGGCGATGACCCACACCACCATCATTGAAAAAGTAAATAATGCCTTTGTCAAGAGAACACGAACAGATTTGAAAGATGTTCTATCTTCTCCAACTTGCCAAGTCGTTGCACTTCTTAGTTTAATGTACCAAAAACTCCAACAATAAATATACGTTGCTGTATAAGGCTTTACCTTTGAAGGGGTTTGAAGAACGCGCATCACTGGAGATAATTAATTCAATATCAACAATACTTTTAACAATACATAATTTTCCAGCGATGTGCGATGTATGACTTTAAAAAATATATCTCAAAAGTTTGGATAGGATAAGCTGTAAAAATTTCCCCACATTCTGGATATAGCTATGATCGATGGATGTAGGAAGTTTAAAGAAACAACTTGGCGTCGTTTCAAAGAGTTCGGCAAAATTGTGATTTTGGGAAAAACTCTCATTTCGATTATCTAACGGCCTTTAGTAAATAAATATTTATTCAATGATTGATTAAGAATTAACGCCGATTTTTCGTAAGTTATACTATCAAAAAATTTCGGTTCCATCTTAGACGATCGTCATAACTTTTTTCCTGCCGTAAATTTGCCATTCAAATTTGTACACAAGCTGTACCTGGAATAGTTGATAAGATTCTGAAACTTTCAGAAAAATCGTATTCGAAGATGAGGAGAAAAAAGCCAAGGACTAAAAATATATTTGTTTGAATTTCCGCCGTTATAAGTCATCCACTTATGAAAATATGAAAATAAGGTACGCTTATAAAATTTAGGATATTCAAATTACAATATATGAAAAATTCAGTTAAATTAACGCTATACTTTATCTAAGCGAGAGAGAATAAAGTTGAGCAAAATTCGCACTGAATTAGTTAGAAGTCCGAACTAGACTTTCTTGTTTACAAAGCAGCATAATGTCAGCAGCCAATCAGAAGCCACGATTCTGTGAACATGATTGACGGCTGATTTTGTCATGAATAATAATCTCCGCCCATTGATGTCCAAAATTTCTCGTCATGGAACTATTCTTAATGTTAGGGCATGTCGTACCGTGTACGTGCTGTAAGTCAGTACCGTATGTTTCCCACTCATTCATAGGAGAAATATTCTTTTTTCCCATTCATATACCAAAACTTCTCTATAGATCGTTTTCACTCACGTAATAAAGAGGCCATGTTTTTGCATAAAACTGAATTCAATAACCAACTTTCGATATCCTGGTTGAATGATCACACATTCTTTTGTTTCCCCGGAGCCTCGTCTTGAATTGCTTTGAGCGTGATCACTCAACCAGGATATCAAACGTTGGCTATTCCCTGAGGATAGAAAACTACACCAATATCGCCGCTCTGACGGTAAGTGGAAACGGTCTAATATTCAAGTTTGTTACGACCTACCGTTTGGAGGATTCGTAGAAGAAATGGTGGACTGGGGTCGAGATATGAAAACTGTTCCTTCGGCACCGAAGCTCAATGCATAAAAAAGCGATGGAATCGGTGCAAGTTTTCCAAAGGTACTGACCGCGTGGAAGGGTAAAGCCCTGCTGATATGCGCCAAACACAGCCCAAGACAATCACAACAATCAGACCACAGGGAGCCCAAACATCGGGTGCAGTCTGCACAACACGAACAGTCAGGTAGTTGACAAGTACAAGACCCCATGATCTGACAGGCGGAGATCCGTGATGCACATACTTGTTTATCGCAAGTACGGAAGCCAGGATGTGTTGGCGTGCTCCTGGGCTTTATGCTGGGACCAGTTTGAGGTAACGTTGATTGTGTTGTGGGATTGAGAAGAAAAAAAATAAAAACGATACAAACTCTATATTTTGAGATACGCATCTTGTATCATCCAATGCGGGGAGTAAAACAGCGAAGATGAAATCTAAATTGGGAGGGATAAAGAAAAAGAAGTAAGAACCAGGATTGATCGCTAAATCACACAAGATGAGTAAGCGACAAGGTCAAAACAATTGTTCAAAATAATGAGGGATATGAATGGAAACATACAGGCCTAGGATTTCACTTCCAGAAGTGGTTGGTTCCGTGGTAACCCGACCACCCCCTCCCCCTCCCCCTAAATCGGGTCCCGTACAATGGCATGAAAAAACATGCGCAAAGAAAAGAAGGAAGAGCAAAGAAAAAAATGGAGAAAAGTAGAAAAGAGAAAGAAAAGGGGGGGAAGAAAAAAGAATAAAAAAGAGAAAAGAACAGAAGAGATGGAAGCCGGAAGAGAAGAGAAAAAAAATAGGAGAAAAAGTTTATTAAAAAAAGAAAAGAAAAGAAAAGAAAAGAAAGAAAAGAAAAGAAAAGAAAAGAAAAGAAAAGAAAAGAAAAGAAAAGAAAAGAAAAGAAAAGAAAAGAAAAGAAAAGAAAAGAAAAGAAAAGAAAAGAAAAGAAAAGAAAAGAAAAGAAAAGAAAAGAAAAGAAAAGAAAAGAAAAGAAAAGATAAAGAAAGCTAAACGAAGCAAAAGGAAGGAAAGGCAAGACGTAAAAAAAGCAAAAAAATTAGAGAAAAGAGAAGAGAAGACAAAACAAAACGAAACCAAACGATGTCAATGACACCAAATGACGCGATATTTGGTGCGCAGTTAAAGTCCTAAACCTCCACTTAACCTTGTACCAGCTTCCTGCTCATCCGTCTAGTACTTCCTACTGTTGAAAGGCCCCCTACACCCCTATAAGTGGCTCAAAGGCAGGGGCAGTTCTTGTCATTTAACGGTCTACTAGTCAACTAGCCCTAAGCTAAGATCATTGAATGCAATCCTATAAGACTTTTATTGCTCTATTTATCTAAAGTATCAAACATGTAATTTGTTAGAGTGAAATCTCTAAACCCGTGAAATAAGAATTACTTGTTAAAGTGTAATAGCCAAATAAACACAAAAGAAAACAATAGAATTAGGGTCTGCTAAAGTGTATTAGTCTAATATCTATTTCACGGGTTTAGTGTTTTCACTCTACCAATGTACGCTAGACTAGAGTGAGTGGATAATTAAGGGTCTGGATTAGTGTTCGGCGAGAATGTCTTTGATTTCTCAACACAAGTTTGCTAATGTAGTTATCAATAATGATTTATCTAGATTGTATATATATAGCAGATGACGAAGTTAGGGGGGAGAGACAGAGAGAGACAGAGACAGAGACAGAGAGACAGAGAGACAGAGAGACAGAGAGACAGAGAGACAGAGAGAGACAGAGAGAGACAGAGACAGAGAGACAGAGAGAGAGAGAGAGAGAGAGAGAGAGAGAGAGAGAGAGAGAGAGAGAGAGAGAGTATACGGATCGATAACAGTCACTTCAATCATCAAGTTCAGTTCAACTAAAACATAGCAAACAAGAATCGCTAAGCTAAGCAAGATACCAAACGAACACAACATGTTTTTCAGTTTTTACTACGATTCCAATATCTTACTCAAAGTTCAAATTAGGGTCAAGAACAAAATGGAGTCCATGGCCAAATACAAGGGTAGTTTAGACGAAAAATATCGCGAAATGATTAATGTGCATTCCATGCATATGCCCCCTAGATTGAGAAAACCAAGGAATGCGAATGCTCTACTGAGCAAAATACACGAAAAACACATTTCAAACGATACATTTTCCTTGGAATCTCCTAGTTGTTTTCAGAAAGAGAATATTTGTGTTGAGTAATCCAGAGCAATTAAAAATTAATCCCAAGCACACTACATGTTCAAAGTAAGGGTATTAACGATGTACTGCCAATGAGCACGAGAATATCATGACAAAATACAATGAATGTCTAGTAAAATTTTCTGTGATTTTCATTACTGATTTAGCCCGTGAAAGAAAAATGACTATATAGTTAGTACTAGTTGATAAAGAACAAAAGAAAACAGTGGATATAGAGTCTACTAACTATTAGTTTGCCAATTTTTTATGGGCCAAAGTAAAATCACTCTATTAGAGCGGTTCTCTGATTCTTTTGTTTTCTATCGTGTTTTTTTTTTTTACTATTACACTTTAATAAGCACACTTTGCTTCACGGGTTAGAGCGGTTCTCATAAACCCGTGAAACACACTTTAGCATATTACACTCTATTTCACTCTGATTCTTTAGTTTTCTATTGTGTTTTTTTACTATTACACTTTAATAAGCACACTTTGTTTCACGGGTTAATGAGAACGACTCTAATGAGAACAATTCTATAGCCCTGCAGTTTTATTATATTATATTTTATAGTTTAGTTCGTATATAAACTTTGTTTTAAAGGTTTGGTGTGAATAAGTACTCTCTGTAGTATTTTAAAACTGATACTCTCGAGTTGAGTGTGGCAAGTAGAAGAAAAACAACAACAACACAGTTTTTGAACACGTTGGACTGAAGAGCAAAATAATGAGGTGTAAAAACAATCGAATTCACGCCTTCACAGAATGAAGGTTGTACAAGCACTAAGTGCGAAGTTGGAAACAAGATAAGAAGTCTCTATACTAATGAAGTTAATAAGCTAATACATGAGAAAGATAGGCTTTACTTACCTGTTACTGATCCAAAATTCTTTGAGTTGAGTTTCTTTGATGCGACAAAACCCTTTCCAGTCCACGAGTATAGGAATTTGGAACTGAGAAAACAATTCAAGGACCTAGTCCAATTCGTTCATTTGGTCTTGGCGATTATAAAAAGTCAAAGACACAAGCCCTAATCTTTTTTGAGCTTTTTTGGCTTGATGAGTGTTCGCAGTCAGTGGTCATCGACTTTGATCTTCAATGCCACTCAGTGCTTCTTTCAACCCCACATCAGACTACGCTGTCAACAGCGACTTTTTTAAGTCAATACACGGTAGTGATGCATGAAGAGACTTTGACACCTAAGGCCATCATGTCTATTGTCGTCAATTGAAAATGAACTCACAGAGCTGGCAATGTTTGCCAACTTTATAAGGTGCGACAGGATGAGTTCTGTAAAATAATCAGTCTATTCAATTGACGACTTTGAACCCTTGGTCTATTTGTATTAGATGTGTAAAACGGCTGTGCTGTAAATATTGTGAATACCTTGTATTTTAATCAATGAGAGTTCAACCCGAGAAAGTTCCTGTCTGCTATTGGGAAAACTATTTAAAAAGTGTTTTCGAAACTTTCAAAATCCTATTTCTTCTACTGCAAATTTCATCCTAGTTTACCCGACCTTGACTCGTTTTATTTTCGGATACAAGTTTGCATGCAGCTTACAAAATGTAATAAAAGTCTTTCAGCAGGGTTTAAGCAATGATTGTCTGTCAACCGACTCCCACATGCTTGATACTGTACAAGGTCACAGAACCGAAAAGTATCATATTGATTGCTACTTGAAATAGAGCGTCTAATCCTATCCCTAATACCCCGAGAATGCTACGTCTTTTCAACAACAAGATGTGAAAAATCGAAGGATTATCATCAAGGCTTGAGGTCTTCTTTGCAGAGGTCAACCCAAGAGCCAAGAGCTTTTTGCTAATCTGTTATCGTAATATTTAGTTAAGCTGTTTGTTCGATAAACTTGTGTTTGTCAACGACTCTAAGCTTTCTTGTGTCCGTGGTCGTAGCCTAAAGCTGTATAAAAACAAGTTTGACGCACTAGACAAATTATAAGCATCATCACTTCGATCCTGCCAACCGGCACAGCAGACAATGACCACGTTTAAATTCCCTGCATTTCACTTGACTTGGGGATTATTTCGAATCTTTTTCACAAAATTACAAAGAATTTCGTGGTTATCAACTGACGTTTACATTTGCCATATTAGAACGATGTACGAATATAATGCAAATGAGCAAAACCTATTATTTGAGTTCATTTGCATTAGATTCGGTACATGTGAACTTCAACTTCTAAACCGGGCCTAAGATGTAAATATTTTCTATTAAAATAACATGTTCTGAAAATAATGGAATCGCTTCACTGTGCAGTTCTTTTTAAACAGTTTAAACCTCACAGCAGGCTCCTCTAACACCCTTGGCTAGAGTCACGATTGTAGGGTTTACTGCAGTACATTTTCAAGTGAGTGAATAGAGCCTTCTCAAAATTATCTTGGATGCGAGCTCCTCTAACACCCTCGGCTAGAGTCACGATTGTAGGGTTTACTGCAGTACATTTTCAAGTGAGTGAATAGAGCCTTCTCAAAATTGTCTTGGATGCGAGCTCCTCTAACACCCTCGGCTAGAGTCACGATTGTAGGGTTTACTGCAGTACATTTTCAAGTGAGTGAATAGAGCCTTCTCAAAATTGTCTTGGATGCGAGCTCCTCTAACACCCTCGGCTAGAGTCACGATTGTAGGGTTTACTGCAGTACATTTTCAAGTGAGTGAATAGAGCCTTCTCAAAATTGTCTTGGATGCGAGCTCCTCTAACACCCTCGGCTAGAGTCACGATTGTAGGGTTTACTGCAGTACATTTTCAAGTGAGTGAATAGAGCCTTCTCAAAATTGTCTTGGATGCGAGCTCCTCTAACACCCTCGGCTAGAGTCACGATTGTAGGGTTTACTGCAGTACATTTTCAAGTGAGTGAATAGAGCCTTCTCAAAATTATCTTGGATGCGAGCTCGAGGCTAACATGAAACACAAAATCAGTCACACTTATTCTCGATGGAACAAGTGACATTCTATTTGTATTTCCATGTTAGCCTTGCATCAAGATGATTTTGAAAAGGTTCCATGGAGACAATGGCATACAATACACCCGAAATGAGAGACAATGATTAAAATAAAATGCAGATAGATAATAATAATAGATTAGAGACCGAATGCCAATATGGCTGCCATTGACTTTCAGAAATAAAAACCTAATCTTAAAAAGTAAGCACAACCATCAGAAAGAGAAAACAGAAATATATATTTTTTGAAAAAGTTTTATTGCTATAAACAGAATTCAAGTGAAGCTATTTGGAATCAAAATTACAGAGATTTGTATGTGTTCAGTGAACTGTTTCCTTCCTAGCCTCGGAAAAATTGTCAGATGAATTTTTAGAGAAGCCAAAAAAGCGTAATACTAATACATAGGACATTTTTGTATATAGCACCCCCAATACTTTTGGCCTAGGGCCCTCCTCCAATATTTTCAGGCCTTGTCACAGCCCAGTAACAAGCAAAGTGACTTGCTGTACTTCACTGCACTTGTTATAATTTTGCTTTCATTTCTAACTGACCTGATGATGTTGTCGAGATGACAATGAAACCGTTGTCTTGTTTCTTTAGTAGTATTATAATCATTATTACGTAAAAGTTGATCGAAATCATGGGAACAGTGCATAAAACAAAGCATCCTAGCACCGCATGCATGGGCTTTTATCACACGGCGGCCATTTTGTTTGAAACAATGGGTTTTAAGTCCCAAAACCATAAATTCAAATTCAAACTGCATTTCTCTCAATGATGGTTAACCGTTTCTGTTTCCAAGATCCATTAAGGTTTGATGACAGGCACTACGAATATCTACAAATCTTATTAATAAATGACTGGGTTAATACTGGAATTAAGACTCACTACCTCTCCCGGGGGGGGGGGGGGGGGGGTACTTCGGGTCATTTCATACGGGGATGCTCCGCCCGGACTCTCGACCCCTTACCCTTTTCTATACCAAATTTCAGCGAAAAAGTACCCCTTTTATACACCTTTTAGCCTGACAAATTACCCGTTTCGTATACCTTTGAAGAAAATCTACCCCTTTTTATACCAAGAATCACGAATTTCAACCCCTTTTCTATACGTGCGGCCTGAAAAAAGTACCCCTTTCGGGCGGAGCATCCCCGTATAGTCCATTATAGGGAGTACCCCTACCCCCCCCCCCCCCCCAGGGGGGCTCGACGACGCTCAACGATCGATGTACATCCAAGTTTCGCAAGGCAGGTAGTTTTCCTCCTGAACCATAACCTTATAACCCATGATGGTCAACCAGGATGAAAATGTCAGTTATCTACAACTGGAAAACTGCCGATCGTCGAGCGTCGTCGAGGATTTGGAGAAAGAAAGAAGCAGCTTTGTAATTACTTCTAATAATCAGTCGACATTCAAAAATGGCACAGTCGTGCTTGATGATGCCTTTTAATAAAATCCCGCAAAAAATCTTGCGTCATACCGTCGTCTCTCATCTCATCAGTGGCTTCACATTAAATACCGACCTGTTTGCGTAAAGTTCAAGTCGTCCAATTTAATGAACTTCTTTCGAAATCATATTAATAATCGGTTGCGATCAATCACTGATGAAGCAATAAGGGAAGAAAATGCTTGGCAAAAAATAATGAAAACAATGTTGGAACAATACACAAAACGAATTCTAGATTTCCGATCTAGACATTGTGGAACTGAAGTGACATCTTGATCAATATACAGTCTGTAAACACGTACTAATATTCGAAGAGAAAAGGAAGAAGGGTCAGTGTCATTTTTAGAGTGAGCAGGCACTAAGGTTTATTTTAGAGTTTGTGATCCTGCTTTGAGCCGAGTTAGTTTATTCGGAACAGAAACGTCAAGACAGCATTCAAGACTGAGGGAAGACTGTCATCATCAGGCACGGCGTGTCATTTTTGATTTCCACCATTATTAGAAGTAATTACAAAGTCGGTTCTTTCTCCAGGTGCTCGACGACGCTCAACGATCGATGTACATCCAAGTTTTACAAGGCAGGTAGTTTTCCTCCTGAACCATAACCTTATAACCCATGATGGTCAACCACGAAGAAAATGTCAGTTATCTACAACTGGAAAACTGTTCATCGACTGCAAAAGAGTTCATTTGGAATCTATATGGCAGCAAGTCTGGTACAATCGTCATCGTCTTCAACATTGTTCTCAATGTTGTTCTAATGTTCACTGCATCGATAGGGAATGGAATGATTATCGTTGCCATCTTGAGATCCCAGAACCTACAGACACCATCCTACTTACTGATAACAAGTTTAGCCTTCACAGATCTTCTGATGGGTTTAATATTTCACCCTTTACAAATTGCTCTGAACATCTTTAACTTGCAGAATGATGTTCAGGGAGTATGCGGAATGATTCAATATTACGTTTTCTTTACACCCTATCTTGGTTTTACAAGCTACTAAATAAGCGTAAAATGATCATTGAATCATGCGACATATTGGTTCCCGGACTACTTGCCTTCGAAAGGCTTCGAAAGCTCTAGATTCCATACATCGTCTATAAATCTGGCCACACTTGACCCCAAAATCGTCTTATTTGAGCTCGAAAAAATTTAAAAGTAAAAGAGCTCCACCTCGATATCACCAAACGAGTGTTTAATAAATCCAAAACCGCTCAAAATAGACAGCATGCCTTCAGAATGTAGGTTCCCAAGAAGCTTGAAGTTAGGTTAAATTTTAAGCGATTCGACGCGTTGTTAGCTCGTAGTTTTCAGTTAAAAATGACAAGAAACCACAGAGAACTGCTCCAAACAGTTTCAAAACCCCCTAAATATCGCCATTTTGTTTTTACAAGCTCCTATTGACTGCTGAGATACAATAAGGAAGCTTAAAGTAACGATTTAGGTTTGAAACTTGTTTCTTGTCCTTCATGGGCTTCCTGTGGTGAGGCTTATCAACAGAAAAATAAAAGTTGTTCTTTTGATTGTCAAGTAACTATTTTTTGGCAAGAATTGTTTTACTAACATCATAGTTGAATATAAATATGTGCTTGGAAACCATGTAGTTATATTTTTCCTCTAGAAAACCACTTCATTTTCATTCATGCGTAACACCGCTGACAATGTCCAATATTTCTGGCAATGGGTTGAAATACCAAACCTGTCAGAAGATCTGTGAAGGCTAAACTTGTTATCAGTAAGTACGATGGTGTCTTTAGGTTCTGGGATCTCAGGATGGCAACGATAATCATTCCATTCCCTATCGATGCAGCGAACATTAGAACAACATTGAGAACAATGTTGATCATGCCTGGTACTTCAAGAAAAGGACTCTCGTCAAATTTCTCTAGGACTAACTTTGAAATCTTTGGACAGTTTTCAACCATTCCGCTCATGGTTAGGATCTAGATTATATCCACGTCACTCGACCGTCTTTATACAGAGTGATCATCAACGTCGGTGGTAAGCTAGAAAGGACCGAACTCAGTGCTGTTACATAATAGTGTTTTTCTTTGTTTTATTGTGCACTCCCATTGGCTGTTTCGATATCACATGGCAGGAACTCAAGGAGCGTGGGATAATCGCCCAAATTCCTCAATATACACCTAATTGCAAGAAGGTTGTCACATAAAAATATAACATAACAAATAGGAATTAATTATTTTTCCAAAACAGATGTAATCATTTAACTGTTTAATTTTGTAGGTATAGACTGATATTTTCGAGATACTCTTGTTGGTATATTATTAAACAGTTATCATCAATCTAGGGGGCTTCAGAATCAAAATAAAACCAAAATAACAGTTCCTAATGAATTTCTATTATATGACAACGTTCTTGCAATAAGGTGTAGTTAGAATTCGTTAAAAAAACTATCTTTCTTTATTACAGACCCATTTTCTCAGGGTTAGCCTCATTTCAGCGAGAAAATATTCACAAAAGCCGTGAGAGAATGCACAACTTCACCATACAAATACTTTAGTTTGAAATTCCAGGGACCTACACTGGAACACTCAAATATTGTATCAGTGGATAATAGTAGTAATACCATGATCTCCTCGGAGTTCATTGTTTTTCGAGGGACGTTTAATGGCTAACATCCCTCCTTCATGAATAGGATGAGGGAAATTTAGAAACTAAAATTAGAATGAGGGAAATTTAGAAACTAAATTTCCCTCATCCATATGAATGAGGGAAATTTAGAGACTAAATTTCCCTCATCTTATTCATGAGGTTGTCCCTCATGCAACCCAATCATCGGGACACCGAGTCTGAAAGACCCGGTTCGAAATACGATGCCTTTATAATCAGGATGTATGTGCTCCTTCTACAAGCTTTATTCAATGTGGGATAGAGAAATTTGTCTTTGGGCCTGATTGAACACGCTAAAACGACATTCGCGCATGCGTAAACGATGTTGTTGGTCAACATTTGATTTCAAAAAAAACGTTTTCCCATGAGACGCATTATAGATTAGACACATATCAGTTTATTGTGCTAACAATGAACATTCCTCAGCGTTCCCCAGAGTAGGGAGTCATCAAGGCTCTTTCAACGAAATCTCTTTAATATATTCTGATTTAAAGCTCATTAAGATCATAATTCTTGATGTTTTCCTCGGAAATCATGGTATTACAAACTAATACCATGGCAATTTCGGGATATTAGTGATTAAATGCCCCTCGGCTTCGGGGACATTTAATCACTAATATCCCTCATTGCCATGGTATTACTTATAAATATCAGAGGTACACTCCATTGCCTTCAAACAATTGCTTCAAGTCAAATTTTTTTGGGTCAACAATACAGTAAATGTATAGAAACTGACCCACATGCCTTACTAAGTAAATAACTGAGTTTAAACTGGAATTGATAGAAATTATAGAGTAATCGTCGAGCACCTGCAGAAAGAACCAACTGAATCAAATCCCCTCCTGTTGGCGAAAGACCAAGCAATTGTGGGTTCTGTTCCGAAATCTGAAAGAAAACTTGCGTCATACCGTCGTCTCATCAGTGGCTTCAGATTAAATATCGTATTATCATGATTACCTCGGGATCCATTGTTTCCAGAGGGATGTTTAAGTTCTAACATCCCCCTGGATGAATAGCGAATATAATCATGAGGGATATATAGACTAAATATCCCTCATCACTATCCATGAGGCATGGTCCCTCATATGACAATCACCTGGACCATGCCTGGGTCGCATTGACCCAATCGAAAATTTTGCGCAATGACTCTGGACTACACTTGTGGGACCCATTGAATAATCTTTGCGCATACGTTGACTAGCCGAGAATTTTTCTTACCATTTGTGACGTAATCAAGACGGTTTGAAAACACCTCATTAATACCGCTCTAGGCCAACCAAAGTGAATTAGAATAAAGCAGCACGAATGAATGAATGCTGGTTCAATTCGCCATTGTTGCATTTAACAAAGGCAAATTCCCTTAAGTATGCCGCATATCAACAGCTCTGTAAAACTTTGTAATTTATGCATCGTACGAAAGCTAACATATTTCCTAAGAGCAGTTTTATTCCTTGGTAATCATAATATTACAAACTAATAGCCTGAAATTTTGGATAATTAGTGATTAAATGTCCCCGAAAGCCGAGGGAGGTTTTGTTGAAGTCCCGACGCCGAAGACGGATCACCCTCAAGTCATGCTATTACTTATAATTAATCTTAGAAGTAAGCGGAATTTTGATGTTCCCCAGTGCAAAACAAATAGACTGAAGAACACTTTTATTTATAATAACTGTAATTAAGGCTAATATTTCATTGAATGTACTGACGTAGCCTTTGATTCAAAGCAACTAACGACTGATTTACCTAGCGCCCCCGAAACCCAATGACGTATTTCGTATCCGTGTGCCCCTCTCCCTAATGGATAACGTATATTTCGTAGTTCGAGAATTCCAATGTCAATTTATTTAATAAAAATAAATTTTAGTTAATTGACAACTCTTGAGTGGTGTCGCGAGTCTGAGTAAACAACTTATTTGTCCCTCGTTGTGTGACATGTCACTTGCTTTGTCACGTGTTCGCTATCAACCAATAGACTGGTTGCCTGGTTTGCATTCCCACGGGTTTGCCGATTTCACTTTATTCATTCCTGCTTGGAGCTGTAACCAAGCAAGAAGTCTTAAAATTCCCCCCTTACCCTCCCCTCTACAGGCTCCCGCTACATGGCAACCGTCAAAAAAAAAAAAAAAAAAATGTATATATGTATACCAGATTGGACAATCAATTTAACAATGATTGTACCAATCTGCTCAGATATCTGGTGCAATTATAAGAAGGTTAGCGTTCATGCACACTGATTTGTTTTGTAATTGATATTTTAAAGCACCTGGACAGATGTTGATTCCAGATGTACTATATTACCGTTGTTGCTAGTTATTAGTCATTACTGTTAATGTTAATCTGATGAGGTTAACTCCTCTCGACCAAGAACCTGGTCAGTAGAACATATAGCTTATTAATGTATCTCTATCCCAGAGACCCTCCATTAGGTCATGCCTCAGCTTTTACTTATTATATTGTAATTCTAGTATTGTTTATGAGGTTTTAGTTAATAAAGCTTGGGAATGGGGATGAAGTGCTCCTGTGTCACACTTTTGCCCCCATAGACTTGTTTTCTGGAGGCGCTACTCCCTCCATCTAATACTGCTTGGATTTCGTTTTTCAGGAGGCGCTACTCCCTCCGACCAGAGACGAGGCGCTACTCCCTCCTCTCTACCCAGGAGCGCATTCATGTGGGTGCATGCTGAGGAGCTTCTACCTTCTTCACCCTATGTCTGTGACTTCTGGGCTGTGGTTCCGGTTTTTACATGTCAGATATCAATAATCCAGCATTATCAAAATTTTTTGAGGCAAAAACATATTTTCCAAACCACTGAGTGCTTCATTACCCACTTCCCCGTTGGCAGCCACAAACAAATTGTTTTTCTATTCATTGCATTGTTTTCTTAACAATCTGCTGAAAGAGGAAATCAATTAAAGATCAGTGTCCAAGATTCGTAAACGTTTCACGACATGCACTACGTATATCTGGAAACCTTACTAAATAAATGATTGGGTTTATACTGGAATTAAGACCCATTAGAGTAAGCGATATCAAATGCAGGATCAGAACCTCTTTTTGCGATCCCACTATTACCCTAACTATAACTGCACTAACCAAAGGCACGCTAGAGAGAAGAAGACATGCTAGCACCACAACCATCGTCTTTAAAGTTTTCTTGTACCTCACAACATTAAAGTTACTAGCCAACGGGTTTGGTTGTTGGACTTGAACTTGAACTGTGTAAAGATGAAGAGCTCTGAAAGACTTGATGTAGAAAATACAGATGACTGACAATAAAACTGAAGCCAGACAAGAACCAATTTCATAAAAGCTTTTGTATACTGTGTCTATGGTTGCTGGGAAAGCAACGAACAATGTCGCAATCCATACGAGTAATATCAGTAAACGAACTCGTTTCTTGGTGATGATAATGTTGTATCGATGTCTTAGAGTCAGCGCCAAGTATCTGTCTATACTGATACATGTTACCATCAACAGCGTGGCAAAACCAAGGTAGATCGCAAAAAATACATATATAATAGCAATTCCACATATTCCTTGAACATCACCCTGCAAATTATACGTGTTGAGAGCAATTTGTAAAGGATGAAATACTAAACCCATCAGAAGATCTGTGAAGGCTAAACTTGTTATCAGTAAGTAGGATGGTGTCTGTAGGTTCTGGGATCTCAAGATGGCAACGATAATCATTACATTCCCTATCGATGCAGTGAACATTAGAACAACATTGAGAACAATGTCGAAGACGATGACGATTGTACCAGACTTGCTGCCATATAGATTCCAAATGAACTCTTTTGCGGTCGATGAACAGTCTTCCAGTTGTAGATAACTGACATTTTCTTCCTGATTGACCATCATGGGTTATAAGGTTATGGTTCAGGAGGAAAACTACCTGCCGTCTGTAATAAAGAAAGATAGTTTTTTTTTACGAATTCACAACTACACCTTTTTGCAAGAACGTTGTCATATAATAGAAATTCATTAAGAATATTTTGGCTTTATTTTGATTCTGAAGCCCCCTAGATTGATGATAACTGTTTAATAATATACCAACAGGAGTATCTCGAAAATATCTGTCTATACCTATAAAATTAAACACTGAAATGATTACATCTGTTTTGGAAAAATAATTAATTCCTATTTGTTATGTTATATTTTTATGTGACAACCTTCTTGCAATTAGGTGTATATTGAGGAATTTGGGCGATTGTCCCACGCTCCTTGAGTTCCTGCCATGTGATATCGAAACAGCCAATGGAAGTGCACAATAAACCCAAAGAAAAACACTATTATGTAACAGCACTGAGTTCGGTCCTTTCTAGCTTTCCACTATTGATGATCACTCTGTTGAAAGACGGTCGAGTGACGTGGATACAAGCTAGATCCTAACCATGAGCGGAATGGTTGAAAACTGTCCAAAGATTACAAAGTTATTCCTAAAGAAATTTGGCGAAAGTCATTTTCTTGAAGTACCAGGCATGATCAACATTTTCATCAGTGTAGTTCAATCACTATCAGCAACGATAGGGAATGGAATGGTTATCGTTGCCATCCTGAGATCCCAGAACCTACAGACACCATCGTACTTACTGATAACAAGTTTAGCCTTCACAGATCTACTGACAGGTTTGGTATTTCAACCGGTGCAAAGTGTAATGATTAGTTACTACTTTCAGGGCAAAATTCAGAATGTATGTACAATTTCTTATCCATTTGTGTTCCTTGGAATCCTTCTTGGTTCTGCTTCCCTGTTGATGGTCAACATGTATCAGTATAGACAGATACTTGGCGCTGACTTTAAGACATCGATACAACATTATCGTCACCAAGAAACGAGTTCGTTTATTGATTGTCCTTGTATGGAGTTCAGCTTTTCTAATTGCAATCTTAAATATGTCTGAAAAGCTCTTCGATATCTTGTTCGTTGTTGAGTCTTCCCTCTTCCTGGTTCTCTTATCCATCATCTGTATTTTCTACATCAAGTCTTTCAGAGCTCTTCATCGTTACACAGTCCAAATTCAAGCCCAAACCAAACCCGTTGGCTGGTAACTTTGATGTTGTCAGATACAAGAAAACTTTGAAGACGATGCTTATTGTACTAGCATGCCTTGTTGTTTGCTTTACACCATATATTATTTCCTTCGCATTGATAAGTTTGATCGGTAAAAAACAATTTGAAATGATGGTCTTTTTCTATGCAACACTCAGTCTTTCGTGCTTAAATGCAAGTATTAATCCAGTCATTTATTTAATAAGGTTCAGAGATATTCGAAATGCTTGCCTACAAATTTTGAGAAATCTTTTTCATCGATAAAACTGATCACCTTGCTAGACTTTTTATAGTAGCTATGAGAACATCCAAGTCTGTTCAGTGATAAATAATGAATTTGAGATGCTATGAAACACAGAACAACCACAAAGCTATCGACGAAGGAAATTATATTGCAATATTACGATGCACCGGGAAAAAATTTACCGAGTATATTTTCCCGTCAACCTCAAATATACTGAAAAGAAGAACACTACGAGGTAAAAAAAAAAAAAAAAAAAAACAAGAACGAAATACAGAAAGAGAAAAAGTAACAAGAAGACGATAAAAAAAATATAGGAGAAATCGTTTAAGTTTCTTCACTCCTCAATTCAACTGTTTTTCTATTAAAATTGGTCTCCGTGTGGCATAAATTTAATTCCAAACGCTTACAACCTGCATTGTGTTAAGAAATATCATGGTATATTGTTGATTTTAAGTTCTTTTAATAACCTTGATTTAGAAACTTTCTTACTGCGTTATTTGCAAAGTACAATATATAGGTAAACAATGTCGTGTTAGTATATTTTTCATTCATGCTGTGAATTGTTGACAGCTGAAATGAAATGGCAATTATTTCAGTATTACCTGAACATCTTTCGTAAGTCAAGCAAATAACATCAAATAACACGGGATGAATTTCTATGTCATTCTTTTCAAGGTCCTTGTTTAAACTAACTAGTCTTTGAATTAAAATCCCTTTCGTAACCAGGTGTTTCGTTTCTCTCAGACCGAAGGAATTAGCCAATCAACGAACATTTTATTCGTAGCTTAATGTTTCCTAGTTCCAGGTTCTCGGCTCGATTTATAACAGCTTTTGCCCAAAAAATAAATAAATAAAACTAATCCGTGCAAAGATTCACCAAATACCTTTTAGAAAAAACATATTTCGTCGTTGTTCGTGGGAAATATTTCATTTCGACAAGAGATAATAGAAAACACTTCGCTGTGACAACAATGCATTGCGCACCTAGAATCTAGAACACCTGCGCGTTGGTTCGGTCGTCAGTTAATATTGCGAAGATCAGATCGGACCTCAATTTTGCTTACAAAACATGTAAAATGGCTCAATCATACCGAAACGAGTGTAATCTGGTCTAAGATTTTTATATTCTTGTACAAAATAATAATAAAAACCATGGGCTACAACACAATACAAAAAGGTCAAAAATCCTTCTTCTTCATATTTTTGATTTAGTCTACGACAATAAAACTTATAATCCACCACATGGCAGTAGGTAAACCGGGAAAGATGAAGACAATAAAACATATTTCACTATAAAAATAGTCAAAATGACTGGAAAACATTAACTTGACATGATTAAAAAAGGTGTGAAAATCACCCAAAATGGGTCCAAAACATGATCAAAGATTGGGCTAGAAAAATGGTTAACGTAAAACAACGAATAAAAAAGGATTTTACCCTCACTTTTTTCTGTCAGTAACGTTATGCACACTGTCGAGCTACACAATGAGCTACCAAGTGAAACAGGATCACCACTAAAAACGACGACAACAAAACAAACAAACAAACAAACATACAGCAACAAAAACGAATATACTGCAAACTCCAAAAGACAGATCATAGCAAAACAAAATACAATTTGAAGAAAAAAACATTTTACCATTAGAAAATTTTTTCAGTCATACTTTATTCCAGAGTTCTTTAGTGCTCGGAAAAATAAGTACCCGAAAACTGCAATACTGATAAAAACTATGAAACAATACAAAACGCAAATCATTTCAAATTATATAACAAGTGAATAAGGATGAAACTTAAACACTGTGTAAAAAAGGTTTTCTGTACTGGTGTTTGTCCTTCGTACACTCGTATGTCTCCAGTGGCGGATTCAGAATGATTTCAAGGGGGATGATTAAAGTCCGAAACGTCTGTACAGTTACAAACTTTTTACACGGTGATTAAGTTTCTTCTTATTCACTTGTTGTATTCAAGAAAACGCACTTCCAACTAGTAACCGTGAGTTATCTTGTCGGAAGACCAAGCGACTGGTTCTGCTCTGAAATTTGGCTTTTAATAAAGCGAACGAAATCTTGAGTCATACCGTCGTCTCTCTTCTCATCAGTGGCTTTAGATTAAATACCGAGCTGTTTGCGTAAAGTTCGTCCTAGTGAAATCATATTAATAATCGGTTGCGATCAATCACTGATGAAGCAATAAGGGAAGACAATGCTTGGCAAAAAATAATGAAAACAATGTTGGAACAATACACAAAACGAATTCTAGATTTCCAGACATCTTGATAAATATACAGTCTGTAAAGACGTAGTAATATTCGAAGAGAAAAGGAAGAAGGGTCAGTGTCATTTTTAGAGTAAGTAGGCATTAAGATTTATTTAATAATTTGTGATCCTGCTTTCAGCTGAGTTAGTTTATTCGGCACAGCATTGCGGCGAGACAGCATTCAATGCTAAGGGAAGACCGCCATCATCAGGGAAGGCTGTGCTATTTTGATCGACCATTATTAGAAGTAATTGCAAAGTTGGTTCTTTCTCCAGGTTCTCGAAGACGCTGCACGATCCGTGTAGATCTAAGTGTTGTAAGGCAGCTAGTTTTCCTTCTGAACCATAACCTTAAAACGCATGATGGTCAACCAGGAAGAACATGTCAGTTATCAACAGCTGGAAAACTGTTCATCGATAGCAAAACAATTTGTTTGGAATCTAAATGACAGCAAGTCTGGTACGATCTTCATCGTCTTCGACATTGCTCTCAATTTTGTTCTAATGTTCACTGCATCGCTGGGGAATGGAATGATTATCGTTGCCATCTTGATATCCCAGAACCTACAGACACCATCGTACTTACTGATAACAAGTTTAGCCTTCACAGATCTTCAGATGGGCCGTTTGGTGTTCCATCCTTTACAAATTGTTCTGAACATCTTTAACTTGCAGAATGATGTTCAGGGAGTATGCAAAATGATTCAATTCTACGTTTTCTTTACAGACTATCTTGGTTTTGCTTCCGTGTTGATGGTAACATGTATCAGTATAGACAGATACTTGGCGCTGACTCTAAAACATCGATACAACATTACCGTCACCAAGAAACGAGTTCGTTTACTGATTTTAATCGTGTGGATTGCGCTACTTTTCTCTTTCTTTTCACAGGCCGCTCAAGCTCTTATTCTGTAGTGTTGTGATGAATATTTACGGTAATATTTTGTAATATTTAAAATTGGTACTTTTATGAATAAAAATGACTTACCTTGATAGCTTGGTAAATGTTTTGATGTCTGGTCGATTTTGAAGCCATTTGAGAGCGTTTTTACAGAGTCATCGTCATTTTGATTCCCCTACTAAAGAAAATCCAAAGGCTTCACGCTCACGGAGACACCGACCTCTACTCGGAGCTCAATAAATCCAAGAAAAATTAAGCTACGGCCATAATTTCACGACAGAATCAAAGTACACATGCCAATGCTTCTCTCCAGTACGCTCAAAGAAGCATTCTTTCTAAAACGTGAATGCTAGAAGATATTTTCTTCCATAATATATTCACTTCTGACTCTTTACTTTGGCTTGTGATGGTCGCCATGATGGGTCCTACGCTCGAATTTCGACTTCGTGCGCTTTAAGAACAATACGTGCATCAAAGATTGTACGAAATTTGAACATCTTTAGAATTTGAACAAAAGATACTCGTATGGCCAGACTTGTTGTTGAACAATAGTTGTAGTCAAGTCATAATTTCAGCATACGTAAGTGTTGTGCATGGGTATGGCCCGACTTGTTGTTAATCACAATAACGTGTATTAGTTTATTATTTTTATTTGACTTGCTTTACTAGGATTTAGTTATTTATTTTTTTGGTATTAATATCTTATATTTTCAAATTAAGGCTTATATATATCAGTTTTATTCTATTCTGAATTACATGTAAATATCATAATATTAGTACTATCATATTTTGTATACACAATTCTAAGTAGTTTTTATACATAGTGTATTGTATTTTATCTAGTGTAATGCACATTTGATAATATTTCGAATGTTAAGATGCGCAATATAAGTATTAGATATAATTTATGTATTCTATTTTTTTGGTTTCTACCATCGATGCTGCCATGGGTTTTAGAGCGCAGTGCTTTTCATCCACGTTTACATGACAACATTCGACATCACCATTTCTCGTGTTCTAGGTTCCGTCCACCGTTGATTCCGTTGACGTAGCCTTTGATTAAAAGCAACCACCAACAACTGATTTACCTAGCTCCACCGAAAGCCAATGACTTATTTCGTATCCGTGTACCCCTCTCCCTAATGGATAACGTATATTTCGTAGTTCGAGAATTCCAAGATCAGTGTCCAAAATTCGTAAACGTTTCACGACATGCACTACGTATATCTGCAAACCTTACTAAATAAATGATTGGGTTTATACTGGAATTAAGACCCAGTAGAGTAAGCGTTATGAAATGCAGGATCAGAACCTCTTTTTGCGATCCCACTATTACCCTAGCTATAACTGCACTAACTAAAGGTACGCAAGAGAGAAGAAGACATGCTAGCACCACAACCATCGTCTTTAAAGTTTTCTTGTATCTCACAACATTAAAGTTACCAGCCAACGGGTTTGGTTGTTGGGCTTGAACTTGGACTGTGTAAAGATGAAGATCTCTGAAAGACTTGATGTAGAAAATACAGATGACTGACAATAAAACTGAAGCCAGGCAAGAACCAATTTCATAAAATCTTTTGTATACCGTGTTTATAGTTGCTGGAAAAGCAACGAACAATGTCGCAATCCATACGAGTAATATCAGTAAACGAACTCGTTTCTTGGTGACAGTAATGTTGTATCGATGTCTTAGAGTCAGCGCCAAGTATCTGTCTATACTAATACATGTTACCATCAACAGCGTAGCAAAAACGAGGTAGGTCGCAAAAAATAAATATATAGTAGCAATTCCACATACTCCTTGAATATCACCCTGCAAATTATACGTGTTCATAGCAATTTGTAAAGGATGAAATACTAAACCCATCAGAAGATCTGTGAAGGCTAAACTTGTTATCAGTAAGTAGGATGGTGTCTGTAGGTTCTGGGATCTCAAGATGGCAACGATAATCATTCCATTCCCTATTGATGCAGTGAACATTAGAACAACATTGAGAATAATGTTGAAGACGATGAAGATTGGAGCAGACTTGCTGCCATATAGATTCAAAACAAAATCTTTTGTTATTAATGAGCAGTTTTCCAGTTGTAGATAACTGACATTTTCTTCGTGGTTGACCATCATGGGTTATAAGGTTATGGTTCAGGAGGAAAACTACCTGCCTTGCAAAACTTGGATGTACACCGATCGTTGAGCGTCGTCGAGCACCTGGAGAAAGAACCGACTTTGTAATTACTTCTAATGATGGTTGAAATCAAAAATGACACGCCGTGCCTGATGATGACAGTCTTCCCTCAGTCTTGAATGCTGTCTTGACGTTTCTGTTCAGAATAAACTAACTCAGCTCAAAGCAGGATCACAAACTCTAAAATAAACCTTAACGCCTGCTCACTCTAAAAATGACACTGACCCTTCTTCCTTTTCTCTTCGAATATTACTACGTGTTTACAGACAGTATATTTATCAAGATGTCACTTCAGTTCCACAACGTCTGGAAATCTAGAATTCGTTTTGTGTATTGTTCCAACATTGTTTTCATTATTTTTTGCCAAGCATTTTCATCCCTTATTGATTCATCAGTGATTGATCGCAACCGATTATTAAAATGATTTTAAAAGAAGTTCATTAAATTTGACGAACTAATTTAGGCAAAGAGGTCGGTATTTAACTTGAAACCACCACTGAGAAGAGAGACGACGGTATGACGCAAGATTTCTTTCGGGATTTTATTAAAAGCCATCACCAAGCACGACTGTGCCATTTTTGAATGTCGACTGATTATTAAAAGTAATTACAAAGTTGGCTCTTTCTTTCTCCAAATACTCGACGACGCTCGACGATCCGCAGTTTTCCAGTTGTAGATAACTGACATTTTCTTCCTGGTTGACCATCATGGGTTATAAGGTTATGGTTCAGGAGGAAAACTACCTGATTTGCGAAACTTGGATGTACATCGATCGTTGAGCGTCGTCGAGCACCTGGAGAAAGAACCGACTTTGTAATTACTTCTAATATTGGTCGAAATCAAAAATGACACGCCGTGCCTGATGATGACAGTCTTCCCTCAGTCTTGAATGCTGTCTTGACGTTTCTGTTCCGAATAAACTAACTCGGCTCAAAGCAGCATCACAAATTCTAAAATAAGCCTTAGTGTCTGCTCACTCTAAAAATGACACTGACCCTTCTTCCTTTTCTCTTCGAATATTACTACGTGTTTACAGACAGTATATTTATCAAGATGTCACTTCAGTTCCACAACGTCTGGAAATCTAGAATTCGTTTTGTGTATTGTTCCAACATTATTTTCATTATTTTTTGCCAAGCATTTTCTTCCCTTATTGCTTCATCAGTGATTGATCGCAACCGATTATTAAGTTAAGTAGGGACACAAAATCACTATAATCGTCAATTTTTTTAAAAATATCTTAAATTATTGCTGATCGAAATATCTTTTGTTTGTCGGGAAAAAAAATTTAGAATTTTTTTTAGTTTCGGAGAAAAAAAGCAAAATTTGTTTTTAACAGCCGTTCAGAAGTGTTGCCGGGTTGACAGGAACTGTCAATCGAATGTCAGCGGCTTTTAATCACATGCCGCAAACATCAGGAACAAATAGCTTGCTGTGTGTTCATTGGCTTAAAGGTGTCGCCGATAATCCCTCTAAGTAAATATCGCTTTAATCCGCACAAAACTTAAGACTGCGTTTTCTTCGTTACGAGTTTTTGGAAAATTGCGAAATTTCGAACTCTCATTCTCCCGCAGTTTTTAACATTTTTTAGCGAAATTTGGCCAGGTAAACTACTAAACTGAAAAAGCGTGTCTCATTTTTTTTATTTAGGGCTTCGTTTAGAAGATATTGATACTTTTCTACAAGAACCTATTAGAAAACCTATATCATAACTTTAAAAACCATTTAAAAAATAATGAGGCGCTAAAACGAAAATCTGAGACATGCTTTTTTAGATCAACAAGTGTAAATTGCCAGGAAATCTAATCCGTTTAAACAAAGCGGAGGGAGAATAAGTAGAGCTTCGAAACTGACCCGTTTTTTCATCAACATCTTAGATCTTCAAAAGGAATAAAAACTTGCTAAAATAGGCTTGATATTTGAAATTTTCAATTATTAAGCTTTCAGAAAATGTATACTTCATTGCAGATCCGTTAAAAAACAAGCGAGTTACAGTTGTTTCAAAAATATGAACTGATTGTGTCCCTAGTTACCTTAATATGATTTCAAAAGAAGTTCATTAAATTGGACGATCTTTACGCAAACAGGTCGGTATTTAATCTAAAGCCACTGATGAGAAGAGAGACGACGGTATGACGCAAGATTTCTTTCGGGATTTTATCATTTCATACAAATATCATAAAATTGAAATCGTAATAACTCTGCAGGCTTTGGTGATTTTTATCTCAAATTTGATTGCCAGATTGCTATTCTTGGACTTCCTTTTGCATAAAACTAATAAGTTTATTAGATTGTTTGTCTAAAATACAACAAGCAAGAATTATTAAAAGGAACTTCTAATATATTACCTACACAGTAAGCCAATGACATATTTCGTATCCGTGTACCCTTCCACTTCCCGCTAAAGGATGCCCAGTTCGTAGTTCTAGAATTCCAAACATAAATGTAATAATCGTACGATTACAATCTCAAACATCTATTAAAAAACTCTTATATTCGATACAATGACATTTCTAGCTACACTCGGTGGTTATTTCAGTGTACAAGGTACGTTAACGTTTCACCACAGGCATGCCGTATATCTGGAAACTTAACTAAATAAATGATTGGGTTTATACTTGAATTAAGACCCATTAGAGTAAACGATATCAAACGTAAGATCAACACTTCTTTTTGCAATCCCAGAGTTACCCTAGCTATAAATGAACAAACTAAAGGCAGGCAACTAAGAAGGAAACATCCTAGCACCACAAGCATCGTCTTCAAAGTTTTCTTGTATCTGACAACATCAAAGTTACCAGCCAGCGGGTTTGGTTGTTGAGCTTGAACTTGGATTGTGTAAAGATGAAGAGATCTGTACGACTTGATGTAGAAGACACAGGTTGCTAAAATAAAGGCTGTAAATACGCAGCTTGCGAGAATATAATAACTATGGAAAACACGTTCTATGGTTGCCGGGAAAGAGACGAAAAGTAGCGCAATCCATACGATTAAAATCAGTAAACGAACTCGTTTCTTGGTGACGATAATGTTGTATCGATGTCTTAGAGTCAGCGCCAAGTATCTGTCTATACTGATAGATGTTACCATCAACACGGAGGCAAAACCAAGATAGGGTGTAAAGAAAACGTAATATTGAATCATTCCGCATACTCCCTGAACATCATTCTGCAAGTTAAAGATGCTCAGAGCAATTTGTAAAGGATGAAATATTAAACCCATCAGAAGATCTGTGAAGGCTAAACTTGTTATCAGTAAGTAGGATGGTGTCTGTAGGTTCTGGGATCTCAACATGGCAACGATAATCATTCCATTCCCTATCGATGCAGTGAACATTAGAACAACATTGAGAACAATGTTGAAGACGATGACGATTGTACCAGACTTGCTGCCATATAGATTCCAAATGAACTCTTTTGCTGTCGATGAACAGTTTTCCAGTTGTTGATAACTGACATGTTCTTCCTGGTTGACCATCATGTATTTTAAGGTAATCGTTTAGAAGGACTATAATTTACAATACCTGCTTTACAACAGTTGTATCGCTATACGGACTATGCAATGAACCAATACTTTGTGTCGACAAATATTTTTGAGAAAGTATTTTGTCTTGTTTCTGGATAGCATTACTAAGCCAGGTGCTGCTCTTTTGTGAGTACGATATTTATTAAATTTGTGTTCAACACATTTATTATTTTATTACGTATACGTTCAATTTGATTAACTTTTTTCAATAACTTAATTTAGTTTTCCTGAGTAAGATCAGGGCTCTCTCAAATTGTAGTGCCAAACACTGCATGAATCTCGAGACACGAAAGAATGTAAAATAAATAAGAATAAAAAGATGAATTGACAATACTACGTGAAATAAATCCTTGCTCTCCGAGGGTACTACTAATACGTATTTGCTAACAAACTTTTGGCCCTCATTCCATTATTGAATTTTTAAATTGATTATAATTTAGAAGTTGATTTTTGGGGAGGGTTGAAAACCGGACTACCCGGAGAAAGACATTAGAAGAACAAGAGAAAACTAACAAGCAACTTTACGTCACATTTTTTTTTGCGTTTGCACTGAAGAAACGAGCTGCAATCTGAAATATAATTTCTATATATGTTGTTTTAGGGTTCTACCATCGGTTATACCATGGGTTTTAAGAGTGCTGCGCTATTCATACACGTTTCCATGACAATTTTCTACAAACGTTTCTACAAAATTTTTACACGTTTTCTCGCGTGTTTTAGATTCCGCGGTCCACCCGACGCACAAACGTTTTTTCTGCTACTTATATCTTTTCCACGTCGTCATAGAGTGGTTAGCGACCTGAAGATTTGAAAAATCTACGACGGTGACGTCATACGGAGGTGTAAAAAATTCACTTTGGGGTTTCGCACATTCAAAGTCTGTCTTCCCTGTGGATGAGTTGACTTTACCTGACAATGTTTCGAAAATCTCCAATGAACAGAACCCCAATGAGAAGTTATTTCAGTGTACAATGTTCGTTAACGTTTCACGACAGGCATGCCGTATATCTGCAAACCTTACTAAATAAATGATTGGGTTTATACTGGAATTAAGACCCATTAGAGTTGGCGATATGAAATGCAACATCAGAACCTCTTTTTGCGATTCCACTATTACCCTAACTATAACTGCACTAACTAAAGGCACGCAAGAGAGAAGAAGACATGCTAGCACCACAACCATCGTCTTCAAAGTTTTCTTGTATCTCACAACATTAAAGTTACCAGCCAACGGGTTTGGTTGTTGGACTTGAACTTGGACTGTGTAAAGATGAAGAGCTCTGAAAGACTTGATGTAGAAAATACAGATGATTGACAATAAAACTGAAGCCAGGCAAGAACCAATTTCATAAAATCTTTTGTATACCGTGTTTATGGTTGCTGGAAAAGCAACGAACAATGTCGCAATCCATACGAGTAATATCAGTAAACGAACTCGTTTCTTGGTGACGGTAATGTTGTATCGATGTTTTAGAGTCAGCGCCAAGTATCTGTCTATACTGATACATGTCACCATCAACAGCGTAGCAAAACCGAGGTAGATCGCAAAAAATACATATATAGTAGCAATTCCACATATTCCTTGAATATCACCCTGCAAATTATACGTGTTGAGAGCAATTTGTAAAGGATGAAATACTAAACCCATCAGAAGATCTGTGAAGGCTAAACTTGTTATCAGTAAGTAGGATGGTGTCTGTAGGTTCTGGGATCTCAAGATGGCAACGATAATCATTCCATTCCCTATCGATGCAGTGAACATTAGAACAACATTGAGAACAATGTCGAAGACGATGAAGATTAGACCAGACTTCCTGCCATATAGATTCCAAAAAAAGTCTTTTGCTATTAATGAGCAGTTTTCCAGTTGTAGATAACTGACATTTTCTTCCTGGTTGACCATCATGGGTTATAAGGTTATGGTTCAGGAGGAAAACTACTTGCCTTGCAAAGCTATGGTTGTACATCGATCGTTGAGCGTCGTCGAGCACCTGGAGAAAGAACCGACTTTGTAATTACTTCTAATAAAGGTCGAAATCAAAAATGACACGCCGTGCCTGATGATGACAGTCTTCCCTCAGTCTTGAATGCTGTCTTGACGTTTCTGTTCCGAATAAACTAACTCGGCTCAAAGCAGGATCACAAACTCTAAAATAAACCTTAGTGCCTGCTCACTCTAAAAATGACACTGACCCTTCTTCCTTTTCTCTTCGAATATTACTACGTGTTTACAGACTGTATATTTATCAAGATGTCACTTCAGTTCCACAATGTCTGGAAATCTAGAATTCGTTTTGTGTATTGTTCCAACATTGTTTTCATTATTTTTTGCCAAGCATTTTCATCCCTTATTGATTCATCAGTGATTGATCGCAACCGATTATTAAAATGATTTCAAAAGAAGTTCATTAAATTGGACGAACTTTACGCAAACAGGTCGGTATTTAATCTGAAGCCACTGATGAGATGAGAGACGACGGTATGACGCAAGTTTTCTTTCGGGATTTTATTAAAAGCAAGATTTCCGAACAGAACCCAGAATCGCTTGGTCTTTCGACAACACGAAGGGATTCGATTCAGTTGGTTCTTTCTCCAGGTGCTGGACGATTACTCTATAATTTCTATCAATTCCAGTTTAAACTCAGTTATTTACTTAGTAAGGCATGTGGGTCAGTTTCTATACATTTACTGTATTGTTGACCCAAAAAAACTTGACTTGAAACAATTGTTTGAAGGCAATGGAGTGTACCTCTGATGTCTGATAATATATAGATTTAGGCACTGCCTAAAAGCGGAGCTCCCATAAATAGTATATATAGTGCTAAAAACGTGACAATTGTGTGACGCGGCATAATGCCGGTTACAGCGTGACCACTTCTTTACCAGAACCCAGAAGAAAAAACTGAAAGAAAAACCATTATTTTAAGCCTTCAAAACGATTAGAAAACTTTTCAATTCGAAGAAAAATAATGATAGATCGTAAAACATATGAATACATGTATAGAACAAAGGATTTTATTCAGCAAATCTTAAGTTATAAGTTTTTTAGGTGGAATGTGAACTACACTGAAAATTGTCGAAAAATATTATAAGCTTAAGCTTTAATACATTCACTTGAATTTCACATGCAGCACATTCATTAATGCAAGATAATAATTTTCTTTGTTAGTAAGTTGGTCTTTGAAAAGTTTTTTTTCAGATTTATTCTGAACTTTCATTATCGTGCGAAATATCTTACAAAAACATAAGCTTATTCATAAAAAAAAACAAACAAGCTCATCATTTTTGCGATTGTGTAATAATAATAGCTGGAAAAGCCCGATAAATAGGAAATATTTGGTGTGATATGTATTCCTTTTTCATATTTCATTCAACATTAAAATAAATTATCTATAAAAATGTCAAAATATCCATATGATTATGAAATATGGAATCTTGTTTTGACATCAAAATTCCTCGCGTGAGGCTCGCTGGCCGTCATGCGTGCACTCACTCGTGAGAGATCTTTTCAACACTCGAAGATAAAATTGATATCTCCGCGCACCCATGTAATATCCTCTATTTATCCACTGATACAATATTCGAGTGTTCCAGTGTAGGTCCCTGGAATTTCAAACTAAAGTGTTTGTATGGTGAAGTTGTGCATTCTCTCACGGCTTTTGTGAATGTTTTGTCGCTGAAATGAGGCTAACCCTGAGTAAATGGGTCTGTAATAAAGAAAGATAGTTTTTTTGCGAATTGTAACTACAACTTATTGCAAGAACGTTGTCATATAATAGAAATTCATTAAGAATATTTTGGCTTTATTTTGATTCTGAAGCCCCCTAGATTGATGATAACTGTTTAATAATATACCAACAAGAGTATCTCGAAAATATCAGTCTACACCTACAAAATTAAACAGTGAAATGATTACATCTGTTTTGGAAAAAAAATTAATTCCTATTTGTTATCTCTGTTTATTTTTATGTGACAACCTTCTTGCAATTAGGTGTATATTGAGGAATTTGGGCGATTGTCCCACGCTCCTTGAGTTCCTGCCATGTGATATCGAAACAGCCAATGGCAGTGCACAATAAAACCAAAGAAAAACACTATTATGTAACAGCACTGAGTTCGGTCCTTTCTAGCTTTCCACCGTCGATGATCACTCTGTTGAAAGACGATCGAGTGACGTGGATACAAGCTAGATCCTAACCATGAACGGAATGGTTGAAAACTGTCCAAAGATTACAAAGTTATTCCTAAAGAAATTTGGCGAGAGTCATTTTCTTGAAGTACCAGGCATGATCAACATTTTCATCAATGTAGTTCAATCACTATCAGCAACGATAGGGAATGGAATGGTTATCGTTGCCATCCTGAGATCCCAGAACCTACAGACACCATCGTACTTACTGATAACAAGTTTAGCCTTCACAGATCTACTGACAGGTTTGGTATTTCAACCGGTGCAAAGTGTAATTATTAGTTACTACATTCAGGGCAAAATTCAGAATATATGTAGAATTTCTTATCCATTTGTGTTCCTTGGATTCCTTCTTGGTTCTGCTTCCCTGTTGATGGTAACATGTATCAGTATAGACAGATACTTGGCGCTGACTCTAAGACATCGATACAACATTATCGTCACCAAGAAACGAGTTCGCATATTGATTGTCCTTGTATGGAGTTCAGCTTTTCTAATAGCAATCTTAAATATGCCTGAAAAGCTCTTCGATATCTTGTTCGTTGTTGAGTCTTCCCTCTTCCTGGTTCTCTTATCCATCATCTGTATTTTCTACATCAAGTCTTTCAGAGCTCTTCATCGTTACACAGTCCAAGTTCAAGTCCAACAACCAAACCCGTTGGCTGGTAACTTTGATGTTGTCAGATACAAGAAAACTTTGAAGACGATGCTTATTGTACTAGCATGTCTTGTTGTTTGCTTTACACCTTTGATTTTGTCCATCGCATTGATAAGTTTTATTGGTAAAAAAACATTTAAAATAATGGTCTTTTTTTATGCAACACTCACTTTTACGTGCTTAAATGCAAGTATTAATCCAGTCATTTATTTAATAAGGTTCAAAGATATTCGAAATACTTGCCTACAGATTTTGAGAAATCTTTTTCATCGATAAAACTGATCACCTTGCTAGACTTTTTTCATAGTAGCTATGAGAACATCCAAGTCTGTTCAGTGATAAATAATGAAGTTGAGATGCTACTGATGAAACACAGAACAACCACAAAGCTATCGACGAAGGAAATTATAATGGCACATTACGGCGCGCAGGGTAAAAATTTACCGAGTATATTTTCCCGTCAACCTCAAATATACTGAAAAGAAGAACACAACGAGGTAAAAAAGAAAAAGAAAAAAACAAGAACGAAAATCAGAAAGAGAAAAAGTAACAAGAACACGAAAAAAAAAGGTAGGAGAAATTGTTTAAGTTTTTACACTCCTCAATTCAACTGTTTTTATATTAAAATTGGTCTCCGGGTGGCATAAATTTAATTCCAAACGCTTACAACCTGCATTGTGTTAAGAAATATCATGGTATACTATTGATTTTATGTTCTTTTAATAAATTTGATTTAGAAACCTTCTGACTGCGTTATTTGCAAAGTACAATATATAGGTAAACAATGCCGTGTTTAATAGTATATTTTTCATTCATGCTGTGAATTGTTGACAGCGGAAATGAAATGGCAATTATTTCAGTATTACCTGAACATCTTTCGTAAGCCAAGCAAACAACATCTAATAACACGGGATTAATTTCCATGTCATTCTTTTCAAGGTCCTTGTTTAAACTATCTAGTCTTTAAATTCAAAATCCCTTTCGTAACCAGGTGTTTCGTTTCTCTTAGGCCAAAGGAATTAGCCAATCAGCGAAGATTTTATTCGTAGCTTAATGTTTCCTAGTTCCAGGTTCTCGGCTTGATTTATAACAGCTTTTGCTCGAAAAAAAATAAAATAAAATAAAACTCATCCGTGCAAAGATTCACCAAATACCTTTAAGAAAAAGCATATCTTGTCGTTGTTGGTTGAAAATATTCATTTTGACAAGAGATAATAGAAAACACTTGGAAATTTTTCGCTGTACCAACAATGCATTGCGCACCTAGATTCCAAATCACCAGCGCGGTGGACCACGTACATACAGTACTCGAAGGTATCTCTGGACGGACTGCTCGTTTATTACAGTATAGTGCTGTCGAAGATCAGATCGGACCTCAATTTTGCTTACAAAACATGTAAAATGGCTGATACCGACACGAGTGTAATCTGGTCTAAGATTTTTATATTCTTGTACAAAATAATAATAAAACCATGGGCTACAACAACACATGCAAAATGGTCAAAAATCCTTCTCCTTCATATTTTTGATTTAGTCTACGACAATAAAACTTAGAGCCAGGAAAGGTTTTCAATGCAGCAAAGAAGAGACGTCGGGTTCATTTGACTTTTTGGCATCTTTTAAGGAGGCTAGAAAATGTTTTCTATTTTCACATACGCTCACAATAATGACCTGAAAAACATTTATATGGATCTACCACATGGCAGTAGGTAAACTCGGAAAAATGAAGACAATAAAACATATTTCACCATAAAAAGTAGTCAAAATGACTGGAAAACATTAATTTGAAATGATTAAAAAAGGTGTGAAAATCACCCAAAATGAGTCGAAAGCATGATCAAAGATCGGGCTACAAAAATAGTCAACGCAAGACAACAAATAAGAAATGGATTTTGCCCTCACTTTTTTATGTCAGTAACGTTAAGCAAACTGTCGACCCAGAAAATGAGCTACACCGGGTAACACAGGAGCGCCACTAAAAACAACAACAACAACAACAACAACAACAAAACAAACAAACAAACAAACATACAGCAACAAAAACGAATATACTGTAAACTTCAAACGTCAGATCATAGCAAAACAAAATACAATTTGAAGGAAAAAGCATTTTACCATTAGAAAATTATTTTCATTCATACTTTATTCCAGAGTTCTTTAGTGCTCGGAAAAATAAGTACCCAAAAACTGCAATACTGATAAAAACTAAGAAACAATACAAAACGCAAATCATTTCAAATTATATAACAAGTGAATAAGGATGAAACTTAAACACTGTGTAAAAAAGGTTTTCTGTACGGTGTTTGTCCTTCGTACACTCGTATGTCTCCTATGGCGGATTCAGAATGATTTCAAGGGGGATGATTAAAGTCCGAAACGTCTGTACAGTTACAAACTTTTTACACGGTGTTAAGTGTCTTCTTATTCACTTGTTGTATTCAAGAAAACGCAGTTCCAACTAGTAACCGTGAGTTATCTTGTCGGAAGACCAAGCGACCGGTTCTGCCCTCATCGCCAGAAAACCGCGACATGCAAGTGCGGTGAGCGGTATTCAATGGGCGCATTGCGCATGCGTTTAATAAGTGGAAACAGAAAAAACCTACTCTATCGAAGATATTTAAACAAGGGAATCAATATTAAGGCCCATCTCGACTATATCTTAGAATTTTTTTAGTAGAAACTCGCGCTTTTTTCAAAAGTTCCCGCAAGTTTAGTAAAGACCGCTGACATTTCTGATTTATTCGCGGGCTAACGGACCTTCCTGCGATGGTACATACATTTGGGCGCTATTTTCTGGGAGTCCCACTGGATATTCGGACAAAATATGCTATTGTGTGCCCCGATCGAGAGTTGCTCTTCAAAATGGCGTTTCAACTATGAGATTTGGCTTATTCTTTGCGAAGATATCAAGCCCTGAAGTCAGGGCATTTTGCGAACTTTAACGGGGAAACATGGAGGTATTTTTAAGCTGTTTAACTGCTCTTATTGTTCAGCAATCGAAAGGAAACCTCGGATTTTATCCTAGAGCCGAGACTTAGTTTCGAGCTGGTGCTCAAATAATTAAACAATATTTCTGAATGCAGACATTTGTTTCTTTTGTCGTCTATTCTCTGTTTCGGCGAATTACAAACTAATTTAACTTTCGTTTATTTTTCCGTTCTCATACAAACCTCTGCTTTCAGTGCGATTTCTCTAGGAGTCATTTTGAAATTTAAAAAGGAAACCTCAAATTTAGATTAAAGTAATATTTTTCTTGCAGGTTATAATGTCCTATAAATGAATTACAAATTGTGATGCAGACATTTTTGATCCGCCAACACACAGGCTATATTTTAGACACTTTTTGTTTTAAACCCATACATTTCTCATAACTTTTCGCCGGCCGTATTTTCTTCTGAGCCGGGTTAACCATGCGTGACATGGGTAGCGGCGCGGTTTTCTGGCGATGTGAAATTTAGCTTTTAATAAAGCGAACGAAATCTTGAGTCATACCGTCGTCTCTCTTCTCATCAGTGGCTTTAGATTAAATATCGACCTGTTTGCGGAAACTTCGTCCTTGTGAAATTATATTAATAATCGGTTGCAATCAATCACTGATGAAGCAATAAGGGAAGACAATGTTTGGCAAAAAATAATGAAAACAATGTTGGAACAATACACAAAACGAATTCTAGATTTCCAGACGTTGTGGAAAGTGACATCTTGATAAATATACAGTCTGTAAACACGTAGTAATATTCGAAGAGAAAAGGAAGAAGGGTCAGTGTCATTTTTAGAGTGAGCAGGTATTAAGATTTATTTTAGAATTTGTGATCCTGCTTTGAGCAGAGTTAGTTTATTCGGCACAGCAACGCGTCGAGACAGCATTCAATGCTAAGGGAAGACCGCTATTATCAGGGAAGGCTGTGCTATTTTGATCGACCATTATTAGAAGTAATTGAAAAGTTGGTTCTTTCTCCAGGTTCTCGAAGACACTGCACGATCCGCGTAGATCTTAGTGTTGTAAGGCAGCTAGTTTTTCTTCTGAACCATGACCTTAAAACGCATGATGGTCAACCAGGAAGAACATGTCAGTTATCAACAGCTGGAAAACTGTTCATCGATAGCAAAACAATTTGTTTGGAATCTAAATGACAGCAAGTCTGGTACGATCTTCATCGTCTTCGACATTGTTCTCAATTTTGTTCTAATGTTCACTGCATCGCTGGGGAATGGAATGATTATCGTTGCCATTTTGAGATCCCAGAACCTACAGACACCATCCTACTTCGTTACTGATAACAACTTTAGCCTTCACAGATCTTCAGATGGGTTTGGTGTTCCATCCTTTACAAATTGCTCTGAACATCTTTAACTTGCAGAATGATGTTCAGGGAGTATGCAAAAGGATTCAATTCTACGTTTTCTTTACAGCCTATCTTGGTTTTGCTTCCGTGTTGATGGTAACATGTATCAGTATAGACAGATACTTGGCGCTGACTCTAAGACATCGATACAACATTATCGGCACCAAGAAACGAGTTCGTTTACTGATTTTAATCGTATGGATTGCGCTACTTTTCTCTTTCTTTTCACGGGCCGCTCAAGCTCTTTTTCTGTAGTTTTGTGATCGATATTTACGGTAATATTTTGTAGCATCTAAAACTGGTACTTTTATGATTAAAAATGACTTACCTTGATAGCTTGGTAAATGTTTTGATGTCTGGTAGATTTTGAAGCCATTTGAGAGCGTTCTTACGGAGTCATCGTCATTTTGATTCCCCTACTAAAGAAAATCCAATTCAAAGGCTGCACACTCACAGAGACACCGACCTCTACTCGGAGCTCAATAAATCCAAGAAAAATTAAGCTACGGCCATAATTTCACGACAGAATCAAAGTACACATGCCAATGCTTCTCTCCAGTACGCTCAAAGAAGCATTCTTTCTAAAACGTGAATGCTAGAAGATATTTTCATCCATAATATATTCACTTCTGACTCTTTACTTTGGCTTGTGATGGTCGCCATGATGGGTCCTACGCTCGAATTTCGACTTCGTGCGCTTTAAGAACAATATGTGCATCAAAGATTGTACGAAATTTGAACATCTTTAGAATTTGAACAAAAGATGCTCGTATTTCATTGTTGTTGAACAATAGTTGTAGTCAAGTCATAATTTCAGCATACGTAAGTGTTGTGCATCGGTATGGCCCGACTTGTTGTTAATCACAACAATGTGTATTAGTTTATTATTTTTATTTGCCTTGCTTTACTAGGATTTAGTTATTTATTTTTTTGGTATTAATATCTTATATTTTCAAATTAAGGCTTATATATATCAGTTTTATTCTATTCTGAATTACATGTAAATATTATAATATTAGTACTACCATATTTTGTATATACAATTCTAAGTAGTTTTTATATATAGTGTATTGTATTTTATCTAGTGTAATGCGCATTTGATCATATTTCGAATGTTAAAATGCGCAATATAAGTATTAAATATTATTTATGTATTCTATTTTTTAGGTTTCTACCATCGATGTTGTCATGGGTTTTAGAGCGCAGTGCTTTTCATCCACGTTTACATAACAACATTCGACATCACGATTTCTCGTGTTCTAGGTTCCGTCCACCGTTGATTCCGTTGACGTAGCCTTTGATTAAAAGCAACCACCAACAACTGATTTACCTAGCTCCACCGAAAACCAATGACTTATTTCGTATCCGTGTACCCCTCTCCCTAATGGATAACGTATATTTCGTAGTTCGAGAATTCAAAGATCAGTGTCCAAAATTCGTAAACGTTTCCCGACATGCACTACGTATATCTGGAAACCTTACTAAATAAATGATTGGGTTTATACTTGAATTAAGACCCATTAGAGTAAGCGATATGAAATGCAGGATCAGAACCTCTTTTTGCGATCCCACTATTACCCTAACTATAACTGCACTAACTAAAGGCACGCCAGAGAGAAGAAGACATGCTAGCACCACAACCATCGTCTTTAAAGTTTTCTTGTATCTCACAACATTAAAGTTACCAGCCAACGGGTTTGGTTGTTGGACTTGAACTTGGACTGTGTAAAGATGAAGAGCTCTGAAAGACTTGATGTAGAAAATACAGATGACTGACAATAAAACTGAAGCCAGACAAGAACCAATTTCATAAATGCTTTTGTATACCGTGTTTATGGTTGCTAGAAAAGCAACGAACAATGTCGCAATCCATACGAGTAATATCAGTAAACGAACTCGTTTCTTGGTGACGGTAATGTTGTATCGATGTCTTAGAGTCAGCGCCAAGTATCTGTCTATACTGATACATGTTACCATCAACAGCGTAGCAAAACCGAGGTAGATCGCAAAAAATACATATATAGTAGCAATTCCACATACTCCTTGAACATCAACCTGCAAATTGTACGTGTTGAGAGCAATTTGTAAAGGATGAAATACTAAACCCATCAGAAGATCTGTTAAGGCTAAACTTGTTATCAGTAAGTAGGATGGTGTCTGTAGGTTCTGGGATCTCAAGACGGCAACGATAATCATTCCATTCCCTATCGATGCAGTGAACATTAGAACAACATTGAGAACAATGTCGAAGACGATGACGATTGGACCAGACTTGCTGTCAGATAGATTCCAAACAAAATCTTTTGCCATCAATGAGCAGTTTTCCAGTTGTAGATAACTGACATTTTCTTCCTGGTTGACCATCATGGATTATAAGGTTATGGTTCAGGAGGAAAACTACCTGCATTGCAAAACTTGGATGTACACCGATCGTTGAGCGTCGTCGAGCACCTGGAGAAAGAACTGACTTTGTAATTACTTCTAATAATGGTCGAAATCAAAAATGACACGCCGTGCCTGATGATGACAGACTTCCCTCAGTCTTGAATGCTGTCTTGACGTTTCTGTTCCGAATAAACTAACTCGGCTCAAAGCAGCATCACAAACTCTAAAATAAACCTTAGTGCCTGCTCACTCTAAAAATGACACTGACCCTTCTTCCTTTTCTCTTCGAATATTACTACGTGTTTACAGACTGTATATTTATCATGTCACTTTCCACAACGTTTGGAAATCTAGAATTTGTTTTGTGTATTGTTCCAACATTATTTTCATTATTTTTTGCCAAGCATTTTCTTCCCTTATTGCTTCATCAATGATTGATCGCAACCGATTATTAATATGATTTCAAAAGAAGTTCATTAAATTGGACGAACTTTACGTAAACAGGTCGGTATTTAATCTGAAGCCACTGAAGAGATGAGAGACGACGGTATGACGCAAGATTTCTTTCGGGATTTTATTAAAAGCCAGATTTCAGAACAGAATCCACAATCGCTTGGTCTTTCGAGAACACGAGGGGATTCGATTGAGTTGGTTCTTTCTCCAGGTGCTCGACGATTACTCTATAATTTCTATCAATTCCAGTTTAAACTCAGTTATATATTTAGTAAGGCATGTGGGTCAGTTTCTATACATTTACTGTATTGTTGACCCAAAAAAACTTGACTTGAAGCAATTGTTTGAAGGCAATGGAGTGTACCTCTGATATCTGCTATTATTATATGATTATCAATGAAATACCTATATTTCTCTATTTCAAAAATTTGATATTTTAACATGTGAAAATATCATCACTATGGTTAAATACTTCTTATAGCAGGAAAAAATCTCGAAAAATCTTTCTTTTCTTTTTCATTGATAATTATATAATAAACAGAATATTACATGGGCGCTTGGAGATACGAATTCGTTGCGCTCACTCGTGAGAGATCTTTTCAACACTCGAAGATAAAATTCATATCTCCGCGCGGCCATATAATATCCTCTATTTATCCACTGATACAATATTCGAGTGTTCCAGTGTAGGTCCCTGGAATTTCAAACTAAAGTGTTTGTATGGTGAAGTTGTGCATTCTCTCACGGCTTTTGTGAATATTTTGTCGCTGAAATGAGGCTAACCCTGAGTAAATGGGTCTGTAATAAAGAAAGATAGTTTTTTTTACGAATTCAAAGCTACACCTTATTGCAAGAACGTTGTCATATAATAGAAATTTATTAAGAATATTTTGGCTTTATTTTGATTCTGAAGCCCCCTAGATTGATGATAACTGTTTAATAATATACCAACAAGAGTATCTCGAAAATATCAGTCTATACCTACAAAATTAAACAGTGGATCGAAGTGATTACATCTGTTTTGGAAAAATAATTAATTCCTATTTGTTATCTTTTTTATTTTTATGTGACAACCTTCTTGCAATTAGGTGTATATTGAGGAATTTGGGCGATTGTCCAACGCTCCTTGAGTTCCTGCTATGTGATATCGAAACAGCCAATGGGAGTGCACAATAAAACCAAAGAAAAACACTATTATGTAACAGCACTGAGTTCGGTCCTTTCTAGCTTACCACCGACGTTGATGATCACTCTGTTGAAAGACGGTTGAGTGACGTGAATACAAGCTATATCCTAACCATGAGCGGAATGGTTGAAAACTGTCCAAAGATTCGAAGTTATTCCTAGAGAAATTTGGCGAGAGTCATTTTCTTGAAGTACCAGGCATGATCAACATTGTTCTCAATGTTGTTCTAATGTTCCCTGCATCGATAGGGAATGGAATGGTTATCGTTGCCATCCTGAGATCCCAGAACCTACAGACACCATCGTACTTACTGATAACAAGTTTAGCCTTCACAGATCTACTGACAGGTTTGGTATATCAACCGGTGCAAAGTGTAATGATTAGTTACTACTTTCAGGGCAAAATTCAGAATGTATGTACAATTTCTTATCCATTTGTGTTCCTTGGAGTCCTTCTTGGTTCTGCTTCCGTGTTGATGGTAACATGTATCAGTATAGACAGATACTTGGCGCTGACTCTAAGACATCGATACAACATTATCGCCACCAAGAAACGAGTTCGCATATTGATTGTCCTTGTATGGAGTTCTGCTTTTCTAATAGCAATCTTAAATATGTCTGAAAAGCTATTCGATATCTATTTCGTTGTTATGTCTTCCCTCTTCCTGGTTCTCTTATCCATCATCTGTATTTTCAACATCAAGTCTTTCAGAGCTCTTCATCGTTACACAGTCCAAATTCAAGCACAACAACCAAACCCGTTGGCTGGTAACTTTAATGTTGTCAGATACAAGAAAACTTTGAAGACGATGCTTATTGTACTAGCATGTCTTGTTCTTTGCTTTACACCTTTGATTTTGTCCCTGGCATTGATAAGTTTTATTGGTAAAAAACAATTTGAAATGATGGTCTTTTTCTATGCAACACTCACTTTTACGTGCTTAAATGCAAGTATTAATCCAGTCATTTATTTAATAAGGTTCAGAGATATTCGAAATGCTTGCCTACAAATTTTGAGAAATCTTTTTCATCGATAAAACTGATCACCTTGCTAGACTTTTTTCATAGTAGCTATGAGAACATCCAAGTCTGTTCAGTGATAAATAATGAAGTTGAGATGCTACTGATGAAACACAGAACAACCACAAAGCTATCGATGAAGCCGAAATTATAATGGCACATTACGGCGCGCAGGGTAAAAATTTACCGATTATATTTTCCCGTCAACCTCAAATATACTGAAAAGAAGAACACAACGAGGTAAAAAAGAAAAAGAAAAAAACAAGAACGAAAATCAGAAAGAGAAAAAGTAACAAGAACACGAAAAAAAAAGATAGGAGAAATTGTTTAAGTTTTTACACTCCTCAATTCAACTGTTTTTATATTAAAATTGGTCTCCGGGTGGCATAAATTTAATTCCAAACGCTTACAACCTGCATTGTGTTAAGAAATATCATGGTATATTGTTGATTTTATGTTCTTTTAATAACCTTGATTTAGAAACATTCTGACTGCGTTATTTGCAAAGTACAATATATAGGTAAACAATGCCGTGTTTAATAGTATATTTTTCATTCATGCTGTGAATTGTTGACAGCTGAAATGAAATGGCAATTATTTCAGTATTACCTGAACATCTTTCGTAAGTCAAGCAAATAACATCTAATAACACGGGATAAATTTCCATGTCATTCTTTTCAAGGCCCTTGTTTAAACTAGCTACTCTTTAAATTAAAATCCCTTTCGTAACCAGGTGATCTCGTTTCTCTCAGACCGAAGGAATTAGCCAATCAGCGAACATTTTATTCGTAACTTAATGTTTTCTAGTTCCAGGTTCTCGGCTCCATTTATAACAGCTTTTGCTTGAAGAATAAATAAATAAAACTCATCCGTGCAAAGATTCACCAAATACGTTTAAGAAAAAGCATATTTCGTCGTTGTTGGTTGAAAATATTTCATTTTGACAAGAGATAATAGAAAACACTTGGAAATTTTCGCTTTGACAACAATGCATTGCGCACCTAGAATCTAGAAAACCTGCGCGTTGGACCACGTACATGCAGCACTCGAAGGTATCTCTGGACGGACTGCTCGTTTATTACAGTGTAGTCCGGTCGTAGTTAATATTGCGAAGATCAGATCGGACCTCAATTTTGCTTACAAAACATGTAAAATGGCTGATACCGACACGAGTGTAATCTGGTCTGAGATTTTTATATTCTTGTACAAAATAATAATAAAACCATGGGCTACAACAACACATGCAAAATAGTCAAAAATCCTTCTCCTTCATATTTTTGATTTAGTCTACGACAATAAAACTTAGAGCCAGGAAAGGTTTTCAATGCAGCAAAGAAGAGACGTCGGGTTCATTTGACTTTTTGGCATCTTTTAAGGAGGCTACAAAGTGTTTTCTATTTTCACATACGCTCACAATAATGACCTGAAAAACATTTATATGGATCTACCACATGGAAGTAGGTAAACCCGGAAAGATGAAGACAATAAAACATATTTTACCATAAAAAATATAGTCAAAATGACTGGAAAACATAAATTTGACATGATTAAAAAGGGTGTGAAAATCACCCAAAATGGGTCAAAAACATGATCAAAGAATGGGCTAGAAAAATGGTTAACGTAAAACAACAAATAAAAAAAGGATTTTACCCTCACTTTTTATGTCAGTAACGTTATGCAAACTCTCGACCCAGAAAATGAGCTACAAAGTGACACAGGAGCACCACTAAAAACAACAAGAACAAAACAAACAAACAAACATACAGCAACAAAAACAAATATACTGCAAACTTCAAAACACAGATCATAGCAAAACAAAATACAATTTGAAGGAAAAAGCATTTTACTATTAGAAAACGTTTTTCATTTATACTTTATTCCAGAGTTCTTTAGTGCTCGGTAAAATAAGTACCCAAAAACTGCAATACTGATAAAAACTATGAAACAATACAAAACGCAAATCATTTCAAATTATATAACAAGTGAATAAGGATGAAACTTAAACACTGTGTAAAAAAGGTTTTCTGTACGGGTGTTTGTCCTTCGTACACTCGTATGTCTCCAGTGGCAGATTCAGAATGATTTCAAGGGGGATGATTAAAGTCCGAAACGTCTGTACAGTTACAAACTTTTTACACGGTGTTTAAGTTTCTTCTTATTCACTTGTTGTATTCGAGAAAACGCAGTTCCAACTAGTAACCGTGAGTTATCTTGTAGGAAGACCAAGCGACTGGTTCTGCTCTGAAATTTGGCTTTTAATAAAGCGAACGAAATCTTGAGTCATACCGTCCTCTCTTCTCGTCAGTGGCTTCAGATTAAATACCGACCTGTTTGCGTAAAGTTCGTCCAATTTAATGAACTTCTTTTGAAATCATATTAATAATCGGTTACGATCAATCACTGATGAAGCAATAAGGGAAGAAAATGCTTGGCAAAAAATAATGAAAGTGACATCTGTGGAAAGTGACATCTTGATAAATATACAGTCTGTAAACACGTAGTAATATTCGAAGAGAAAAGGAAGAAGGGTCAATGTCATTAAGAGTGAGCAGGCATTAAGATTGATTTTAGAATTTGTGATCCTGCTTTCAGCTGAGTTAGTTTATTCGGCACAGCAACGCGGCGAGACAGCATTCAATGCTAAGGGAAGAAGTAATTGCAAAGTTGGTTCTTTCTCCAGGTTCTCGAAGACGCTGCACGATCCGTGTAGATCTAAGTGTTGTAAGGCAGCTAGTTATCCTTCTGAACCATGACCTTAAAACGCATGATGGTCAACCAGGAAGAACATGTCAGTTATCAACAGCTGGAAAACTGTTCATCGATAGCAAAACAATTTGTTTGGAATCTAAATGACAGCAAGTCTGGTACGATCTTCATCGTCTTCGACATTGCTCTCAATGTTGTTCTAATGTTCACTGCATCGATGGGGAATGGAATGATTATCGTTGCCATCTTGATATCCCAGAACCTACAGACACCATCCTACTTCGTTACTGATAACAAGTTTAGCCTTCACAGATCTTCAGATGGGTTTGGTGCTCCATCCTTTACAAATTGCTCTGAACATCTTTAACTTGCAGAATGATGTTCAGGAAGTATGCAGAATGATTCAATTCTACGTTTTCTTTACAGTCTATCTTGGTTTTGCTTCCGTGTTCATGGTGACATGTATCAGTATAGACAGATACTTGGCGCTGACTCTAAGACATCGATACAACATTATCGTCACCAAGAAACGAGTTCGTTTACTGATTTTAATCGTATGGATTGCGATACTTTTCGTGTCTTTTCACAGGCCGCTCAAGCGCTTATTCTGTAGTGTTGTGATGAATATTTACGGTAATATTTAGCAGTTATTCGCCGAAGGCGAAGTGATTATCGATGAATATTTACCGAGCGGCGAGTCTTCGAGCTGCGAGGTAAATATTCATCGATAACCACTGAGCTTGAGGTGAATAATTGTTTTAGTATAAATAAAAAGGTGATTATTTCAAAAAGGAAAGAAGGAAACAACATTGAAAGTGAAAATATTTTATTTTTTAAAAGCGCGACGGTCACGCTGACAGCCATTTTGTCCGAAAAGGTGATTATCGGCTGATAATCCGAGATAGAAAACCAATCAGAGCGCGCGATTTTGTATAATCACCTTTGTATTTATACTAATTTGTAATATTTAAAATTGGTACTTTTATGAATAAAAATGACTTACCTTGATAGTTTGGTAAATGTTTTGATGTCTGGTCGATTTTGAAGCCATTTGAGAGCGTTTTTACGGAGTCATCGTCATTTTGATTCCCCTACTAAAGAAAATCCAAAGGCTACACACTCACGGAGACACCGACCTCTACTCGGAGCTCAAAAAATCCAAGAAAAATTAAGTTACAGTCATAATTTCACGACAGAATCAAAGTTCACATGCCAATGCTTCTCTCCAGTACGCCCAAAGTAGCATTCTTTCTAAAACGAGAATGCTAGAAGATATTTTCTTCCATAATATTTTCACTTCTGACTCTTTACTTTGGCTAGTGATGGTCGTCATGATGGGTCCTACGCTCGAATTTCGACTTCGTGCGCTTTAAGAACAATAGGTGCATCAAAGATTGTACGAAATTTGAACATCTTTAGAATTTGAACAAAAGATGCTCGTATTTCATTGTTGTTGAACAATAGTTGTAGTCAAGTCATAATTTCAGCAACGTAAGTGTTGTGCATCGGTATGGCCCGACTTGTTGTTAATCACGACAATAAGCAATTATTGGACGAGGTTGAGCAAAATATCGTGATTTGTTAGTGGTCTTTCGGGATTTTATTAAAAGCCAGATTTCAGAACAGAACCCACAATCGCTTGGTCTTTCGACAACACGAAGGGATTCGATTCAGTTGGTTCTTTCTCCAGGTGCTCGACGATTACTCTATAATTTCTATCAATTCCAGTTTAAACTCAGTTATTTACTTAGAAAGGCATGTGGGTCAGTTTCTATACATTTACTGTATTGTTGACCCAAAAAAACTTGACTTGAAACAATTGTTTGAAGGCAATGGAGTGTACCTCTGATGTCTGATAATATATAGATTTAGGCACTGCCTAAAAGCGGAGCTCCCATAAATAGTATATATAGTGCTAAAAACGTGACAATTGTGTGACGCGGCATAACGCCGGTTACAGCGTGACCACTTCTTTACCAGAACCCAGAAGGAAAAACTGAAAGAAAAACCATTATTTTAAGCCTTCAAAAGGATTAGAAAACTTTTCAATTCGAAGAAAATTAATTATAGATTGTAAAACATATGAATACATGTATAGAACAAAGGATTTTATTCAGCAAATCTTAAGTTATAAGTTTTTTAGGTGGAATGTGAGCTACACTGAAAATTGTCGAAAAATATTATAAGCTTAAGCTTTAATACATTCACTTGAACTTCACATGCAGCACATTCATTAATGCAAGATAATAATTTTCTTTGTTAGTAAGTTGGTCTTTGAAAATTTTTTTTCAGATTTATTCTTAACTTTATTATCGTGCGAAATATCTTACAAAAACATAAGCTTATTCATAAAAAAAAACAAGCTCATCATTTTTGCGATTGTGTAATAATAATAGCTGGAAAAGCCCGATAAATAGCAAATATTTGGTGTGATATGTATTCCTTTTTCATATTTCATTCAACATTAAAATAAATTATCTATAAAAATGTCAAAGTATCCATATGATCATGAAATATGGAATCTTGTTTTGACATCAAAATTCCTCGCGTGAGGCTCGCTGGCCGTCAAATATATTTTTTCAAAGAACTAAGTCTTAGCCTTTTTTCTTGAAATGGGATCAAAAACAAAAATTCAAAGCTTCAAATATCGCTTTTTTGGTTCACAAGTATTGAAGAAAAAGATGATAAAAATCTAAAATGCAGTAAAAACGACAAACTATCCAAGTTTTTCTGCCAATGTTTGCCGAAGCAACGTCCTTGGCTTGTGTGAGAGTTTCTCCAGCTAGTTTACACATTTTTTGTCGATTTTTTACGAAATATTAGTTAACATTAATGAATTTACCTTCTATGAAGTGTTTTCTACGGAACTGAAATATCGTTCTTGCAGTATAATCAGGTTTTTCTGGTCTACAGGCTACTTTCTCTCTCACTGAAGTTTCAGTCACGAAACTTCATCGTAAGATTAAGAATCTTCCCTCGCTTTCCCTCGCTAAATCTTCTTTAACAAGTCGCTAAAGTCGAAAAATTGTTTTTGTTCACTTTAAGACAGACATGACTTCGATTAAACGTATTTTTCGCATTGCAAAAATAAGAAAAAATACATTTTGATCCATCTTTGACTACATTATTGCAATTTTTCTGTGCATTTGTGAGTAAGCAAAGCGCGCGGGAACCCTGTGCAAAGTGGTACACGGACGGACGTATGTATGTATGTACGTATGTATGTATGTATGGACAAATCAAGCCATGAAAAATCAACTCGATGGGTTACCATTTTTTCCGCTATATACATAACAAATAGGATCTAGGAATTAAAGTTATTTAAATAAGTACCCGAAAACTGCAATACTGATAAAAACTATGAAACAATACAAAACGCAAATCATTTCAAATTATATAACAAGTGAATAAGGATGAAACTTAAACACTGTGTAAAAAAGGTTTTCTGTACTGGTGTTTGTCCTTCGTACACTCGTATGTCTCCAGTGGCGGATTCAGAATGATTTCAAGGGGGATGATTAAAGTCCGAAACGTCTGTACAGTTACAAACTTTTTACACGGTGTTTAAGTTTCTTCTTATTCACTTGTTGTATTCAAGAAAACGCAGTTCCAACTAGTAACCGTGAGTTATCTTGTCGGAAGACCAAGCGACTGGTTCTGCTCTGAAATTTGGCTTTTAATAAAGCGAACAAAATCTTGAGTCATACCGTCGTCTCTCTTCTCGTCAGTGGCTTCAGATTAAATACCGACCTGTTTGCGTAAAGTTCGTCCAATTTAATGAACTTCTTTTGAAATCATATTAATAATCGGTTGCGATCAATGACTGATGAAGCAATAAGGAAAGAAAATGCCTGGCAAAAACAATAATGAAAAAATGTTGGACCAATACACAAAACGAATTCTAGATTTCCAGACGTTGTGGAAAGTGACATCTTGATAAATATACAGTCTGTAAACACGTAGTAATATTCGAAGAGAAAAGGAAGAAGGGTCAGTGTCATTTTTAGAGTGAGCAGGCACTAAGGTTTATTTTAGAGTTTGTGATCCTGCTTTGAGCCGAGTTAGTTTATTCGAAGCAGAAACGTCAAGACAGCATTCAAGACTGAGGGAAGACTGTCATCATCAGGCACGGCGTGTCATTTTTGATTTCGACCATTATTAGAAGTAATTACAAAGTCGGTTCTTTCTCCAGGTGCTCGACGACGCTCAACGATCGGTGTACAACCAAGTTTTGCAAGGCAGGTAGTTTTCCTCCTGAACCATAACCTTATAACCCATGATGGTCAACCAGGAAGAACATGTCAGTTATCAACAGCTGAAAAACTGTTCATCGATAGCAAAACAATTTGTTTGGAATCTAAATGACAGCAAGTCTGGTACGATCTTCATCGTCTACGTCATTGTTCTCAATTTTGTTCTAATGTTCACTGCATCGCTGGGGAATGGAATGATTATCGTTGCCATCTTGAGATCTCAGAACCTACAGACATCATCCTACTTCGTTACTGATAACAACTTTAGCCTTCTTATTCTGTAGTGTTGTGATGAATATTTACGGTAATATTTGGTAATATTTACAGCGCGACGCGCCTTACCGTGGCCACTCTGCCAAAGTTTCGTACAAGTACGATAAATCACTTCTTACAAAGAATTTCCACATGAAAAGACTGCCTACGAAAGTATTAAGTGTTAGCAAACCAAAAGAGCAAAACTGGTTTTAGAAATAGAGATTTTTAAGCATTTTCTTCAAGATCTTGCTCCGAAGTTCAAATATTTGCGGTAACAACAAAGCAAGTTCACATGCAAATTTACAGATTCTCGCTTTCTGATTGGCTAACTTGTAAAAAAGTTTGTTGGGTGGCTACGGTAAGGTGCGTCGCGCTGTAAAATTGGTACTTTTATGAACAAAAATGACTTACCTTGATAGCTTGGTAAATGTTTTGATGTCTGGTCGATTTTGAAGCCATTTGAGAGCGTTCTTACGGAGTTATCGTCATTTTGATTCCCCTACTAAAGAAAATCCAAAGGCTACACACTCACGGAGATCGTACCTCTACTCGGAGCTCAATAAATCCAAGAAAAATTAAGCTACGGCCATAATTTCAAGACATAATCAAAGTTCACATGCCAATGCTTCTCTCCTGTACGCTCAAAGAAGCATTCTTTCTAAAACGTGAATGCTAGAAGATATTTTCTTCCATAATATATTCACTTCTGACTCTTTACTTTGGCTTGTGATGGTCGCCATGATGGGTCCTACGCTCGAATTTCGACTTCGTGCGCTTTAAGAACATAAGGTGCATCAAAGATTGTACGAAATTTGAACATCTTTAGAATTTGAACAAAAAATGCTCGTGTTTCATTGTTGTTGAACAATAGTTGTAGTCAAGTCATAATTTCAGCAACGTAAGTGTTGTGCATCGGTATGGCCCGACTTGTTCTTAATCACGACAATGTGTATTAGTTTATTATTTTTATTTGACTTGCTTTACTAGGATTTAGTTATTTATTTATTTTGGTATTAATATGTTATATTTTCAAATTAAGGCTTATATATATCAGTTTTATTCTATTCTGAATTACATGTACCTTTGTAATGCGCATTTGATCATATTTCGAATGTTAAAATGCGCAATATAAGTATTAAATATTATTTATGTATTCAATGTTTTACCATCGATGCTGCCATGGTTTTAGAGATGTATATATGTATGTATGTATGTATGTATGTATGTATGTATGTATGTATGTATGTATGTATGTATGTATGTATGTATGTATGTATGTATGTATGTATGTATGTATGTATGTATGTATGTATGTATGTATGTATGTTTGTATGTATGTATGTATGTATGTATGTATGTATGTATGTATGTATGTATGTATGTATGTATGTATGTATGTATGTATGTATGTATGTATGTATGTATGTATGTATGCATGTTTCATCCACGTTTACATGACAACAACTTTTTTACCTCGCTATACCGAAAGCCAATGAGTTATTTCGTATCCGTGTACCCCTCTCCCTAATGGATAACGTATATTTCGTAGTTCAAGAATTCAAAGATCAGTGTCCAAGATTCGTAAACGTTTCACGACATGCACTACGTATATCTGCAAACCTTATTAAATAAATGATTGGGTTTATACTGGAATTAAGACCCATTAGAGTAAGCGTTATGAAATGCCAGATTAGAACCTCTTTTTGCGATCCCACTATTACCCTAACTATAACTGCACTAACTATAGGCACGCAAGAGAGAAGAAGACATGCTAGCACCACAACCATCGTCTTCAAAGTTTTCTTGTATCTCACAACATTAAAGTTACCAGCCAACGGGTTTGGTTGTTGGACTTGAACTTGGACTGTGTAAAGATGAAGAGCTCTGAAAGACTTGATGTAGAAAATACAGATGACTGACAATAAAACTGAAGCCAGGCAAGAACAGAATTCATAAAATCTTTTGTATACCGTGTTTATGGTTGCTGGAAAAGCAACGAACAATGTCGCAATCCATACGAGTAATATCAGTAAACGAACTCGTTTCTTGGTGACGATAATGTTGTATCGATGTCTTAGAGTCAGCGCCAAGTATCTGTCTATACTGATACATGTTACCATCAACAGCGTAGCAAAAACGAGGTAGGTCGCAAAAAATACATATATAGTAGCAATTCCACATATTCCTTGAACATCAACCTGCAAATTGTACGTGTTCATAGCAATTTGTAAAGGATGAAATACTAAACCCATCAGAAGATCTGTGAAGGCTAAACTTGTTATCAGTAAGTAGGATGGTGTCTGTAGGTTCTGGGATCTCAAGATGGCAACGATAATCATTCCATTCCCTATCGATGCAGTGAACATTAGAACAACATTGAGAACAATGTTGAAGACGATGAAGCTTGGACCAGACTTGCTGCCATATAGATTCAAAAAAAAATCTTTTGCTATTAATGAGCAGTTTTCCAGTTGTAGATAACTGAGATTTTCTTCCTGGTTGACCATCATGGGTTAAAAGGTTATTGTTCAGGAGGAAAACTACCTGCCTTGCAAAACTTGGTTGTACACCGATCGTTGAGCGTCGTCGAGCACCTGGAGAAAGAACCGACTTTGTAATTACTTCTAATAAAGGTCGAAATCAAAAATGACACGCCGTGCCTGATGATGACAGTCTTCCCTCAGTCTTGAATGCTGTCTTGACGTTTCTGTTCCGAATAAACTAACTCGGCTCAAAGCAGGATCACAAACTCTAAAATAAAGCTTAGTGCCTGCACACTCTAAAAATGACACTGATCCTTCTTCCTTTTCTCTTCGAATATTACTACGTGTTTACAGGCAGTATATTTATCAAGATGTCACTTCAGTTTCACAATGTCTGGATCGGAAATCTAGAATTTGTTTTGTGTATTGTTCACACATTGTTTTAATTATTTTTTGCCAAGCATTTTCTTTCCTTATTGATTTATCAGTGATTGATCGCAACCAATTATTAATATGATTTCAAAAGAAGTTCATTAAATTGGACGAACTTTACGCAAACAGGTCGGTATTTAATCTGAAGCCACTGATAAGAAGAGAGGCGACGGTATGACGCAAGTTTTCTTTCGGAATTTTATTAAAAGCCAGATTTCATAACAGAACCCACAATCGCTTGGTCTTTCGACAACACGAGGGGATTCGATTCAGTTGGTTCTTTCTCCAGGTGCTCAACGATTTCTTTTCCATTGATAATTATATAATAAACAGAATATTACATGGGCGCTTGGAAATACGAATTTTATCTTTTCGTGTTGAAAATCTCTAACTCGTTCGCTGCACTCACTCGTGAAAGATCTTTTCAACACTCGAAGATAAAAATGCATATCTCCTCGCGCCCATGTAATATCCTCTATTTATCATATGACCGTATTTCACTGTACGCGTGATTCTAAAAAAAACCTTTGGGGAAAATGTCGTCAGCAAAAAAAGTACGCTTTTCCGAAAAGTGTAATAATTTCCCGTTCGGACTCGCCGTTCGGACTCGCTGCCGTCAATCATGTAAAAACTACGCATTTATTAAAAACGCTTTGAAATCGATTTTTTATATGTGGTCATATGATAAAATGCTTATTGACTGAGTTAAGGTCGGTCCGAACGGGAAAATATTTGGCTCTCGGTCCTTGGCACGGAACTCGCTGCGCTCGTTCCGTACTTCAGGACCTCGAGCCAAATATTTTCCCGTTCGGACCTCCCACTCAGTCAATAAGTACATATTATGTAATGTTTACAACATGAGCGGAGGTGTTGTGTGGGCTTTTACAATCTCGAGCCGCAGACGAGAGATTGTAAAGCCCATACAACACGGACGCGAATGTTGTAAATGACTTGTGAAATTCAATAATAATAATAATTAATGAAGATAATGATTTCTGAGGAATAGGTTTCAAAAGCAGTGTTATTCAAGAAAATATAGTTTGATGTTTGATAGGAGCATGCGTACAATGTTTTTTGACGTCACACATTGTTTGGTACGGGCATCCCTGATTGGTTATTGTGCTTAGGTTAGCAAAGCAAGATGCAGGGGTTTTGATCTAGTTGGTGGGACTAGCTTTTGAAAAGGCTCTGGGAAACCATCTTCCTTAAGCCGGACCCACAGGTTTATTAGTATTCTGTATCTGATACAGAATACTAATAGATCTATACAATCACAGTAGTTGTATCTTGATACACTCACTAGTTGTTGTATATTTTGATACAGATCACTAGTGATTGTATCAATTTACATGACAATTGTTACTTGTGTTGTATGCAGCTTTACAGGCCATCCACGTGACTGGATTGCAAACATTTCATAGGCCAGAAAGCTCATGAATTATTAATGAATTTTACAACCACTGATACAATATTCGAGTGTTCCAGTGTAGGTCCCTAGAATTTCAAACTAAAGTGTTTGTATCGTGAAGTTGTGCATTCTCTCACGGCTTTTGTGAATGTTTTGTCGCTGAAATGAGGCTAACCCTGAGTAAATGGGTCTGTAATAAAGAAAGATAGTTTTTTACGAAATCATAGCTACAACTTATTGCAAGAACGTTGTCATATAATAGAAATTTATTAAAAATATTTTGGCTTTATTTTGATTCTGAAGCCCCCTAGATTGATGATAACTGTTTAATAATATATCAACAGGAGTATCTCGAAAACATCAGTCTATACCCACAAAATTAAACAGTGAAATGATTACATCTGTTTTGCAAAAATAATTAATTCCTATTTGTTATGTTATATTTTTATGTAACAACCTTCTTGCAATTAGGTGTATATTGAGGAATTTGGGCGATTGTCCCACGCTCCTTGAGTTCCTGCCATGTGATATGGAAACAGCCAATGGGAGTGCACAATAAAACCAAAGAAAAACACTATTATGTAACAGCACTGAGTTCGGTCCTTTCTAGCTTTCCACCGTTGATAATCTCTCTGTATAAAGACGGTCGAGTGACGTGGATACAAGCTAGATCCTAACCATGAGCGGAATGGTTGGAAACTGTCCAAAGATTACAAAGTTATTCCTAGAGAAATTTGGCGAGAGTCATTTTCTTGAAGTACCAGGCATGATCAACATTGTTCTCAATGTTGTTCTAATGTTCACTGCATCGATAGGGAATGGAATGATTATCGTTGCCATCCTGAGATCCCAGAACCTACAGACACCATCGTACTTACTGATAACAAGTTTAGCCTTCACAGATCTACTGACAGGTTTGGTATTTCAACCGGTGCAAAGTGTAATGATTAGTTACTACTTTCAGGGCAAAATTCAGAATGTATGTACAATTTCTTATATATTTGTGTTCCTTGGAATTCTTCTTGGTTCTGCTTCCCTGTTGATGGTAACATGTATCAGTATAGACAGATACTTGGCGCTGACTCTAAGACATCGATACAACATTATCGTCACCAAGAAACGAGTTCGCATATTGATTGTCCTTGTATGGAGTTCTGCTTTTCTAATAGCAATCTTGAATATGCCTGAAAAGCTCTTCGATATCTTGTTCGTTGTTGAGTCTTCCCTCTTCCTGGTTCTCTTATCCATCGTCTGTATTTTCTACATCAAGTCTTTCAGAGCTCTTCATCGTTACACAGTCCAAGTTCAAGTCCAACAACCAAACCCATTGGCTAATAACTTTGATGTTGTCAGATACAAGAAAACTTTGAAGACGATGCTTATTGTACTAGCATGTCTTGTTCTTTGCTCTACACCACTTATTATTTCCTTCGCATTGATAAGTTTTATCGGTAAAAAACAATTTGAAATGATGGTCTTTTTCTATGTAACACTCAGTCTTTCGTGCTTAAATGCAAGTATTAACCCAGTCATTTATTTAATAAGGTTCAGAGATGTTCGAAATGCTTGCCTACAAATTTTGAGAAATCTTTTTCATCGATAAAACTGATCACCTTGCTAGACTTTTTATAGTAACTATGAGAACATCCAAGTCTGTTCAGGGATAAATAATGAAGTTGAGATGCTATGGCGCACCGGGTAAAAATTTACCGTGTATATTTTCCCGTCAACCTCAAATATACTGAAAAGAAGAACACAACGAGGTAAAAAAAAAAAAAAAACAAGAACGAAAAACAGAATGAGAAAAAGTAAAAAGAACACGAAAAAAAAAGATAGGAGAAATTGTTAAAGTTTTTCCACTCCTCAATTCAACTGTTTTTATATTAAAATAGGTCTCCGGGTGGCGTAAATTTAATTCCAAACGCTTACAACCTGCATTGGGTTAAGAAATATCATGGTATATTGTTGATTTTATGTTCTTTTAATAAACTTGATTAAGAAACATTCTTACTGCGTTATTTGCAAAGTACAATATATAGGTAAACAATGCCGTGTTAGTATATTTTTCATTCATGCTGTGAATTGTTGACAGCTGAAATGAAATGGCAATTATTTCAGTATTATTACGAGCATCTTTCGTAAGCCAAGCAAATAACATCTAATAACACGGGATGATTTTCCATGTCATTATTTTCAAGGTCCTTGTTTAAACTAGCTAGTCTTTAAATTAAAATCCTTTTCGTAACCAGGTGATTTCGTTTCTCTCAGACCGAAAGAATTAGCCAATCAGCGAACATTTTATTCGTAGGTTAATGTTTCCTAGTTCCAGGTTTTCGGCTCGATTTATAACAGCTTTTGCTCGAAAAAAAAACAAACTCATCCGTGCAAAGATTCGCCAAATACCTTTAAGAAAAAGCATATATCGTCGTTGTTGTTTGAAAATATTTCATTTTGACAAGAGATAATAGAAAACACTTGGAAATGTTCGCTGTGAAAACAATGCATTGCGCACGTAGAATATAGAACACCTGCGCGTTGGACCACGTACATGCAGCACTCGAAGTTATTTCTGGACGGACTGCTCGTTTATTACAGTGTACTTCGGTCGTAGTTAATATTGCGAAGATCAGATCGGACCTCAATTTTGCTTACAAAACATGTAAAATGGCTGATACCGACACGAGTGTAATCTGGTCTCAGATTTTTATATTCTTGTACAAAATAATAATAAAAACCATGGGCTACAACACAATACAAAAAGGTCAAAAATCCTTCTCCTTCATATTTTTGATTTAGTCTACGACAATAAAACTTAGAGCCAGGAAAGGTTTTCAATGCAGCAAAGAAGAGACGTCGGGTTCATTTGACTTTTTGGCATCTTTTAAGGAGGCTAGAAAGTGTTTTCTATTTTCACATACGCTCACAATAATGACCTGAAAAACATTTATATGGCTATAATCCACCACATGGCAGTAGGTAAACTCGGAAAAATGAAGACAATAAAACATATTTCACCATAAAAAATAGTCAAAATGACTGGAAAACATAAATTTGAAATGATTAAAAAGGGTGTGAAAATCACCCAAAATGGGTCCAAAACATGATCAAAGATCGGGCTAGAAAAATGGTTAACGTAAAACAACAAATAAAAAAAAGGATTTTACCCTCACTTTTTTATGTCAGTAACGTTATGCAAACTCTCGACCCAGAAAATGAGCTACAAAGTGACACAGGAGCACCACTAAAAACAACAAGAACAAAACAAAAAAACAAACAAACAAACATACAGCAACAAAAACGAACATACTGCAAACTTCAAACGTCAGATCATAGGAAAACAAAATACAATTTGAAGAAAAAAGCATTTTACCGTTAGAAATTTTTTTCAATCATACTTTATTCCAGAGTTCTTTAGTGCTCGGAAAAATAAGTACCCAAAAACTGCAATACTGATAAAAACTATGAAACAATACAAAACGCAAATCATTTCAAATTATATAACAAGTGAATAAGGATGAAACTTAAACACTGTGTAAAAAAGGTTTTCTGTACGGGTGTTTGTCCTTCGTACACTCGTATGTCTCCAGTGGCAGATTCAGAATGATTTCAAAGGGGATGATTAAAGTCCGAAACGTCTGTACAGTTACAAACTTTTTACACGGTGTTTAAGTTTCTTCTTATTCACTTGTTGTATTCGAGAAAACGCAGTTCCAACTAGTAACCGTGAGTTATCTTGTAGGAAGACCAAGCGACTGGTTCTGCTCTGAAATTTGGCTTTTAATAAAGCGAACGAAATCTTGAGTCATACCGTCCTCTCTTCTCGTCAGTGGCTTCAGATTAAATACCGACCTGTTTGCGTAAAGTTCGTCCAATTTAATGAACTTCTTTTGAAATCATATTAATAATCGGTTACGATCAATCACTGATGAAGCAATAAGGGAAGAAAATGCTTGGCAAAAAATAATGAAAGTGACATCTGTGGAAAGTGACATCTTGATAAATATACAGTCTGTAAACACGTAGTAATATTCGAAGAGAAAAGGAAGGCATTAAGATTGATTTTAGAATTTGTGATCCTGCTTTCAGCTGAGTTAGTTTATTCGGCACAGCAACGCGGCGAGACAGCATTCAATGCTAAGGGAAGAAGTAATTGCAAAGTTGGTTCTTTCTCCAGGTTCTCGAAGACACTGCACGATCCGTGTAGATCTTAGTGTTGTAAGGCAGCTAGTTATCCTTCTGAACCATGACCTTAAAACGCATGATGGTCAACCAGGAAGAACATGTCAGTTATCAACAGCTGGAAAACTGTTCATCGATAGCAAAACAATTTGTTTGGAATCTAAATGACAGCAAGTCTGGTACGATCTTTATCGTCTTCGACATTGCTCTCAATTTTGTTCTAATGTTCACTGCATCGATGGGGAATGGAATGACTATCATTGCCATCTTGAGATCCCAGAACCTACAGACAGCATCCTACTTCGTTACTGATAACAAGTTTAGCCTTCACAGATCTTCAGATGGGTTTGGTGCTCCATCCTTTACAAATTGCTCTGAACATCTTTAACTTGCAGAATGATGTTCAGGAAGTATGCAGAATGATTCAATTCTACGTTTTCTTTACAGTCTATCTTGGTTTTGCTTCCGTGTTCATGGTGACATGTATCAGTATAGACAGATACTTGGCGCTGACTCTAAGACATCGATACAACATTATCGTCACCAAGAAACGAGTTCGTTTACTGATTTTAATCGTATGGATTGCGATACTTTTCGTGTCTTTTCACAGGCCGCTCAAGCGCTTATTCTGTAGTGTTGTGATGAATATTTACGGTAATATTTAGCAGTTATTCGCCGAAGGCGAAGTGATTATCGATGAATATTTACCGAGCGGCGAGTCTTCGAGCTGCGAGGTAAATATTCATCGATAACCACTGAGCTTGAGGTGAATAATTGTTTTAGTATAAATAAAAAGGTGATTATTTCAAAAAGGAAAGAAGGAAACAACATTGAAAGTGAAAATATTTTATTTTTTAAAAGCGCGACGGTCACGCTGACAGCCATTTTGTCCGAAAAGGTGATTATCGGCTGATAATCCGAGATAGAAAACCAATCAGAGCGCGCGATTTTGTATAATCACCTTTGTATTTATACTAATTTGTAATATTTAAAATTGGTACTTTTATGAATAAAAATGACTTACCTTGATAGTTTGGTAAATGTTTTGATGTCTGGTCGATTTTGAAGCCATTTGAGAGCGTTTTTACGGAGTCATCGTCATTTTGATTCCCCTACTAAAGAAAATCCAAAGGCTACACACTCACGGAGACACCGACCTCTACTCGGAGCTCAAAAAATCCAAGAAAAATTAAGTTACAGTCATAATTTCACGACAGAATCAAAGTTCACATGCCAATGCTTCTCTCCAGTACGCCCAAAGTAGCATTCTTTCTAAAACGAGAATGCTAGAAGATATTTTCTTCCATAATATTTTCACTTCTGACTCTTTACTTTGGCTAGTGATGGTCGTCATGATGGGTCCTACGCTCGAATTTCGACTTCGTGCGCTTTAAGAACAATAGGTGCATCAAAGATTGTACGAAATTTGAACATCTTTAGAATTTGAACAAAAGATGCTCGTATTTCATTGTTGTTGAACAATAGTTGTAGTCAAGTCATAATTTCAGCAACGTAAGTGTTGTGCATCGGTATGGCCCGACTTGTTGTTAATCACGACAATAAGCAATTATTGGACGAGGTTGAGCAAAATATCGTGATTTGTTAGTGGTCTTTCGGGATTTTATTAAAAGCCAGATTTCAGAACAGAACCCACAATCGCTTGGTCTTTCGACAACACGAAGGGATTCGATTCAGTTGGTTCTTTCTCCAGGTGCTCGACGATTACTCTATAATTTCTATCAATTCCAGTTTAAACTCAGTTATTTACTTAGAAAGGCATGTGGGTCAGTTTCTATACATTTACTGTATTGTTGACCCAAAAAAACTTGACTTGAAACAATTGTTTGAAGGCAATGGAGTGTACCTCTGATGTCTGATAATATATAGATTTAGGCACTGCCTAAAAGCGGAGCTCCCATAAATAGTATATATAGTGCTAAAAACGTGACAATTGTGTGACGCGGCATAACGCCGGTTACAGCGTGACCACTTCTTTACCAGAACCCAGAAGGAAAAACTGAAAGAAAAACCATTATTTTAAGCCTTCAAAAGGATTAGAAAACTTTTCAATTCGAAGAAAATTAATTATAGATTGTAAAACATATGAATACATGTATAGAACAAAGGATTTTATTCAGCAAATCTTAAGTTATAAGTTTTTTAGGTGGAATGTGAGCTACACTGAAAATTGTCGAAAAATATTATAAGCTTAAGCTTTAATACATTCACTTGAACTTCACATGCAGCACATTCATTAATGCAAGATAATAATTTTCTTTGTTAGTAAGTTGGTCTTTGAAAATTTTTTTTCAGATTTATTCTTAACTTTATTATCGTGCGAAATATCTTACAAAAACATAAGCTTATTCATAAAAAAAAACAAGCTCATCATTTTTGCGATTGTGTAATAATAATAGCTGGAAAAGCCCGATAAATAGCAAATATTTGGTGTGATATGTATTCCTTTTTCATATTTCATTCAACATTAAAATAAATTATCTATAAAAATGTCAAAGTATCCATATGATCATGAAATATGGAATCTTGTTTTGACATCAAAATTCCTCGCGTGAGGCTCGCTGGCCGTCAAATATATTTTTTCAAAGAACTAAGTCTTAGCCTTTTTTCTTGAAATGGGATCAAAAACAAAAATTCAAAGCTTCAAATATCGCTTTTTTGGTTCACAAGTATTGAAGAAAAAGATGATAAAAATCTAAAATGCAGTAAAAACGACAAACTATCCAAGTTTTTCTGCCAATGTTTGCCGAAGCAACGTCCTTGGCTTGTGTGAGAGTTTCTCCAGCTAGTTTACACATTTTTTGTCGATTTTTTACGAAATATTAGTTAACATTAATGAATTTACCTTCTATGAAGTGTTTTCTACGGAACTGAAATATCGTTCTTGCAGTATAATCAGGTTTTTCTGGTCTACAGGCTACTTTCTCTCTCACTGAAGTTTCAGTCACGAAACTTCATCGTAAGATTAAGAATCTTCCCTCGCTTTCCCTCGCTAAATCTTCTTTAACAAGTCGCTAAAGTCGAAAAATTGTTTTTGTTCACTTTAAGACAGACATGACTTCGATTAAACGTATTTTTCGCATTGCAAAAATAAGAAAAAATACATTTTGATCCATCTTTGACTACATTATTGCAATTTTTCTGTGCATTTGTGAGTAAGCAAAGCGCGCGGGAACCCTGTGCAAAGTGGTACACGGACGGACGTATGTATGTATGTACGTATGTATGTATGTATGGACAAATCAAGCCATGAAAAATCAACTCGATGGGTTACCATTTTTTCTTAAGTATGGTGGTCCGCTATATACATAACAAATAGGATCTAGGAATTAAAGTTATTTAAATAAGTACCCGAAAACTGCAATACTGATAAAAACTATGAAACAATACAAAACGCAAATCATTTCAAATTATATAACAAGTGAATAAGGATGAAACTTAAACACTGTGTAAAAAAGGTTTTCTGTACTGGTGTTTGTCCTTCGTACACTCGTATGTCTCCAGTGGCGGATTCAGAATGATTTCAAGGGGGATGATTAAAGTCCGAAACGTCTGTACAGTTACAAACTTTTTACACGGTGTTTAAGTTTCTTCTTATTCACTTGTTGTATTCAAGAAAACGCAGTTCCAACTAGTAACCGTGAGTTATCTTGTCGGAAGACCAAGCGACTGGTTCTGCTCTGAAATTTGGCTTTTAATAAAGCGAACAAAATCTTGAGTCATACCGTCGTCTCTCTTCTCGTCAGTGGCTTCAGATTAAATACCGACCTGTTTGCGTAAAGTTCGTCCAATTTAATGAACTTCTTTTGAAATCATATTAATAATCGGTTGCGATCAATGACTGATGAAGCAATAAGGAAAGAAAATGCCTGGCAAAAACAATAATGAAAAAATGTTGGACCAATACACAAAACGAATTCTAGATTTCCAGACGTTGTGGAAAGTGACATCTTGATAAATATACAGTCTGTAAACACGTAGTAATATTCGAAGAGAAAAGGAAGAAGGGTCAGTGTCATTTTTAGAGTGAGCAGGCACTAAGGTTTATTTTAGAGTTTGTGATCCTGCTTTGAGCCGAGTTAGTTTATTCGAAGCAGAAACGTCAAGACAGCATTCAAGACTGAGGGAAGACTGTCATCATCAGGCACGGCGTGTCATTTTTGATTTCGACCATTATTAGAAGTAATTACAAAGTCGGTTCTTTCTCCAGGTGCTCGACGACGCTCAACGATCGGTGTACAACCAAGTTTTGCAAGGCAGGTAGTTTTCCTCCTGAACCATAACCTTATAACCCATGATGGTCAACCAGGAAGAACATGTCAGTTATCAACAGCTGAAAAACTGTTCATCGATAGCAAAACAATTTGTTTGGAATCTAAATGACAGCAAGTCTGGTACGATCTTCATCGTCTACGTCATTGTTCTCAATTTTGTTCTAATGTTCACTGCATCGCTGGGGAATGGAATGATTATCGTTGCCATCTTGAGATCTCAGAACCTACAGACATCATCCTACTTCGTTACTGATAACAACTTTAGCCTTCTTATTCTGTAGTGTTGTGATGAATATTTACGGTAATATTTGGTAATATTTACAGCGCGACGCGCCTTACCGTGGCCACTCTGCCAAAGTTTCGTACAAGTACGATAAATCACTTCTTACAAAGAATTTCCACATGAAAAGACTGCCTACGAAAGTATTAAGTGTTAGCAAACCAAAAGAGCAAAACTGGTTTTAGAAATAGAGATTTTTAAGCATTTTCTTCAAGATCTTGCTCCGAAGTTCAAATATTTGCGGTAACAACAAAGCAAGTTCACATGCAAATTTACAGATTCTCGCTTTCTGATTGGCTAACTTGTAAAAAAGTTTGTTGGGTGGCTACGGTAAGGTGCGTCGCGCTGTAAAATTGGTACTTTTATGAACAAAAATGACTTACCTTGATAGCTTGGTAAATGTTTTGATGTCTGGTCGATTTTGAAGCCATTTGAGAGCGTTCTTACGGAGTTATCGTCATTTTGATTCCCCTACTAAAGAAAATCCAAAGGCTACACACTCACGGAGATCGTACCTCTACTCGGAGCTCAATAAATCCAAGAAAAATTAAGCTACGGCCATAATTTCAAGACATAATCAAAGTTCACATGCCAATGCTTCTCTCCTGTACGCTCAAAGAAGCATTCTTTCTAAAACGTGAATGCTAGAAGATATTTTCTTCCATAATATATTCACTTCTGACTCTTTACTTTGGCTTGTGATGGTCGCCATGATGGGTCCTACGCTCGAATTTCGACTTCGTGCGCTTTAAGAACATAAGGTGCATCAAAGATTGTACGAAATTTGAACATCTTTAGAATTTGAACAATGCTCGTGTTTCATTGTTGTTGAACAATAGTTGTAGTCAAGTCATAATTTCAGCATACGTAAGTGTTGTGCATCGGTATGGCCCGACTTGTTCTTAATCACGACAATGTGTATTAGTTTATTATTTTTATTTGACTTGCTTTACTAGGATTTAGTTATTTATTTATTTTGGTATTAATATGTTATATTTTCAAATTAAGGCTTATATATATCAGTTTTATTCTATTCTGAATTACATGTACCTTTGTAATGCGCATTTGATCATATTTCGAATGTTAAAATGCGCAATATAAGTATTAAATATTATTTATGTATTCAATGTTTTACGTTTCTACCATCGATGCTGCCATGGGTTTTAGAGATGTATGTATGTATGTATGTATGTATGTATGTATGTATGTATGTATGTATGTATGTATGTATGTATGTATGTATGTATGTATGTATGTATGTATGTATGTATGTATGTATGTATGTATGTTTGTATGTATGTATGTATGTATGTATGTATGTATGTATGTATGTATGTATGTATGTATGTATGTATGTATGTATGTATGTATGTATGTATGTATGTATGTATGTATGTATGTATGTATGTATGCATGTTTCATCCACGTTTACATGACAACAACTTTTTTACCTCGCTATACCGAAAGCCAATGAGTTATTTCGTATCCGTGTACCCCTCTCCCTAATGGATAACGTATATTTCGTAGTTCAAGAATTCAAAGATCAGTGTCCAAGATTCGTAAACGTTTCACGACATGCACTACGTATATCTGCAAACCTTATTAAATAAATGATTGGGTTTATACTGGAATTAAGACCCATTAGAGTAAGCGTTATGAAATGCCAGATTAGAACCTCTTTTTGCGATCCCACTATTACCCTAACTATAACTGCACTAACTATAGGCACGCAAGAGAGAAGAAGACATGCTAGCACCACAACCATCGTCTTCAAAGTTTTCTTGTATCTCACAACATTAAAGTTACCAGCCAACGGGTTTGGTTGTTGGACTTGAACTTGGACTGTGTAAAGATGAAGAGCTCTGAAAGACTTGATGTAGAAAATACAGATGACTGACAATAAAACTGAAGCCAGGCAAGAACAGAATTCATAAAATCTTTTGTATACCGTGTTTATGGTTGCTGGAAAAGCAACGAACAATGTCGCAATCCATACGAGTAATATCAGTAAACGAACTCGTTTCTTGGTGACGATAATGTTGTATCGATGTCTTAGAGTCAGCGCCAAGTATCTGTCTATACTGATACATGTTACCATCAACAGCGTAGCAAAAACGAGGTAGGTCGCAAAAAATACATATATAGTAGCAATTCCACATATTCCTTGAACATCAACCTGCAAATTGTACGTGTTCATAGCAATTTGTAAAGGATGAAATACTAAACCCATCAGAAGATCTGTGAAGGCTAAACTTGTTATCAGTAAGTAGGATGGTGTCTGTAGGTTCTGGGATCTCAAGATGGCAACGATAATCATTCTATTCCCTATCGATGCAGTGAACATTAGAACAACATTGAGAACAATGTTGAAGACGATGAAGCTTGGACCAGACTTGCTGCCATATAGATTCAAAAAAAAATCTTTTGCTAATAATGAGCAGTTTTCCAGTTGTAGATAACTGAGATTTTCTTCCTGGTTGACCATCATGGGTTATAAGGTTATGGTTCAGGAGGAAAACTACCTGCCTTGCAAAACTTGGTTGTACACCGATCGTTGAGCGTCGTCGAGCACCTGGAGAAAGAACCGACTTTGTAATTACTTCTAATAATGGTCGAAATCAAAAATGACACGCCGTGCCTGATGATGACAGTCTTCCCTCAGTCTTGAATGCTGTCTTGACGTTTCTGTTCCGAATAAACTAACTCGGCTCAAAGCAGGATCACAAACTCTAAAATAAAGCTTAGTGCCTGCACACTCTAAAAATGACACTGATCCTTCTTCCTTTTCTCTTCGAATATTACTACGTGTTTACATGCAATATATTTATCAAGATGTCACTTCAGTTTCACAATGTCTGGATCGGAAATCTAGAATTCGTTTTGTGTATTGTTCACACATTGTTTTAATTATTTTTTGCCAAGCATTTTCTTTCCTTATTGATTTATCAGTGATTGATCGCAACCAATTATTAATATGATTTCAAAAGAAGTTCATTAAATTGGACGAACTTTACGCAAACAGGTCGGTATTTAATCTGAAGCCACTGATAAGAAGAGAGGCGACGGTATGACGCAAGTTTTCTTTCGGAATTTTATTAAAAGCCAGATTTCATAACAGAACCCACAATCGCTTGGTCTTTCGACAACACGAGGGGATTCGATTCAGTTGGTTCTTTCTCCAGGTGCTCAACGATTTCTTTTCCATTGATAATTATATAATAAACAGAATATTACATGGGCGCTTGGAAATACGAATTTTATCTTTTCGTGTTGAAAATCTCTAACTCGTTCGCTGCACTCACTCGTGAAAGATCTTTTCAACACTCGAAGATAAAAATGCATATCTCCTCGCGCCCATGTAATATCCTCTATTTATGTAATGTTTACAACATGAGCGGAGGTGTTGTGTGGGCTTTTACAATCTCGAGCCGCAGACGAGAGATTGTAAAGCCCATACAACACGGACCTGAATGTTGTAAATGACTTGTGAAATTCAATAATAATAATAATTAATGAAGATAATGATTTCTGAGGAATAGGTTTCAAAAGCAGTGTTATTCAAGAAAATATAGTTTAATGTTTGATAGGAGCATGCGTACAATGTTTTTTGACGTCACACATTGTTTGGTACGGGCATCCCTGATTGGTTATTGTGCTTAGGTTAGCAAAGCAAGATGCAGGGGTTTTGATCTAGTTGGTGGGACTAGCTTTTGAAAAGGCTCTGGGAAACCATCTTCCTTAAGCCGGATCCACAGGTTTATTAGTATTCTGTATCTGATACAGAATACTAATAGATCTATACAATCACAGTAGTTGTATCTTGATACACTCACTAGTTGTTGTATATTTTGATACAGATCACTAGTGATTATATCAATTTACATGACAATTGTTACTTGTGTTGTATGCAGCTTTACAGGCCATCCACGTGACTGGATTGCAAACATTTCATAGGCCAGAAAGCTCATGAATTATTAATGAATTTTACAACCACTGATACAATATTCGAGTGTTCCAGTGTAGGTCCCTAGAATTTCAAACTAAAGTGTTTGTATGGTGAAGTTGCGCATTCTCTCACGGCTTTTGTGAATGTTTTGTCGCTGAAATGAGGCTAACCCTGAGTAAATGGGTCTGTAATAAAGAAAGATAGTTTTTTACGAAATCATAGCTACACCTTATTGCAAGAACGTTGTCATATAATAGAAATTCATTAAGAATATTTTGGCTTTATTTTGATTCTGAAGCCCCCTAGATTGATGATAACTGTTTAATAATATATCAACAGGAGTATCTCGAAAACATCAGTCTATACCCACAAAATTAAACAGTGAAATGATTACATCTGTTTTGCAAAAATAATTAATTCCTATTTGTTATGTTATATTTTTATGTGACAACCTTCTTGCAATTAGGTGTATATTGAGGAATTTGGGCGATTGTCCCACGCTCCTTGAGTTCCTGCCATGTGATATGGAAACAGCCAATGGGAGTGCACAATAAAACCAAAGAAAAACACTATTATGTAACAGCACTGAGTTCGGTCCTTTCTAGCTTTCCACCGTTGATAATCTCTCTGTATAAAGACGGTCGAGTGACGTGGATACAAGCTAGATCCTAACCATGAGCGGAATGGTTGGAAACTGTCCAAAGATTACAAAGTTATTCCTAGAGAAATTTGGCGAGAGTCATTTTCTTGAAGTACCAGGCATGATCAACATTTTCATCAGTGTAGTTCAATCACTATCAGCAACGATAGGGAATGGAATGGTTATCGTTGCCATCCTGAGATCCCAGAACCTACAGACACCATCGTACTTACTGATAACAAGTTTAGCCTTCACAGATCTACTGACAGGTTTGGTATATCAACCGGTGCAAAGTGTAATGACTAGTTACTACTTTCAGGGCAAAATTCAGAATGTATGTACAATTTCTTATATATTTGTGTTCCTTGGAATCCTTCTTGGTTCTGCTTCCCTGTTGATGGTAACATGTATCAGTATAGACAGATACTTGGCGCTGACTCTAAGACATCGATACAACATTATCGTCACCAAGAAACGAGTTCGCATATTGATTGTCCTTGTATGGAGTTCTGCTTTTCTAATAGCAATCTTAAATATGTCTGAAAAGCTCTTCGATATCGTGTTCGTTGTTGAGTCTTCCCTCTTCCTGGTTCTCTTATCCATCATCTGTATTTTCTACATCAAGTCTTTCAGAGCTCTTCATCGTTACACAGTCCAAGTTCAAGCCCAACAACCAAACACGTTGGCTGGTAACTTTGATGTTGTCAGATACAAGAAAACTTTGAAGACGATGCTTATTGTACTAGCATGTCTTGTTCTTTGCTCTACACCACTTATTATTTCCTTCGCATTGATAAGTTTTATCGGTAAAAAACAATTTGAAATGATGGTCTTTTTCTATGCAACACTCACTCTTTCGTGCTTAAATGCAAGCATTAACCCAGTCATTTATTCAATAAGGTTCAGAGATGTTCGAAATGCTTGCCTACAAATTTTGAGAAATCTTTTTCATCGATAAAACTGATCACCTTGCTAGACTTTTTATAGTAGCTATGAGAACATCCAAGTCTGTTCAGTTATAAACAATGAAGTTGAGATGCTATGGCGCGCCGGGTAAAAATTTACCGAGTGTATTTTCCCGTCAACCTCAAATATACTGAAAAGAAGAACACAACGAGGAAAAAAAACAAAAACAACAACAACAACAACGAAAATCAGAAAGAGAAAAAGTAACAAGAACACGAAAAAAAAAGATAGGAGAAATTGTTTAAGTTTTTACTTTCCTCAATTCAACTGTTTTTATATTAAAATTGGTCTCCGGGTGGCATAAATGTAATTCTAAACAATTACAACCTGCATTGTGTTAAGAAATATCATGGTATATTGTTGATTTTAAGTTCTTTTAATAACCTTGATTTAGAAACTTTCTTACTACGTTATTTGCAAAGTACAATATATAGGTAAGCAATGTCGTGTTAGTATATTTTTCATTCATGCTGTGAATTGTTGACAGCTGAAATGAAATGGCAATTATTTCAGTATTACAAGCATCTTTCGTAAGTCAAGCAAATAACATCTAATAACACGGGATGAATTTCCATGTCATTCTTTTCAAGGTCCTTGTTTAAACTAGCTACTCTTTAAATTAAAAAATCCCTTTCGTAACCAGGTGTTTCGTTTCTCTCAGGCCAAAGGAATTAGCCAATCACCGAACATTTTATTCGTAGCTTAATGTTTCCTAGTTCCAGGTTTTCGGCTTGATTTATAACAGCTTTTGCTCAAAAAATAAATAAATAAAACTCATCCGTGCAAAGAATCGCCAAATACCTTTTAGAAAAAGCATATCTCGTCGTTGTTGGTTGAAAATATTTCATTTTGACAAGAGATAATAGAAAACACTTGGAAATTTTCGCTGTGACAACAATGCATTGCGCACCTAGAATCTAGAACACCTGCGCGTTGGACCACGTACATGCAGTACTCGAAGTTATCTCTGGACGGACTGCTTGCTTATTACAATGTAGTTCGGTCGTAGTTAATATTGCAAAGATCAGATCGGACCTCAATTTTGCTTACAAAACATGTAAAATGGCTGATACCGACACGAGTGTAATCTGGTCTCAGATTTTTATATTCTTGTACAAAATAATAATAAAACCATGGACTACAACAACACATGCAAAATGGTCAAAAATCCTTCTCCTTCATATTTTTGATTTAGTCTACGACAAAACTTAGAGCCAGGAAAGGTTTTCAATGCAGCAAAGAAGAGACGTCGGGTTCATTTGACTTTTTGGCATCTGTTAAGGAGGCTAGAAAGTGTTTTCTATTTTCACATACGCTCACAATAATGACCTGAAAAACATTTATATGGATCTACCACATGGAAGTAGGTAAACCCGGAAAGATGAAGACAATAAAACATATTTTACCATAAAAAATATAGTCAAAATGACTGGAAAACATTAATTTGACATGATTATAAAAGGTGTGAAAATCACCCAAAATGGGTTGAAAGCATGATCAAAGAATGGGCTACAAAAATGGTTAACGTAAAACAACAAATAAGAAATGGATTTTGCCCTCACTTCTTTATGTCAGTAACGTTATGCAAATTGTCGACCCAGAAAATGAGCTACAAAGTGACACAGGAGCACCACTAAAAACAACAACAACAAAACAAATAAACAAACAAACAAACATACAGGAACAAAAACGAATATACTGCAAAGTTCAAAACAAAATACAATTTGAAGGGAAAAGCATTTTACCGTTAGAAAATTATTTTCATTTATACTTTATTCCAGAGCTCTTTAGTGCTCGGAAAAATAAGTACCCAAAAACTGCAATACATTGGAAAACTGCAAATCATTTCAAATTATATAACAAGTGAATAAGGATGAAACTTAAACACTGTGTAAAAAAGGTTTTCTGTACTGTACTGACGTTTCGGGCGTTTGTCCTTCGTACACACGATTAGGTCTCCAGTGGCGGATTCAGAATGATTTCAAGGGGTATGACTAAAGTCCGAAACGTCTGTACAGTTACAAACTTTTTACACGGTGTTTAAGTTTCTTCTCATTCACTTGCTGTATTCGAGAAAACGCAGTTCCAACTAGTAACCGTGAGTCATTATCAGCTACAAATTTTGTTCTTGAACTCCTTGTTTTCCATATTAGAGGGTCCTGAAGGGACCATTCATTTCCAATCGACCAAAATTTTGCGAAATCCCAGTCCCAGTCATGCAAAATCTCAGTCCTATTTATAGATTTTTCACGATCCCAATCCTAGTAATGGCTAAATCCCAGTGCATGAAATCCCATTTTCCCAGCCCCAAAAAAGGCAAATCCCAGGTCCTATTTTACCCATTCAGGGCCCTCTTATTATGTTTTTATTTTATCATTATTACCAGAATTGGATGATGTTCGTACTTCCTTTTATTAAGTTAAACAGTGTTCCCACTCATCTGTAAAAATAAAATCCCGACATTTCCCTGACCAAAAACCATTTTAAACTGACCACACTATGCACTTTCTTTTCAAAAAATGGTTACTTTGACCACGAAAGCCCAACTAAGAATTTCCGAATTTTAAACAATTTTTTGAAGGCTGACAGAAATTTCCCGACTTTTCAGAAATTGCAAAACTACACCGATTAAAATTAAAATTCCCTGACCTTGAAAAGAAATTCAGAATTCACTTACTTTTCCCTGACCGTAGAAGCTCTGTTAAAAGAATACTAGTTGTTTTAGTCTACCCTGCAGCCGTTTTTAGTCGTCACGCAACACACTAAAAGACATTCGCATTTGAATTCGAAGAGAAGTTTGGTCAGTAGTAGTGATATGAAGATAAACTAGTGCAAACACTTTTTTTTTAAATCCGTAAAACAGTACGAGATTTATCTTGCACTAAGTAGTTATGTAGTACTTTTTCAAAGATTTAGTGTTTGCATGCGAATACCAACGGAGAATATTTAAGGTGACTGACTACTTTAGCAAGGAGTAATTACAAAATGTTCTTAGAAAGATATTTTATACAGAATTTAACGGTGATTCCAAAAATGAAAAGAAAAATGGGGTGTCCCGAGCTCGTTTTCGAGTAATGAATTTTGAATATAACCATCTTGACAAGTTAAAATAAAAAAAAAATGGCGGAAAACAAGCTTTGCACACAAAAATTCATAACTCAAAAACTAAAAAAGCTCTGGAAGCAATTTTCTCAGGACATCTACTTTAAACATTATTTTCGAAGACAAACTCAAAATATTTGAAGAAAGTTTTAAAACTAAGCTTAAAATTCAGCATAACTCAAAAACTAAAAAAGCTCTGGAAGCAATTTTCTCAGGACATCTACTTTAAACATTATTTTGAAGACAAACTCAAAATATTTGAAGAAAGTTTTAAAACTAAGCTTAAAATTCAGCATCTTGTTAGCTCATGGAACCGAAAATCGTACTCAAATGATGACAACAAAAACACATGTACATAAAACGCTTTCTCAAAAGATTGATTTTTACCTGTTGTTTTAGGAAAATCAAAAAAAAATATAGAGTCCCGTGCAAAATTTGGGGTTTTTGCCCTGTTGAAGTTCAAAACCTGTATGGTTCCTCAATAAAATTCCGAAGCTTACTAATGCGGTTTTGCACAGTTTTTGTGCGCGCGCACATCGTGGACTCAAATTAAACGTTCAAAAGTAGTCAGTCACCTTAATTTATCTTGATCATCGTTGTGACGACTGTTTTTTGGAGTGGGAGGGGAGCTTTGGGTCTCCAGAGTTTACCCGCGATTCTTAAGCCGGCATTTCGCACTAAGTCATTTCTAAAACGTAATTAATTATATATTTTTGATTTGGCCATTATCTAGAATATTTCTCTTGCAAATCTATTTTTTTTTTTCCTTATTCATTTATCTTATTTTCTTTTCATTGACGATTTTCAATTTGGGTGCCTAATTCTTACCCACCCATACCCTGCTCAGGTTTGAATAGATTTAATCTAAAGACCAATTTTCATTGGCAATTAGCGAATACTAATTTATGGTTATCGATCACGTGATAAATTCTTATTCTCATTGGCTAGTAATCGTATAGCAGGCTCATGGCTTCAGCGGCTTTACAGCGGACTTTGGCCGAGGGATCCTTTAACAACATTACCAGGGCTGAAATTCGAAAAAAAATATGAAAAATTGAGAAAAGCAATGTAAAAGATTAGAAGGAAAAAGTGTTTTTTTTTTTATCCCAGACAGACAGACAGACAGACAGACAGACAGACAGACAGACAGACAGACAGACAGACAGACAGACAGACAGACAGACAGACAGACAGACAGACAGACAGACAGACAGACAGACAGACAGACAGACAGACAGACAGACAGACAGACAGACAGACAGACAGACAGACAGACAGACAGACAGACAGACAGACAGACAGACAGACAGACAGACAGACAGACAGACAGACAGACAGACAGACAGACAGACAGACAGACAGACAGACAGACAGACAGACAGACAGACAGACAGACAGACAGACAGACAGACAGACAGACAGACAGACAGACAGACAGACAGACAGACAGACAGACAGACAGACAGACAGACAGACAGACAGACAGACAGACAGACAGACAGACAGACAGACAGACAGACAGACAGACAGACAGACAGACAGACAGACAGACAGACAGACAGACAGACAGACAGACAGACAGACAGACAGACAGACAGACAGACAGACAGACAGACAGACAGACAGACAGACAGACAGACAGACAGACAGACAGACAGACAGACAGACAGACAGACAGACAGACAGACAGACAGACAGAGAGGAGAAAGTGAAGAACAAGATGAACAACAACAACAAACACAACAAAAACGAAGACGACAGAAAAAAAGGAAGCCGGCGAGATCTAAAGAAATGTCTTTTCACTAAAGGACCGTTCATTATTTATAGGAGGTGGGAGGGGGCGGGGACGGGGGGGGGGTGAGAATAAGGGGGGCTTGATAGCTTAGTCACCGTGAAAAGAGGTTCTTGGAATAATTGAGGAGTTTACATAGGAGAGCGTTCCCCGTCCCGTAGAAATTTGGGTACTCCGTTCCTGGATAATTTAGCACAACGTGATAGACCAATCAAGCGCTACGAAAACGGATTGATCGAGGGTTTTTATCAAAAACTCACCTCCACAAACGTGGTCTTTTGATATATCATCTCGCCTTTCCACTGGAAGGTTGCCGAGAAGAAAACCTGGAAAAGGAAAAAAATAAACAGAAAATATTATCGATGTTTTAACACCATCACCAATCAGCAGTAGTAAGTAGAGAGAATCTGTGGAGGCCTTAATATGTGCCACGAGGCACGGAGGAGACAGGTGACAGGTGACCAATCGCCAGTAGCACCAACACCGAAATCAATGATAGCAGCATCACCAGTTCACTCACCTACAAAGATAGCAGCGTTAGCTTTGATGTCATCTCTGCTACTCTTGAAGAAGGACACACAGCCCATCACGTAGAAGTTCACTTTGTCAGGAAAATCAGTGATCTTGAGGAAAAAATCAAAAAAACTTTGCATTTTTTCTTGTGTGAATTAAACCCACCAAAACAGTTTTCTGCTGTGAAAATGTTCAGCTTGTTATAGATAGGATGTTATAATGGATATCCTAAAAACATCCCTCTGGAAACAATGGATTCCCAGGTAATCATGGTATTATAATGGTAAATATATCTTACGATGTGACGAGAAAGATCGTTCATGAACTCCCCATAGTGTAGATTACCCTCTTCTAAAAGATGCTTCTGGAACATGGCGTTGATTTGTTCAGACCCCATCAATGGACCAATAGATCGGAGGCATTCCTTACATCCCTGAAATAATCACAACGATATTTGCCCTGTTAGAACATTTGATTTAAATAAAGTATTTATTACTTATATCAGCTTTTAGACCATGCAAAAACCAAGACAATAGTTAACTTTCCACGTCCAATCAAATCAAGAGATTTGGCTTTACAGAAAATGTCTTGGCTCACGAAGAGGTGTTTGCAATTTACTTTTAAGGGGGACTACTGTAGTACGAAAATCGCTCAAAATTTAATTCGACTGAAAATTTCATTGAATAATCTTTAAGGGTCTAATAAACACAGGTTAAAGATTTTTCTTGATATTTTGATGGGAAGTATATTTTTGAGAATCTTTAAAGGTGTCTGTGACGTCATTTACTCAAAAGTCTTTCTTTTCGTTAAGGGTCTAATAAACACAGGTTAAAGATTTTTCTTGATATTCCGTTGAGAAGTATATTTTCGAGAATCTTTAAAGGAGTCTGTGACGTCAGTTACTCAAAATTCTTTCTTTTCGTTTGTGGCAGGTCGTGTCTCTTGTAACATCTTCAAATATCATAACATGTATTTACAGCATAACATGACAAGACATGACATAACATACAATACCTTAGCAACTTCTTTTTCTTCGTTCAGATGCAGCAGGACGCTAATGAAGTTAGTGTGGATCTGTTCAAGGAATGGAGTCTTTGATGGACCGTCACCAAACCGGGCCAGCTTACCAAACAAGATGAATGCTGCTGCACGCACTGCTGCTTTGTCCTGCACAACAAAATGAGCGTACAAAGATTACCATAGATCTTTTATAATTGCTTACTATCAATCACGTGACTTTTCTGGATTTGACTGGGGGGTAACCAATGGTTGACTGGGGGCCACTAGCGATTCTTAAATCAAATCATGTCAAAATAACTCCTCAAAGTATTCTATCTGACTATTTGTACAGCATGAAACCAGAAAACAAGATACAACGACCACCTCCAACATTCTGCAAGCCGGTTAAAACGGAGATACTACCGGAAGTGACGTCTATTGATAGTAAGCAATTAACAATAGATCATTTCACGGTTGTCGTCGCTCAACCTCAGCCTCGATACCGTGTAATTTATTCTTTAGAATTAGACTAAAGCCCGTGGAAGTTTTAAGTGTTTCAATAGATATTTTGAAAGCACTCGTGCATCTCGAAAATGGTCTATTGTTTGATGTGTACATTCCTTAAATTACCGTGAGCTGTAGTCAAATTCTAAAGAATAGATTACACACTATCGAGGCTGAGGTTGAGCGACGACAACCGTGAAATGGTCTATTATTCGCCGAAGGTCACCAAAATAATTCCAGGAAATTTTCAGATGGGAAGAAATGACAATTTTCACGGCGTTTTCAAGAGTCCTGTACCAAAATTCCAGGAATTTACCAGGAATTCTAGGAGCAGTACGGACCCTGTGCTTGCTCACCTTCTCAAAGCAAGGCCTGACTCGCAGACAAATATTAATAAGGATCTGTCTGACATGGTTCTCGTCTAGCTTGGCCAGTACTTTAGACAGACCAGACATTGATTCCAGGGTGATTTCATCTTCGGGGTCATCTTTGTCGTCCATTCCTGCCATCATGGCTGACAGTATTGTTGTGGAATGCTGCTCCACCTATGAAAAAACAAAAAAAGGAGGGAATGAGAAACTGGAGGAAAATAAGAAAGAAAGAAAGAAAGAAAGAAAGAAAGAAAGAAAGAAAGAAAGAAAGAAAGAAAGAAAGAAAGAAAGAAAGAAAGAAAGAAAGAAAGAAAGAAAGAAAGAAAGAAAGAAAGAAAGAAAGAAAGAAAGAAAGAAAGAAAGAAAGAAAGAAAGAAAGAAAGAAAGAAAGAAAGAAAGAGAGAAAACCAGGGAAAAGTTGACGTAGAAACTAAAGAAAAATATCAAGAATAAAAGAAAAATACATGTAAAATGGAAATAATTGGAAGGTCAGCCCAGAGGTTGTTTCAGGGTTCAATCTGTGAGTTACCCGTGTTCTGACTTAGATCAGCCCAGAGGTTGTTTCAGGGTTCAATCTGTGAGATAGCCATGCCCTGACTTTGATCAGCCCAGAGGTTGTTTCAGGCTTCAATCTGTGAGTAAGCCATGCCCTGACTTAGATCAGCCCAGAGGTTGTTAGTTAGCCATGCCCTGACTTGGATCAGTCCAGAGGTTGTTTCAGGGTTCAATCTGTGAGTTACCCGTGTCCTGACTTAGATCAGCTCAGAGGTTGTTTCAGGGTTCAATCTGTGAGATAGCCATGCCCTGACTTTAATCAGCCCAGAGGTTGTTTCAGGGTTCAATCTGTGAGATAGCCATGCCCTGACTTTGATCAGCCCAGACGTTGTTCCAGGGTTCAATCTCTGAGATAGCCGTGCCATGACTTAGATCAGCCCAGAGATTGTTTCAGGGTTCAATCTGTGAGATAGCCGTGCCATGACTTTGATCAGCCCAAAGGTTGTTTCAGGGTTTGATCTGTGAGTTAGCCGTGCCCTGACTTAGATCAGCCCAGAGGTTGTTTCAGGTTTCAATCTGTGAGTTAGCCATGTCCTGACTTAGATCAGCCCATAGGCTGTTTCAGGGTTCGATCAACTTCAATAATGTATATTTTTGGTTTGGGTAACCTTATTTCTCGTGTTTGATGTACCACGCACCTTGTTGTCTCCAGCACTGGACACATTACCAAGACCTCGAATACAATATTGACGAACTACTTGTGACGTGTCGACAAGCCGTCCAAGAAGACTGGTCAAGAGTACATCTACTAGTTCGGCGTTACCTCCGCATCGCTGATCTATCAACTAGAGTTGAAAAAAGAAGGGTAGAAAAATCAATAGACCCTTTTCATGTGACATCAAAGCAGCTCAATTTAAAGGACAAAAAAAAAATTCAATCTCGTAGAATGTATTGTTTTGTCCTCCAAATTGAGTTGGGGGTCCGAAGGGGTCTTTAGACTGTTCCGAGTTCGCTTGAGTGACCATGAAACATTGGCTCCAAGTCGAGGTTGGAGTTGATAAAATACCTCGACTTGGAGGAATTGTTTAGTGGTCACTCAAACGAATTCGGGAAAGGCAGAAACTCATAAGGGATAAATTAAACATGCAAATTGGGAGTTTTGATACCATCCTTCTCCAAACCACACCATAAGATGACACGTCACACACTACATTTATGACAGGAGTTCCATCTCACCTCAGAGAAAAAAGCAGAAATGACGATCCTCTGGGCATCGTATACGCTACAGAATGAAGGCTGTAAGGTGGCGGCTACTTTTGCAACGTGTTGCGGCGTCGTAGCACAAATACCGCTGAAAAACAAAAGTATATTTTTCAGCGTCGTGAATATATTGCAGGAATGTTCTATTGTTCTTTGGCCAATCAGAAATAACTCCTTAACCACAAGATGATGGAAAGATAAGAATAACGCTTCTGATTGGTTAAGAAACATTCTTGAAATATTTCTAGGTGCCGACGGTTTTTCGATTCGCACTGTAACATATAGAAAAATGTCTAGACATATTGACCGTACTTACCGAGCAAGAAGGGTCACGCCCACCGGGAACTCTTTCTCGTCTTCAAAGCACTTCCATACGTCTTCTTTTTCAATAAATTCAATAAGTTTTTCATATTGGCACCGTATAAGCAATGCTTTGATTAATTCCAGCGCATCGCTTCAAGAAAGAAAGAAAGAAGAAGAGGATTAACAAAATTGAGGTTTGTGATCTAAGGGATATGGGTTGGGGCGTTGCTTTGTCATATAGCTCTCACTCGAAGAGGGGAGGCTGATGTGAGGATGTTTTGCCTGGTCAATATCTTACCTGAGGGGGCTGATGTGGGGATGTTTTGTCTGGTTAATATCTTACCTGAGGGGGCTGATGTAGAGATATTTTGTCTGGTTAATAACTTACCTGAGGGGGCTGATGTGGGGATGTTTTGTCTGGTTAATATCTTACCTGAGGGGGCTGATGTAGGGATATTTTGTCTGGTTAATATCTTACCTGAGGGGGCTGATGTAGGGCTATTTTGTCTGGTTAATATCTTACCTGAGGGGGCTGATGTGGGGATATTTTGTCTGGTTAATATCTTACCTGAGGGGGCTGATGTGGGGATGTTTTATCTGGTTAATATCTTACCTGAGGGGGCTGATGTGGGAATATTTTGACTTGTCTTTTTTATCTTTTCCAGGTGGTTCTGGTGGATATAGACCAACACAAGTCCCAAGTCTCAGAACAGCCATGGAAAACAATCGATGAAAGTGTTCAAGAGCGAGCTCTGTTGTCTCTTCTGCTTGAAGCATCTCTCTCAAACCACATGTGATCTGTGAATATAAAAATAAAACAATGTATATACCAAGAAGTAAAGAAAGGAAGGAGGGGAGGAAGGAAGGAAGGAAGGAAGCAAGGAAGCAAGGAAGCAAGGAAGCAAGGAAGCAAGGAAGCAAGGAAGCAAGGAAGCAAGGAAGCAAGGAAGCAAGGAAGCAAGGAAGCAAGGAAGCAAGGAAGCAAGGAAGCAAGGAAGCAAGGAAGCAAGGAAGCAAGGAAGCAAGGAAGCAAGGAAGCAAGGACGCAAGGATGCAAGTGAGCGAGGGAGAGAAGGAAGGTAGCAAGGAAGGAAGAAAGAAAGGACTTACAGCCACAGGTTGTAAAGTTGCTATTCTTATCGTTTCTTTCTTGTTCTTTGGGTTTGGTTTTTCGTTGTAGGGCAAAGTCCTGACGAACATGTCCATCATGTAGTCAAAGATGCTAAGGGCAAGGCTTGGTTCTCCTGCTAAGGTCTTCCATATGTCAACTATGTGCCTGGAACATAAAATGACAGCTGCATTACAATTGTGGAGTGTGGTAAGGAAAGAGACCCTCGCTCTGCTGAAAATGTTTAGTTTCACTTTGGTGGTGAATCCTGACTGCGGTCACTGAGGATAAAAAACTATGGACCTCTTGCTTAGCAGGCAACACACTAACCAACCAAGCCACACTTGCTCCTTAAAACAAGTGTGTGAGGTGACTGAGGATCAAACTATGGACCTCTTGCTTAGCAGGCAACACACTAACCAACCAAGCCACACTTGCTCCTTAAAACAAGTGTGTGAGGTCACTGAAGATCATCAAAATATGGACCACTTGCCCGCTAGAAGGCAGCACAACCACCTAAGACCATGATTGCTCCCGCTTAAAACAAGTATATGAGGTCACTGAGGATCAAACTATGGACCTCTTGCATGGAAGGCAGCACACTAACCAACCAAGTCACACTTGCTCTTGAAAACCTTAACAATATTTTCCATAAAAACGTTTATGAAATATCATCAGGCATTTGATGTAACCTTCTTACTTACTGGTCAAGAGGCAAGCGGAATTCCAGCAAAGCAATCAGGACAGGAGCAAGGTGATGTGAAGCTAATGTTCTCATAGAGCGAAGAGTTCCTGTACGAGTCTGTGTGTGGTATATGATACACAGCTTCTCATGCAGACCAATGACTAGGCGAGAAACCTGAAACGAGAACAAAAACACAATTTTTGAAAAAATTTCATCACAGATATTTTTATAATTCTGTGACCTACCGACTCCAGACGTCTGGCATATTGACTTTCGTTAATCAAATGCGCGACGGGCCGAGTTCATCCCGATCGTAAACGATAACTGTCTAGTGACGGGAATTTCCTTATCGTTAGATCGGAATAAACTTTGCTCGTCGTAGTTTGATTGACGGAAGCCAAAACGCCAGACACGTGGAGTTGGTTAGGTCTCAGAATTATGAAAAGCGCTGCAAAGAGCAGGGGGTGATTGCTCTGTAACTTTACTTTAGTAAACCTACAAAGATTCATTATTTCAGGTGTTACATAGACCGAGAAAAAGTTTTTTAAAAATTGACAAATTTACAGAAATGCATATGAAAAGTGTAAATTTGCATGTGTACTGCCGACGAATGTTGGCTGCATGTCGTCTGTAAAACACACGAAGCCAAGATTATTTAGAAAAAAATAGTAATGTTGATGTGCTGTCTTGGAAATGTTTGTTCAAAATCAAACTTCACCCGACATTCATCTGACACACAAAAAAAATCCCAACATTGTCGGGGGACCATGAGAACCGCTCCCAACATTGATGATGATGGCTATATGTCGTGTCAAATGTCAGGACCGTTTGTCAGGGCCTTTAAGCCAGCTGAGTTGACCTTGATAATAAACACAAGACTAAGCAATCAGAATTGAGGATGTATTTGAGGATAACATTGTATTTTGATTTATAGCATTTCCTACATATGTATGCTCGGAAAATGCTTACCAAAAATCGTTGACCCATAATTCCTTGCGGGGAACGCAATCAACTCAGTCGGAGAGTATTTCTTATTACTAAAAAACAACATGACCCTACTGACCTCTTTTCTCAACTCTTGTCCACGTATTCTGATAACACTATTAAGAACCACGCATGCTCCACTGGAGCTATGTGATTGGCTGTCTGATAGACCATCCATTAATGCGAAGATAAACCCAGATAGGTGATCGCTCAGGAGCTTTTTAGCAATAACCTGGATAAGAACAGACAACATCATTCATTCGTGATCCATTTGCAACAAAGAATACATGTCTAAGTCCAACGAGCACGAGAATTGCTGGGTTTCACTTGACGTCATTTCCTGTCTCGTGCGGAATGTTCATCAGCTGAATCACAAGTTTTCAATAGAATTCTTTCTGGCTGACAGCACATGGTGGTCAGTGTTTGACCACCATTTGGAGCAGATAATGACATTCAAAGACTTTTATCAGCTGATTGAAACCCAGCAATTGTAAACCAACGAGAAACAAAACAAACAAGGGAGGGAGGAGAGCTTTTTTGGAAGGGGGTTGCATAAACTGACTTGCAACAATAAATGGCAACATTCACCTTTTTCCATAAATCGGTTCAAAGGTCAACATAAAGCATTCAAGCGAGGCTGCAAGGTAGTTTCAAAAGCCGATTATTGCAAGAACCTTGTAACCTCGACTGATGCTTTGTGTTTGAGCAGTGAACCAATGTATGGAAAGTGGTGAATTACCATCACTAAGTCTACCGTATAAGAAAAATACAAACCCACGAGGAATGAAATAGACACTTCTCGTGGAAGGAGGACAGCAAAAAGTGCAAAAGTCCGAAATTGCTGTAAGTTACCTTAGACAAGTCACTTGCCACACTGAAAAGCACATTGGCATCATCCTCTAGCGCTCTTTCCTTGAGAGTACACAGTGCGTCGATTAGTTCGTCTTTACTGTCCATAGAATACCCTAAAACAACAAGTTTTCATTTGCTTTCAGTTGTAGCAAAACTTAGCAATAGCATATTTCCAAGTTATAGTAATATGTTTTGATTTATGTCTCTTTGGTCATAATATTTTTCTTTGTTTTGAATTAATATTATTAATCATGCATAGGGCAAAATTACTGATTGGTCCATCAAGGAGGGCTTTTAGGCAAAAGTTAATGTCTAAACTGACTGAACATGTAAGTGGTAGCGCGATTTTTTTTTGAGGTTTAAGAGCTTGCTCGATATTTTTGGAGGGATTTACGCAACCCCCCCCCCCCCCCCCCCCCATCACTTATCTAATGGTCCGTCCCTGAGCCAGACTTACTCCGTAATATATTCAAATTCTCTGTTGTGATATTGTATTGTAACTATAAAGCTTCTTTTCTTACCCTGGTATCTTGCAGAAATTCTCAAAACTGCCTGAATAGTATCAATGGCAGTTTGTCTAACGGGAATCAAGGGATCGGTGCAACGAGGTACCACACGGGCTATCACTAAACCAACATCACTAAACGCTGTGGTTTTCTGTAAGAACATAAAATGGAAAAAAGTCCTCATTATTCGATGAGACGAAAGGAGAGGAGAGGAGAGGAGGAGAGGAGAGGCGAGGAGAGGAGACGAGAGGCGAGGAGAGGAGAGGAGACGAGAGGCAAGGAACAAGTCAAATGAAAACATCGTCATCATCAGCCCAATACATACCCCATCAACAGAGACCATCATTCCCTCTTTAAACACTTGTACCAGGTGAGAGGTACACATCATGGCTCGTTCTCTTTCGTGATCCTTTATCGAATTTAACCATGGACTCTCGATATGCTGCAGAAAAAAATAGTTATCTCTATTAATGCTCAGCGATGGGACGACTCGCGTCTGTATCAGACACTAATATTTGATTGGTTGAGATTGGCTGTCCATAACATTGGGCGCTATTGTTATGTTTTACTAAACCCATTTTTCTTCTGGTTGTCTGTTGGATTGAATTAGAATATTATGAGAGCTGCAATTCCTAGCGATAAAAATGACGTGAACGGACGAATGATCACAGAAAAACAATCATCTTGAAACCTGTTGGTAAGTGGGTAGATGAAATGGATGAATGGATGGATGGATGGATGGATGGATGGATGGATGGATGGATGGATGGATGGATGGATGGATGGATGGATGGATGGATGGATGGATGGATGGATGGATGGATGGATGGATGGATGGATGGATGGATGGATGGATGGATGGATGGATGGATGGATGGATGGATGGATGGATGGATGGATGGATGGATGGATGGATTGGGCGCTATTGTTATGTTTTACTAAACCCATTTTTCTTCTGGTTGTCTGTTGGATTGAATTAGAATATTATGAGAGCTGCAATTCCTAGCGATAAAAATGACGTGAACGGACGAATGATCACAGAAAAACAATCATCTTGAAACCTGTTGGTAAGTGGGTAGATGAAATGGATGAATGGATGGATGGATGGATGGATGGATGGATGGATGGATGGATGGATGGATGGATGGATGGATGGATGGATGGATGGATGGATGGATGGATGGATGGATGGATGGATGGATGGATGGATGGATGGATGGATGGATGGATGGATGGATGGATGGATGGATGGATGGATGGATGGATGGATGGATGGATGGATGGATGGATGGATGGATGGATGGATGGATGGATGGATGGATGGATGGAAGGATGGAAGGGTAATGGACTAGGACTAGGTGGATGGATAGATGGGAAGAGATGGATGGATGAATGAATGGATGAATGAAGGGTTGGCAAGTAGAAGAACAGAAGAATAAATAAAGGGGGAAGGAATACCACCACCACTAACCTTGAATATATTAATAAATGTCTGCGGTACTGGGTCCCTGAGTAGAATTTCCTTCACGAGATGATCAAAACTTGTCAGCGCTTGTGACAGAAGCTCACTGGGTTCCTTGTCCTGCGATACAAAAGACAGTTAACGGCACGCTGAAGCAACTAAGGCATACCATAAGGCATTGGTGTCCCCTATTAGTAGAGGGTTTACCCTCAGCTAGATGTTTTGACACATAAATAAAGTTTCTATCTATCTATACCTGTTAAACATTCCATTAGGACAGTTCCGTCCATAATCAACTAGAGACTTTAAAAGAGGAACACGAGTTTATCAGTTGGATTACTGTCAAGTGTTATCCCCCATAAAAAATTACTTTCCATTTTTATCTATTCGTTAGGCAATTTCTGTTAACTAGTCCACTTGCTTGTCAATACTAATAAAAAATTATTGGATGAGGTTGAGCATGATATCGTAAATTATCAAGACCAAAGCCGTAGGCTGAGGCGGATAAAACGGCCTTGGTCTTGATATTTACGATATCATGCGAAAACCGAACTCAATAATTGTTTTATTATACATTTTGTAAACTAAGAATAAATATTTAATTGTGCTTTCGAAAAAATAGCAAACGTATTTCCATTTCCATTGTGACCTTTGAACTCGACATGATAAAATCTATTCTCTGTAGGTAAAAAATACATTTATTATGTCGAGTTCACACGATATCAGGGATTGGCTGAGGGCTCTCGGCCAATCAGAAGCGAGATAGTGAGTAAAATGTATAATAATAAGCAATTATTGGATGAGGTTGAGCAAAATATCGTGATTTGTTAGTGGCGAGCAAGCAATTATTTGCCGATGCCGAAGGCAGAGGCAAATAATTGCTTGCAAGACACTAACAAATCTCGATATTTTGCGATAACCGAGTTCAATAATTGTTTTATCATTCAAATTATGCGCACGAGTCAAACAATAACAAAGAAGTCAGCTCATTTTTTCAGGGAAGCGAGCCATTGTCAAATACAGCGTTACTGCGCATGAGCAAACCGTTATTTGCAGTAAGATGGCTCTGCACCGTAATGCGCATGAGCAGACCGTTATTTGTAGGCAGTTATTTGCAGTTCTCTCGGCCAATCAAAATGAGGGGGAAAATAATTTGAATGATAATAAAGGTTCGTGATAATAAAGGTCCGGCTCGTGATTTTTGAACTTTTTCGAATTGTTTCTCCCAACATCCCAAATGCTCTATTTCACCGGTAGAGTCATAAGAACTTAGTTTCTATTGCTTTTATGATATAGCAGAAGATATTTTAAGATTATAAAAACGTTTTATTTTCTGATCAAAATTGAGATTCTCCAAACTATGGCAAATAAGCGAATCACATTCGTCGTACTTTTTCTCATTCACAAAGAAGCAGAGTCTTATAAAGCAGTTTTCACGAAAATGTCTTGAAAACAATTATAAAAAGGATGTAAACATCAACATTATACAAAAAGGTTTGGGAAATTCGACTTAAAATTTAAACAGAAGTGACAGTTCCTCAAGATTTATACGTTATGTGCACAACTTTGGATCGTGCAAGCTCTACTTCAAAAACAACACTGGATTTTGTCAGATCTTTTTGAACTTCTTTTCTACATCTACAACAGAGCAAACCTCACATCCTGAGTAAGTTTTATGGTTTTGTTATTTGAGGGATTGTTTAGGAACCTTTTCATTTCATTCCTAAGTTAAAGAGTTACAAAGTTTTCGTCGCTTTTCGATCTACTGACTGGCTTGGAAGTTGCTTCGGCGAAAAATCTTTTCGGCATATTTACTCTCTCAAGGTATTTCCTCGACTTTTACTTCTTTTACTCCTTTTCAGAGCACTATTCTAGTTGAAAAGTGTATGTCTTTGGTTTAAATTTGACAGAAAGTTTTAGTTTAAGCTTATAAGAAATTGTTAAGCGTATTTGTAAACAAGAAAGCCTAGTCAGCAATGTTAGACAATACTCCCGTTTCGAGTTCTCTTTTACGCTGTGTTAGCCTCAATTGTGCGTAAATTATGCAGAAATTTAGATAAAACTTGTGAAATTTCAAAGTATTTTTATTGTCTTCTTTACACACAGATCTCTTGAATTTCCACGGGCTGTTACTGAATAAAAGAATATATTACACGGTTTTGAGGCTAACACAGCGTAAAAGAGAACTCGAAACGGGAGTATTGTGCTGCGAATTTCAACCTTGAGGTATATTTTGTGCCTCTTTTGTCTTTTTATAAAAAATAAAAAAACTTTGTTGATTGAAAATTCACTACGAAAGATTAAAACAATCTTGAAAATCAGAAATTGCCCATTTTGTGCAGATTTTGGAGTTAAAATGTAGTAGAGAAACTTTCATTTGTGAGCTGTCAATCACAACCATGTCTTTACCGGTGAAATAGAGCATAGGTTTTTGGAGTGAATTAGCCAATGACAGCGCGCGTACTATCTAAGCTATATTATAAAATACGAAAGAAGAAACAGTAAGAATTCTTACATGTTGAATATCTTCGACCTTTTGTTTCGTAGTCGGCGAAGATGGCTGATTCAAGAGTATTGGGAACACAAACTCAGCACAAGTCTTGACCATGTCGAACACTTCAGCATCTGTCATACGAGGACTGAGCTTACTATGTAAAACAACTGTTAAAGATTATACAGAATAAACATATACTCTCATGTTTTAGTTATTGATTTAGGCTTAACCTAAAAACGTTAATCCTTCAGTTTACGCACATTTATTTAAAAATAAACGGGTTTTTATGTGCGTAAACTGAAGGATTAACGTTTTTAGGTTAAGCCTAAATCAATAACTAAAACATGAGATTTTCTAAGTCCTTTATTGTCAAATCATAAAATATATCTCAACATATACTCTGTTAAAATTAAATCCCTTTCTCTTCGAGCAAATCTTTAAAGACAGACGGTGCAACAGTTTTGCGCAATATTGCAGGCAATGTTTCTGAAGTAGGATCGTTTTTCTAATTCAGCAACATTGCGTGCAAAAAGTTGCGTCGCATGAAATGCCTCGCAACACTGATCGCCTGTAACATTGTGCGCAATGTTGCACCGTGTGTCCGTAGCTTTATTACAATACAAAATGTTGTTAATAACAGTACTAATAATGCGATAATACTAATGTTTTTTAGTGTTCTGTGTTAAAGGATACACTAAGCTTGCACACGCATCCATAGCCAGGGCTCGTGTCTCGGTTGTGATGTGTGTGACTGGTTCTGCTTTGATGTATGCCTAGCAAAATAATTAGAGCGTGGTTGATTAGAATACACCTCTTTACCCTGGGCGTAATGTCTTCCCATTCCAGACCACGCGTCATTCTCTTGAGAATAAGATTCTTTGTTTGAGTTGTATCCATATTCATGTGTCTTCTCATATGCAACTTTTAGACGAAGAAATAATACTCTAGGGAATGACACGTGGTCTGAAATGGAAAAACATTGCCCCGTATTTGGAAAAATCAAAGATTTTGCAAAACATCTTGTTGCCATACCAACATATGATTGACAAGTTCGGCTCGCCTACTGAATACAAAGTCAGCTATTTGTAGTCGACTTGGGTCTAACGCCTTCCCAATAAGCTCCACGGCTCGTATGAGGTTCTGCTTTACGCTGGTATCCTAGGAAACAAGAGTGTTACAGCCACGTTATGCTACGCGAGGAATGCATTGTGGGGTGGGGTGGAGGGGGGGGGGGGGGGTGAGGGTAGTCTTCTTCACAGTTCCCTGCGCTTTCTTGAAAAATAACCGGGCCTTTGCATCGAAGCGAGACGAACGATGAACTTTCAATGATAGAGACCTTTTTTAAACACAATTATTCACATGTCTCTATCACTGCAAGCTCACCGTTCGCCTCGCTTCGATGCAAAGGCAAGACCACATTTCAAGATGGCGCAGGGAACTCGGAAGGGGACTATTCTGGCTCTCTTTTTATGTAATATTTTTGACAAGAAACGCTGAAACGTTTTTTGTCTTGCTTCGACTGAAAGGTCTTGGTAGAAGGAATCTTCCATGTTGAATAAAAAAGAAACTCACCTTGACATTGCCAAAATGCTTGATCATGATTCGAAATATGTTCGCTTCTAAACGGGATGTAATTAAGCTGCCGAAAAAAAGTATTGATGTCAAATGACTCGTGGGTTGCAAAAAATCGCGCACTTGCGGCTCATCCTTGTACTGCAAGCTGCAGAACAAATCCGTTGTCATATAGAAAAACGTGAACTTCTGTTTAAGGCAATGGGCTCGCGCACTCGTGCGCATCTTTCTGCGCATTTTTTTTATTATTTAGAATTGTATAATATATTGACCAAAATGTGAAACAATACACTGTATTTATATAACTTGACAATTACTCGCATGGCAGTCATTTTGTGTATGTTCGATGACTCGAGGCATGCGCGACAAAACCCATGGATTGGGCTACCTGTGTGCTTTCCGTTTGTCGCTCTTCATTTTGCGTTGCTTTACGACTTATATCTTGTAAATGAATACGGTGACCTATACAATTTTTTCCTGAATTCGATGTCTTTTAACTAAAGCTAGTACATATCGAAAAAAATAAAAAATCTATCGGTTTGTTTTCGAGAAAATCGTGAAACATCATCTAAAAAAGACTTGACATTCGCACGTAATTTCGACGGTTTTTCAAGTTGGAAATGTCAAAACTTAGCATTTTTCCTGAACTTTGTGACATTAAACTGTTTTTCAAGGAAGTTTATTTACTTTAGTACCTCTAAAAGCCTCTGTTTTTCATATTGCAGCCACCAGAATTAAACTAGACGTAATACTTTGAGAAGCGTTGTTTTCGTTCTAGACTCGCTGGGGAGTGCCGTGTTCAAGCTAACATAGCGCAAAATCTATGTCGATGACCCCCGATTTTTGTTGTTGTTCTGTTTTGTCCATCTCAAAAACTATCTATATGCAAAATTATAGGAAAATCTATCGGTTAAATTTGCGCGAGCCCATTGCCTTAAGGCGCGAAAATACGAGCAACAAAATCATGCAACATGCACGCAACGTTGTTGAGTTGCAAGTAGCAGAGCGAATGCTACTTGTGCAACCACCTCGCGCTCAACAAATTTTCTTTGTTGCTAAGAATAGGTAGAGCTTCTACTTCGTACAAGAAAGTCGCGCAACAAGAATGTTGTTGCGCACGGCCAGGTAACATTCACTCTGCAACTTGCACTGCAACAATGTTGCGCAATAAGTTACAAAAAGTGTGAAAAAAATTGTACTTTACCTTGGGGGGCCATAAAGCGTTGCATAGCCATAGCACAACATCACTGTACTCTTCACACGTTCTACGTTTATGTCTGTTTTATCCTGGTGTAAAAATATTCTCATGAGCTCATTCAAAAAGTAATGACCCCTGCCCCTCTCCCCTTAAAAAACATCATCAAAACTAAATTCGAATTTTATGGATGTCCTGAAACAACCTCTGGACTGATCTAAGTCAGGGCATGGCTAACTCACAGATAGAACCCTGAAACAACCTCTGGGCTGATCTTAGTCAGGACATGGCTAACTCACAGATCGAACCCTGAAACAACCTCTGGGGTGATCTAAGTCAGGGCATGGCTAACTCACTGATCGAACCCTGAAACAACCTCTGGACTGATCTAAGTCAGGGCATGGCTAACTCACAGATCAAACCCTGAAACAACCTTTGGGCTGATCAAAGTCATGGCACGGCTAACTCACAGATCAAACCCTGAAACAACCTCTGGACTGATCTAAGTCAGGGCACGGCTAACTCACAGATAGAACCCTGAAACAACCTCTGGACTGATCTAAGTCAGGGCATGGCTAACTCACAGATAGAACCCTGAAACAACCTCTGGACTGATCTAAGTCAGGGCATGGCTAACTCACAGATTGAACCCTGAAACATCCTCTGGACTGATCTAGGTCAGGGCATGGCTAACTCACAGATTGAACCCTGAAACAACCTCTGGGCTGATCTAAGTCAGGGCATGGCTTACTCACACATCGAACCCTGAAACAACCTCTGGGCTGATCTAAGTCAGGACATGGCTAACTCACTGATCGAACCCTGAAACAACCTCTGGGGTGATCTAAGTCAGGGCATGGCTAACTCACTGATCGAACCCTGAAACAACCTCTGGACTGATCTAAGTCAGGGCATGGCTAACTCACAGATCAAACCCTGAAACAACCTTTGGGCTGATCAAAGTCATGGCACGGCTAACTCACAGATCAAACCCTGAAACAACCTCTGGACTGATCTAAGTCAGGGCACGGCTAACTCACAGATAGAACCCTGAAACAACCTCTGGACTGATCTAAGTCAGGGCATGGCTAACTCACAGATAGAACCCTGAAACAACCTCTGGACTGATCTAAGTCAGGGCATGGCTAACTCACAGATTGAACCCTGAAACATCCTCTGGACTGATCTAGGTCAGGGCATGGCTAACTCACAGATTGAACCCTGAAACAACCTCTGGGCTGATCTAAGTCAGGGCATGGCTTACTCACACATCGAACCCTGAAACAACCTCTGGGCTGATCTAAGTCAGGACATGGCTAACTCACTGATCGAACCCTGAAACAACCTCTGGGCTGATCTAAGTCAGGGCATGGCTAACTAACAACCTCTGGGCTGATCTAAGTCAGGGCATGGCTTACTCACAGATTGAACCCTGAAACAACCTCTGGGCTGATCTAAGTCAGGGCACGGCTAACTCACAGATCAAACCCTGAAACAACCTCTGGGCTGATCTAAGTCAGGGCACGGCTAACTCACAGATAGAACCCTGAAACAACCTCTGGGCTGATCTAAGTCAGGGCACGGCTAACTCACAGATAGAACCCTGAAACAACCTCTGGGGTGATCTAAGTCAGGGCACGGCTAACTCACAGATAGAACCCTGAAACAACCTCTGGGTGATCTAAGTCAGGGCACGGCTAACTCACAGATAGAACCCTGAAACAACCTATGGGCTGATCTAAGTCAGGGCACGGCTAACTCACAGATTGAACCCTGAAACAACCTCTGGGCTGATCTAAGTCAGGGCATGGCTAACTCACAGATTGAACCCTGAAACAACCTCTGGGCTGATCTAAGTCAGGGCACGGCTAACTCACAGATAGAACCCTGAAACAACCTATGGGCTGATCTAAGTCAGGGCACGGCTAACTCACAGATTGAACCCTGAAACAACCTCTGGGCTGATCTAAGTCAGGGCATGGCTAACTCACAGATTGAACCCTGAAACAACCTCTGGGCTGATCTAAGTCAGGGCACGGCTAACTCACAGATTGAACCCTGAAACAACCTATGGGCTTATCTAAGTCAGGGCACGGCTAACTCACAGATTGAATTGGAATTTTGCGTAACGGGTTTTACATAGGAAGAGAGAGGAAAACTGTTTTATTGTAGTAACGTCAGGTGGTTATTAGTTACCTTCATAAATCCCAGGATTCCTCCAGATTTGCGGACCATTTCTGTCTTGGACACCTGTTCTAGTTTGATCAAGACGGAATCCAGATTTGTGGCAGCACAGAAACCTACTCCAATCGCACAACCCTAACAAGACGAGACGAGTTTGAAAACTTAATTAACAACAATGCACCATTTTGGATTTAGTATATACCGCTGTGTTTATTGATTACAGACTCATTTACGCAGGGTTAGCCTCAATTCAATGTCAAGATATTCACAATGCACAACTTCAACTATTCGAACACTTTTAAATTCCACGGACCTTCACTAGAAGACATGAATATTCTATACAAAATCAAGACTAACCCTGAGCCCCTGAAGATTCGAAATTCGCAGGCAGTTGGAGTCTAAAAAACTCTCTCGAATCGCGTTAAAAAGGGTCCCTGATTACGCTAAAAGTCGGGTTTAACAAAGAACAAAAAAATTATGAATTTTCCTAAAATCGCAAAAAAAAATGCGTTTTTTTTACCAACCACATACATTTACGGTAATGGGCTCCCTGTGTTCTAACCAATGTTAATATGTTCTAGTTTGTTAGCTAACCTCTCTCTCCACCTGACTTGCGTGTTTTATGGTGGCAAACATCTGGTTCAGCTGTGCTTGCAGAAAGTCTTTGTTCTTTACTTTGCGTAAGACGATACCAAGACATTTGTAGGAGAAATTCTGAGAAAGAATTTACATAACGTTTTATATTTCATGTTTACAAAGTTTTCTTTATTTCTGTCTGGCCTGCCTGGCCTACCTGGTCTGTCTGGTCTGTCTGGCCTGTCTGGCCTGTCTGGTCTGCCTGGTCTGCCTGGTCTGCCTGGTCTGCCTGGTCTGCCTGGTCTGCCTGGTCTGCCTGGTCTGCCTGGTCTGCCTGGTCTGCCTGGTCTGCCTGGTCTGCCTGGTCTGTCTGGTCTGTCTGGTCTGTCTGGTCTGTCTGGTCTGTCTGGTCTGTCTGGTCTGTCTGGTCTGTCTGGTCTGTCTGGTCTGTCTGGTCTGTCTGGTCTGTCTGGTCTGTCTGGTCTGTCTGGTCTGTCTGGTCTGTCTGGTCTGTCTGGTCTGTCTGATATTCAGTAGTCTGTTCGTCTCTCTATCTATCTCTATTTATATAGCCGCTTGCTAATAAACAAACTGTTTGGAAAATTTGAATGAATAATAGATAGAAGGGAGTCCGAACGGTATCCGGATTGTCAAGGGTTCGGTGACCTGGTTATTAATATCTTATTTCCATCTCCCTGCTCAGTCAGTAATAATCATTTGTCCTGTACCTTATCATGTGGTAGGTTATTGTACAGGGTGATCTGAGTAGCCATTTCTTTACCAACTGCGCATGCCCATTCCTCGGAGTCTACTTCATCAAGACTTTTGGACAAAAGCTGCAGGGAAAAAATGTCAACACTCCCATCAATGTGATAACGATTTCTGGTTTTTGAGATAGTTAGGAAACATCCACTTGTGGGCTTTAATCACACGGCGGCCAAGTCTATTCCCATTAGAGCAAAAACCTTTGTTTGGAACGTTCTGAAACTTCTCAAAGCGAGGGCAAGGGGACCCAAGGAATTCAACACCTATTATTTCAACAACTATGGCCGCCGCGTGATGAAAGGGAATTCAGGGCGGCATGTTATTTTCAGGAGGGTAGTTAGTGGATGGATGGGTGGGTATCATATGCTGACAAAAGGCCATAACGTTGGGTGAGGTTTAGCAAAGAGGAACAAAAAGTTTTACAGACATATCAAGTGATTCCCCCTCCCCTCCCCTCCCTTCCCCTCCCCTCCCCCTCCCCCTCCATCTCCCCCCATATGTCCTTATAATAATTACAGCCCCACTTTTAAATCTTACCTTTAATGCCAAATCCTCCCAAGCTTTCTGATTCCAGTTCTCAGTCGATTCTGAGTTTTCTAGTCAAATAAAGATTTCATTAGAATCACTGTATTCCTGTTTCAGACCACGCGTCATTCTATAGACCTCTTTACCTTCGTATGCAAATTGCCCATTTCAGACCACATGACATTCCCTTGAGAAATTTTCTTTTGTTAAAATATTTACACATGAAAGAATCAACTCCCAAGAGTGGCATCACGTGGTCTGAAATGGGCATAACAAACAACGAAGGTAAAGAGGTCTATTGCGGATAACTGAGATTCTTGGAGTCTGATTATATTGATAAGTGTTCTCAAGTAATACCGGTAAATTTTTTTCCCCTTTCGATTTTGTTTATCCTGTAGTACACTTTGACAGTAACAATGATCAATAGGCAATGTGCATTAAATAAAGCTCACAAAGCACTCTGGGAAAGTGAGTCCTGTAAAAATGGAACGGAAATCAAAGGAAATATCAGAAAAACATTACTGTTATTTTTGTCTGATGAAATACTTTTATTTCCATAGAAAATGTTGAGGGAAAAACTGTAAGATGAATTTTAGAGGAACCAAAAAAGCGTAAGGACTCAGTTTCCCATCATGATTTGTGCTAGAATTTCGAGTTCATGCACATTGGCTACTGAAAGGATAAGAAAATAATGAATAACTGGAAATCTCGAACCAGATAATGTAGGGCTAATAATATATGGGCCCCACCTAAAGTTATTGGTTTGATTCAGCGTAATTCAGCCTAATGGCTGCTAAGGAAGTTTTAATAAAACTATCTATCTATGAAATAAAACACACACCACACACACACACACTAAGCAAAACAAAAAGGAAACAAATACGAAGATCCATCTTAAACTTTAAGATTCCAACTGCTAGCGAGTCTTGTTTTAGGACTATTCTATTGATTAATTAAATAACCAGGACCATACTTCCAGACATCGAGTGCTGTAGCATCGTATGGACTTACGGCTACTCTGGAGATTTCGACCCCAACACCGCTATCCCGGGAGGAACAGTTACAGACTGATCAGGAAGCTCGGCCGAAGCCTAAGGGAGAGGTAAGTCGGCCCCTAGACCGTAGATGATTAACCCCTTGCTATGACCAGCAAACCCGAATATTGCTTGTGCCGCTGAAGACTAAGTACCCATGATCATTCCGTTTCCATGTGGGATGTTTTTTGTGGGAAAACTATACATGACTTTAATTTACACGCGATATTGGAGTAAAATTCAAAATTGAGGTCTGATTTCTTATCATTTGAAACAGTTTGATAGCAGGCGCTTTTTAAAAGAATGAGAAAATAGAAAGGGGGAAAATGCAATAAACTTGTGATTTGAGATATACAAATGTGCGCCACGCATGCGCATAAGAATTATCGGTGATCACGTTCTATAACTGTCTCAAAGAACGTCACTAATCTTTACTTCGTGAAAGCGAAATCCACTCTAGTAGTTACGCAATCAAAATACTCACACTTCACACCAAGTTTGTATCTTCACTATACACTATGGCGAGGTTTTGCACCATCACGTGCCTGCACCCATAATACAGCTTGGGCTGCCTGTGGTTAGATGGCAGAGCAATAAAATCCCTTTACTCTCGGGAACTGAATTCTGTCTCATTTAAAACGATTGTATTGTTCATTGCCATCTAACATGGCTGCCGGTACGTGATCGTGCAATACCTCTATTCCGGCTTCATCTATTGTTAATACAACCAACGAGGCCGTCATGTCTTTGCCATTTGAATCTCTTGAAAATGCTTGCAAATCATCAATCATCGTAGCTACATGAATGCTGTACTCACCCTCAAGGTACTGTAGAAGCTTTGGAATCACTGTGTCCCACATTTCCACCAAATCTTTCTGTAAAACGGGTGCCAAAGCCATCATGAGCTTGAGCACGTGGGTGCCACGCCCACCTCCTTCCAAAGGGTGACCACACATGACCTTTGAGAAATAAGTTAATTTTAGAGTATCACAAGACGCTCATAGAACGTTAGCTCGGGCTTCTGGAGTCTCCATCAAAACATAAGCACCTGATCGTTTAGTTTCGAAGCAGGTTGAGACCCAAGGAACATAATGAAAGCAAAGATGAGGCGACAGTTGTAAGCGGTCAGAGGTAAAACGTGTATGGTATGCGCTCTAATTTGTGAAATATAATAGGAATAGAACAGTGCTCATTCAATAGCTCGGACTCACAGGAAGCCCGAGCAATAAGAGCTATGTCAGGCGCTGGCTATCTGTATCCCATGCGAATAGAAACTGTGTGAGTTGCGTAACCTGTGCTATCTTTGTGTGTAATTCACAGAACATCGTCTGTGCGTGTGTGTGTGTTTTTTCACTTACCATCAATCGTGCAATTATAGCCGGTGGTTTAGGAACATTTGCTGTAAGAATCAAAATCAAATTGTTATTCATCTTGGATTATCATCAGTGCGTTAAAGGTGCGGTAATACGAGCAACAAAATCGTGCAACTTGTCACGCGAAATTGTCGTGTTGCAAGTTGCAGAGTGAATGTTGCTCATATAACACCCCGTGCAACAAGAAAATTGCGCGACTTTGTTGCAGAAGTAGAGGCTCTTTCTACTCTCTGCAACAATGAAAATTTGTTGTCTACGAGGTAGTAATACGAGCCACATTCGCTCTGCAACTTGTTGCAGATTCTGTACTTCGAGGGTTTTTCCTCCCTCCGCAAAAATCAACTTCTAAATTCCAACTAGAATGCAGTGGAAGAAGAGCCACTCTGTGGAATCTACTTTTAATTCTCGTTTATAGTATTTATTATTTATTTATATATTTTATTTTGTTGCACGTGTTACCGCACCTTAAATAAGACAGATGTAAAAAGCTATAATGGTAATAGCAATGCTCCTTTCCGTAGTCTTCCAACAATCTTTTATGATCCCAGCGCGAGCTCGAAGTCAGGGTAAAATTTGCATATTTTTAATACATTTTTATGCAAATTTTACCCTGACCTCGAGCTCGCGCTGGGATCATAAGGGATTGTGAGAAGACTACGGAAAGGAGCATAAGCCACTTCACGGTATTCGGCGGCCATTTTGAATTGGGGCAAACCCGGCAAAATATATAGAAATCTGGATCACTTTGACTTCGTGTAACTCCGCTCAATTTTGATGAACATTAGAAATGAAAAGAGCACCTCAATATTACGAGAAGTCAAAGTGATCCAGATTTCTTTATATATTTTGCCAAGTTTGCCACAATTTCAAGATGGCGGACGAAACCGTGTAGTGGCTTATTCTACATAACTGCTCTCCTTCCCCCCTTTTTCTCTTCTCACCCCCTCCATAGGGTTCCCACTTACTCTGGTTTTCAAAGTCAATGCTGTAGTCATCACCCTCTTGTTCTCTTTTCTTTGCAGCAATGTAGCAGAGGCTTTTGCAGATCACGGACACTGCATTAGTGAAAGGCTCTGGGACCAAGAACTCGAGAAGGCTGGGCCACAGAACCTGGAAAAGAATACGAAAGTTGATTATGGTGAGTATAGTGGTGATTCAATACATTGTGAATAGTAATTTCTCAAATAAGAATGCTTCAGTTTTATCAATACCCTGAAACAACTCAGTTCTGAGTCGATCTAAGTCAGGGCATGAATAACTCACACATAGAACCCTGAAACAACGTCTGGGCTGATCTAAGTCAAGGCACGGCTAACTCACAGATCGAACCCTGAAACAACCTCTTGGCTGATCTAAGTCAGGGCACGGCTAACTCGCAGATAAAATTGGCTTTTATCTTGCTGGGTTTTGCGGAGGAAAGAAAATCGGAGAACAGGGAGAAAACCCCTCGAAGTAAGGGAGAGACCTTACAAACTCTACAGGAATCGAACCCCAGGTTACCATTAAATAAATATCCTTACCCCTTCCATGACATCAACTGTAGTTGTGAGTAAGTTAAGAATGTTTGAACACATCAGACGTAAAGATCGTGAAGTGACAGAGTCTGGGTCGCCAGAACGACGCTGTTTCTGGAGGATAAATAACAGTTATTACAATTCATTACTTAATCGTTATTTATATTTTTAAAGTGCCTATAACCCCTAATTCAGTACTTTCAGTATTGATTGTACATGAAGTGAATAGTTGTATGCTAACACTTTTTCGGTTGATTTGCATGTTGCGCCTTTAAGATATCAAGGTTACGGCTGTTTTGAAAAAGGATGGTGAAGGTTGTGCTGCATGTTGCATACCATGCCCGTAATGCACTATGGGTGATGCGAATGCAATCATCGATGACGTTCTTTCGTAAGCAAAGGGATGTGGTGCAATGGCAAGAAATGAGGGGACCCTGGGACCCATGTGTCTGGGTACATCGGGGTCCCTAACATATTTCAGTGATGGGATAGATGGCTTCTATGACGTCAAACAAGGAGAATAAGAATGTCCCGGATGTCGAAACCCAATGATTTCCACTAGCAGCACCCGGGACTAGAATACCCCGAATTTCAAAACACAATCATTATCACTCATAACATCCGGGACATTCTAGGACTCCTCCTTTGACGTCATAAACGCGATATTCGATTAAGGGTCTATTCTAGATGGTGTTCTTTCATAACCAAGGAATTTAGTGCAATGACAAGAAATGAAGCTCTCGGGTCCCGGGACACAAAAAAATTGTCAAAATGCATTTTCTGTTAGTTTTTTTTTTTGCGTGAAAATGCACGATTTCTAAATTAACGCAAACCCTCAATTTCATAATTATTGGAAGTATGAAACTTTATAATTTAAAGACACAATCCTCCAATCAAGAAATATTTTACAATGAATGAAGATATATTTTGCAGATTTTATTTTCAGCTAGCACTTTTATCTAAATTGGGCTCCCTGTGCAACGAACAAAGGAAGATCTATCTATCAGGCTCCTAATCTCTCCAAGAAAAATGCCCTTATTTTTTTAAACTGGTTAATCAATGAATATCAATATGGCTATAGCCCCCACCCCTCCCCTCCTAAAATGATGCTCCTAATTTTCTATAAATACCTCATCATCGTCATCAGGACGACTACACTGTTTGATGATAAACTCCAATAGTTTGCTCCCTCCTTCTAATTCCAGGTACCTGTGGTGTGCCATGGCAGTGATGGCCTGGGCAAATGCTTTCTGGACCTGAATAATAATTATTAATTATTAACCATTCAATACTATGATTGCAAACTGGCGATCAATCTGCACGGGTGTATCTGGGGAGGGTGGGGAGGGGAGTGTCCGCGAGTGATGAAAAGGAATGATAAATAATAAAACATTGATTTGCTACTATAATGTCCAGAAGTCCTATATGGTCCTATTCACTGGTTACTTATTCTCGACTTTGAGGGGTACTTTGCATTGACTTGTTATACCTCTTTGCACCTGGAAACTATTTTGTTTATCCAAAGTGCCCCTCAAATTAGATGCAAGTGAGCCAAATCAAAATTACCCTGCTTGGCGGAAGTTTTTCTAATTTCTCTCCCCTAACAAGAAGGAAAGGAAACCTCTGCACGGATCTGCTCGAAGCCGTCCAAAACTCTGGACAAATAAATTAACTCAACCAGTTTTTAACCCATTAAAACCAGTTTGAATTATCAGGTGATTTTATCCACTGGCATGGTCTGAGTCTGCATTGCCAATTCACTGAAAGTTACATTGTGATGATGTTGCATTTTCGTGCATGCTCAACAGAATATTGAGCAGATCCATGCAGAGGTTTCCTTTCCTTCTAGTTAGAGGATAGCCTGCATAGCTGGCAGAACCCCAGTCCCCCTCCCCTTCCCCAGTCCCCTAAAGCCCTCAGCTACGCAGGCTAGTTAGAGGAAAGAAACAAGGAAACCTTTGCCAAGCTGAGGGTAAATCAAAATGCTTTATGGGTTGTAAAGGTATGATTACACAAAGCAATTTTTTCTGCAACTTGTCTTTCAACAGCATTGCAACACAAGTTGCAAGAGGGTTTATAGGGTGCAACAGAGATGCAATCCTTGCCAAACGTAGAAAAGAATTCATTCTACTTTTTGCAAAAATTGCTGCAACTTGCCTCACAACATTTTTCAAATTGCACTGTAGCTGTTACATGCCACATTGTCCATGCAACAAGTTGCATAGAAAATTGATCAATTTAATAGACCCTTTTCGAATATGGCATCTATACATGTATGATGTCAAACGAGGAGAATGAGAATGTCCCAGATGTCAAAACCCAATGATTTCCACTAGCAGCATCCAGGACTACAATGCCCCAGATTTCAAAACACAATCATTATCACTCATAACATATGGGACATTCTAGGACTCCTCGTTTGACGTCATAGACGCCATATTCGAAAAGGGTCTATTGGGCTGTAAGAAAGCAGCATGTGTTTTTGTACCTTTAGATTTTGGTCCACCAACAGAATCTGCACCCCAGACACAATCAAATCCTCCTTATTTTCAAGATATATACCTGAAATCAGTAACAATTCTAATGAGTTCTGTGTGCAAATGTTATGCCTCTATAATTCACTGGCAACACAAGTACAAACTCAAGAGTCCTTTTTCATTATGAAAACTGGCTCAAAACAGGTGCAAGCACAAGGATCAAAGCATTTCCATTCCCTTGTGCATACACATCATCAATGAAAACCACAGGGAGCCCACTTTAGATAAATTATATAGGAAAACAAAGGCACGTGCGAAAAAAATGTTCTAGTGCTTTTTTTACTGATCTTTTTGCTCGTTCGTATTAGAGGGCATTAACTTGACCTGGAATAAAAAAATTAATTAAACGAGATTTTTTTACCATTTTATTTTCACCTTTTACTTTTATCTAAATTGGGCTCCCTGTGATGAAAACCAGGGTTATAGACCCTTTTAATAAATCCTATAATGCTTTGTTTTCTGCATTTGACATCACATTTATTCTTAGTTTCGAATTTTTTTCTTTTGAAAGAAATTAAAAAGAATAAATAATTTTGATTTAAAATGCAGAAAATAAAGCATTGTAGGATTTATTAAAAGCGTTTATAACTGTTTCCATTGAAGTGTGACCCATGACATTTTATGTCTTGTTTGTAAACTAGCATTTCGACAGTCATTATTCAAACAACTTAAATAACAAAAAAACAATATCTTGAGGGAGATTTTGGACTTGATTAAAGATTTTAAAGTGCACATAACCTTTTTTTCAATGCCTTCAATACTTATAGAGTCTACTAAGGCTTCATTAAATATACAAAACTGAACTGGTTCACACAGAAAGTATGTAAGAAGAATCATTATTTTACTCATGGTTTATATGAAAGATATTTTAAATTTGTTTTCTTAAAACAGCCAGTGTTTAGTATTACTAATTACAACAAATACACTAAAATACCTTAGTAGACGTCACAGTCATTAACATATTGGAAGTATAAACCTTCATATCTTCGCATTACTCAAATCAAGAAATATTTTACCATTCGACTATTTACTTCAATATGTACTGTAGAATCAGTATTGAAGGCATTGAAAAAAAGGTTATGTGCACTTTAATCCCCTAATCATCTAAAGTCTTTAATTCGCATAATTCAGTCTAAAATCTCTCTCAAAAATGTAATTTTAATTTCTAGTTTAGTTTTTTGATTGATGGCCGTCGAAATGCTAGTTGGGAAATGAGACATCAAACTTTGTGGGTCACATCTGAATGAAAACAGTTATAAAAAGTCAACAAAAAGAGACTTCACAATCAGGGATAATTCCCCAATCAATGCATTAACGACACATAATTCGTTTTTGGCGAAAATTATACTATAAACTATTGATAGAACTAGAAAAACTATTGATTGAACTAGGAGACATGTGAACTCCGTGAACTATGAAATAAAAGTGATAGTCAACTCCGATTACCAGACTGAATACAATCCGAACCGGAAATGCGTCAGTTGGGCAATTAATCCCTTTGAGCGTGAGCACAAAGAAAACAAATTACCAGAACTGTTGATCAGATGTTTCAGGATGTGAAGGGATCCAATCCTAATTTTCTCGTTATTAGCTTCAAGTTTGGCCAGAAGAAATGCTAAGACACGATCAGAGAAAGTACGAGCTGTGGGAAAATGAAAATGAGATCAATAAATCGGCAATAGATTATTATTGTAATGAATGAAGGAAGTGAATGAAATGAATGAAGAAATGAATGAATGGATGGGTGGGTGGGTAAATTGATGGATAGATGAAGGAACGAGTGATTAGAGTGAGTGATTGAAGTGAAAGAAATACAGCATTAATGAATGTGAATGAATGTGAATGAATAAAATGGATGAAATAAAAGAAAGACAGCAAAAATGGATAGATTGATGGATGGATGAATAGATGAATGAATGATTGAATGAAAGAATGGAGTAAATGAATAAAGTGGATGAAGTGAAAGAAAGACCGAACGAATGGAAGGATGGATGAATGAATGAATAGACTGTATAAAGGAAGTGGATGAATCGAGGGGTAAAATAGATGGGTGGATTAATGGACGAACAGAGATATGGATGAATAGATGAACAGATGTATAGATGCTTAGATGGAGGGGATGAATGGATAGAAGGGTATGACAAATCTCAAGAAATACTTACCTATGACAGAGAAACACCTGAGCAGTTCATTCTGGTTTTTGATCGATGCTGGGTTGCTATAGTCTGGTGTACTGCAAGCCTAAAACAAAATAATATGATTTAAAGGAGTTACAAGTATTTTATTCTATTTTATTTTATTTGACTTAGAGTATAGCCTCTCAAAGATGTTGCCAGGAATAGAAAAATAGAGAATCAGCAAGGAATCAAAAATAAAAATAAAAATCAGAATCAGGATCAGAATTCGGAATTCGGAATTCGGAAATCGGAATTCAGAAATCAGTTATCAGAAATCAGAAATCAGAAATCAAAAATCAAAAATCAGTAATCAGTAATCAGAAATCAGAAATCAGAAATCAGAAATCAGAAATCAGAAATCAGAAATCAGAAATCAGAAATCAGAAATCAGAAATCAGAAATCAGAAATCAGAAATCAGAAATCAGAAATCAGAAATCAGAAATCAGAAATCAGAAATCAGAAATCAGAAATCAGTAATCAGTAATCAGTAATCAGTAATCAGTAATCAGTAATCAGTAATCAGTAATCCGTAATCAGTAATCAGTAATCAGTAATCAGTAATCAGTAATCAGTAATCAGTAATCAGTAATCAGAAATCAGTAATCAGAAATCAGAAATCAGTAATAAGAAATCAGAAATCAGAAATCAGTAATCAGTAATCAGAAATCAGAAATCAGAATTCAGAATTCAGAATTCAGAAATCAGAAATCAGAAATCAGAAATCAGAATCAGAATCAGAATCAGAATCAGAATCAGAATCAGAATCAGAATCAGAATCAGAATCAGAATCAAATTTTTTTTTGAAATCTTAGCCCTTTGACTCCTGACACCTGAAACCGCCCGTAAAAAAACGCACCTTAAATGAAAACAACTCAACAATTTTGATCATAACATGACAAATACTGGTAAATACTGCCAGTTTTAAATTTTCTACAGCCGTTAATAATTTGATGAGCTAGAATTTACTTTTTCTCTTAATTAATAGATCAACAAAAAATATAGTGATATATGAGGTGCGCATGCCCATCCAAGCCAAGTAGGAGCCGTCCTACATCTATTCATGATTACAGTACCTACCATGGTGTGTAAGCCATTCAGTAGAGCATCAAGATGAGGTGCAAGAATAGGACTGCCCTCAGAACAGGCTGCATCAAGAACAGAACACAATCCCTGTTGCCAAGACAACATCAGTCTCATGTTAGTGAGATATATCATCTTATTATTATGATTATCAATGAAATACTTATATTTCTCTATTTCCAAAATTTGATATTTTCACATGTGAAGATAATATCATCACTATGGTAACATACTTCTTATAGCAGAAAAAAGTTCAAAAAAGCTTTCTTTTCTTTTTCATTGATAATTATATAATAAACAGAATATTACATGGGCGCGTTGAGATACGAATTTTATCTTCTCGTGTTGAAAATCTCTCACTTGTGAGAGATCTTTTCAACACTTGAAGATAAAATTCAAATCTCCGCGCGCCCATGTGATATCCTCTATTTCCTCTTTTTTTTCTTTTTTTTTTCACAGATGAAATAAAACTCACTCTAAAAAAACCTATTACACCATATATCACATACCTGAGTAATGAAATAATGGTCTGTCTGTTTCTTGTACAGACTTGTAATGCCTGGTAATAACTTTGGTAACTGTTCCTCCAGCTTGTCATGTGCCATGATGTGGGTCATGTGACCAACAGCAGTTACAACTGCTATACGAATCTATAATAAATTGGAAAAAATATGAATGAAAGCAAGCAAAATGTGTATAAAAATAACCATTAAATCAAACGTTTTGATTCCTGAATCAAGTAGAATACATGTACATTTTAATGAAAACTAAAACCAAAACTGTTAGAAAGTTCTAGACTGTTAATATTTTATCCCTTAGGTAACCTTTACCAAACAAAATTTGAAGGGGTCAAAATGAAAACGACCCAAGTGACTTTTTTAGGTGATCTTTAGAACTCACTCAATTCCTCCCAAAATTGCACCAAACAAGTTCTTTTAGCTTAAATATCAAGGATTTATATCCATTTTCCACAATTTCGTCCGAAAAATAACAAAATTGCCCCATAGTTATGCACAGGCTTTGCTTGACAACCGATCACTCATCCGTGAACCCATATTCATTTGCATATTTACACATATTTACACAGTGTCTTCAGCAAATTAGATTAAGTTAACAATTCCATAAATTGTGCCCAAGCAAAACTTTTCAAGAACTGCTACTGTAGGTTTTTTAATCCTGTGAGGCTCCCCAGTTTTCCTCCCTTCACATAATTCCTCCAACCCAACACTCTAAATTCCAATTTGATCTGTTTAATTCACTAGTTTTCTTGTATACATCATGTACCTTTGGTTCACTTGACTTTAGCCAAACATTGAATAACACATCATATGCAGAGTAGACCTCACCAAAGAACCTGTCGATAGTAATGTCTTGATATGGTGCATTCTCAACATTAGCGATGTACTCCAAGATACTCTCAGAAAACCTACCAATACCTATGAGGATTATTTAACAAAACAGCAAAATATTAATATGGAGAGGCAGTGGAGTGGAGTGGAGTGGAGTGGAGTGGAGTGGAGTGGAGTGGAGTGGAGTGGAGTGGAGTGGAGTGGAGTGGAGTGGAGTGGAGTGGAGTGGAGTGGAGTGGAGTGGAGTGGAGTGGAGTGGAGTGGAGTGGAGTGGAGTGGAGTGGAGTGGAGTGGAGTGGAGTGGAGTGGAGTGGAGTGGAGTGGAGTGGAGTGGAGTGGAGTGGAGTGGAGTGGAGTGGAGTGGAGTGGAGTGGAGTGGAGTGGAGTGGAGTGGAGTGGAGTGGAGTGGAGTGGAGTGGAGTGGAGTGGAGTGGAGTGGAGTGGAGTGGAGTGGAGTGGAGTGGAGTGGAGTGGAGTGGAGTGGAGTGGAGTGGAGTGGAGTGGAGTGGAGTGGAGTGGAGTGGAGTGGAGTGGAGTGGAGTGGAGTGGAGTGGAGTGGAGTGGAGTGGAGTGGAGTGGAGTGGAGTGGAGTGGAGTGGAGTGGAGTGGAGTGGAGTGGAGTGGAGTGGAGTGGAGTGGAGTGGAGTGGAGTGGAGTGGAGTGGAGTGGAGTGGAGTGGAGTGGAGTGGAGTGGAGTGGAGTGGAGTGGAGTGGAGTGGAGTGGAGTGGAGTGGAGTGGAGTGGAGTGGAGTGGAACTAGTGTAGTGTAGTGTAACTAGTGTAGTGTAGTGTAGTGTAGTGTAGTGTAGTGTAGTGTAGTGTAGTGTAGTGTAACTAGTGTAGTGTAGTGTAGTGTAGTGTAGTGTAGTGTAGTGTAGTGTAGTGTAGTGTAGTGTAGTGTAGTGTAGTGTAGTAGTGTAGTGTAGTGTAGTGTAGTGTAGTGTAGTGTAGTGTAGTGTAGTGTAGTGTAGTGTAACAGTTTTTTTATGAATAAGTTTGTGAGGTTCCAATTTTTTCTTATGTTGAAAGATTGGAAGCCAATGTGAAGGTGTTGAATTATGGCACTTGTACATTACATGTGTGTTTCAACTCTCACTGACTGGGATCTATATCCTTGTACATGCATTTTCTATATTCAATAAATTTAACAATTATTATTTTGTGATAGACTTTATATTTCAATGAATACTGCTAGGATCCTTGATTACAGTCGGGCGACAGTCAACCAACATGTGCTGAATGGTCATAGAGTAAATGATTATCTACGTACAGACTCATTTGCTCTGGTTAACCTTATTTCAGTCTCAAAATATTCTCATTCAAAATAAAGTATGGACTGCACAACTTGTGATCAATTTTACAACTTACAGTTAGCAAAGACCCACTTCATATTGTCTTGTTTGGCCATTCCCATCATCGGTAGCATTCTGCCAAGAATATCTTTCAGAAATGGCACAACTCCAAAAGCTAAAAACAAGCAACAAAAAAAAGTTTAGATTCATTTGTTTCTTTAACTTGATTCTGCACAGACACTTTTAAGAACTGGGACCTCCCTATCAACGTCAACAAATCACAAAAACTGAGAAGAAAACTGTCCTTGGAGCATACATCAGGGTATTGACTGCAATAAGATTCCCTAAAGTTCCAGATCCTGAGTAGCTAATTGATACTTAAAAAACTCATGAATATTTAATGAGGAGAGCACAATAGAATCATTGACCATGGAGGAGGTTTTAAATCTGATAAAATATCATTTTCATTTCCATAAACTTTAACTAGGATTTTCTCTGCCAAACTTGGTTCATTCGTAAAAAATTTAGTAGAACATGTGAACATACAATGTACACCTAGAGGTTTTTTAAGCTGTTTAATAAACTCGCAGATCGTGTTTTATTGGGTCTAAAACCACTTGGCTTCGCCTCATGTTTTAAACCCAATAAAACACTCCTTAGTACTACCTGCTCGTATATTAAACAGAACATATAGACCCTTTTAATAAATCCTTTATTTTCTGCATTTGACGTCAGATTTATTCTTTTCAAATTTGTTCTTTTGAATGAAATTGAAAAGAATAAATTTTACGTCAAACGTGGAAAATAAAGCAGTGTAGGATTTATTAAAAGGGTCTATAAAGCATGTTATCATTCAAATCATTTTTTCCGTCATTTTGATTGGCCGAGAGAACTGCAAATAACTGCCTACAAATAACGGTTTGCTCATGCACAGTAACGCTGTATTTGACAATGGCTCGCTTCCCTGAAAAAATGAGCTGACTTCTTTGTTATTGTTTGACTCGCACTGCCCCTCAAAGATAAGAAAAAATAATTTGAATGATAAAACAGTTATTGAACTCGGTTATTGCAAAATATCGAGATTTGTTAGTGGTGAGCAAGCAATTATTTGCCGATGCCGAATTGCTTATTATTTACCATTAGCTGATGCAAGAGAAGCCAATGTTTGAATGACAAAATAATGTGGCAACGATCCTGGAGCAAGTTTATCCAAAAGTTCTGCCATGACTTCATGATCAAACCTTTTACCAAGAGCAACTAGTACGTCTGATGCTGCTGTCTGCCATTCTGGTTCAATATCCTTAAGAAAAATAAGGGAATTTGAAATTGTAAGTCTTGTAAGGAATTTTTAAAACTACACAGGAATGATTATAATAACTCAGGGGTTTCAATAATATTTAAAGTAGATGGATGGGATTCAAATGTAGGCATCTGTGACCACTAATTTTACTTCATAGTTATTGAGACTGATTCGTAAAATAGCTGGCGGTATGAAGTTAAGTACCTGGTGATTGACTGCCGGTAGCCATCTTCTATTGAAACCCCTGATAACTTATTACTAAATAATAACATATTATGTTAACACGTGGGACTAGTATACCGAAACCGTGGGTTCAAGTCCTGCCAAGGGCATATGATATTTTTCTCTTAATTCTTTATTCTATTATTCACACCGAACGCATTTCATTTCACACATATTATAACCTTCTATTATAATCTGTTAACTCATTCAATTATTTATCCCTTTACTGACTGTCACAGACTCACTTTAAATAGGGTTCGAAATTCCCACAAGATAACTGGCTTAGAAATGCGAGTTGAAAATTACAAATATTGAGTGAAAAATTTAGGCCAGATTGGAAAAAAGTGTCACTTTATCTGTAACCCAATAAAGATTGATTTATTTATATTTGAACTTGCATTTTCTAGCTAGTTATCTTTTTAGAAAATAATGATATGCAAAGAAAATATAAAGTGGTTTCATAATTTGCATGAATTCAATCCATTTATCTGAACTTGTAGGGTGCTGCTCAATGCACAAGATAAGTTTATCTTGTCAATAAAACATTGAATTTCTAACCCTGCGCTAAATTTTCTCCCCCACATCCACCCATTCATCATGATTTATTCATTCCTTCATTTTCTCATTCATAAATAAATAAATAAATAAATCTTTATTTAATGTGGGTATCAAATACAGCAGAATATAGTGAGCTGGTTTCCAATTTGGCCCACAACTAAAATATACAATGATAATAATAAAAACAACAAAGCTAACTACTGACGACGAGAAAGAAAAAAAATGTAGATCCAGATGGTGTACTAAAAACAAATTACATAGAACTATGATACTACTATACTAATATTACGATAAACACTATTGCTAATAAAGCTATTAGAAATAGCTGATCCATTCCTCCATCCATCCATTCATTCATCCATCCATCCATTCATTCACTCATCCATCTATCCATACCTTGCTTTTAGTCATTTCATCAGAAGCAAGTTTAATCAGTTGTTTGCCGATAGTCAGGTCCAGATCCGTAAGAGAATCCTTGATAACTCTTGATGCTGCCTTCAACAATACGACTCTATGTCCAAGGCTTAGCTGTATATTTTGGAATGAAATGATCAGATAAACATTAGTGTGCCATATACAATAAAATGAATCAGAAACAACCTAATTGCCTTTTTTCATTATGTTAAGGACTGTTTATCTGGGCCACAAGAATACCGTAAATCCTCTATTAAGCCCCCTGGCTCCCCCTGGCTTAATAGAAAGACGGGGCTTATTGATTTTTAGCCGAAACGCACAACACAACACGGTAAACTCAGGATTAAACTGAAGTATTACTATGGACCATCTTGCATAATCTATAGGGATGTCAATGACATGGTATATGCATTGTTCAAATTACACGGTATTTTCAACATTTGATTCACTTGTGTTAGTATGATTTACCATTATTGTGTTGTGAAGGGGGAGGGGAGGAGGGGGAGGGGGCTTAATAAATGTTTTCCTTTAAAAAGGGGGGACTTATTAGAGAGGGGGGGCTTATTTGAGAGGGGGGCTTAATAGAGGATTTACGGTAATAGAAATTTAGGCAAAATCTTTCTTTTGGTTGGGATATTTAGCATAATATTGCACTTTTTGGTGCACTTTCATGAAAAAAGAAAAATATTCCTACATGTAATAGCTAGCCCCAAGGTTCACAGGTACTGTACCCTGCAATGCCATCTTAAAAGTTAGACCTTTGCATTGAAGCTGGACGTGAGGTGACTTTTAGAGACCTTTAGAGACCTTTTTTAACATCTTAGACTGTAATTATTCGCATGTCTCTATCATAATAGCCAATTTTTGATATTCTGGTTGAGTGATCACGCACAAAGCAATTCAAGACTAGGCTCCGGTGAAACAATGGAGTAATCCTAAAATATTCTATTGTTTCCCCGGAGCCTTGGCTTGAATTGCTTTGTGCATGATCACTCAACCAGAATATTGAAAGTGGGCTATTGGAAGGTCACCTTGTGCACTGCTACCTTTTAAAATGCTGCAGGGAACTGTTGTTGTAGTCATTCATTCACTGAACAAAACTTATTAATTTACCTTTTGATGTTTCACCAAGAAAGCTTTGATGGTAGTGAGCACCATTTCAGGCTGTTTCTTTCCAATATCATGAAGAGCCATAATAATAACATCTCTGACATCTCCTTGTCTATCATTGGCTGCGTCAACCAAGGCAATACATAGATCTGTTGATAAACAGATTGAATTAATAGTTTATACTATTAATTGTATTTTTGCATTACATCCAAAAGTAATCAGGGGATTCTGTAGAAGTATGAATATGAGGACCGCGTAGCACTGTGAAATACATAGAAAGGAAATAAGTTAAAGTTATAGTGCTAAGAGAAACGAGGTAATTCCGGGCGAAAAACCCTTGGAAATAAATTCGGAAAAATTAATTCTGTAGAAGGCGGCTACCGGTGATCGATCGCCAGGTACTTAACTTTATACTGCTGGCTATTTTACGAATCAGTCTCAATAAATAAGAAGTAAAATTAGTGGACACAGACCCCTAAGTTTGAATCGGCCTACTTCAAATATTATTGAAATTATATAATAGAGGTTTTTTTTGTTCTTTTCACAAAATGGATCTCATAATCTCAAGATAACTTGCATATTCAAAAAACTTATTTTCTTGATTTGTAGTTTTTCAATATCAAACATATCAAAGGTCATAAATAACAATCAAAGAAAATATCTTCTTAACAATAGTAAGATTTGTAGAGAGTTTTAGGACAGAGTACAGCTAAGGGGGTAGGCAGATTCATGAGGTAAGGATAGGTGGTGGAGGGACATATGTCACCCCCATCCCCCGTCTCCCACAATGGGAATTTCTTTACGTACAGTATGAAATGCCAATGCCAAACTTTTTCACAGAATCTTCTAAGCTTTTTTCATCCATGAAAAAAAAGTCAACTGGGTACGTCCCTGGGTACGTATCAGCCTTCAAGATCGATGAATGATTTCGAGAGGAGAGACTAGAGACTCAATTAACCAATATTACTCATTGGTACTCATGATTCTTGTCTCGTGACTTCAGACTAAAACCACGAAATAGAGCTCGAGACCTTGCACTTCCGTTTTTTACACCCATGTAAGGGAGCTTTACTCACACAAGCTTTATACAGGACTATTAACAGCTGTATCGAGAAGTACATAAACCATTAATAGAAAAATTAAAAATGCACATTTAAGAAATAAAATACTTGATTTGTAGAACTGTATTTACCGGTTGAAATTGAGGCTTGAGTGTTTGGAATGTAGTAGAAATAAACCCGACCTCAACTTACCGTCAACTTGGCCACCAGTCGTCGTTACTGTCTCTGTTTCCATCCTTGATCCTTTGGTTATGAAATTCTGTTAATAACTATTGAAGAAAAGCTTAGAAAACCTTGGAAATTAAGAGAAATGTTGGATCATTTGAGCAGCACCACCCAATGACATCCGCCATTATGAAACATCACCTATGATTCCACAGGGAGCCCAATTGAAATAAAAGTTAATCACCAGGAGCTAGCTGGTTGCACCGAGTAGGGATGATAAAATTTTATCATCCATGGTTGTACAAAGACTGAATAGCGCTATCCACCGAATAAAACCTTATCCAACGTATAAAACCTATACAAATTCTATACACTGGATAACTCTTATCCGGTGGATAACTTTATCCAGGCTTCGTACAACCGGCTCCATTGTGTTTCACAAAACGTTTGAGTGTAGATTCCGAAGTTCGTTTGGAAGTTCCGAAATTCAAGTCGTACTTTGGAATTTCAAAACGAACTTCGTTGGCGAACTTCGAACTTTATACATCCATGCAAATTCGGTAATTCGATGTTTTTGAAATTCTATTTCCGTATGCTATTTCTTAATTGGGCTCCCTGTGTACTTTTGCTCATCCAAAAATTTTAGCGCGAAAATCATTTCAAAAAATAATGGAAAACATTGGAGAAGAAGTTTTGGTTCATATATTTAGCTTTTTTGACGTGAAAACGCTATGTATTTCAAGTCGAGTGTGTCGACAATGGTATGATGTTGCTAGTGTCAGTGGCTTATGGAAATCGCTGTGTGAAATTCTTTGTAAAAAGGAAAATCGTCGTCTTCATTTGGGAAGAGCGGATTCGTGGAAAGAACGCTTTATACAGCTCTATTCTGGAAGAATTTACCCTAGGGAGAGAGTGAAAGAGACTCAGATGCCTTCTTTTGAAGAGTTAAGGAAAGCTTTGATTCCTACAAATGGTAGTTTTGTGGAGTTTCGTGTGAAAAAGCGACAAGGAATTCGTGAATTTATTCAAAGCAAGGGTCTAGAGTATGTCATAGGAAATGCATTTTACCAGCATACCAAGACTGAAACAATAAGTTTTAAGAAGAAGATAGTTCTGAAAAGTAAAGAAAATGGCGCCATTTATGAAGGAGAAGTGGCGAGGAATATGGTTGGCCTCAGAAAGGGCACACAGGATTGGAATATTCATCCAGAGACGTTAAATAGACAGGCTAAGAAGGACTTTTTAGTGTTTGTACAAAGTACTTCTGTTAATAGAGCCTTGGTTCAGAGAACAACTCTGCTTTATAAGCAATAACAAAGATTTTGCAATATAAGAGACTTCCTAGGCTATACAAAACAATGGGATTATAAATAAGCTTTTTTTAAATTTGGTTTACAAGAAATCCTCGGTAGTATAGTGGTGAGTATCCCCGCCTGTCACGCGGGAGACCGGGGTTCGATTCCCCGCCGGGGAGAGGATTTCATTTTTTTTTTCTTTTATTCGTATACTTTTTTTTTTCTAATTTTTTGAAGCGTTGAAAATATCTCAGAGTTCATAATTTTATTTTAAGGGCAAATCTTTCTGGGTCTGTATGCGAACCACAGGGAGCCCGATTTAGATAAAAGTACACGGTGAAAATAAAATCGGGAGTATAGTCGGCTTTAATTTTTTTAATTCGAGTTCATAATAATGTCCTTTATAATACGAAAGGAAAAAAAAAATGATAAAAATGCACTAGAACACTTTTTTCGCGGCGCCTTTCCAGATTGGTCGTTATCTGCACATAGGAAACACAGGTAGCCCAAGCTATGTATGATAATGCTCCAACGATGAAGTAAAAGATAAAGAACAGTAGGTATAATGAAAATGTGATTTATTACATTTATAGTAATTTTTAAATACTTCACATATATCTGCTCGGCTTCTTCTAAGCATTCTCATACATATATTGGAAACGAGATTCTGTCGTCGAGGGGTCCCCGGTGAGAGTTCCATTTGTCATGCTCAAATCGAGGCAACATCGAAGGTCAGTGACCGGAAACGGCAGTGGACGTTGGCTTCGAGCCTCACAGGGTCTACCATTTCTAGAAGACGTTTACTGTAACTAGATTGGGCTACCCGTGACTTGTCAATTGTTAAAACCTTTTTCGAAATGGGAACTATAAAGAGGTTAAATTTATTTATTCATTTTTACAAAGTAAATTGAAAATTTGTTGTTTTGAAACAAAAACCGACCAAGTCACCAGTGAAAATCTTAGCACGTTTCGAAAATTAACCCCTGCATTTTACCACAAAATGTGCATTACGAAATCTTCTGTTAGGTCATGGAAAAGGATTCATATGTAAAATATTATTTACTAAATAAATTTTCAAAACAACGCAAATAAAAGGTAAAAAACGAACGGCGCCAGATGGATGCGCAGTAGCAAGGGTCCAGAACTACCTCAAAGTAGGAGATAGGAGTACTCACAGTACTAAATTTAACAATTAAAACAGTAATAAATTCATTTTTCTCAGTACAAAATTGTGCAGTGCCTATAGTTTTCTGGTCTGTTCAGCATCTATTTAATATTATCTCATACCAATTTTATGGCTTTAGTGAGCACTCCACTGAACTACGTGTTTGAACTTACGGCAAAATCCATCCACGACTCTCCTGCTTTGAACCAGCGAGACTTGTGGTTAGAGTGCTTTAAGTCACACTTTTGAATAGTAAATAACTTATCTAATTTAGGGGAGGGACGTCAACAATTCAACAGTTTGACAAAATGCACTCTAGTAACTTTCATGAAGATTAATCTGTACTGGTGAAACTTATCACTATAGCGAATGTTTAAACTATGAAAACTCAGTATAAAATGTTTTGAAAACTTACTTTAAGCTTTGATAGGACCAAAAAACCTCCTATTCCTATTCAGGCCTACATCAAAGGCATATCAGAAGAACTCAGTCGCATTTTCAAAAAACATGGTGTGGAGACTTATTTTAAGCCAGTCAACAAACTCAGACAACTCTTATAAGATCCCACCTAGAAAGAAGATATTTGCGGTTACGTTGCGTATATCGTGTACGTTGTGTTGGCACTACGTATACAGGAGTAGACTGCGACTCAACTTATGTGGGCGAAACGGAACGTTCTTTGAAGAAGAGAGCTCGAGTGGCGGAACATCGAGACCTCGCTCGAGTACGTCTGAAGTTTCAAAAAACATCAATATAGACTTTCCTGAACACAAGACAGGGATGGACACTGTAGACGTCATCGATAGAGATCAAGACTAGTACAACCGTGAATTCAGAGAGGCTATCCACATGAGAACAAGTTGCAGAAACCCGATCACAACCGGGACGGTGGCAGAGTCAACGTTCCTCACATCTGGGACCACCTTACTGCAGTCACGTGTCTTGGGCTAAGCCCATGATCGACAGCGTGACGTCAGTCATTGTGATCAAGATCCTAGTCTGGATCGAACGCTTAAAGTAAGTTCTCAAAACAATTTGTATGAGTTTTCATAGTTTAAACATTTGCTATCGCACTCTAGTAATTTTGAAATTGACATTAAACTGGTTTTATGCGTTAGATCCCGTTTGTGGGTTTATTTTTGTCGTCAATTGCTGAAGAACGTCGGTAATCCTTTTACGTTTCATGAGATGCGCGAAATGGATACGCAGTAGCAAGGGTACGGAAATACCTTAAATGAGGAGATAGAAGATGCTTACAGTACTAAATTTAACCGAAAAAATTAATAAATTCACATTTTTCTGAACAATACAAAATTGTGCAATGTCTTGTTTTCTGGTCTGTTCGTTCATTATCTATTTAGTACTATGTAAGGAGAGATTTTTCCTAAGGGACGTGACATGAATAAGAAAATAAGAAACAGGAAAAAATAATCATATCCATAAAGTCTAGAGGAAGACAGGTATGAAAGGTCAAGTTGCAGATCAAAATGTCAAAAGCTTTGGTATCACAGCAACTAATGGATTAGGGATATATGATGACTGATAGCTTGTAATAGTGTGTTTGTTTGTTGACGCTGTAGATTCAATTGCCTAATACAGGTGAATATCGTTAGGAGATATCCAGTGGTTTTACAGAGCCAACCAGTTTTGGCCCTGCGCAAGTTTGCACATGCGTACTGGGAATGGTAGCTCTGTTTACTCAACAAACAAACACTCTACAAGCTATTTTCTAAGCTCTGGCTTAGAGGTGTTTCAGTAGAGGCACCGGAATCCCTATATCGTAAAACATTATTTACTAGTTCAACTAGCGAATTCTATCGCCGGTTTGGCTAGGGCGAGTCTTGTGGACAAGTGCTCTTATTTTTGCACTAAGTAAATAGCTGCCCTCAAGCCTTACGTCATTGCGGCATGACTAGTTGTGCCCAGTTGACTTGGCACAAACCGGTTATGTGACGTAAGCCCCTAGCTGAGCCCATATATACGAGTTTGCTAGTTGCTACTAGAGTCAGTCAAGCAGAAGAATAGTACAGTAGAGTCTTAGAGAGTAAAAAGCGTCAAGAAAAAAGATCAGTAAAGAAAATAAAGCATCGATATTCTGTATCACGGAGGACGAGCCAGTCCCTCCAGAAAAAACCTTCGTGACAACTATCTCATACCAGTTTATGGATTTAGTGAGCACCTCTACACGTTTGAAATAGCGCAAACCATCCCAATAACACGAATATCCTGCTTGAACCAGCGAGACGCGGTTAGTATGGTCAATTGCGCTAAGCATTAAACTGGTTTTATGACTTGGATCTCTCGTTTGTGGGTTTTTGTATTTTGTCCATGCAGGCTGAAGATCGTAATCTAATAATAAAGTTTCATAAAATATTTAAGAACTGGAAATCACGTCTGTACGTTATTTTGCACGCGATACTCCAGTTTGAAACTGTTCACATGAAACCCTAGTGCCAGCTGGACCATGCAGAAAAGGTATATTTTGTTTTCTTTCCTAACGGCCGAGAGGTCAACCTATACTTCTCTTGTCAACGTTACGCCTTTCTCGTGCGTATGAAAAAAATATAAAATACTCCGTTCAAACTCCCCTAAAGAGCCGTTTACACTGGCGATTTTTGAAAATATGATAAATAAATTAAATTTTGTCTTATGCCTTCTAAAGAGATATTTGTCAGGTTATCTTAGTGTCAAGAATAAAAGTTTACAAGTTAATCCTTTATTTTTTATGACCAGAATCGCCGCAACAATCGCACCTTAAACTCAGCAAAAAATGGCCAGTCTGTACGTTGTCTTGCACGTGATACTCCAGTTTAAAACTGTTCACATGAAACCCTAGTGGTGGCTGGGCCAGGAAAGGTATTTTGTTTTCTTTCCTAACGGACGAGAGGTCAACCTACTTCTCTTTTCAATAACGATATGCCCTTCTCGTGCGTATGAAAAAATATAAGGTACTCCGTTCAAAACTCCCCTACAGAGCCGTTGACACTGGCGATTTTAGAAAATATTTTGTCTTACGACTTCTAAAGAGACATTTTTCAGGTAAATCTTAGTGTCCAGAATAAAACTTTACGAGTTAGTCCTTTATTTTTTGGCCATGACTAAAACCGCAGCAAAAATTGGCAGTGTCTGAACGGGCCTTACACCTAGTCCAGTCCCGGACTCCCTTTCTGTCCGCTCCGACGGCTTTACACCATAAAGACAGTAGGGATCAATAACATAGAGTTTCTGTGGGTTGGTAGGGTGTTTTTTTTAATAAGTATAGCGTGGGTATATATTGCACATCCTTCCTTTAATTTTTTTTTGCATACGCATGTGTTTGTGTACGGATGGATGGATGATAGTGATTTTAGTGTTATGTTTGATACGTTAATTAGGCTTTACTAAAGCAAAAAAATACTCCCTGTAGTAATATAGAGGACAGTTTTCTCTTACAGAAAAATCACCTGGCATTATACAACTAGAATTTAAGAGATTCTAGAATCTTCAATGGTCAACTGAGGCACTAGAGCTGAAAATATACCGCTAGCCTGCGACTAATTTAACCCTGTAAACGGCCGCGAGCTGGGCGGCTCTAATCAGTGGATGTAATGACACATGACACTAAGCATAGGAAAAGTACTGACGAAAAACAAGTTAAACTGGGTATGTCTGGCGCTTTTTGAAATATGATTAAAAAAATTTAATTTAATTTGTCTCATGACTTCTAAAGAGACATTTTTCAGGTAATCTTAGTGTCAAGAATAAAACTGTACAAGTTAATCCTTTATTTTTTGGCCATGGCCAAATTCGCAGCAAAAATCGCACCTCAAATCACAGCAAAAAATCTGGTAGTGTCTCTATGGGCCTTAAGGGGATCCTAACGCGTTCCTAACGCCATACGGACAGTAGGGATCAATACCATAGAGTTTCTAGGGGTTTCTAGAGATTCTAGAATCTTTAATGATCAAGGCACGCGAGAGCAAAGGAAACCACTAGCCTGTGACTATAACGCTGTTAACCGTGGGACGTCATGTAATGACACTACTAGCCATAGGAAAAGTACTGACGGAAAAACAAGTTAAACTGGGCCAGCCTGAATATGCCAAGTGCTTCTCGCATCGTACAGTGAAGTTATTGTCTTAATATAGCCAATCATGAAAAAGATTTGATCAGAAAACTAGAGAAATACTGGTATATCCTGGTCCTAACCGGTCTATCTATGAAAAGGTATAAATTTCGTAGCTCTTGATAAGAGATCAGTAAGTTTCCTTCGTCTGATCAAGTGCTGAGGTTGAAAAGTTTTGAAAACATCAAGTCCAAAATGAAAGGCATTATCACTGGAGGCACCCGAGGCTTAGGGTACAATATTGCAGAAGCAATGGCTAAAGAAGGGTATACCCATCTGATTTTAACCTTTAATTCCAACGTTGAAGCAGCAGAGAAAGCCAAAACAAGCCTAGAAAGTCAATACGATGTTAAGGTATTCGTATTGAAAGGAGATATTGGCGAAGAATCCAGCGTCGATAGCATTTTTAAATGCGTTGAAGAAAACTTTGGCAACCAGTTAAACGCATTTATCCACAACGCTGGAGCTGCTGTTGGGATCACTTCAGGAGCAGAAACAGACGATGCGAAGAAAGCTGCGCAGAGCTACAAAGATACAATCGGAAGCGGCGAGTTCAAGAATTTTTCAACCTACGATTACTTCCAGAACATTTACCCCAAATGCTTCATAAGATGTGTGGAGCAAGCCGTCAAAGTCATGGAAGACGGCAATGGTTATATCATCGCTGTTTCTACCTATGGTTCTAACGTTCTTCAAACTCCAAAACCTGGTTATGCGATAACAGCACAAGCAAAGGGATGTATGGAGTTACTGGTGAGTAAATTGAACTGTAAGTCGTTTGAAAATATATATTCTCTTTGGCTCGCTTTTGTCTCCCCTCTGACCTAACAAACACATTGCAAAAACTAATTTCACAAAAATAAGTCTTAGCAACTGAAAATCGTGAATAATTTAACGAATTACGGAGCTATTTTACAGTAATACGACAATATTTTGCTGCAAACAAACTCAGGACTAAACCGGATATAAAATTTCATAACAAGTTTTCGGCTACCAGCCAATCAGAAACAAGATGCCATTGTATGGGTTTTCGTCATGCTTGCTGTTCATAAATGTTGACCGCATTGCGTTATGATGTCAAGAAAACCAGTTTTTCGAGATTAATGTACTTGTCAGTCGTTTTTTTTTGTGTGACGTTTTTCTAGTAAATATTTGATTGCTTGATAAGCACTACATTAAATTTATTCCGGTTTTACAGGAAATTTACTTGTTTTCGCGTACTTTTACTGAGAGAGAGATGATCTTCCTGATTACCGAATGTTACTATAATAATGAATCAGAAATGCCAAAGATATAAGTCAAGTACAAAGTTAATAAAAAGAGGGCAAACAAATCGTGCTAATAATTTTATTCAGTCGAAGAAGAGAACTATATTTAGAAGTCGGTTTTGCATGATTTCACAATGATTGAGATCTACATTTTTGCTTGCTTGCTTGTTTGCTTCTTTCTCTCTTTTGTTCTTTCCTTCTTTCTTTCCTCTTTTTCCTTCCTTTTCCTTTCTTTTTTCTTTCTTTCTTTCATTCGCTAGATTCGAATTCTTTTATCGTTCCCTCTCTCTCTTGTGTTTTATTAAGATTTAATTTCGTACGTACGATCAAGTTAAGAAAGGTACGCTCGTAAAATATTAACGACGAAAACCACATAGAAACCGCACTCCTCAGAGCGAGAATATTTCCTGGAAAAACCAAAATTTTATCAGCCATAGTGCAATAAAATGCTCTAAATGAATTCGAGAGAGATTTCCACTGCTTGATAGAAATTAAAAGCTAAAAAATATAAACGAAAGAATATATTTTTAAATAAAAACTGAAGTCAAGAAATTATTTTTAGTTAAGGGAAAATTAATTTGATTATAAAAAAGGAAAATTAATTTGAATATGATCGGCTAAGTTCATAAATCTTAATATTTGAAAATTATGCAACATGTACTGTTCCATGGAGGGGACAGAGCCTTTCCCCTACTCTGCTAAAAAATATAAACGAAGAAATTATTTTTAAATAAAAACTGATCAAGTCAAGAAATTCTTTCTGAGGGAAAATTAATTTGATTATAAAGGAGGAAAAAGAATTTGAATATAATCGGCTAAGTTCATAAATTTTTATATTTAAAAATATTTATGCACCATCACATGTACTTTTTCATGTAGCCTTTCCTCTAATCTGCTCAGAATTCCCCACAAGTTTATTTAATAAAAAATTAGTAAAATTAATTAATTTGAATTGAACTTGAAACAGAAGTTAATAGATAAATAAATATCACATAAATTGAGTTTTTCGTTCTAAAATCCACGAAAAATATCACATTATTCTAAATTATTAAAAAAGATGCCTGGAAAAAGTGGACAAACCAGCTTAGAGGTAAATCCGTTAAAAAATAAATGAATAGATAAAATTGACTACAAACACGCGCGCAAAATCAAAAGAGAGCTTTTAGGTGTGACGTCAATAGGCAATGTGCATCATAGCTCACAAAGCACTCTGGGAAAGTGAGTTCTTTAAAAAGTGTAACAGGGAAATCAAAGGAACTATCAGAAAAAAATTACTCTGTTATTTTCGTCTGCTGAAATACTTATATTGCCATAGAAAATTTCGAAGGAAGAATTGTCAGATGAATTTTTAGAGGAGCCAAAAAAGCGTAAGAACTCACTTTCCCAACATGCTTTGTGCTATAGTTTCTAGCTCATGCACATTGGCTATTGCCGATCCCGTACCCAGAGATTTTGTGGTAAGCAAAAAAATTGTTTCTCTGTGCTGACCAAGAGAAACGTGGGCTCTTAGCCGTTCCGAGGCTGAGGATAAAACTTGGTCGATTTGACATTGTAGTGTCTTGTGGGACTGTTTTAGGAGACATATTTCCAAGATGGCGGCTGTTTCGTCCCCTAAAACAGCCCCACAATGCACTGTAGGGCCAACTTGACCCAGTTTTTCCCTTAACCTCGCAACGGCCAATGAAAAAAACGACTTTTGGGTCCAAAACGAAAAGCAGTTCCATAATGAGATTTCCTGAAAGAAACCCACCTTTTTCGAATTCCCTTAATGTTTTTTGGGGGGTGGGGCAGTTGGACCCGGAAATACGTTTGACCAGATGGACCCGGAAATACGTCACAACTTAAAAGCTCTGTTTTCCCTAATTCTGTGGCTACCGGCTCCCTGACCACCCTGGACCCGACCGAATGGGAAAGTGGGGATGGGCTGGTAGGGAAGGGAAAAGAGACTGAGAGAAAAGAAAAAAGGAAAGCTAACTGCAAAATCCCAAAGAGTAGAGGGCAGCAGGTAATGAGGAGGTTGGCCGGGGAGAGGGCACTGGGACAAGGGAAATCGGGTTATTAGGAGAGGGAGGGAGGGAGTCATGTCTGAGTAGGAGCTGGGAAGCTAGGGGACCTGAAGGGGTCAACCTTCTTCCCTAACCATCGGAGAGGGGTAGAATGGACACTATATATCCCATCATCATCTGCGGGCAGGGGTGTCCAGTACTGAAGGGAGGACCGGTATCACGTTTGGAGGATCTCTTTATAGCAATGCAGTGTTTGTATTTCTATTTGTATATTCTATTCCGCTGTACTCTGTTATAGCCACTGCGTTACACATCACTCTAATCATCAAGAGAACGGGAGATGCAAAGTCGCAACAACTCTAGCATATGAATGCACTTGGGCCGGCAAGAAAAGGCGCTCTTTGCGGCTGCTTCCTTATCCAGCAGAAACCAGAATAACTGATGGCTTAAGGTGAAAAAGAGAGTGAGTTTTTTTTAATGTATTAACGACGTTCGCGGGCATTGTTTGTGCGCATCTGTTCTGCGCATATGGCGTTACAGCGCGCGCTCGCGGATCCTATGTTTTTCAAAATCAAACTCATATCTCGAAAACAACAACGGTGACCCCCATTTTATTTTAATCTTTTATAAAGAATTACGTAAGCTGTCAATGTTCCAATGAATTTGAAAATCATAATAAAAGCATATTTGGATGAAAACTTCAATTCACACATTACAGCCAAAGCATCACTGCATGGTGGCTGGGAATTCGAGCTAAAAACTACAAGTTATTTGTATATTTTCATGAATATTTACACAAAATATTTATCTATAGGTTGATTGATTTTTTTTTTTTAATGTTTAGCAATCCATTTAGTTTTTCTGCAAAAAAAAAAAAAACTTTAATGCTCGACTTGTATGGATTGGGCGCAAGCGATTTCGGTGAGAAAAAAAGCTGTATTTTGTAATACCGTAATCTCACTCGCCAACGAGAACGGTGACCCCTATTTTTTTTATTTGCTCGTGGGACTTTTATGATCTTATTTCAACATGCGAAGTTTGAAGAAAAAACATGGGAAACACATTTGCCCGCGAACGTCCTTAAACGAAAAGGGAACGGTCATTACTGGAGGTTCTTAATTTTTTCACTGGGCCACGATTTCAACAAAATTAAAATAGCAATTCCGTGAAAGCAATGCGTCAGATAGATCGACTAGATGAACAAGTGCCGGGGATTAGGTAAGGGTGTTGGTACGGTTTGGGGACCAGTTATTCTCCCCCTGATGCCTACGGGCAAGAACATCATCCTGCGTATTCCGAACATCAAGGGCTTTTCGGCATTAATTGCCGTCAGGTCCGAAGTCCATACGACGCCTCAGCTTCTGTGAATGTAGTGAGGGTATGGCATTCTTTAGATTTTTGGAATTATAACTAGTGAGTTTCTCATTTAAAATAATTTAAATTAAAATATCCTTACTGACTAGATTACTTGTAACATCCATCCCACTGAATCTGGTAAGACGCCATTTTGAATATTAAAAAAAAAACACTTGGTCAAATTCTAAAGCAATGACAGGTTCAAACTGTTCTGCTTAAACTCCAAATAAACACATATAACTCATTTAGAGATATACAGCTATTTCAAAAAAAGTTTGGTATATATATATATGTTGGTGAAGGTTTTGTTGCCTTTTTCAAGGTGCTTGTTGCATGTTGCATGTTGCATGCTGCATACCAAGCCCGAAATGTATTGTGGATCATATGTTAATAATGTCAGCACAGAAGAAAATATGTTGGAAAACGTGCAGACCAAGTTTGGGAAAATTCCATATTGTTGTTGATTGAATTCACATCACCCATACTGCATTTCGTGCTCGGTATGCGACAAGAAAGAAAACCTTTTCCAACCTTTTTGAAATAGCTGTAAATCACTTTGGCCTGTCTGATTTTATCCTTACATTTTTCTTCTAGGTTCGTTACTATGCCCAAGCTCTCGCCCAGCGAGGCATCACGGTCAATGCCGTCATCCCTGGTTACGTCATGTCTGATGCTTGGCACAACATGACCAAGGGAACCGGTGGTGTAACCTCTGAAGCAGTGCAGAAGAGAATCCAAGGCACACCAATGAGACGCTTTGGCGAGGGTCGTGAGTTTGGTCAAGTGGTATCCTTCCTCTGTAGCCCACGGGCGAGTTTCCTCACTGGGGTTGCCATACCCGTCGACGGAGGTCTGCACTTGCAGTAATAACGAAAAATATTGTTACTTGATGTGGGATGCTGATTATAGATGTATATAGCAAGCAATTATATATGATTTTGAATGTACGTGTTTTATTAGGGGGGGGAATTACTAGGGCAGTATAGTACTAGTCCATATCTCAATGAAGCTTGCCCCATCAAATTGCTAACTAGCTAGGCTAAAAATAACTCGCACACTGATTGGTTGGTGGGCATGACGTTATATGCTTTTTTTAATGTATAAAAATAAAAATGCAAAATAGCATTATATCCAGTTTTTGAGACTTTTATTATTCCAATCTCAATTTTATCGATACCCTGAAATAACCTCTTGGCTGATAACACGGCTAACTAAAAGACCATTGCATGAATAGTTGTTATTACAGTTGAGCCCGCAATGAGATATTCTTTTGTTTTAAGAATCATACAAGTGAGACTATCGGGTCGACACAATGCTTGTTGTCTCATTTGCATCTCACTTGCATACATCCGTAATATCTGCTATTGGAATTTAGCGTGTTGTGTTTTGCGGAGAACTCAACGATAGAGAAACCCTCAGCTATTTTACGATACTTATTTTTTGATGCTTTACACCGTTTAATGTATTTGTCAGAAATGTATCCAAAATAAAGAAAATTATATCTTAACGAAACAAGGGGCATATTTTGAAACATGTTGATTTTCCAGAAACATTATTGGCATCAATTTAGCATAATTTTGGCATAAAACGAACTCTGCTAGGAGCATTAAATGCCAGCTTTACAAGCACAATCGGGAATAGCATAAATGGGGAAAATGCTGGTGCTAGTTCAGCCAAATTATGCCGAAAAAAATGCTAGCACAATTCCCTGGGGGATGGGGGACCCCTTGTGTCCGTCCCTACACCATATATTGAGCAGACCAAACTTCCCCCGGAGTCAGACCTGTGTCATTGGTAAAATTCGACGGGTAGTAGGTGGTGTAGATAAAAAGACGCGTACGGTTCATCCATTTTTTTGTCTTAAGACAGAGTTCATGCCTTCTATAATTCAAGGCGAGAGCAATTTGCCATAAAAATTGCATCAGCATATAATGGGCCTTTTGATAGATTATTCGGAAGGCTCTCTTTTGCACAATCTGTAACTGTGATGTGATGCTCCCTAATTTTCAAGCCCGGGGGGGGGGGGGGGTACCTCGGGGCGTTTACTATTTCAGCAAAAAGCTGCCCCTTTTTTACCTTTTGCCTGAAAAGGTACCCCTTTCATATACCTTTTGTATACCTAAGCGAATGTCCGACCCTTTTCTATACCTGCAGTGAAAAAGGTACCCCTTTCGGGCGGAGCATCGCCGTATAGTCAATTATAGGGGGTACCCCCTCCCCCCGGGTTTGCAAGTTTCTCTAGAGGATCTCCATACATTAATAGTCTAGTAAAGACCTCTTTACCTTGGGTAAACTGGGTTTTCATATCTCAGACCACGTTGTCATTCCCTAGAGTATCATTTCCTTTTTTTAAAGGTTGCGCATTATATAAGACACATGAATATGGATACAACTCAAACAAAGAATATTATTCTTTAGAGAATGACAAGAGAAAACATTACGCCCAAGGTAAAGAGGTCTAGTTTCTCATAACATCTAAGAGAAGATGGATATGATATGATCGATTGACATTTTGGGCTACCTGTAGATCTGATTACTGGGAAACCCTAACACGCTGTAGCCAGAATATTGTGGCGACCGAGCGTATGCGCATGCTCCAAATCTACGTCATCACCACAGGAGAGATTAGAGCCCTTATTTCTTACTGCGCATGCTCGACGAAATAAATAGGCTCCAATCTCGTTCCCAGAGCCCTTATTTCGCATGCGCAGTAAGAAAGAAGGGCTGTGGCAACGAGATTGGAGCTATTTATTTCGTCGAGCATGCGCCGTAAGAAATAAGGGCTCTGGGAACGAGATTGCACAGGGAGCATTCTCCAATTTGAATTTTCGATAGAGCGCGCGCTCCGTAAATTAACAGTTTTTATTTTACTCCCGAAAAAAAGCAGTTTTTATTGCTTTACAGAAGCACTACCATCTTATCGAATATCATAGCAAGTGTTATCCTTTATTTCAAGGGCTCTTGTGATTGATAGAGCGGGTTTTTAATCAATTATCGCGACAAATGTTCTCACCAATCAAAGCTCTTGAAATTCTAGGGTTTCCCAGAGTCTCTGACATTTCGTCGAGCATGCGCAAGTAAGAATACAAGGGCTCTGGTGTCGAACATGACATCATCCAAACTTTCATCATCCACTGATAACACTGATAACACGGTCTCTTACGGTCTCGTACCCAGAGCTCCTCGGTCTCGTCCCTCTCCCTCTTCGGGCTTCGGGAGATCTTCGGGATAGGGACGAGACTGAACATAACATCACTGAACATAACAACGAAACCTCTTCACGTATGTCCAGAGGGATTCGAGTCCTTGGTTCTCTTCTCGGCTCTCTTCGTCCAGTAATCACGGGAAATTCAAGCGGTCTTCCACTAGCAGCTCATCATCCAAGTCCATCGAAGATGGAGAGCCTTAAAACAAAAACAGCAACCTTCGCGATGAGCTGATTTTGGTTTCCCGAGGCCCAGTTTGGATGTGCCGATGGCGTCGTCCGAACTAAGGTCGGATATACTGGTGGAAAAAAAGAAAATCCTACCTATAATAGCCTGTGAGTATCTCTATTCTTTACTTACAAAATTTCTTTTGTCGTTTAGAGCTGTTTATATGATATTTTGAGTAAAAATTAGTTATTTTTTAACCGGCATGTTACATAACAAAATGGCTATCCACTCTGAAATAAATATAAGCTCACTGTTAATTCATATTTCAAAATAATATCTGTGATGTTGTATTAGCATGTAAGCATTTCCATATTTTATCTTAAAAATATATTGTATTTTTAGAGCTGCTTCTGTGACATTTTTGAGTTTAAGTGGTTATTATATAGCTGCCATGTTATGTAATGTAACATATGGCTGTCTTGCATCATCCATTTCATACTGTAGAATTATAAAGTCAAAAGCCCACTTGTCTGTGAACACAAACATCCTTCCAGTTGTGTTAAAGCCCTTATGTCCGATAAATGCCATTAATGCAAGATACAAGACTCAGCTTAACTTATAACCAGGGGAGGGGGAGGGGAGGATGTGCAACTTTTCTTGCAAAAAAGAATTATTGCAGTTTGTATGAGCGTTTTTCATGTTTGACATTCCCTCACTTGACTTGAGTTTTTCATTTTTTTGCTGCATGAAAAGTAGAGGGGGACATTAGGGGGTCTCGAACACTGCAACACCGCAAAAAAACCTAAATCACCACATCACTGCACAAAAAATCAACAAAACACTGATACCGATAAACAACTTTAAAATCATGTAAAAAAACTTGTAATCTTCCTTGATGAGTGTGATCTTCCTCGATGAGCCGTTTCTTGGCTCTTGAAGAGAGCACAGAGAAAACATAAGTTTAAATAAAATTAATTAACAAAATAAAACAGGTATTTTAATTGTGTTCTTTGCAAAGTTTGCTGCATGCAAGCAAATGGCACCAGCAACCATGCTCTGTTCACTAATAAACCACAGTTATCAACCAATCAGTGTATGCTTGTTATATAAACTACTGTTTATACATGTAATGAATATTATTAAATTCTTTTAATATCCTTTTTATAGTGGGAACCACACAGAAACTGTGCAGTTAGAGTATGACCCAAAAGAAACAACATACAGAAATCTCTTGTCAATGTTCTGGGCCAACCATGACTCAACTACCTGCCAGAAAAACCAGTACATGTCTGCTATATTCTACCATGACGACGAACAAAAGCGAGAAGCCGAGATGACTAAAGAGGAACATCAGGAGAAGTTAAAGAGACCCATTGCGACAAAGGTCTTACCAGCCCAGAAATTCTATGATGCCGAAAAGTAAGTGGAATAGGTTGTCAGCTACAGTAAGCTAACTACTGCCTACTGTAGGTGAGGCAGCTGATTACTTTTAAACCCTCAGTTGTATCAAGCCCTGAAACAAACTCTGCAGGGCTGATCTAAGTCAGGGCATGACTAATTCACAGATTGAATCCTGAAACAACCTCTGGGCTGATCAAAGTCAGGCACAGCTAACTCACAGATTGAACCCTGAAACAACCTCTGGACTGATCTAAGTCAGGGCACGGCTAACTCACAGATAGAACCTTGGTAATGTGTCCAGTGCTGGAGACAACAAGGTGCGTGGTACATCAAACACGAGAAATAAGGTTACCCAAACCAAAAATATACATTATTGAAGTTGATCGAACCCTGAAACAGCCTATGGGCTGATCTAAGTCAGGGCATGGCTAACTCATAGATTGAACCCTGAAACAACCTCTGGGCTGATCTAAGTCAGGGCATGACTTACTCATAAATCAAACCCTGAAACAACCTCTGGGCTGATCAAAGTGGGGCACAGCTAACTTGCAGATCAAATCCTGAAACAGCCTCTGGGCTGATCTATGGTATGTCAGGGCATGGCTAGTTCACAAGATCAATTATTCAAATTAAAATTTTAGCTTGTTAGGCTAAGGTTGGCAGAGGGAGGAATACCAATAATCCTAGAGAAAAACCCTCAAATTAAGGAAGATTAACTCTATGTGTACACTCACATCGGTTGCCAAGTTTGAACTATAGAGACTCCAAAGGTGGTAATAATTTACAAACAGGCTTTTGCGGTAATCCAACTTTATGATTATTTCCCAGTTATCACCAAAAGTATTTACTGAGAAACACCCCAAATCTGTTGGCGAGCTTGGATCTTAACAATGAAGAACTGAAGAACTCACATGTTGCCGCAAGACTCAATGGGTACCTGGGTGGATACTCTAATACAACCAAGTTCAATGCCGAAGTGAGCAAGCTTGATTTGAGTGAGGAACAAGCAGACATGGTTAGAAAGCTTATCGCTTACAGATAATCTCTTCGCATATTACAGGGGAACTCATCAATAAACGGGGGGGGACACTTCGATTAGTCCCTTGATTTCTCTTGCTCGCTGTTTGGTGTCTGCTTTGGGGATTTTGGCAAAGCTAAGATCAGTAACTTAATTATTCCAATATCGCTTGGGGAGGGGTATCAGGAATGAAGAATGAAAGAAAATTGAGGGATTGCAGTTTATTGTGATTCTCAATACTCTGCAAACAAAGGCTTGTTGTAAAATTGCTTTTTACTGCTGTCAATCAAAACTAATCAGTTCGTACCTTTTATATTTTTGAGAGGGAGCTAGCAGTGAAAAACCAAATTCCAATTGGAAACAAGCATTTATGGAGTTTGCAGAATATTGAGAATTGCAGTACATCTGGATAAATGCTTGATGAATTTAGAATTTTTGCTGGTGCAACTGACATTATTCAATACATGTCACAGTGCTGTTTTGCATTTTGAATAAAATGTGAAATGATGCAGTACTATATTTATGCCTTTTTTGTAAGCATTGTATCCCTTTTTCTTTATTGTTTTATGTATTTGATTTTTGAACAAAATTATAATCATTTATTTGTAGCACTCTGCAATAATTAAGGTTACAGTTACTCTGTCTTATGACGTTTTGTGGAAAATGTGGAGTTTTTCCAACACTGCAAAACTGATGTCAGTGAGCTTTCTGTAATCTTATGTTGCAAATTCTCAATTCTGTTTATGATCAATGTGTTTTTGTAACCAAATTTTATTTTATTAAAAGCTGTTGTGTGAGCTACACAATAAAACAACATTTACAGTCTATTACTATAATTTTTTGTAAAATAATTAACATATAAAAATAATATAAAAACACTGTAATGATCAAATTAGATAATTTGAAACAGCAGCTAGTGGATTAAAGTTAGACTAGCCATGTCAAGCTGTTCGGTGTTGCTATGCTACACCTACTAAAAATAAATTAAATTCTGCGGAAACCCTATTTCATAGGGAAATTAAAATAGTTTAGGTATCATGGTGGATATAAAAGTTAATGCAAGTATATACATTCGAAACTTCATATTTATGGTACCAATTAAGTCCCCTTCACAGTTCCCTGCGCCATCTTGAAAGGTAGCTGTACCCTTGTGTGGAAGCAAGATGGACAGTGAGCTTGCAATGATAGAGATGTGAATAATTGTCCAAGATGTTAAAAAAGGTCTATCATTGCAAGGTCACAGTTCCTCACACTTCGATGCAAAGGCACAGCTACCTTTCAAGATGGCGCAGGGAACTGTGAAAGGGACAATTAAGAAAAGATGAATACACTTCTTTACCTTGGGCATAATGTTTTCCTATTACAGACCATGTGTAATTCTCTCGAGAATAACATTCTTTGTTTGAGTTGTATCCATTTTCATGTATTGTCTTCTCGATTTGAGACTGACACTAGGAAAGGCTGCAAAGGAGCTCATGTGCAACTTTTAAACAAATAAATGATACTCAAGGGAATGACATGTGGTCTGAAATGGGAAAACAGTATTACGTACACCTTTAGAAGTATTGTGGTCGCTTGGAAACAAGGAAACTTGTGTTTGCCTTTCTAAAGCTGAAAGAAAGACTGAAGTAGCAACTTTATTATGCATGGATACTATATGTCCAAATTCAATCTAGCAATATATACTTTGCAATCATAAATTGGCAAACTTCCAAAGTACATGCTGGTCCTGTAAATCCTCTATTAAGCGCCCCTTTCAAATAAGCCCTCTCTCTAATAAGCCCCACCTCTCTAATAAGCCCCCTTTTTAAAGAAAGAAATTTATTAAGCCTCCCCTCCCCCCTTCATGACTAAATAATGGTAAATCACACTTGAGAGACTAATACAAGTGAATCAAATGTTGAAAATACCGTGTAATTTGAACAATGCATATACCATGATTAATATCCCTATAGATTATGCCAGACAGTCAATAGTGATACTTCCGTTTAAATCTGAGTTTACCATGCTGGAACAAAGTTATCATTGTATCCTGATAGCATAGAACTAACTGCATTTCAGCTAAATCAATAAGCCCCCAACTCTATGAAGCCCCCACTCACCAATAAGACCCCCTCAAATGTGTCTGAAATAAATAAGCCCCCCGGGGGCTTTATAGAGGATTTACGGTACATACAATCACATTAAAATTGTATGCAATTTATGCAAATATTAAAATTAAAAGAATTGTTTAAAACACAATCTACCAAATGATACACTTTCTAAGCATTTGCCTTTCACTTGCTTGCAGGGAATAACAGCGAAGGAAATAGGAGATAGAGCCCCACCCTCGGCTCTAAAAATGATATATTTTCAATTCATCTTTTACTGGGTTCATTTCACTTGTAGATTTTCACCAACCCTGTAATTCTGAGATAACTGTATTCAAGTTTTTGTCTTGTTTGATGTTTTGATTATATCTATCTTCTAAGTTTATTAGTCAAGCGTTTCATCTGTAGAACTAATACGATGAGGATGATTATGATGACGACAAACAAACCAACACAGGCTATCAATAAATACAGTGTAATCTTGCCCTCCATATCGTCTTGAGTCGTCGTTACTGTTGAGCCTATAATAATAAGTATATGAACACAAGGTATCAAACTTTTAACAGTGCTTACAGTCTTACATACAGGCATATTATAGTTAACCCCTACTTTTTACAAGATATTAACTAAAATTTTTATTTCAGCCCTCTGGGCCTCGGTGTCTTAATCAGCTTATTAATGGATTTGCATATAGCCAAGTAGCAATGGAATGCATAAAAGACTCCCAATGAGGGTTTATCAGGTCTTGCATAACATTTTAATTTTAATCCAACAAAAAGAAATGTATGGAAAAAATTTGGGAGCTTGCCTACGCACATATTTTTCCATACATTTCTTTGTAAAAGCAGCCAACTTCGGTCGCCCATATCACTACTCAATAAAGCCCCTTCAAACTTTCCAATCTTACTAATTTTGGTATGTATTTTTCAAATATCATATTTTCATTTTTGTTGGATTAAAATTTAAAATGTCACCCAAGATCGATCGACCTTATAAACCCTCATTAATATTCATGCAAACTTTAATAAAAGGGGAAATGTGATCCATCATGGACATGCATGCATGCCTGCATACATTAAGCAATTATTGGATGAGGTTGAGCATGATATCGTAAATTATCAAGACCAAGGTCGTGTTATCTGCCGAAGCCGTAGGCTGAGGCGGATAAAACGGCCAAGGTCTTGATATTTTACGATATCATGCGAAAACCAAATTCAATAATTGTTTTATTATACATTTTGTAAACTGAGAATAAAAAAATAGTTCTGCATTCAAAAAAAATAGCAAACGTATTTCCATTTCCATTTTGACCTTTGAACTCGACATGAGAAATGTATTATCTGTAGGTAAAACCTACAGATAATACATTTATCATGTCGAGTTCACACGATATCAGGGATTGGCTGAGGGCTCTCGGCCAATCAGAAGCGAGATAGTGAGTAAAATGTATAATAATATACAGTATGCTAGAGAAAAGTCTTGATGCACATAGACTATATCATGAACAAGAACATAATTATGTCATGGACAATGTCCAACCCATACCCATCCAAAAGTATAAAATTAATGGTTGTTAATTAACTTTCATCACAATAATATACTGTACTAAATTATACAGTAACATAATTTGTGTTTCCAATATATATTCATACCCCACCACCATGGAGGATACTCGAAAATAGGATCCTGACCCCCACCCCTCTGCACTTTCCAATTTTCTTCCATACAGACCTTATAGGGCAGTAAAGTGCGACATCACTGGTATAGAAAAACGAAATATGTCACAACTTAACAGCTCTATGGGTTTTTTTTTCTCTGACCCCCCACCCCCCTTGGAATGTCCAATTTCATCCATGGTCGGGTATGAATATTTTTTGGAACCAAGCAATATATTTTTACCATGAGTGTTGTTATTCAAAGATATTGATGATGAACTGATGGTCATTCTGGAGCTTGGTGTTGGCATTATATTGGTGGTGGATGTCTGGTAGATATAAGTGGTTTGTGTTGATCTCTGCTCATGCGTGGTTGTAGAAGCAGTTGTTGATGTATTTGATATATTAACTGATGTCGTGTATGATACATTAGAGCTTGAATTGACATTGATGCTGGGAGATGCCGTCAAAGTTACAGTGCTCTGTCCTATAGATAAATAAAACACAGTAATGATGTAACATCCACATAATAATTAGTCCCCCTACGCAGGCTACATAATAATACTTTATTAAGACCTCCCCAAAAAAACAGTGAGTGCCCCCTTAAAAAATTATCATAATTATATTATCCTGAGCCGGCAAGGATTTTTGTGTACAAAATTTCGGGATATTAAACTTTCAATTATTAGGCTTATAAGCTAGTAGGGATTGTTCAATTTTGCAGGTAATTCTCAGGAAATGGAATAAAATGGGGCCTTTTAATTTGCACTACGAGGAACGGAACGTCTGTTTTGCAAAAAAATCTGTAAACAGCCCAGCGATACTTTCTATAAATAATATATATATATATATGTCATTGTTACACAATGATGGGCCGTTTATAATACCGCCCGAGTACAATATACAGTAACACAAATATTTTGTACGGCGACAAATTATTTTCCAAATGAAGGCTATACTAAAATTATTTTTTTAATGTGGATGTTAGAGTCCTAATATCTATACTTTACTTTATTTAGTACAAATCGTATAAAACGATAAATAAGCCTACTAGACTTTGATTCGAAAGAGAAACTGAGATTCAATTTCAATTTCCGCGTGTAGAGCAATTTTTTATAACTGAGTTGCTGGTGAATTATTGAAACAATTTTAAAATTAGAAATTAAAAACAAGATTTTCATAACTACAAATAATCATTGTTAGTATGGCAGTACAATTTAGAGTTCAATTTTAGGGAAGGAAAGAAGATAATTGAAGTTCGAGGAAAGTCGAGGCCAACTATAGCTCTACCCGGAAATATTTTTCAACAGCAAGAAAACAGATTTATGGCGGAATTATGTCGTAAAGTCGATATGAAATAGATATGTAACTAAGTACCTTAATAATAACATACCGATACCATTGAATCATTTAGCTACAATTGTACATATTAAATAGAAATATATATGATCTTTCGTCGAAAACAACGGAATGTAAACGTGGAATTAGGCTTTTAGACTTAATCCTAGGACTTTTAAGAATTCATATACAGTTTCCCTACCTTTTGTCCGTTGGGTGGCAAACACCAACATTACCATTACACTAATGAACTTCATTTTCTTAATAGCGGTTTTACGTTCAATTGCTCCAAAAACAATGAGCACTGAATCCTTCGTATTTTGGTAAGGAACTTTGAATGTTTAGAGCGCACAGGAACTGCTGAGGTGATGATAATAGGAGTCATGCAAGGAAATAAATAAACCCATCGAGGCTGAAAGCTTTGATTGATTGACATGTTACTGAACTTGTCGGGGCCTGTTCAATTTTAGACTTGTCAAGGTAAGCGTTTTTACTGCGCGATTGAAATTCATCCCCCCAAAAGCGAAGTGCCTTTGTATTTGATTAGTTCAAAAATGTAATAAAAATAGTCAAGAATAAATGAAAATAAAGTGTAATAATTAACAAATAAAACAGCTTTTCCCGTGCTCCGTTGAGTGATAAAGTATTTACACAGGAAGTGACGTAAGCACGAGGGATACCACTGATATGAGGGATATTACATTGGAAAACAAAGGCGCGCACGAAAAAAATGTTCTGGTGCATTTTTTACGGATTTTTTTGCTCGTTCATATTATAGAGGACATTATCTTGACCTGGAATTTAAAAAAATAATTAAACGCGATTTTTTTCCGATTTTATTTTCACCTTTTACTTTTATCTAAATGGGGCTCCCTGTGGGGAGAAGCACCGAATCGCTATCAAAAATATCCCAGGCAGCCATGACGGACGCAATTTCGGTCAAAATGCTGCCTTTTTTATTTATTTTTTTGCCCGAATTTACCTTGCAATCATCATGTCAGGGCTCAATACAGGGTTATTTTTGGACTTTTTTTACATTTTTACTTTCTATCCTAACTGGGATCCCTGTGGTTTACACAGCTTTTGTAACAGCCGTATAACAATATTAGTGTACACTATGGAGGTGGATCTTAAACTGTAAACATGTATTTAAATAAGTGACTTGAGTGAAAGATATCAACTTTCTGTTTAAAATTGAGCTTGATGCACTTTGGTAGAGTGCAAACATTATATATTTCCAATAAACCTGGACACTAGTTACGCTTTCGATGCAACCTCTGTTTTTAAGACCACAGACTCATTTGTACAGGGTTAGCTTCGTTTATAAGTCAGCTATTCAAAGACACCATTAAAGTCTGTGGGATTTCGATACATTGGTGTTATTCAACTTGCGCATTCTTTCAGATTATAGTTGACTTTTGCAAATCATTAGCAACAGCCAACATCTGTAATGTAAAGAATGTGCAAGTTGAATAATACCAATGTTTTGAAATCATCCCACAGAGTTTTAATGGTGCCTTTGAATAGCTGACCTATAAATGAGGCTAATTGCCTGTGAAAATGAGCTGGTGGTCTTCAAAAACAGTGATTTGCATCAAATGCAAATATGGTGTCTTAACCTCTTTTCATGCAGCCACCCTCTTCCAAATAGGCCACATTCAATATCTTAAAATTCAGACTTGATTGCAAAGTTTAGCCGTATAGTACTTCATGTATGGTACATATGGTATTTATTTGTAGGAAATAATTTACCATATACAAAGTCCCTACTTTTTGGCAATAATAACATTTTTTTTGTAGAAATGCTAGTCAGTTTACTACTCAGTAAAGTTATAATCGAATCTACAGTACTATATATCTACTGATCCTCTTGAAGATCAAAGATCCCAAGTTCCGTGCTGGAATTTAAATATCTTGAACGTTATCTATTATGACATCTTCCACAGGAAGCCCATAGAAGAAAAGAAAGAATGAGAAATCCCTGTGGAGGAAGCTATGGGAAAGGCTTACAGTCAAAACGGCTCAAGCCTACCCCCCTAGTCTCCATTAATGATTTCATTATTTGAATATTGAGTTGATTATTCACTCCGAGTTTTCATAAAAAATTTGAAGACTCCAAACTTCACATTTATTTCGAAACTAAAATTCTAAGTGATGGCCTTTCTGGGGAGTTTTTCTACCTTGGCATGGCAATTGTTGAAGAATCCAATCAAAACTCAAGCAGATAAATTATTTTCAAGTTTAGAGTCAGAGTGAATAATTAACTCATTATTTGAATAATAAATTCATTAATAGATTCTAGGGGGATACGCTTGAGCCTTTTTGACTGTAATTTGTTACAAAATTTAATAGAATATCTTGGCTGTCATATTGCTTAGAGTATCATTTCTTTGTTCAATGGCTGCACATGAGAAGATGCATGAATATGGATACAAGAACTCTAAAAGAACTAAAAAATGTTTTTAATGTGAAAGCTTGACTAGTGTCAACTTCCATTTTTCAACTCTGTATACATCATACATTGTAGGATTTTTAGTATTTAGGATCTATTGTAATTGGGGAAAACCTGTAATATATTCCTAGCCTCTTTAATTTTTGAAAAATTACTGATTCAGAATTTCTCACTGAATCTTTGATAATTTTAACTTGTTATTTTATGATGACATCGTTAAAAGTAGGCCAAGTCAATTAAAATAAGATAAAATAAAACAACTCAATCAAAGAATCTTATTCTCAAGGAAATTACCATGTAGTCTGAAAAGGTCTATTGCTACTGACCCCCCTTGATGTCTATCATTTCACTGATCTCACCACCCCTCCCCCCTTATTCTACAGTGTTTGTTCAAATGTTGCCTGTGTAAACATACTGGCACCCCAAGCCTACCTCTAGTTTAAATATTCATGTCTTTGACAGCATTCAACTCTTTGAAAAGCTTGCTTTGGACCCATAATTTTTGAAGAAGTTGTTTATACAGTAAACCTCATTAAAAATATATCCTAGTTACTCTAAGTTGAGAAAAAAATTGGGTCAAGTTGGCATTACACCTAGTGCATTGTGGGACTGTTTTAGGGGACATATTTCCAAAATGGTGTCTATTTCATCCCCTAAAACAGTCCCACAATGCACTGTAATGCCAACTCAATCCAATTTTTTCCTCAACGTTGGGAATGGCTAATTCAAATATAATTTTTTTTGGTTATAATTCAAAGCTTATAATTATTATGCATTTTGGATTCCTAACATGTTATTTTTAAATTGATTTGCACTATCTATATGCATGTTGGGGTTTTATGCGATTCACCACCTTCCATACATCAGTTTACTGGTCAACGCGTGGCTTCAAGGTAGTTTCGAAGGATTATTCAAAATTGAACCTTGCAACCTCGACTGAATGCTTTGTGTTGGACCAGTGAACTGATGTATGGAAAGAGGTGAATTGCATTATAAACTTATGTTGAACTTATGTGTTCTCTAATAATCATTTTGTAAATTCAAATAGAATAGCCTGAACGGTTAATTTTTTCACTCTCCCTGATGATAGGTCAATGACCTGAAAGCTTGGGATTTTATACTTATAAAATCAATGTAGAAGAAACAAAAATATACTTGAATTCAATGAAACCTACATACAACACAGTATCAAAAAATCATTTTGTGCCATTGCTCTTTGCACTGCTTTTTATACTCTGGGATTATTGACTTGCTTTCATATTAAATTTTATCCTCAACAGCCTAGTTCAGTCTTTCAGAATAACGGAAATAACATGATTACACCCTTATCTCAAAATGATCTGACCAAAAATGAAAAGTTAGAGTACCTTGGTATCAGTAAGAAGGAGAAGTTCCAAATATTATATGAGTTATATTATATTTGTGTGAGCAAATGAGTTGGCTGGGAAGCTCATGCCAACTAGTGGCAGCATTTCCTTACTAATCCTTATAAAATATTCAATTTTACTATATGATTATCAATGAAATACCTAGAGATGATAACTAGCGGTAAGCTAGTGTGGGCTGCGTCGGTGTTTCTAATGAAACAGTTGTGATAAAAAGGTAAATTTTACACCATAAAAACTTACTGACGTTTCGGACGCTAGTCCTTCGTCGGAGTAAAAAAGGGGAAATACCTATATTTCTTTATTTCAAAAATTTGATATTTTCACATGTGAAAATAATATGTTATTTTCACATGTGAAAATATCATCACTATGGTTACATACTTCTTATAGCAGAAAAAACTCAAAAAAGCTTTCTTTTCTTTTTCATTGATAATTATATAATAAACAGAATATTACATGGGCACTTGGAGATACAAAGTTTATCTTCTCGTGTTGAAAATCTATCACTTGTTCGCTGCACTCACTCGTGAGAGATCTTTTCAACACTCGAAGATAAAACTTGTATCTCTGCGTGCCCATGTAATATCCTCTATTTAAGCCATTTCTCCTGTGAATTAATCTTATAAGCTCAAACTTTATATCTTACTAATATCAAGATGTTCTTTTTATAATTTACTGGTGTTCATTTTGACACAAATTACATGTATCTATTTTACATGTGTTAATTGCCACTGTTTTCATTGTTACGCAATGATCAAGACGACAGTTGCAAAGGGATAAAGGGGGCAATACACTCCCATCAACCAGAATATGTAAAGGCACGGAACAATTTGTTTGATTGAAGACAGTATTTTCCCCAATTTCCCTGTTGCAACAGTTGTCTCAAATAGTGGTACATGAATGACCTTATAATTGTGGAAATCCTCTCAGGTTAATCATCATGATGTTCAATTCCATACGGCCTTAAGTGATACACGAAATACTCCATCTGATACATCATGTTTGGCGAAATGTAATGAAAGGCAATGGAATGATCTGCGCAACAATCTGGTCCATCTATCACAGGGTGATTATTGTACTGATACAACCAGCTGTCCTTTGGTACATAGCCCTGTATAAGGTGGTGCTCTGGTGGAAAAGGATGAAATGTTTCTCTATGTCTAGAATCCCTGGAATCTCCTGGGTGTACTCCTACATTAGCCAAGCACTTCCCCACTTCTACGTCTTCAGCAAAACTTTCCAATGAACAAAGTTTAGGATTTTTGAGGAGTTTTCCAAACCTCCTTAGTGTTTCTTTGCTAAAGACATACCCAGCACCACCACTGTTATACCCTCCAAATGTCTTAAAGTGTCTTCCAAAGAAATACGGTTTTTCCGGGTTGTATCTTGAACACAACAATTTCAAATTCTCAACAATAACATAAGTATCATCATCTGCTTTCAAAAACCACTCGGCATCATTCATATGATGGTCGTACACGTACTGCCAAGCCGCTCTGGTCTTGTACCAGAGTTTGTCATGCCCTTCAGGTACGTCTAACCCAACAGCAGGAAAACTTTTATCTTCTTTTGAACTCATAAACAATAATTTATCACATCTTTTGCCCCAAGTTTCTTTAACCGGTCTACCTTTAGCATAAAGCGTCTTGGGACTAGTCATCACCCAACACAAGACTCTAACCTTTTTCAGCCGGTCAGAACTATTTCGACTTAGTCTGTGATGCTTGTCATTCATGTCTTTGTCGAAGTTCATTGAAGGAAGAAGACGTACTCTTTTGGTTCCATTGGAGTGGGCTCCATGGACTTCATCATCGTCGTCAAACTCGACATAATTAGCATCACTTGGACTAAATTTCCCGTGCCTTAAATATCGGTTAAGCGAGCCACCATTTCTATGATAATATAAAGTCACATAGGTGGTGAAAATACCAAAAGTTAGGCCAATAGCGAAGCCTAGAAAAACCACTCGAGCCATCGCCATCTTGGATATTGATGCCTCGTTCTGGTTTACTATTTACACGTGGCTAATCTATAAATAGAATATAATAATTACGAGTTAAGTTATGTTAGTATCAATCAGTTATTGAGAAATTTAATGTTTTTTTTAAATAGTTGATTTAACAACAATTATGATTTAATGACCCTCTAGCAACCGTGGTTACCTAAGTACTTCTTTATACAGTGTCACTTTTACAACGAGTTTTTTTTCTTCACAAAAGCCTTTTGTGGCGCCGACCTTTTCTTTTGTTCAAGCAAAATTAAAGAAATTTCCAGATTGAATAATAAACAGGTACTGTAATAACAGAATTTTAAATATGGAGGATTAGGAAAGTAGAATCGCAGTTCTTCCAGTATTTTTCGTACATGTAGCACTTCAGAATAACGCTTTTAAGACATTTTTAAGTCGAAATGTTCAATTAAAAATTAAATTTGAATCATCAATTAAAATTGTTTCGACTTTTCATTGTAATGATGTCGTTTTTTGTTTTCGTTTTTAATTTATTTATTACTTTCTTTCTTTCTTTTTAATTTCTATTTTTTTTTTTGGGTGGGGGGAGGAGGATTTTGGGATACTCAAGGAAAAGGAAATGAAACTGAAAGAAAGAGAAAACAAATCAGTAGGGATGATGAGCATAGCAAACATTTTGTCATCAGATTAGCATTATTTCTTATTTGATTTTTTCGCTTCCGTATCTATGGACTACTATTAAACACAGACCTATTTTAAACGTTATCGGTGGGAGATCTCAAATATGAGGCCAAGTAACACGTAGCCTCCTGCGCAGACGAACGTTACGTGACGACGTGACGACCCTAAGGCACGTCCGCAGAGGAGGCCAAGTAACACGCTTGAAAAAAAAAAAAAAAAAAAAAAAAAAAAGTAACACGCTGCAAAATGTAATATATTCACAGCCAAACAACGTAGCCGGCTTTTAAATTAGAATATGAAGCATGACCTTCGAGTTAGGAATGTTATTTTTCGTATTTTATAGCCGGAAAACATTAAAGCACAAAAGTTCTGTTTAGCCTCAAATCAGATCTCTGACCGACATGTTTTGAAACAGGTGTAGAAAAGACTACTTCAAGTAGATCAAACAATTTTAATCATATCTCTCAGATAAGCATTTGGAGCAGTTGGACCCGGAAATACGTCACAACTTAACAACTCTATTGCGTTGGCGCGCGACGAATTTAAATACCCTTTTGTTCTCTTAATAACCCCCTCCCCCAACCCATCCGAATATTCAATATTCGAAATTCCTTATAAGCATCTCAGTGGCATGAACTGAGCATCAAACTACAAGTCAAAACATTCCATCCATAATTCTGGAGCGGATCTAGGGATTTTATAGGCCTGTGACAGCCGCTACCCACCCCTCCCCCCTGCGTGAATTTTAATGCGGGGAGATTGGGGGGTGGGGGGGGGGGGGGGGTGCAAAATCAATAAGACAAACCATATGCTATACAAAACAAATACTTCCAAGCTAAATCCACTTCAGTAATTGGTATAACGTGTGAACATATATAATCAACATCTTTAGATAAGTTTTTGAGAGCATTCTAAATTTGGGTTGGGCAGAACTCTGAAAACTACAAAGTCTACAATCTATAAAGAATTATTGTGGCTTGGCCAGAGTTCCAATTTGTTTTACCCTGCGGGGTTCCGCGGTTCGAGAGATTCTCTGGCGCCCAGAGTAACACATCGGTTTCTTGAAACTTTACGCAAAAAAAAAAATTTATCAAAGATTAACAGAAAAAAAAAATCATTAATTCATTGTCTCTGACTGATTATTTTTAAACATCTTTTTCCAACTGAAACGTTTTGGAACATGACAGACCTACGGATTTCAATGAAAGCTCTCGCCCTTTGGTTTTAGACTTCATTATAAAAGTTTAGAGTCAGAGACAGTAAATTTCTCACTATACACGCATCAAGCATTCCGCGCTACTGCTCTAAGCGCATGCTCAGGGGATTAAAAAGTGAGATAATATTTTGTAAAATATGCAATTTTTTGGGTATATTTGACTCAAAATTCGCTTAACGGTACGTGATCTTGAATATTTAATGAAAATTGTGTTTGACAAGAAAAATACAACTAAAATATAACATGTTTTACAAAATATTATCTCACTTTTTAATCCCCTGAGCATGCGCTTAGAGCAGTAGCGCGTAATGCTTGATGCGTGTATATAGGTAGAATGCTAAATCCTGATTGAATCACACTTCTTCAGAAAAATGTTTTCAACAATTTTCAGCAGTTTTTAAACCCACTACCTAGAGAGTTCTGTTCTTTGAGTATATTGAAACTGTCTTCAAATGATTTGTCATGAAGCGGAAAATTTATGAAGTGCCACAAATCTGATAGATAGGGTGTTTACAATTTCCGAAAAAAAATCCTAAAAAAAATTCGGTTGGGAGGTAAATGGTAAACGCTATTTTGTTTAGACCAAGTGGAAAATTCCCGTAATTATTGGATCGTCTGAAAAGGTAGCCCTCTTTTTCCGGTAGGAATTTCCGAATGGACGGTTCTCGAACCATTTACACATGCCATAAAGTTTCGTACCTAGTTCCAGGCCCTCATCAATCACGGTCAATGACAAACAAAATGGCTGAGAAGGTCCTGGGTACGAGGTTGGGGCTTTTGATACGGTAAATGGAACACTCCAATCCCAAGCGGATTTTTTCCATTCGAGATATTTGCGTTCCATTTGAAGGAACTAAAAACCGATTATCACATCCGAAATTTCCGGAATTTTTTCGTAAATGGTAAACACCCTTAATATCCGTTATTCCAACTTCTCGTATCTTCTATGATGACCATTAAACATGCAGGAAAACTTTAACTGTCAGATCCATCTGTTAACTGTACTAGTCTCTCCCCCTCCCTTAGGGGGCTAAACGGTTGATGGCTGTAAACATCAGATCCGTTGGAAAAAATGTTCATACATTCCAACTAGACGCATCTTCTATGATTATCACTCAGTAAACACACGGGAATATTCTAATTGTCAGTTCCAATCTTCTAGCTTTCTAGTCTCCAACCCGTATGGGGCAAGACGATTGATGAGCGTAAACTTCATTTCCGCTGGAAAAAACTTTCAAGCATGGCCAACACATGTGTGATTTACAGTGTATACACTGCATATAATTACACCCTCCATTTTTCTCGATGGGATATTTACACGTTGGGCAACGCTTTCGTCTGCCTGGTTTTTCATTCATCCACTTCTCAAACAACGCTTTTCCGGGGTCTTTCTTCTCAATTTCATTTTCTTTGCAGGTAAGACCGAGATGGTACGGCTCGTGACAAGAAGAACAGATTGCAGTAGCACACACATTGCAGCGAAATAGTTTCCCATTCGTAGTAACGGGGTAGACCATTGGACAATCCGGTGTCGGACAGTAACGTGCTTTGTCTTGATTAGCATCGACATAGGACTTCAGTGACATCTTCATAACTTTGTCATGCAGTTTCTTCTCAGTTAGCAGATCGATCATATCCAAAGTAAACATCTCCGGGCAGTCTTCATGAGTGCAACACAGTGGAAACACCGTTGCATTGAATTGTTGCTCTATACAAATCATACAGCAAGCATGACCACAAATCGCAAGTCTGTGTGAGGGTGTTTCGTCGTCTATTACACATAAACAAGTAGGGCACTCCTCCTCTTCAACTTCCACTCCAGTTTTTGGCTCAAGGGGCGCTATGGTCTTTGCTATTTCTTCGATCTCACGAAGGACAGAGCTTTTTGCATCAGGTGTACTTTGGACCTTCAAGACTTGCTTAGAAAGGTATATATCTACCTTATTCACGCCTTCTATATCGAGTAGTCCTTCGAATTCCCAGCCATATTTTGACATCAGTTGTTTCATCAAACCTCTGGGCATTCCTTCCTCTTTCAAGTTGGCTTCCCAAACAGTGCTTCCCTGCAATGCGAGGTCTTTGAAGAAATTATAGACGGCGTCTCTTGCTTTCTCTCTCTGTTCGCTAGTGCCATACAAGGTTAAAGCCATGGTTCTTTCATCAGTACAAATGAAGGCCCCACTTTGTTTTTGAATTTCCTTGAGATGGTCTCTACCACTTTTACCAAGAAGAAACATCGAAGGCTTAGGACATTCAATCTTGTCACCTTGGATACATTTAGATATTTCTTTCGATGCCTGCAAATGGTGTTCCAAACACGTCGTATCCACTGATAATTCAATCCGTCCTTTGGACTTTGCTGGCTTTTCTTTCAATCGAAGTTGTTGTTTGCAGGTTTGTTGTTTGCAGGTTTCGGCGCATTCTTGTGAAATTTCACTAACTTTGCTCAGGAGTTCATTCCTGACGAGATCATAGACACTTTGTAGACATGTATCGAAGAAATTTAAGTAGGGCTTGACTTCTAGGTGCACCTCCCAGCTTTCAAGGTTCCGGCATCTTCTTCCACTGAGACGTCGAACGACCTGGATACCTTCGTTTGGGTTGAAGAAGTCAACATAGGCGACAGCAAAAGGTGATTTATTCGATAGATCCAATTCCCTCACCGTTACCTCAAAACTTCCTGGAGTTGCATACTTTGATATCAATTCCTCGAGAACTTTCTTCTGTGCGTCTGTATCAGCCAGTGTTGCTCTTTGCTTGTACTGGATCATAATGTCTTGGTCTATTATCGTAATACAACCATGAAGAATATCCAAAGCATGCTCCACTGCTTCTCTAATGTCTTGCTTCGTAGCATTAACACTAAGGTTGTTGAGGAAAAGGGTCTTCTCTCTATGCTTGTCTCTACGAACACGAGCCAATTTTGACCCTACTGAAAGACCGGATATTGAACAAATCTCGTACCACATGTCGTCGGGTTGGTTCTGGAAGGACACATTTGCCATTCCTTTAGGCTCACGACGAAGCCAATTTATTCTTATTTTGAAGTTAGATTGAGAGGAGTCTCTTCCTTGCTGTGACATCTGTCGTGTCTTCTTGGGCTCCACCTTGTAGCCAAGCTCCTCAACTGTACAAAACGTCACGGCCTGTGTTGCTTCTTCAGGTTTTTCATAAGTAGCAAAGTACATATTGCGTGAAGAGTTAAAGTCAATAAGTTTCCCAAATTGACAAAGAAATTCCTTAACATCGTCAGAGTACAATGGTCTATCTTGAAGGTTTCTCACCACGACAGTGCGATACATGTCTGGCAGTAAAATTTGCTGTACTGTTAGACCGTTTCCCATAACAACTCGAAGAGCAGAAGACTCGGCAATTGCAGAATATTCACGCGTCTCCTCACGAAGTCTTCCCCTTTGTTCTTCCAAGATTTCCTGAGTTAATTCTACAGCCTTGTCAGCGTGGTTCTTGGGAACGAACAAATCCACTATACCAGCATTTCTCTTCGCCTCGACGACAACTGGAGCGTTATTACAGGACTCTGAGATGCTTTTCTCAAGGTTAGGCAACTTATATCTAAAAGGCTCGAATGTTCTTCTTATCAAAATCGAACTGCAAGGTAGGCTGATAGGTGGAGTCACCATCAAAACTTCAGCCAAGATTTCTTCGATGTCAAGGTCTAGTTTCCTGTCTGCAATACTCTCCTGAAGCCAGCTTGTCTCAATTGGAGTAACGTTCAATAAGAAATCTTGAGACGTCTTGAGAATTTTCTCGTAGACAATGAACTGGGGGTTGGAGCCCGTGAAGTTAATGGACGAAGACGGGTGAATCTTTACAAAATGGCCTCCCGTGGTTGTCTTGTATCCTTTTCTTTCGTGCCCAGTATAAACACACAGTTTTGTCAAGAAGCATGAAAAGAGTGTCTTCTGCAGCCGGCCATCTGTCGTTTCTTTGTCAAGGCTGGACCATTTGATGTCAGGCATCTTGAGTTCGTGTTTCAGTGTTGATTTGAGATCTTTCACAGTTTCGTCAGCCATACGCATTGCTTTGGCATTCAAACTCTTTGCAAAGCACCACTGGCCTCTGTCTCTTTTGTCCACTTTCTGCCAAGATCGATAAACGTCTAAGAGAGTCATGAAATCGCCTCCAAGATGGCAAAACTCTACCTTCTTCATATCTGCTGCTTTCTTCTCTTCTTCGGTTCCCATGCGAAAGAAAACGTTGCCATTTATAGTGGCCACAGAGACCAATACAAGAGCTTCGTAGCCAACTCCTTGTTCGAAGCCTTCAAACAGAAACTTTGCTAGGCCAGGATCAACAGGAACTTTGGCCATCTTTTTCCCAAGCTCAGTAAGTTGGCCATAACATGTAGCCCCAAGTTCTTCCAGCTCCAACATCGCTGTCTTAATCGACTCGACTGGAGGAGACTCAACGTAGTCAAAGTCTGCAGGGTTTCTGATGCCCAGTTCCATTAGCTTCAGCAATGCTTGACCAAGATTAACGCGTAGGATCTCTGGTTTGGATGACTTCTCCATGGACTTGAAGTCCTTTTCAGTGTACAGGCGGTAGCATTTACCACTCTCGATCCTCCCAGCTCTCCCTTTTCGTTGATCGGCAGAGCTTTGGCTAACGTCAGATACTTCGAGTGAGTTGATGTTTCTTTTTGGATCATATTTCATCTCTTTTGCTTTCCCTGTATCTACGACGAACTTGATTCCAGGGATGGTCAGGGAGGTCTCAGCACAGTTAGTGGAAAAAACGACTTTGCGTTTTCCTTTCGGAGTGGGCTTGAACACCTCATTTTGCTCTTCTTGACGAAGTTTCCCGTGCAAGGGAAGGAATTTAATATCATCCTTCTTGATCCTGTTTTGAACTTTAGTACAAGCCTGTTCGATTTCCGCTGGACACGTAAGGAATACGAGAACGTCACCGTCTTCTTCGTTTTGATGTATCTCCACAACTTTTTCCACGGCTTCCAAAACGTAATCGCCAGACGTTTTCTGCTCCTTCCAAATAATGTCTACAGGAAACGTTTTACCAGATACTCTAACCACGGGGCAACCACCAAAATACTTAATAAACAGGTCTGGATCTATGGTTGCTGAGGTTACAATAACACGCAAGTCAGGTCGCCGAGGAAGAGCTTTCTTGATAATTCCCAGTAGAAGATCAGTGTTCATATTTCTTTCGTGGGCTTCGTCAATAATGACACAGGAAAATCGAGTAAGATCTTGATCTTTAATGCATTCCATTAACAGCGAGTAGTCTGTTGTAAAGAGAATTTTGTTCTTCTTCGCTCTTTTGTCGGGTGCTCGAGAACCAACTGAGCATTCCACGACATGCCCGCTGCCTTTCATTTCTTCACAGACATACTTTTCCAGGCTGAAGGCAGCTACCTTCCTTGGCTGTGTGCAAACTATTACTCCTTCCTCTGCCAGCCCCGAATCGTAGAGATACTGAACAACTTGTGTGCTTTTGCCAGAACCAGTTTCTCCCAAAATAATGCTTACTTGGTTGTTTTTCACGGTGTCTGTAATAACACTTCTCTTGGCGTAGATTGGAAGAGCTTTTATTAAGCGATCTTTCTCTCTTTCCATCAGCTGTTTCACTTCTTTTATTTCTGAATTTAATTCTTGCCAGCCAACTTTCACAGCCTTTAGAGAGAGGATTCTTTCGATTAGTATTTTAACGACGTCTGTAAACTCTTTTTTCTGCCAATTTAATTCTATTGCCTTTTGCATCAACGCTTCCTTCTCAGCTTCTCGTTTCTCAAATTTGTCCATAGCAATGTACTTAGTCTTGCCTGTAGGCCTCTTCTTTTCACTTTGTAGACTCTCAATGCTTTGTATGACTTCGCCACATTTCTTTTGATGTGATGCTAGAGCTTTATCCTTCTCTTCTAAAATGTCCTTTACGGATTTGTCGAGGATATCTTCACAGAGAACGGCCTTGATTTTTCCATTCTTCAAAACGTCCACTGCCGAAGGTACTTCATCTTTGTTCGCAAAGCAGATGACATAGTTCCTACTATGTAGTTTATACGACATATTTTGCGTAAGGTCTTGTAGTTTGAATTTAAATCGGTGTAGCCTGCATTGTAAGTCATCTAATGCTACCTGCCAATTGACTGCTCCTGGTAAAGTGATGGACACAAGACATTCATTTTCGTTTAGCAGAGGGCGTACCTTTCGTTGCAAAGACCTTGTTCCTGCATCAGAATTTTTGTTCTTTGTGCCTCGAGTCACGGCTACTTCAATGGAAATTTTATCCTGTTGAGGTGATGCTTGACAGGTGTTAGTTATGTCCATTATTGCCTCTCCGACAAGTTGGCCTAATGTGTCATCCTGTAGCGAGAATGGTAAATTATCACAACAGTTATTATCTGTTATGGGTTTGTCCATTTGATCAAATGTAGCGTCATCCAAAGAAGATGTCGATAGTCCATTTGAAGAGTCGTCTGCAGTAACTGAACTCACTTGACCGGCAGATGTCCCATTTTGTAAAGAGAATGGTAAACTATTAACCGCAACTGAATCTGTAACTGCTGCACCATCCTGCAGGGAGAATGGTAAGTTATCTGCAATGAAGTTCTCTTCTTGTTGAGTAGACGTTCCATTCGTCGACATAGAAAATGGTAGATTACTGGACCAAGTATCTGTAGTGATATCGTCCACTTGCTTAGAGATTGCCGGAAATTCATTAGTGCTTCCACCGGGATTCAACTTGGTACTCTGCATCAAGTCTGTGTTAATCATCTGATGATCTGCTACCACGTCCGAGTTTATTTTTTGTGCTGGACTACTATAAGTCGTTACCATACCAGACTGCATACTTTGTACAGAGTTTGCATTCATTGATTGATCGATTGTGTTGACTTTTCCGCATGGTTTTAGACCAATGGGGGCTGTACCTACATTGGACTGAGTCTTCTGCATGCTGTATTGGTCTGCATTCATTTTATAAGGTACATATTCCCCGCTGACCACACTAGACGTTTTCATTTGTGTGACTGTTGTCATTCCTTGATTTACCGCGCCGCTGTCCAGCCTATGGTGTGCATGATCACTGGAAGGAAGACCAATGCCGGTCACACGAGGTTGTTTCGTTCGTGTGGAGTATTTATTAATTCCTGGATTTACCGCGCTCTTGTCCGATCTATATGGGGTATGGCTCCTGGACGGAAGACCCGTACTAGACTTCTTCACGTTAGTTTCTGTGTTCCCACACTCTAACGCGCTATCCAACGGATGGGTCAAATAGCTCCTGGAAGGAAGACCCAGACTCTCTTTTCGGGTGTCTCGATTATTTGCTTGACCTAATACTACATAACCTCCAAATCCTCCTGGACCCCCGGTATAATAACAATTCTGGTTCTTCTGTATTGTACCAGTGTTTCTTCCTTGACCCAATCCCCCTTCATCTCTATGGGAGATTTCATCCACATCACTTATGCCTCCTTGACCAACAGTACCCTCTTGTCTATAGTGTGTGTGACCCCTGGAAGAATGACCAAAACTAGAGTGGCTCTTGTTTATGTTGTCTGTGTTTATTCCTTGATTTGAAGTTCCTGCACAGTCCACTCGATGTGTGTTGGCGTTCAAAGGCATGCCCACGTTGGAATGAAAATTATTCTGCATGGCTGCTGCATTCTGATAATTTGGAAGCCCATCTAGTCTGGATGATGTCCTTGAAGGTTCCCTACCGACAGGAACGACTCTATCATGGGTTAAACTATCAGATGCCTTGGTGTCATTGGTGTTTTCCTTGCTTGAATTCTTGTTACCCATGTCTGCTTACTTGGTGCAGTGTGAATAGCTGTGTCCACGTAAAGCAAGAAAATAGATGTAAACAAACAATAAAACAAACAAACAACAGAAAGAAAGTATGAATAAATGAATTAATGGATGAAATAATGGAGAAATGGATGAATGTGAATGAATGAATGAATGAATGTGAATGGATGAATGAATGAATGAATGAATGTGAATGAATGAATGAATGAATGAATGAATGAATGTGAATGAATGAATGAATGAATGTGAATGAATGAATGAATGATGAATGTGAATGAATGAATGTGAATGGATGAATGTGAATGAATGAATGAATGAATGAATGCCAATGAATGAATGAATGTGAATGAATGAACAAATGAATGAATGAATGGAGTAAGGAATGGATAAATGAATAAATAATGAAAGAATTGATGAATGAATGGATGGATAAATGGATGGAGGAATGAATGGATGAATGGGTGGATGGAGGAATGAATGGATGGATGGATGGATGGATGGATGGATGGATGAATGGATGGATGGATGGATGGAATGAATGGTTGGATGGATGAATGGTTGGATGGATGAATTTATTGATGAAAGAATGGATGAAATGGATTGATATTATTTAAAATGAATGGATGAATAAATAAATGAATGGATAAATGAATGAATGAATAAATGGATTGAATAGTTGAATTGAAAGGAAGAATGTATTGATAGATGGATGAATGAATGGAAGAATGAGGGGATGGATGGATGAATGAAAGGTTGGATGGATGGATGGATTAATGGAGGGATGGATGATTGAATGAGTGTCCCTTTTTTAGTGGCTCACCATCTCGCTCTCTCAATCTTCTTATAAATTTACATATTTCTTAGTACAAATACAATTTATTTTGATAAAAATCTACCCTTCACTTTCATTCAGCCATTTCCTCCCCTTCCACAAATTCTTCAAAAAGGCAAAACCTTAAAGTTTAAACCGAAATGTTTCTAAAGGGAGCCCAAAACACGCATTTTTACCAACTTTGACAGTCAAAAAAATAATGAAATTCCAACAGAATCAAAAAAAATTATTGATTATGTGATTTTTAGGGTCAGAACTTTCATATTAAACACAAACTGGCGAACCCTTATATGCAGTTTAAGATAAAAATAATCTCTTTATTTAAGTGTCTAGTCATTCCAGCGGTATCACACTAATAGGAGATATCAGGATTATACTCCATCATTTTCAAACAATTTCTTCAAGTCGTGGCATTTGGGTCAGTTTCTATACATTTACTGTATTGTTGCCCCCAAATGCCTTGACATGAAACAATTGTTTGAAGGCAATGGAGTGTAACTCCAGCTCTGACATTTGCTATAGACCGAATGCATGCCAATGTGGCCACCATCCACTTAGAAATAAAAACCTAATCTTAAAAAATAAGCACCACCATCAGAAAGAACAAGCAGAAATATGTATTTTTGGAAAGTTTCATTGCTATAAATCGAATTCCAGTGAAGTTATTTGGAATCAAAATTACAGATAATTAATTTGTATGTTTTTCAGCATGATCTGCTTTGAATTCCTTGCTAGCCAGCTCATTGTGGTGTTTTTCACATTTTTAAGATTCTCATAACTTATCAAAAATTTAATATTTTTGTCTCAAAATTTCTAACTTTGTTGATGTTATTCTAATCTATGATTTTAAAATAGTGGTCAACTAAAATATGAATTTAAAAAATTAAGATAATGAATTTCGAAGTAGCGGTCATATTGGCATTTGGTCAATTGGGATACTTTTCACTTACATACACTACCAAGTGACTACATTAAATATTCTTAATGCACACAATATTCCACTCGATTTTTACGGATAGACACTAAGAGGAAACAAGAGAATCCAGAGAAAACCCTTTTTAAAAGCATATAAAACAAACTCAATTCACATACGGGTATCGACAGTGCTCAAACCAGTAATTATAACCCATAGCTTTGGAACCTAAAATTAACTCAATAGACCCTTGATCCCCTCATTCCAACAGTAGTAGCCAAATATACAGCTGTATCGCTATTCTCCTATAAGTTTGATTGGGAGAGTCAGCCACCAATATAAACCCGTATTGTATGGCAAGGTAATTTCACGTGTTATGATTGGTCAATTTGTGGTCCATATAACTTACATGTACAGACCGAAAATCAAAATTGACTCCTAGCCTTGCCATATAATAATTATCTTACTAATTAACCTCCTTTGCTCAGTCTGTACTGTAAGTTATGGATGGATGGATGGATGGATGGATGGATGGATGGATGGATGGATGGATGGATGGATGGATGGATGGATGGATGGATGGATGGATGGATGGATGGATGGATGGATGGATGGATGGATGGATGGATGGATGGATGGATGGATGGATGGATGGATGGATGGATGGATGGATGGATGGATGGATGGATGGATGGATGGATGGATGGATGGATGGATGGATGGATGGATGGATGGATGGATGGATGGATGGATGGATGGATGGATGGATGGATGGATGGATGGATGGATGGATGGATGGATGGATGGATGGATGGATGGATGGATGGATGGATGGATGGATGGATGGATGGATGGATGGATGGATGGATGGATGGATGGATGGATGGATGGATGGATGGATGGATGGATGGATGGATGGATGGATGGATGGATGGATGGATGGATGGATGGATGGATGGATGGATGGATGGATGGATGGATGGATGGATGGATGGATGGATGGATGGATGGATGGATGGATGGATGGATGGATGGATGGATGGATGGATGGATGGATGGATGGATGGATGGATGGATGGATGGATGGATGGATGGATGGATGGATGGATGGATGGATGGATGGATGGATGGATGGATGGATGGATGGATGGATGGATGGATGGATGGATGGATGGATGGATGGATGGATGGATGGATGGATGGATGGATGGATGGATGGATGGATGGATGGATAGATAGATAGATAGTTTATTCAAATTATCTTGCAGCCCGAAAAGCTGAATTACATAATTTACTACAAAATTTAAACTTAAATATAAAATATGTTGTCATCTCTAAAAGCTATAATATAATTATATATAATATATTTAATATATAAAATAGGATCTATTTATTTCTTAATTGAATAAAAATAAAAGTAAAAAATGGATCCTCCTTTTTTCCACTTTTTTATGAAGCAGACTGGACCTCAAACTCGGTAAATAAAAGCTATGTATCGTCGGCTCAAAATTACTGTGCAAATTAGAAGAATCACAACACAAAACTTATTGTGATTTCGAGCCACCAATATGGGTTGATATTGATGGCATTGGGAGAAAATATATTCAATATTAGCCAGAGTTTGTCGCTTTGCAACTACGGCCAATATTGAATATATATTCTTCCCAAATAGCTGCCAGTATCATAATCACAATAAGTTATAAATTAAATATTTACCTCAGGTAATGCTTTCTAATTTCAAACCATGTCTCATTCCCTAGAGCACCATTTCTTTGTTTGATAGTTCTGCATGAGAAGACACATGAATGTGGACATTACTACTCAAACAAACAAACATGCGCCGATGAAAATGCATATTGATATTGGCGCAATATAAGTCAATAAATATCATTATTATTATTATTATTATTATTATTGTTATTATGGTCTGAAATGGGACAACACTGAGCCAAGCTGAATGGGTGTATTGCTTATACAATACTCAAGGGAATGGTCATGTGGTCTGAAATAGGACAACACTGAGCCAAGCTGAATGGGTCTATTGCTTATACAATACTCAAGGGAATGGTCATGTGGTCTGAAATGGGACAACACTGAGCCAAGTTGAATGGGTCTATTGCTTATACAATACTCAAAGGGAATGGTCATGTGGTCTGAAATGGGACAACACTGAACCAAGCTGAATGGGTCTATTGCTTATACAGTGCTCAAGGGAATGGTCATGTGGTCTAAAATGGGACAACACTGAGCCAATGCAAGCTGAATGGGTCTATTGCTTATACAATACTCAAAGGGAATGGTCATGTGGTCTGAAATGGGACAACACTGAACCAAGCTGAATGGGTCTATTGCTTAATATACAATGCTCAAGGGAATGGTCATGTGGTCTGAAATGCGACAACATTGAGCCAAACTGAATGGGTCTATTGCTTATACAATATATGCTCAAGGGAATGGTCATGTGGTCTGAAATGGGACAACACTGAGCCAAGCTGAATGGGTCTATTGCTTAATATACAATGCTCAAGGGAATGGTCATGTGGTCTGAAATGGGACAACACTGAGCCAAGCTGAATGGGTCTATTGCTTAATATACAATGCTCAAGGGAATGGTCATGTGGTCTGAAATGGGACAACACTGAGCCAAGCTGAATGGGTCTATTGCTCGTACAATGCTCAAGGGAATGGTCATGTGGTCTGAAATGGGACAACACTGAACCAAGCTGAATGGGTCTATTGCTTATACAGTGCTCAAGGGAATGGTCATGTGGTCTAAAATGGGACAACACTGAGCCAATGCAAGCTGAATGGGTCTATTGCTTATACAATACTCAAAGGGAATGGTCATGTGGTCTGAAATGGGACAACACTGAACCAAGCTGAATGGGTCTATTGCTTAATATACAATGCTCAAGGGAATGGTCATGTGGTCTGAAATGCGACAACATTGAGCCAAACTGAATGGGTCTATTGCTTATACAATATATGCTCAAGGGAATGGTCATGTGGTCTGAAATGGGACAACACTGAGCCAAGCTGAATGGGTCTATTGCTTAATATACAATGCTCAAGGGAATGGTCATGTGGTCTGAAATGGGACAACACTGAGCCAAGCTGAATGGGTCTATTGCTTAATATACAATGCTCAAGGGAATGGTCATGTGGTCTGAAATGGGACAACACTGAGCCAAGCTGAATGGGTCTATTGCTCGTACAATGCTCAAGGGAATGGTCATGAGTTTGTAATGGAAGAACATTCCTTCATGATACTTTGATACTTCCAAGCTGGAAGCCAAGCCTAAAAATTGGGAGGCTCTTGGAAATTCCATACCCAGTGCCTCAGTGTTGAGGGGCAAATGCAACATAGTTATTACATTAACTAAAGTCATGCCGAAGGTTTAGGAATTTCATAACAGAAAAACATTTTTTGCTTACCCCCCCTTCAAGCTCCCCTTCCACGGTGCCTGAATATGATATAATTATTTACATGAAAAAACTATGTTGAGAATCGTTGAGAGGAAATTAAGCATTTTGGAAGAATTCAAATGCAATAAAAAAAATACTGAATATTAGAAAGAAAAATTTGAAATTACATGACTTTTTAGGAATTGACATAACTCCTTTACCTCAAAGACGTTTTTCCCCAACTTATACAGCAAATACTATTTGTTTTAGAAGCCTTCGACATTGATTCTTCTTCACACTGAACCTAAACTAAACAAAAACAATGAACTCCTTAAAAATGCTAAAAGTTGGACATGAAGTAAGCTTATTGATAAAAACTACCAAATATTGCGAGGTACTGTAAACGTAAACACAAGCAAATGCATGAAATTAAAATAGGTTCAAATAGGCTAGGCTTACCAGATCGATGAAAGACAATCCATGTAGCTTCAAAACAAGCCTTCAAAAATATTTTTTTCCCCTGAAAATTAAAATTGAATTAATCTTATCAGTCTCAACAGTGATTTCTATTAATTGAGTGAAAAATTCTAGCTTCAAACGAGAAAAAAATCTTGAGAAAACCCAGATTTGTAGCTTTGTTTTTAAGCTTAAATCAACTGCATAATTTTTTCACATTTTCCTAGAATTTTTTGAAATATAAGCAGAGTTCATTTACCTTTCGTCTTACATCAGCTAAATCATCGTTATTTTTGCTCTATTCAGCAGATTTTGGGGGTAAAAATATCACAAAACAACGTGGCAAGCAAAACGCGATCTTTTATCCTCAAGCAAGGAATTTCCCGGAAAAAAGCTTCCTTTGCGCGTGTGCAGGCGGAAGTCAAATGACTTCCGGGAAATTCGTAAACGGATCTTTTAAGGTGGCTCCTGGTAGGGTTTTTCCCCCCCATTTTTTAATTTCTAGTTTTAAGTCGGCAAATAATCATAAACATATTTGGGGGAAGCAATTTGCCCCGGGTGGATGTGGAGGCCCGAAACCGCGATACAAAATAAATGTTCAGCGGTATTACCCATCTTTCCTAGGCGACTTCCGGTGGTAATCCAAGCCTCGTAGACTATTCACAACACTCCTAATGATATGCAAAAGTTGAAATGATGTATAACTACTACATTCCATCGTGCTGGGGTGCTAATAAGCACGTGAATTACGTAACCCGAGGAATATAAAGCAGAGCGAGGCTCAATAATACCATTCTTGCTCAGAATTTCGAACAGCGATAGAGTGCAGGACGGCCCACCCACCCTCCCAACGATATTCGCGTGGGTCATACCTCTTCTACGTCTAAGTCAAGCTGTTCCAGCTTGTCTCAGACCACGCTTATAATGATTAATACCACATATGAAGTAGTGGAATAACTTTTTAGTCTATAAAGAATCACCCAACAAATATGTATAATGTGTCAAGAAATATATTCTATTTGTTAAATATAAATATATCAACAAATATAAAATGTCATGCTGGACATTTCCATATACAGTCTGTACACCTACATTTTATCATTAATTGGAGAAACTGAAACTTTAGTGGCTTGATGTCTACATTACTGTAGCAGTGCAATGTTGGATTATACTTAACACAGCCTCATAGATTTTTTATCGATTTACGTTCTCTTTCATTGATACTTAATAGTGCCGCTACAACTAAGCAAAAAGGCACTAGATCGCAGCAATTCACTTCCATAATGGAATCGCTAGGCTAAGAGTTGCCATTCATGGTAACTAACAAGAATATCGTGACTGGTATCACTAGTCTACGAGGCTTGGATTACCACCGGAAGTCGCCTAGGTAAGATGGGTAATACCGCTGAACATTTATTTTGTATCGCGGTTTCGGGCCTCCACATCCACCCGGGGCAAATTGCTTCCCCATATTTGGCTTGTTTTAATGTTTTCTTATAAGACTCATGAATAATTAATGAGGAAAACACAATAGAAATCATTGTCCGTGGAGGAGGTTGTATATCTGATACAAAATCGTCCTGATTTGCATAAACTTTAACTCCAATTTTCTCAGCCAAATTCAGTTTTATCTTTAAAATTTTAGTAGACCACAAACGTATACACCTAGACGTTTCATAAGTAATATACAATATTCGTGTCCGTGTTGTATCAGATATACAATCACTCGCCTTCGGCTCGTGGTTATATATCTGATACAACACGGCCACTCATATTGTATATATTACATATTTTACCGACACACTGGGGGATTTTTGATATAAGTTTCTGGCGACGTACGGGTCCCTTTCTGCAACAGTTTATTCTCGTTTCATAATTTATTTCTTATTCTTCTATAAATGGGCTAGCAAAATGTCTCCTGGCCTGTCAGTGTATTGAAGGATAGGAAAATAAGATCTCAATTACTGCTTAATATACATATACCCCAAGTTTGCGTGCAACTAAAACTGAATTGTCACAGCTAGTCTTTGAAAACGCATCCCACATGGAAAGGAGTGTCCATGTGAGTTTAGTCATCAGCGCCACAGTCGACATACTGGGTTTGCTGGTCATAGCAAGGGGTTAATCATCTTACGGTCTAGGGGCCGACTAACCTCTCCCTTAGGCTTCGGCCGAGCTTCCTGATCAGTCTGTAACTGTTCCTCCCGGGATAGCGGTGTTGGGGCAGAAATCTCCAGCGTAGCCGTAAGTCCATACGATGCTACAGCACTCGATGTCTGGAAGTATGGTCCTGGTTCATCAATTGAAAAGAAATAAAATAATCCCCCAAAACAGTCTCACCTCCCTTGCAGATGAAAAAATAACCAAACTTTTTCCAAAGTAGGAACAATCTCCAATCTTAAGTGCGCAAAGAAAAACTATGTTGATATTTGAGATTTAGGGCTAAATTAACTTTCGTTAATTAAAGTTCTAGTTTGCCCCCCGTTTCTAGTGTAAATATTTAAATAAAAGAACATTTCTCAAGAGAATGACATGTGGGCTGAAATGGGCAATTTGCATACGAAGCTAAAGAGGTCTATATTATTTGCCGAATTAAAACCAAAAATGATACAAAAAATGCAAGGAGCCACCTTAAGGGGGGACTTACCTATTTACCAGCCACAGTTGCTAAGGAAAGGATTTAAAAATGCCTAAGAGGTTTTTGTAATGTTTTAAGCTCATGATGAAACCAATTTGTAAGATGGACCATTTTTTTATATGTGTGATGACGTCATCACTCTTGCGTCATTAATGACGTCATATTTCATAAAAAGTTAAAGAACAAGCATGCAATTGGTCAGTTTGACCCAAAAATAAACGAAATTATAGCTGACATGAATTGGAACAAAGTTAAGCATGGATTTTACTCTACGTTAAGAGAGTGGGAAAATATTTAGATTTAAAAAATTCAACATGGCTTGGTAGCCTGGCCTTTTCACCGTTTTCAAAAATAATACTTAACTTTGTTTTAATTCATATCAGCTATGATGTCGCTTATTTGTGAGTCAATCCGACCAAATGCACGCTTGTTTTTTAATTCTTAATGAACTATGACGTCACAAATTGCGTAAGAGAGATGACGTCATCGCACATGTCAGAAAATTATTCATTTCACAAATATATTTTTTTTATGAACTTATAATATAAGAAAAACCTTTTATAGAGATTTAAATACTTTCCACATCAACCATGGCTGGTAAATGGGTAAGTCCCCCCTTAAAAAGTTACCTCAAGAGATCATGGTCTCTTGGTTACGTTTAGGAGTCTCGTTTCACATTTCCCGGAAATCGTTTGACTTCAGCCTGCACACGCGCAAAGGCAGCTCGGTGTCATTTCCAAGAAACTCCAGAACTTGTGAACTGAAGCTTGCTGCTAAGTTGTTTTTTGACTTTTTATCCTCAAAACCTCCTGAATTGAGCAAAATAACGATGATGTAGCTGATATAAGATGAAAGGTAAAAGAACTTTGCTTTATATTTTGGAGATTTCTAGTGGAAATTGCGAAAAATTACAAAGGTTTGATGCTCGTTTGATGGTAGAATTTTTCAGTAAATTAACATATGTATTGCTGCTGAGACTGAAAACTTTCAATTTTAAATTATACAGAAAAAATCCTAATTTTTATTATATAATGCATTGTTATGAAACTTTCAGCTATGATTTAAAGTATTCCTATTTTAGGCCGTCTGTGATAAGCTTATATACCTATGATAAAGGACATGAAAACGAACTTAGCGATCATGCCAAAGAATCTTAAAATAGTTTACAGCGAAAATCATTGCATTGCGACACGCCGTATAAGTCAATATTAAACTTGGGCTTATGCAATGTAAAAAGTCTTTGAAAACGCTCCGCTCAGCTTCGACTTCGCCAATAACACCTGCATAAGATTCAACCTTTTCTCAGAAATCCAAATGACTCAAGAATATTCAAAGGAGTTGCCGCGATGAAGAGTTGTCCTAACACGGGCGCCAGAGTCGCCTCCACGTTTGGATTAAAACTAAGGCTTTATTTTGTTTCTAACGGTCGAATAAATCTGCTTCGGTACGGCTGACCTTTAGTAGTGAATAAACATCTAGCTCCGATTTCAATCTCGTGATGTTTGTCTGTTTAATATTAAGAACTGATCGTGTGTCACTCGGAATTAATCGGTAACGTACTTCACGAGGTCCCGAAGGAGAGAAGAGGAACAGGGTACGAAGCTAGCCTTAATCCTATTGTTTTCAGTCTGCCGAAATCCGTACTAGGTTTACGTCACTGCTATGGACAGTGATGACAGGTTTTCGAGTTCGGCCAGGTCTCGTAGGTCAACAACCGTCTCTCAATGGCTGAGTTCTTTTGGCTTCTTGTCCTTCTTCGAGTCAGTTTATTTACTGAAAGTAAGATTTGTTGGGTACTGAATGATTTCATATTGATTTTGAAGTTCTGCAATTTGTGACGGTTGATTTTCTTGCCGACTTTAGTAAATTCATGTCAACGATCTGACAGATTAGTGGTTTCAGGTGACGACTCCTGCTGTTTTTTTGGCTGTTCGGCGGTGTCGGATCACAACTAAAGGTCAGCCGTACCGAAGCAGATTTATTCGACCGTTGGAAACAAAATAAAGCCTTAGTTTTAATCCAAACGTGGAGGCGACTCTGGCGCCCGTGGATCAACAAGGGCGGATCCAGGAATTTCTTGAAAGGAGGGTTCAAACGTCGAGAGAGAGTGTCCAAATGTATACTTCATACAAAATTTACTTCAAACCTGTGACAAAACTAAATTTTACGATAAGACAAACAATGGAACCCTAGGTATAACTGGGAGTCTTCACCCCCTGACCCTCCCCCTGGATCCGCCCTTGATCAATAAAAATCTTACATGAGTCGGCAGAGTACCCAATGTAAGCCCCAAATATTATAGAAATTAATCTACCGTACATCCTCTATTAAGCCCCCTACCTTTTTAAAGGAAGAAATTTATTTAGCCCCATCTTTATTAAGCCCCCCCCCCCTCCTCCCTCCCCCTTCACAACATAATAATGATAGATCAATGTTGTCCCATTTCAGACCACATGACCATTCCCTTGAGTATTGTATTAGTAATAGACCCATTCAGCTTGCCTAGGTGTTGTCCCATTTCAGACAACATTATCATTCCCTTGAGTATTGTATAAGCAATAGACCCATTCCGCTTTGCTCAGTGTTGTCCCATTTCAGACCACATGACCATTCCCTTGAGCATTGTATAAGCAATAGACCCACTCAGCTTGGCTCAATGTTGTCCCATTTCAGACCACATGACCATTCCCTTGAGTATTGTATAAGCAATAGACCCACTCAGCTTGGCTCAATGTTGTCCCATTTCAGACCACATGACCATTCCCTTGAGTATTGTATAAGCAATAGACCCACTCCGCTTTGCTCAGTGTTGTCCCATTTCAGACCACATAACCATTCCCTTGAGCATTGTATAAGCTGAATTGACCCATTCAGCTTGGCTTAATGTTGTCCCATTTCAGACCACATGACCATTTCCTTGAGTATTGTATAAGCAATAGACCCATTCCGCTTTGCTCAGTGTTGTCCCATTTCAGACCACATGACCATTCCCTTGAGTATTGTATAAGCAATAGACCCATTCAGCTTGGCTCAGTGTTGTCCCATATCAGACCACATGACCAATCCTTTTCAAATTCAACTTATTCTTCAAACTTTTTTTAAAACTTTTTAATTTAGTTTTTATTTATATTTAGAGACGTTTATGGAGTGTGTCTGTCACAAAAACGCTGGATATTGTGGCTTTTACTATATCAGCAATGTGTCTGCCACGAAAAATGACTAAATTTGGTAAGGTGACATCACAATCGTATAATAAACTACTGTAGAACAATGAAAAAAATCCAAATTTATTTCTTGATTATAAACTTTAACTTTAAATATGCACCTTTTCCAAATAACGTTGATAATGGTAAATGGTCGATCTGAGACCGATAGGAATTGTGGGAGTTTATTAAATTACAAATGCATTGTTGTGATCATGCCTGAATATTAATACTTACTTCTGTCATACTAGTATCTGTGATTCAGTACCATTCAGATGTGATATGACAATGCATTGTTGTGATCATGCCTGAATATTAATACTTACTTCTGATATACTAGTATCTGTGATTCAGTACCATTCAGGTGTAATATGACAATGCATTGTTGTGATCATGCCTGAATATTAATATTTACTTCTGACATACTAGTATCTGTGATTCAGTACCATTCAGGTGTGATATGACAATGCATTGTTGTAATCATGCCTGATTATTAATACTTACTTCTGACATACTAGTATCTGTGATTCAGTACCATTCAGGTGTGATATGACAATGCATTGTTGTAATCATGCCTGATTATTAATACTTACTTCTGACATACTAGTATCTGTGATTCAGTACCATTCAGGTGTAATATGACAATGCATTGTTGTAATCATGCCTGATTATTAATACTTACTTCTGACATACTAGTATCTGTGATTCAGTACCATTCAGGTGTAATATGACAATGCATTGTTGTAATCATGCCTGAATATTAATACTTACTTCTGACATAATAGTATCTGTGATTCAGTAGATTCAGTCCCACAATTCCTATCGGTCTCAGATCAACCATTGACACTAAAATATATTTGGGTTTTTTTTCGGGAAAGAAATTTACTATCAAATTTGTCACATCGTTATTAGCAAAATTGAAAAGTTTCGTAAAGATTGCCCTTAAATCGACGAGGTTATGAATTTTTGAAACTAAGAATTTTTGTGGAATTTTTGCAAAGAAATCCAGCTGATCTGAGAAAAATGTTAGCCAATCAGGGTCGAGAAAATTTGCAAAACTGAGCAAAAATACTTAGTTTCAAAATTTCTATCTAATTCTATTTTTTTTTAAAACCTTTGCCATTTTACTATTATGGATGTGATGAATTTTATATCAAACTCATTACTTGGTTTGGCTGTGGCAAACATAAAAACATTTTCTATACGCTTTTTTCAATGTTCGAGAAGATTCGTAGAAATTTCTTGTTTTTCTTATCAATCAAATATGGTCAATCACTGCGCGCCCATATCATTGTTTACATAAGAAACTTAACTTAGATTCGTTGCCAACATTTATAAAATCTCACGAAAAGAATAAAATAACTACTTATCATTACATCTTGATGATTATAAAACTTCTAGCTTGAATAACAAGACCGATGGAACTGGATTCCCAAACTTCACCTACAAAACCGCCATTTTGCCTGGCAGAGAAAATGGTCGATTGCATTGTTTTTGGTGCGCAGTGCATTGTAGTTGACTAGGATCCTTTAAAAAAAACTTGATTGACCTGGCTACTTGGATATTTTATTATATTCCTTATGCCTTACTAAGTATACTTTCTGTAAATGCATTGTATCCATCATCCATTCATTCATTCATCCATCCATCCATCCATCCATCCATCCATCCATCCATCCATCCATCCATCCATCCATCCATCCATCCATCCATCCATCCATCCATCCATCCATCCATCCATCCATCCATTCATTCATTCATTTATCCATCCATTCATCCATCCATCCATCCATTCATCCATCCATTCATCCATCCATCCATCCATCCATCCATCCATCCATCCATCCATCCATCCATCCATCCATCCATCCATCCATCCATCCATCCATCCATCCATCCATCCATCCATCCATCCATCCATCCATCCATCCATCCATCCATCCATCCATCCATCCATCCATCCATCCATCCATCCATCCATCCATCCATCCATCCATCCATCCATCCATCCATCCATCCATCCATCCATCCATCCATCCATCCATCCATCCATCCATCCATCCATCCATCCATCCATCCATCCATCCATCCATCCATCCATCCATCCATCCATCCATCCATCCATCCATCCATCCATCCATTCATTCATTCATTCATTTATCCATCCATTCATCCATCCATCCATCCATTCATTCATTCATTCATTCATTCATCCATCCATTCATTCATTCATTCATTCATTCATTCATTCATTCATTCATTCATTCATTCATCCATCCATCCATCCATTCATTTATTCATTCATTCATCTTTCATTCATTTATCTATTCAATTCATCCATTGATCATTCCTTTGTTTCTTTGTTTACATCTATTTTCTTCCTTTAGATCATAGCTATTCAATTTGCACCAAGTAAGAAGCATGATTGACAATAATTCGAGTTCGAAAAAAACGGACTACAGAAAAGAATCTGATAGTTGAACCCAGGATAAAGTCGTAGCTGTTGGTAGTGAACGTTCAAAGACATCATCCAGATTAGCTGAGCTTCCAAATTATCAATTATCAAAATACAGCAACCATGCAGAATACTTTTAATTCCAACGTAGGTGTGCCTTTGAGCGGTCATACACATCGAGTGGACTGTGCACGTGCTTCAGATGAAGGAATAGACCCAGAAAACTTCAACAAGAACCAGTCTAGTGTTGGTAATCCTTCCAGGGGTAGCACACACCATAGACAAGACCGTACACTTGGTCAGAGAGACATAAGTGGTGTAGATGTAATTTCTAGAGGATCAATCTCCCATAGAATGGAAGGTGCACAAGGTAACGGGTACAATACTGGTGCAATACAGAAAATCCCTTTTAGTGGTCGCCCTTCCAGGGGTAATTACACACACCATAGACAAGACCGTACACTTGGTCAGAGAGACATAAGTGGTGTAGATGTAATTTCTAGAGGATCAATCTCCCATAGAATGGAAGGTGCACAAGGTAACGGGTACAATACTGGTGCAATACAGAAAATCCCTTTTAGTGGTCGCCCTTCCAGGGGTAATTACACACACCATAGACAAGACCGTACACTTGGTCAAAGAGAAATAAGAGATAGTGGTGTGGATGTAATCTCTGGAAGGCCAGTCTCCCATGGAGTGGAAGGCGCACAAGGTAACCGGTACAATACTGGTGCAATACAGAAGATTCCTTTTAGTGGTCGTCCTTCCAGGGGTAATTACACACACCATAGACAAGACCGTACACTTGGTCAAAGAGAAATAAGAGATAGTGGTGTGGATGTAATCTCTGGAAGGCCAATCTCCCATGGAGTGGAAGGTGCACAATGTAACGGGTACAATACTGGTGCAATACAGAAAATCCCTTTTAGTGGTCGCCCTTCCAGGGGTAATTACACACACCATAGACAAGACCGTACACTTGGTCAAAGAGAAATAAGAGATAGTGGTGTGGATGTAATCTCTGGAAGGCCAATCTCCCATGGAGTGGAAGGTGCACAATGTAACGGGTACAATACTGGTGCAATACAGAAAATCCCTTTTAGTGGTCGCCCTTCCAGGGGTAATTACACACACCATAGACAAGACCGTACACTTGGTCAGAGAGACATAAGAGATAGTGGTGTGGATGTAATCTCTGGAAGGCCAATCTTCCATAGAGTGGAAGGTGCACTAAGTCAAGGAAGAAATACTGGAACACTACAGAAGATCCAGCATAGTGGTTTTCCTTCTGGGGGTCAAGCATTATTAGGTCAAGGAACTAATAGAGACACCAGAAAAGAGAGGCAATCTAGTGTGAGTCTTCCTTCCAGCAGCCATGCGACCCACACAATAGATAGCGCGTTAGACCATGGGATAACTAAACAAATCAAAGAGAGGAAGTTACGTTCGGCTATGGACACCTTGAAAGATGGAAGAATCAAAGACGCGGTTTACTGTGAAGACACCCTCGACAAATCCGTAAAGGACATTCTAGAAGAGAAGGATAAAGCCCTGACATCCCATCAAAAGAAATGTGACGAAGTCATGCAAAGCATTGAGAGTCTACAAAGTGAAAAGAACGGGGCTGGCAAGACTAAGTTCGTCGCTGTGGACAAATTTGAGAAGCGACAAGCTGAGAAGGAAGCGTTGATGCAAAAGGCAATAGAATTAAATTGCCAGAAAAAAGAGTTTACAGACGCTGTTAGTAAACTAATCGAAAGAATCCTTTCTCTAAAGGCTATGAAAGTTGGCTGGCAAGAATTAGATTCAGAGACAAAAGAAGTGAAACAGCTGATGGAAAGAGAGAAAGATCGCTTAATAAAAGCTCTTCCAATCTACGCCAAGAGAAGTGTTATTACAGACACCGTGAAAAACAACCAAGTAAGCATTATTTTGGGAGAAACTGGTTCTGGCAAAAGCACACAAGCTGTTCAGTATCTCTACGATTCGGGGCTGGCAGAGGAAGGTGTAATAGTTTGCACACAGCCAAGGAAGGTAGCTGCCTTCAGCTTGGAAAAGTATGTCTGTGAAGAAATGAAAGGCAGCGGGCATGTCGTGGAATGCTCAGTCGGTTCTCGAGCACCCAACAAAAGGGCAAAGAAGACCAAAATTCTCTTTACAACAGACTACTCGCTGTTAATGGAATGCATTAAAGATCAAAATCTTACTCGATTTTCCTGTGTCATCATTGACGAAGCACACGAAAGAAATATGAACACTGATCTTCTACTTGGAATTATCAAGAAAGCTCTTCCTCGGCGACCTGACTTGCGTGTTATTATAACCTCAGCAACCATAAATCCAGACCTGTTTATAAAGTATTTCGGTGATTGCCCCGTGGTTAGAGTATCTGGTAAAACGTTTCCTGTAGACGTTATTTGGAAGGAGCAGAAAACTTCTGGTAATTACGTTTTGGAAGCCGTTGAAAAAGTTGTGGAGATACATCAGAACGAAGAAGACGGTGACGTTCTCGTATTCCTTACGTGTCCAGCGGAAATCGAACAGGCTTGTACTAAAGTTCAAAATAGGATCAAGAAGGATGATATTAAATTCCTTCCCTTGCACGGGAAACTTCGTCAAGAAGAGCAAAGTGAGGTGTTCAAGCCCACTCCGAAAGGAAAACGCAAAGTCGTTTTTTCCACTAACTGTGCTGAGACCTCCCTGACCATCCCTGGAATCAAGTTCGTCGTAGATACAGGGAAAGCAAAAGAGGTGAAATATGATCCAAAAAGAAACATGAATTCTCTCGAAGTATCTGACGTTAGCCAAAGCTCTGCCGATCAACGAAAAGGGAGAGCTGGAAGGATTGAAAGTGGTAAATGCTACCGCCTATACACTGAAGATGACTTCAAGTCCATGGAGAAGTCATCCAAACCAGAGATCCTGCGCGTTAGTCTTGGTCAAGCATTTCTGAAGCTTATGGAACTGGGTATCAGAAACCCTGCAGACTTTGATTACGTTGAGTCTCCTCCAGTCGAGTCGATTAAGACAGCGATGTTGGAGCTGGAAGAACTTGGGGCTACATGTGATGGCCAACTTACTGAGCTTGGGAAAAAGATGGCTAAAGTTCCTGTTGATCCTAGCCTGTCAAAGTTTCTGTTTGAAGGCTTCGAACAAGGAGTTGGCTACGAAGCTCTTGTATTGGTCTCTGTGGCCACTATAACTGGCAGCGTTTTCTTTCGCATGGGAACAGATGTTGAGAAGAAAGAAGCAGATATGAAGAAGGTTGAGTTTTGCCATCTTGGAGGCGATTTCATGACTATGTTAGACGTTTATCGATCTTGGCTTAAAGTGGACAAAAGAGACAGAGGTGGGTGGTGCTTTGCAAAGAGTTTGAATGCCAAAGCAATGCGTATGGCTGACGAAACTGTGAATGATCTCAAATCAACACTGATACACGAACTCAAGATGTCTGACATCAAATGGTCCAGCCTTGACAAAGAAACGACAGATGGTCGGCTGCAGAAGACACTCTTTTCATGCTTCTTGACAAAACTGTGCGTTTATACTGGGCACGAAAGAAAAGGATACAAGACAACCACGGGAGGCCATTTTGTAAAGATTCACCCGTCTTCGTCCATTAACTTCACGGGCTCCAACCCCCAGTTCATTGTCTACGAGAAAATTCTCAAGACGTCTCAAGATTTCTTATTGAACGTTACTCCAATTGAGACAAGCTGGCTCCAGGAGAGTATTGCAGACAGGAAACTAGACCTTGACATCGAAGAAATCTTGGCTGAAGTTTTGATGGTGACTCCACCTATCAGCCTACCCTGCAGTTCGATTTTGATAAAAAGAGCGTTCGAACCTTTAAGAAATAAGTTACCTAATCTTGAGAAAAGCATCTCAGATTCCTGTAATAACGCACCGGTTATCGTCGAGGCAAAGAAAAAGCCCGGTAAGGTGAATTTGTTTGTTCCCAAGAACTACGCTGAGAAGGCTGTAGAACTAACCCAAAAAATCTTGGAAGAACAAAGGGAAAGACTTCGTGAGGAGACGCGTGAATATTCTGCAATTGCCGAGTCTTCTGCTCTTCGATTGGTTATGGGGAACGGTCTAACAGTGCAGAAAATTCAAGTGCCAGATGTGTATAGTTCTGCCGAGGTCGAGCCCAAGAAGCGGCGACAGATGTCACAGCAAGAAAGTGACTCCAATCAATTTAACCTCAGAATAAGAATAAATTGGCTTCGTCGCGAGCCTAAAGGAATGGCAAATGTGTCCTTTGAGAATCAACCCGACGAAATATGGCACAGGATTTCATCTGTATCCGGTCTTACAGTTGGGTCCAAATTGGCTCGTGTTCGTGTAGACAAACATAAAGAAAAGAACATTTTTGTCAGCAACATTGGTACAAACACTACAAAGAAAGAGATTAGAGAAGCAGTGGAGAACGTTATTCATGGCGGTATTACGATAAGAGATCAAGACATTATGATCCAGTACAAGCAAAGAGCAACACTGGCTGATACAGGTGCACAGAAGAAAGTTCTCGAGGAATTGATATCAAAGTATGCAACTCCCGGAAGTTTTGAGGTAACGGTGAAGGGATTGGATTTATCGAATAAATCACCTTTTGCTGTCGCCTATGTTGACTTCTTCAACCCAAACGAGGGTATCCAGGTCGTTCGACGTCTCAGTGGAAATAGATGCATTGGCTTTGAAAGCTGGGAGGTGCACCTAGAAGTCAAGCCCTTCTTAAATTTCTTCGAGACTTGTCTACAAAGCGTCTACGACCTCGTCCGGAATGAAGTCCAAAGCAAAATCAATGAAATTGCAAAAGAATGCGCCGAAACCTGCAAACAACAACTTCGATTGAAAGAAAAGCCAGCAAAGTCTAAAGGACGAATTGAATTATCAGTGGATACGACGTGTTTGGAACATCATTTGAAGGCGTCGAAAGAAATGTCCAAGTGTATCCAAGGTGACAAGATTGAATGTCCCAAGGCTTCGATGTTTCTTCTTGGTAAAAGTGGCAGAGGCCATCTCAATGAAATACAAAAACAAAGTGGAGCCTTCATTTGTACTGATGAAAGAACCATGGCTTTAACCTTGTATGGCACTAGCGAACAGAGAGAGAAAGCAAGAGACGCCGTCTATTCTTTTCTCCAAGTCCTCGCATTGCAGGGAAGCATTGTTTGGGAAGTCAACTTGAAAGAGGATGGAATGCCTAGAGGTTTGTTGAAAGAATTGATCTTAAAATATGGCCGGGAATTCGAAGGACTACTTGAAATAGAAGGAGTGAACAATGTGGATATATGCCTTTTTAAGCACGTCTTGATGGTCCAAAGTACACTTGATGCAAAAAGCTCTGTCCTTCGTAACATCGAAGATATAGCAAAGACCATAGCGCTCCTTGAGCCAAAGACTGGAGCGGAAATTGAAGAGGAGGAGTGCCCTACTTGTTTTTGTGTGATAGACGACGAAACACCCTCACACAGACTTGCCATTTGTGGTCATGCTTGCTGTATGATTTGTATAGAGCAACAATTCAATGCAGCGGTGTTTCCACTATGTTGTACTCATGAAGACTGCCCGGAGATGTTTACTTTGGATATGATCGATCTGCTAACTGAGAAGAAACTGCATGACAAAGTCATGAAGATGTCACTGAAGTCCTATGTCGATGGCAATCAAGACAAGGCACGTTACTGTCCGACACCAGATTGTCCAATGGTCTACCTCGTTACTATGAATGGGAAACTATTTCGCTGCAATGTGTGTGCTACTGCAATCTGTTCTTCTTGTCACGAGCCGTACCATCTCGGTCTTACCTGCAGAGAAAATGAAATTGAGAAGAAAGACCCCGGAAAAGCGTTGTTTGAGAAGTGGATGAATGAAAAACCAGGCAGACGAAAGCGCTGCCCATCGTGTAAATCTCCTATCGAGAAAAATGGAGGGTGTAATCATATGCAGTGTGTACACTGTCAATCACACATGTGTTGGAGATGCATGAAAGTTTTTTCCAGCGGAAGTAACTTTTACGACCATCAATCTTCTTGCTCGGTCCCGGTCCCATAGGTGGAGAGACTAGATGTGACAGTTAAAATATTCCCGCGTGTTAGTGGTAATCATTGTAAGATGCGGCCAGTTCGTTAGAGTAATGGATATTAGCTATTATTAGTGGGACTTCACAAATGTCCTTCTCAACATCGTGTTCAAGTCAACTACCTCGTATATTGGCGTAAAAAATATGTACAGAGATTCCAAATCATTTAAATTCTATGCCCATACATTAAGCTTACTCTAATATATAGTATGGTCGGAATACACAGCTCAACTTCAGTATTGATATTTAGCATATTTTAACTTCAAATTTTGTATTAGTTGGGCATTTTTTAGGCTTTTTATTGGCGATAATCAGAAATTTCAAAACTCAATTCGTTCGTTGTTACGCTGTACTACGCGTTTTTTTTAGGACGCGCGTTACTATATTAGGCATGGTATACCAGAGGATTATCAAATGTATTTCTAAGAACATTTTCTGGGCAAATCATTTAAACTACAAAATTGAGGCTACTAATTTAAACAATTTTTATCTTCGAATTATCGTGAAATTGGGATGAGAAAAGCGTCTTCAACGGAACAGTAAAAATGATTTGCCCAGAGATTTTTCTTTTGAGTCTGATAGAGATACATTAGATAATCCTCTGGGTGTAGGTTTTGAATGATTTGGAATGGTTGCACATATATAGTTTTTATAATACGTTTTTAAGGCCTTAATTTGCATTCGTGAACTTATGAATTAATAAGCTTTGTAGAAATTTTTTTCGGATCTTAAAACACAAAATATACAACCAAAAGAAGGGGAATATCTATTCTTTCGATAAAAAATATCGACAAAAAAAAAAAAAAAAAAAATAGATGAGTGGTTTAGCTGTAGGATGCGCTTATTTTTTATTCTAAATTCCGTGATCTCGGCGGTCATTTTTTCGATGCGTAGGGCCGAGAAATTTAAAAACATCATTGGGGCTACCAAAGATGCCGTCTGTTTTCTTCGAGCACGAAAAAAACAACTAACAACAAGAAAAAGGTTGCAGACGAAAACATGGTATAAAAAGAGTTAATAAAAGGGAGGGAGTAGGCTTTCAAAAAGACAACTAATTTTTGAAAAGTATTATATCCAATAACAAGTGCAACACAAGATGACAAAACGACGTATGGGCATAACATTCTCTGTTCTCAGACGGCTTATAAACAATATCTGTCTGATCGGTGTCAGCGTGTTTCAATAAATAGAGGTATATCTGATAAGTTCCCGCTAAAGCAGGGTGTCCCTCAAGGATCCTTCTTTGGTCCTCTTTTGTTAATATCACTTGTTATTTCCCGCTACAGCCAACCCTCTTGCAGAGGATTATCAGTTGGGCGGTCAGTTGATTATATGTTTAATAAGAAATATTGCTTTTGGAACTGGTTACATTATCAGCTTGTACAAAAATAGAGTCATACAAAAGGTCCATAGATTTACAGTTCTTTGACAATCTGTGTTTTTCCTTGACGTGAAGGAAAGAGTGTTTAGGTCAGATTGTTTCAAAGTTTTTTTTACGGTTTTTATGCGCAAGCTTTTCCAGATGCCGCATCACATATATTTGGCGCATACGCAAGTTTGTGGTTAGAGACCACGCAAATTTTAGTATATGCTTTTATAACAAGTAGAATAGAATATTGTAATAGCCTAATATATGGTCTCCCGGATTGTCAACTAACTAAGCTACAACGCGTGCTAAACGCCGATGCAAGATCGATCTGCCTCGCACCAAAATAATGTCATATCACCCCATTATTGCGCGATTTACATTGACTACCTATAAGATATAGATATAAGATATAAAATATATGTAATCTGTTAACGATCAAGTCTTCTACCTATAGCCATAGATCTTCGAATACCCTCTTTCTTAGTGTTCATTCTGTTCGATCTAAACTGACATTAGGTGATAGGGACTTTGCGTTTACTGCTCCTAAACTATGGAATAAATTACCGATTACTGCTAATTTATTGTATTGAAACAATTAAATCTCGTCTAGACGAATCTTTTTAGGCTAGTTATGAGGTTTTATTTTATATATTCATCTTATGTCGTAATTATTGGAAAATTAAATGTACTATTATTTCTATAAATTTTAAAACATGTACATGAAATACTCGTTTCTGATTGGCTGATTGGTTATGAATTATTCTTAATCCGTGCCATTATTGCATTAATCCGTGCAGAATTGAGAAAACTACACAAACAGGTGCAAAGGCTGGAGAAACACAGAGAAAAGATGAGTGGAAGTGGTGAAAAGACAGATATGGATCTTAAATTTATGTTTGATAAGCTAAACAAAGGATTAACTTTGGTGGAAAGGATGTTTTGTTTTGCCTTTACAGTCATGTAAAGGAACATATCCCTGACACTGACAGTTCCATTGCACCAATTGATCGTGTTTATATTTGTTTGTGGGGAGAATGCAACAAGAAGTTCTCCAAGAAAAAGCTTTTACATAATCATATTCGAGACTATACAGGCAGCACACATGATCATTCAGTTTTTTGAGATCCTTTCCGCTGGCATCCTTTGATTATCAAGTGGTGTTTGAGAATGTATAGTAAATCACATGCTTTGTATGATGATATCAGAATACTAATACTAAAATACTAAAAGTTCCAATGATAGCCAGCCAGAAGAAAAACTTGCTACACATGTTTTGCAGTTTTGTTTCAAGAGTTTATTTGCTAAATTTGACTTCCCTTTGAGCTATTTTCTAACTAAAGGTATCAATGCCCAAAAGCTGCATAGAATTTTCTGGCAGGGTATAAGTCTACTTCATGGATTTCAGTTCATTATAATGCTTTCAATTTGTGATGGAGCTTCTGAAAATAGAGCATTCATAGCAATGATCATGAATGGAAACAATGCAACAAAGAGTCAAGGTTTTAATCACTTTTCAGGCAGACCAATATATTTCTTTTCTGACCCCCCTCATTTGATAAAAAAGCTGAGGAACAATTTGTTTAATAGTGGCTTTAAAGAAAATCACACTCGTTATTCAAGAACACTGAAACTTAACAACAAATATGTTTTATGGGACCACATATATTCTGTGTATGAACGAGAGAAAAGAAGGCGGCTTTATGCAACACCTTTGAGAAGGGCTCATGTTCAACTTGATAGTTTGAGTAAAATGAGGGTTAAACTGGCAGTCAATACTCTTTCCCAAAACGTTGCAGAGGAGATGAGAGCACATGAAAATAACACAGTCAACTCAGGAATACATTTGTATATGCCATGACCTCTGGGGAGTATTTGACAGCAGGCAGCCATTCACATCTCTCCAAGACCTCGCATTGCTACATTAGACAATATTGTAGCCTTCTTCACAAATTGGAAAGCCAGTCTGCAACAAGAATTTCCCACCAGGGCTGAAGTGTCCAGTCATTTTATAACTTGGCATACAATGTTTGATTTGCAGGTACAAGAAATGCAACAGTTTTGCAAAACCTAAAATTTTCAGTAACTCAATTTGTTTATATCTTTTTTGTTCATATTTGCAATCAAACATTATTAGCTTTTCATATTTGATATTTAATAATTTTGTTTATAATTTTGTAAATGCATAGAGATTTTTATATGCGTTCTAAGGGACCGTTCATTATTTATCGGGGGGAGGGGGTGGGTGATTAATTAGCACCTTTTTTTTAGGGCCCCCCTACAATAAACATTTTTTTTTTTCAATGACCCCCCTTATCCTAAATAGAAATATTTAGAAAAATAGCTCAAAAGTTATTTCAAGTCCCCCCATTTAATCACCCACCCCCCCCCCCCCTCCCATAAATAATGAACGGTCCCTAAGAACCTATTATTATTATTATTAATAATAATATTATTATTATTATTATTATTATTATTATTAAATGTATAATATTTATCATATTTATGTTGCTCACTGAGTTTGCACCAACAGTATATTCTGTTGCTCATAGTTTGCTCCAACAATTTATTCTCATTACAGAAAAGAATCACTATTTCTCAATAAACTGTTTTTCTTTTCAGGTTACAATAGATGCACTTAAGTGCCTACTTCAGTACATGCAAACTCCAGCATTTAGAGATGAGTTCTACCTTATTTTGAAAAGACTAAACCAAGATTGTGTGGAGTCATTCTTTTCTGTTCAACGCCAAATGTGTGGTGGGACACAAAATATGACTGCCTAATTACTTATGGTTATAATTTAGCAGGCAATATTTCATTTACTGGGTCAAAGTTAGTGTCAAGAAAGCAAACCAATGTTTTTGAAGTTGGGGAATGTCTTAATTAACCTTGTAGCTAATTCAGAATGCTTGCCTAGGCGCCATATGGGTCAAAGTATTTTCACCCATGTTATGGCCAGTTAGGATAACTTAAGGGTTAAGAGCAAAAGCACTGAGTTGAACCATGAAATAAAATCAATGTAACTACTAACAAAATATTGTGTAAAGCGGGAAAAAAACTACCCAGCCTTGAGGAAAAATAATAGTAATGTTGCTATCACTCAACAATTGACATGACACAAAGAATGATATATACACAAGAGACCACATTACAATCAAACTTTATTTAGTACTCTTTGTGTCATGAATAATCGTTCTGGTTGAGTGATTAAGTGATTAAAAGTGACAGCAACTATTAGTCATTAAATAGCTACTATTTTTTAGTATTGACTTGATTTCATGGTTCAACTGCAATTGCTCTAAGCAGTTTTCTTTTTCTCATCTTATGACTGTTGGGGCATTTGTGTTGTTACAGCATTGTTGCCATGATGTAGATGATTTTCATTTTGAAGCTAAAACACAGAATAAACAAAATGTATTAGCAGTCTGTAATTTCACCCGTAAGAAATGATGGACATTTACAGTTTAATATGTGGACAGTACTTGTAGGTTGATAAAAAGAAAATAACACACAGATCAAAGATAAAGTACCAAAATGTACATATATTTAATTAATTTGTGTTACTGTTATATAAATATATTATTTGTTCATTTCAGTTATTTCCTAAAGCTTTTCCATCATCTTTAGGTGGCTTCAAGGAGATGCATATATAAATGCATATATATATGAAGTGCAAACAGTACACTTTCACTTATATTTAAACTTTGTATTAGACAGATGTCAATCATTTAAAAAACGTGTACATTCAAATGAAGTATACTACCCTGAAATTCCTGAAAAAATTGTATGCCAGTTTTTTTTGTTTTTAATTTTAAGAGGTAAAGATGATTGACATCCAGCTAATACAATGTGCAAACTACAATGTTTAAATTTTAGTAGTACATTTAAACTAATTAAATCAGAGATATTACATGTAAAGTTGCAAAAGTGTGGTTTTCATAAATCTGAAACAAAGTGTACTAGGTTAAGAGCTGTTTTCATTAACCTGTGAAACACTCTTTTGTGTATCACACTTTAGTGCACCTTAATTCCATTGTGTTCTTTTGTTGTTTTTTGACTATCACACATTAACTAATACACTTTGTTTCATGGGTTGATGAGAACAACTCTAATGTAATTGTTAAATAAATGCAGTCTGAAACAAAAGAACTAGAGCAAGTAGTTTATGAAAACCACTCTTAAATATTGGACGGATGCTTCTTTTATTATGAGTGATCTCTGTCAATTTTATTTCTTGCTTATCTTTCAGTACTGCAATTTTATATTTTGACAATATTTTTTTAGAATTGACTGTTTATTTGTTTGCTACTTGTTTGTGTTTTTAGATGTGTTTACAACAGTCTTTCACTCATATTTGTTTACATTCTTTAGCATTTTAAAACAAGTTTTTAAGATGTTCAATAATGTTACCTCACTTTCAATAAGGCAATGTGCAATGTGATTATTAGTCACTATCGAAGCCAAGCAAAGTTGTAATGAGGTATTGCTTCGTTTTGTATTAGATCTTTCTGGGTGATAATTTCATAGTTAGATAATTTTTAATTTATTCTGATTATCTTGTTACTAGCTTTGTGTTTTAGTTCTTACTGCATTTAATCATCATGTCATGAAATAGTTGCATAATAATAATAATAATCTTTTATTTGTTAGAGCAGGCTGATTATTTGGCAGCTTTCGCTGATGTGGGCCTGCTTTCACTCACACTCACTACCACTACATTTAATATTTTATACACACAACGCTCGGTCACATGTTGATTTTTGTGGAGGGAAAAAACCGGAGTACCCGGAGAAAACCCTCGTACCACAGGAGAGAACAACACATCAAACAAACTCAATTCACATATGGCGACCACAGGGCTCAAACTAGAGACCCGAGACTTTGGAACCACAGTGGTGAAAGACAACGCGTTAGCAGCGTACACCACCCATGCTACCCATGAAACAAGTCATTAAATTATTATTATTAAAATTGTATTATCACTATCATTACCTTCTCTGGATATTGGATGTTAAGAGGTATGTCAGTACTTGTTATAACTGGTAGCAATACATACAGGCATTTTTTTTTTCTTTCCCTTTGCCATCCAGAGCAGGTTTTCCAAGAGCTCTAAGAATCTTTGACAACTGTTTCCCTGTTAGATGGTTGAGCAAACATTGTGGCTCTGTAGCTTTAGCAATTTCCCTCAAACATTCTACAACAGTTTCAGTATTTCTAAAATTTTCCTGTAGCTGCTTAATTATGTCTGGAATTTTGCTTGCTGTACTGTCAGTTGATGCTTCAGTTGCTTTGCACTTCTTTTTCGTTTGCTTCTTGATCTCTTGCCTTAATGCCATACTTCCTTTCTGTGGTTTCAGATTCATCTTCTCTCTAACAATTTGCGGTTTTGACTTTAGAAACATTGTGCAAATTCTCTGCAAAACTGAAACTTGTACAGCTTCTGGAGAGGTGTTCTTACAAATGGTTTTCCAAGCAGCTTGTATAGTTTTATTTTCTGACATGCCTTTCAAACAGTTAATAATGCTTTGATCACTTGGTCGATGCAGAAAAATACCTCTGTGAAGTCATGTAAAAGAGTAAAGAAAGGAGTGACTTCAGGGTTTAAAACAAAATTGTACTTGTACTCATCTCCAACATTCTCATCACTTCCTAAAATCTTGATAAGCTCAAGGGCATGTTTTGGTTTAACATGAACTTCAGTGCTGTCAGTTGTTGATTGTTTTAATATTAGATAATTTGATGCACTGGCAGTAGACTTGATTAGATCTCTAGCTCTTTTAACAGCCCATCCCCCATGGTAACGAATTGCCTCTAGTTCACTCTCATCAATTGTGTTACATGTATTCAAGGATATTTCTGGAGATTTCTTTGCTACTTTACTTGATTCCTTGACAATCCAGAAATGCAGTAATATATGTTCCATAACAATATTTGAATATTTGTTGGGGGAAATTCCAGAATAGTTGATTAATTCATTCCACTTTTGCTCCATTTCTTATCTTTCAGTTGAATTAGCACTCAAAAATCTTTGTTCTATTCGGATTGCACGTTCCTGTTTTTTCTTTAACTTAATGGAGTCATAAAAAGAACAGAAAGATGATCGAACACTCGCTAAAAATGAAAACACTTTTTCTTCTTCATTTGGCACGTTATTTTTGATGAATCCCAAGACCTTCTCAGCAACAATTGATTCTTCCGGAATATTTACTTCTGGGTCCGATAACCGTGACAGTTAATTTTAATAAAGTAGGTGTTAAAAGTATTTACAAAATACACCAGTTTTTACCTAATTTGTCCTTTGCAATGTGTTCAAAGCGATCATCACTAATTTCTATCAATACTTCTTCGTTATGTTCTTGAATTAAATCGTAATCGTCCAAATCATCAGTCAAATCAAGAACTAGTAATTCCTCTTCAAGTGAAGCTTCCGCCATCTTGAATGTTTTCAAAAAAGCTAGTGCCCAGTCCCCCGCATCACGGAGTGTCCGCTCGGCCAGGCTCGTTTCCACGCCCTCTCTCCATTCGCCCTGCAGCTAGGTGTTGCATGTAGTGTGACGAGACGATACTCGCCCTCGCGCAGTTGCGCAAAGGCAGCTCAGTGTTCCAAGAAACTCCAGGAACTTGTGAACTGAAGCTTGCTGCTAATTTGGTTTTTTGACTTTTTATCCTCAGAACCTCCTGAATTGAGCAAAATAACGATGATGTAGCTGATATAAGATGAAAGGTAAAAGAACTTTGCTATATATTTTAGAGATTCCTAGAGGAAATTGCGAAAAATTACAAAGTTTTGATTCTTGTTTGAAGGTAGAATTTTTCAGTAAATTAACATATGTATTGCTGCTGAGACTGAAAACTTTTAATTTTAAATTATACAGAAAAAATCCTAATTTTTACTATATAATGCATTGTTATGAAACTTTGAGCTATGATTTAAAATATTCCTATTTCAGGCCATCTGTGATAAGCTTATATACCTAAGATAAAGGACATGAAAACCAACTTAGCTGTCATGCCAAAGAATCTTAAAATATTGTTTACGTTTGTTTCTTCCACGAATTTTTAATAATTTACCGAGCTTTCGCACTTCTAGTGCATCATCAGGGCGCTCGCTTATATTCTTTAAATAATTTGAATCGTTGTAAGACCTACTTTTCGCCCTGATGATGCACTAGAAGTACGAAAGCTCGGTAAATTATTAAAAATACTCAGAAAAACCGAATTACTCCAAAACAAACCCAAAACAAATACACTAAAAGTTTTAAAATTCTCTTTCAAACCAGAGATTTTTTTTTACCTGGCTAACATGTTCGAATTGCTGCCAGAATAACTTTCAAACGAATGCATATTTTTGCTCGATATGGTAGGAGTGTATTTATCAAAATATTCACGCAAGGGGGAAAAAAATCTCTGGTTTGAAAGAGAATTAACTTTTAGTATTTAGCCAGTAGGTAGTGTATTAGGAAGGTTTTTTTTGGATAATCTAAATAGTAATTCTGTTTTTCTGAGTAATCTCTCGGGCCGCCGTAACTTTCAATGTGCGAAAATCACGGCTTTAGAATATTTCGGCGAATTACTTGAAATCTAACAGATTGATTTTCTTTAAAATAGTTGGAATCGTTTTGCAATAGCTTGAAGTTGATGATGTCGTTTGCCGCTTGTCTAGGTCTCATCGAGTTTTAGAGTTATTCGATAAAAACCAATTTCAACAATATTTGTTTATCGTTGCCAAAGTAACGTCAATCAAGCTAAAATTAACACCATTTTAAAATTTCATATTAGCTCTATAACTGGTCCAAAAATCAAGTATATAGGTATAAGTTAAGACTTAAGTTAAGACTATGAATAAGCCAAATGAAAATGAAAGGTATGGTCTGAAAAATACTATAGGAAGCCACCTTAAATTTTAATCCAACAAAAAAGAAAATATAATATTTGAAAAGAGCATAGTAAAATTAGTAAAATTGGAAAGTTTGAAGTGGTTTTATTGAATAACGCCGAAGATATGGGCGACCGAAGTTGGCTGCCTTTACAAAGAAATGTATGGAAAATATTTCGGGAGGCAAGCTGTGCATTGTAGTTGACTAGGGTTCGTTAAGGGGGGACAAACCTATTTACCAGCCACAGTTGCTAAGGAAAGGATTTAAACTGCATGTCTAAGAGGTTTTTGTAATGTTTCAAGCTCATGATGAAACTAATTTTTAAAATGGACCATTTTCTGATATGTGTGATGACGTCATCAATCCGCGTCATTAATGACGTCATATTTCATAAAAAGTTAAAAAATAGGCGTGTATTTGGTCAGTTTGACCCTAAAATAAGCGAAATTATCTTTGACAAGAATTGGAACAAAGTTAAGCATGGATTTAACTCTACGTTAAGAGAGTGGGAAAATATTTAGATTTAAAAAATTTGGTCAATCCGACCAAATGCACGCTTGTTTTTTAATTTTTAATGAACTATGACGTCATAAATTGCGCAAGAGAGATGACGTCATCGCACATATCAAAAAATGATCCATTTCACAAATTGGTGTCATTTATGAAGTTATAATATAAGAAAAACCTTTTAGAGATTTAAATCCTTTCCATAGCAACCGTGGCTGGTAAATAGGTAAGTCCCCCCTAAAACAAATCATATTAAAAACTTGATTGACCTGGATATTGGATATTTTATTTTAGAAAAAACCTACTAATGGTCTATCACCAATCGAGCCCTGTGATTGGCTGAGCTACTAGGGGTCTATTAGTGAAAGACCTCTAGTAGCGAAAAGCGCCGTTTTTGAAAACCAAAAAAAATATATTTAAAGCAAAATCCAAAACTTTTTGCATCCTTTTATTGGACCGATTAGTAGGTTTTTACTAAAACAATTAGACCATTCGGACTCGAGGACTAATTGTTAAATATTCCTTATGCCTTACTAAATATACTTTCTGTAAATGCATCGTATACCATACGTACCAAATATATTTAATACCTCCCCCTAGCTTCGTATGCAAATTGCCCATTTCAGACCACATGACATTCCCTTGAGAAATGTTCTTTTGTTAAAATATTTACACATGAAAGAATCAACTCCCAAGAGTGGCATCACGTGGTCTGCAATTGGCAAACAAACATCGAAGCTAAAGAGGTATATTTATTTCCCATTCCCTGGCGATGCAATGTCGCAACAGCTAGTCTTGACATACTTTTCAGGGGGGTCTGTAATGGCCCTACACATGGGCGCTACGCTGGCTTTGTGTGTCTTCTACAACAAAGCTCTTTTTTGCTCTTATTTCTTGCTTTTCCTAAGAATGTGGATGAGGAGGACGGGGCTGAATTTAAATGAAGCGTAGATTTTTATTTAAAGAAAATATATTTTTGTAGCATATAAGAAAATTAAGAGAGGGAGATAGCTGGCCACTTCACTTAAAAGGGACACTAATCCATCATTCCATTACTCCACTTCTTCATTCTTTCATCCATTCTTTCATCAATAATCCATCCATTCCTTTATTCATTTTTGCTCCATCCATCCATCCATCCATCCATCCATCCATCCATCCATCCATCCATCCATCCATCCATCCATCCATCCATCCATCCATCCATCCATCCATCCATCCATCCATCCATCCATCCATCCATCCATCCATCCATCCATCCATCCATCCATCCATCCATCCATCCATCCATCCATCCATCCATCCATCCATCCATCCATCCATCCATCCATCCATCCATCCATCCATCCATCCATCCATCCATCCATCCATCCATCCATCCATCCATCCATCCATCCATCCATCCATCCATCCATCCATCCATCCATCCATCCATCCATCCATCCATCCATCCATCCATCCATCCATCCATCCATCCATCCATCCATCCATCCATCCATCCATCCATCCATCCATCCATCCATCCATCCATCCATCCATTCCTTCGTTCGTTCATTGGTTCGTTTGTTTGCTTGTTTACATCTATTTTCCTCCTTTAGAGCATAGCAATCCACACTGCTCGGAGTAAGCAGACATGGGTGCCAAAAATTCAAGTTCGAAAAAAACAGACAACAGCAAAGAATCTGATAGTGTATCCAAGGATAAACTCATAGCTCTTGGTATTGAACCTTCAAGGACATCATCCAGACTAGATAGGCTTTCAAATTATCAGGGTGCATCTACCTTACAGAAGACTTTTCATTCCAACGTAGGTGTGCCTTTTAGCGGTCATACACATCGAGTGGACTGTGCACGTGCTTCAGATCAAGGAATAGACCCAGACAACATCAACAAGGACCAGTCTAGTGTTGGTCATCCTTCCAGGGGTAAAACAAACCATAGACAAGACCGTACACTTGGTCAGAGAGACACAAGAGAGAGTGGTGTGGATGTGAACTCTGGAAGGCCAATCTCCCATAGAATGGAAGGCGCACAAGGTAACGGGTACAATACTGGTGCAATACAGAAGATCCCTTTTAGTGGTCATCCTTCCAGGGGTAACACACACTATAGACAAGACCGTACACTTGGACAAACAGACATAAGTGGTGTGAATGTAATCTCTGGAGGACCAATCTCCCATAGAGTGGAAGGCGGACTAGGTCAAGGAAGAAATACTGGTACAATACAGAAGATCCAGTATAATGGTCGTCCTTCCAGGGGCCACACACACTATAGACAAGACTGTACACTTGCTCAAGGAGACTTAAGTGGTGTGGATGTAATCTCTGGAAGGCCAATCTCCCATAGAGTGGAAGGTGCACTAAGTCAAGGAAGAAATACTGGAACAATACAGAAGATTCAGCATAGTGGTTTTCCTTCTGATCAAGCATTATTAGGTCAAGGAACTAATAGAGAACACTTGGTCAGAGAGACACAAGAGAGAGTGGTGTGGATGTGAACTCTGGAAGGCCAATTTCCCATAGAGTGGAAGGTGGACTAGGTCAAGGAAGAAATACTGGTACAATACAGAAGATCCAGTATAGCGGTCGTCCTTCCGGGGGTAACGCACACTATAGACAAGACTGTACACTTGCTCAAGGAGACTTAAGTGGTGTGGATGTAATCTCTGGAAGGCCAATCTCCCATAGAGTGGAAGGTGCACTAAGTCAAGGAAGAAATACTGGAACAATACAGAAGATTCAGCATAGTGGTTTTCCTTCTGATCAAGCATTATTAGGTCAAGGAACTAATAGAGACACCAGAAAAGAGAGGCAATCTAGTGTGGGTCTTCCTTCCAGCAGCCATGCGACCCACACAATAGATAGCGCGTTAGACTATGGGATAACTAAACAAATCAAAGAGAGGAAGTTACGTTCGGCAATGGACACCTTGAAAGATGGAAGAATCAAAGACGCGGTTTACTGTGAAGATACCCTCGACAAATCCGTAAAAGACATTCTGGAAGAGAAGGATAAAGCCCTGGCATCACATCAAAAGAAATGTGACGAAGTCATGCAAAGCATCGAGAGTCTACAAAGTAAAAAGAACGGGGCTGGCAAGACTAAGTTCGTCGCTGTGGACAAATTTGAGAAGCGACAAGCTGAGAAGGAAGCGTTGATGCAAAAGGCACTAGAATTAAATTGCCAGAAAAAAGAGTTTACAGACGCTGTTAGTAAACTAATCGAAAGAATCCTCTCTCTAAAGGCTGTGAAAGTTGGTTGGCAAGAATTAGATTCAGAGACAAAAGAAGTGAAACAGCTGATGGAAAGAGAGAAAGATCGCTTAATAAAAGCTCTTCCAATCTACGCCAAGAGAAGTGTTATTACAGACACCGTGAAAAACAACCAAGTAAGCATTATTTTGGGAGAAACTGGTTCTGGCAAAAGCACACAAGTTGTTCAGTATCTCTACGATTCTGGGCTGGCAGAGGAAGGCGTAATAGTTTGCACACAGCCAAGGAAGGTAGCTGCCTTCAGCCTGAAAAAGTATGTCTGTGAAGAAATGAAAGGCAGCGGGCATGTCGTGGAATGCTCAGTCGGTTTTCGAGCACCCGACAAAAGAGCAAAGAAGAACAAAATTCTCTTTACAACAGATTACTCGCTGTTAATGGAATGCATTAAAGATCAAGATCTTACTCGATTTTCCTGTGTCATTATTGACGAAGCCCACGAAAGAAATATGAACACTGATCTTCTACTGGGAATTATCAAAAAAGCACTTCCTCGGCGACCTGACTTGCGTGTTATTGTAACCTCAGCAACCATAGATCCAGACCTGTTTATAAAGTATTTCGGTGATTGCCCCGTGGTGAAAGTATCAGGTAAAACGTTTCCTGTAGACATTATTTGGAAGGAGCAGAAAACTTCTGGCGATTACGTTTTGGAAGCCGTGGAAAAAGTTGTGGAGATACATCAAAACGAAGAAGCCGGTGACATTCTCGTCTTCCTTACGTGTCCAGCGGAAATCGAACAGGCTTGTACTAAAGTTCAAAACAGGATCAAGAAAGATGATATTAAATTCCTTCCCTTGCACGGGAAACTTCGTCAAGAAGAGCAAAGTGAGGTGTTCAAGCCCACTCCGAAAGGAAAACGCAAAGTCGTTTTTTCCACTAACTGTGCTGAGACCTCCCTGACCATCCCTGGAATCAAGTTCGTCGTAGATACAGGGAAAGCCAAAGAGATGAAATATGATCCAAAAAGAAACATGAATTCTCTCGAAGTATCTGACGTTAGCCAAAGCTCTGCTGATCAACGAAAAGGGAGAGCTGGGAGGATTGAAAGTGGTAAATGCTACCGCCTGTACACTGAAGATGACTTCAAGTCCATGGAGAAGTCATCCAAACCAGAGATCCTACGCGTTAGTCTTGGTCAAGCATTTCTGAAGCTCGTGGAACTGGGTATCAGAAACCCTGCAGACTTTGACTACGTTGAGTCTCCTCCAGTCGAGTCGATTGAGACAGCAATGATGGAGCTGGAAGAACTTGGAGCTACATGTGATGGCCAACTTACTGAGCTTGGGAAAAAGATGGCCAAAGTTCCTGTTGATCCTAGCCTGTCAAAGTTTCTGTTTGAAGGGTTCGAACAAGGAGTTGGCTACGAAGCTCTTGTGTTGGTCTCTGTGGCCACTATAAATGGCAACGTTTTCTTTCGCATGGGAACAGAGATTGAGAAGAAAGCAGCAGATATGAAGAAGGTAGAGTTTTGCCATCTTGGAGGCGATTTCATGACTATGTTAGACGTTTATCGATCCTGGCAGAAAGTGGACAAAAGAGACAGAGGTGAGTGGTGCTTTACAAAGAGTTTGAATGCCAAAGCAATGCGTATGGCTGACGAAACTGTGAAAGATCTCAAATCAACACTGAAATACGAACTCAAGATGTCTGACATCATATGGTCCAGCCTTGACAAAGAAACGACAGATGGTCGGTTGCAGAAGACACTCTTTTCATGCTTCTTGACAAAACTGTGCGTTTATACTGGGCACGAAAGAAAAGGATACAAGACAACCACGAGAGGCCATTTTGTAAAGATTCACCCGTCTTCGTCCATTAACTTCACGGGCTCCAACCCCCAATTCATTGTCTACGAGAAAATTCTCAAGACGTCTCACGATTTCTTATTGAACGTTACTCCAATTGAGACAAGCTGGCTCCAGGAGAGTATTGCAGAGAAGAAACTAGACCTTGACATCGAAGAAATCTTGGCTGAAGTTTTGATGGTGACTCCACCTATCAGCATACCTTGCAGTTCGATTTTGATAAAAAGAGCGTTCGAGCCTTTTAGAAGAAAGTTGCCTAACCTTGAGAAAAGCATCTCAGATTCTTGTAATAACGCTCCAGTTGTCGTCGAGGTAAAGAAAAAGCCCGGTAAGGTGAATTTGTTTGTTCCCAAGAACTACGCTGAGAAGGCTGTAGAATTAACCCAAAAAATCTTGGAAGAACAAAGGGAAAGACTTCGTGAGGAGACGCGTGAATATCCTGTAATTGCCAAGTATTCTGCTCTTCGAGTGGTTATGGGAAACGGTCTAACAGTGCAGCAAATTCTAGTGCCAGATATGTATAGTTCTAACGAGGTCGAGCCCAAGAAGCGGCGACAGATTTCACAGCAAGAGAGTGACTCCTATCAATGTAACCTCAGAATAAGAATAAATTGGCTTCGTCGCGAGCCTAAAGGAATGGCAAATGTGTCCTTTGAGAATCAACCCGACGAAGTATGGCACAAGATTTTATCTGTATCCGGTCTTACAGTTGGGTCCAAATTGGCTCGTGTTCGTGTGGACAAATATAAGGAAAAGAACATTTTCGTCGGAAACCTTGGTACAAACACTACAAAGAAAGAGATTAGAGAAGCAGTGGAGAACGTTATTCATGGCGGTATTACGATAAGAGATCAAGACATTATGATCCAGTACAAGCAAAGAGGCTCAACACTGGCTGATACAGAGGCACAGAAGAAAGTTCTTGAGGAATTGATATCAAAGTATGCAACTCCAGGAAGTTTTGAGGTAACGGTGAAGGGATTTGATCTATCGAATAAATCACCTTTTGGTGTCGCCCATGTTTACTTCTTCAACCCAAACGAAGGCATCCAGGTCGTTCGACATCTCAATGGAAATAGATGCATGGGCTTTGAAAGGTGGGAGGTGTACCTAGAAGTCAAGCCCTTCTTAAATTTCTTCGAGACTTGTCTACAAAGCGTCTACGACCTCGTCCGTAATGAAGTCCAAAGCAAAATCAATGAAATTGCAAAAGAATGCGCCGAAACCTGCAAACAACAAGTTCGATTGAAAGAAAAGCCAGCAAAGTCTAAAGGACGAATTGAATTATCAGTGGATACGACGTGTTTGGAACACCATTTGAAGGCGTCGAAAGAAATGTCCAAGTGTATCCAAGGTGACAAGATTGAATGTCCCAAGGCTTCAATGTTTCTTCTTGGTAATAGTGGCAAAGGCCATCTCAATGAAATACAAAAACAAAGTGGGGCCTTCATTTGTACTGATGAAAGAACCATGGCTTTAACCTTGTATGGCACTAGCGAACAGAGAGAGAAAGCAAGAGACGCCGTCTATTCTTTTCTCCAAGTCCTCGCATTGCAGGGAAGCATTGTTTGGGAAGTCAACTTGAAAGAGGATGGAATGCCTAGAGGTTTGTTGAAAGAATTGATCTCAAAATATGGCCGGGAATTCGAAGGACTACTTGAAATAGAAGGAGTGAACAGTGTGGAAATATACCTTTTTAAGCACGTCTTGATGGTCCAAAGTACACCTGATGCAAAAAGCTCTGTCCTTCGTAACATCGAAGAAATAGCAAAGACCATAGCGCTCCTTGACTCAAAGACTGGAGCGGAAATTGAAGAGGAGGAGTGCCCTACTTGCTTTTGTGTGATAGACGAAGAAACACCCTCACACAGACTTGCCATTTGTGGTCATGCTTGCTGTATGATTTGTATAGAGCAACAATTCAATGCAGCGGTGTTTCCACTATGTTGTACTCATGAAGACTGCCCGGAGATGTTTGCTTTGGATATGATCGATCTGCTAACTGAGAAGAAACTGCATGACAAAGTCATGAAGATGTCACTGAAGTCCTATGTCGATGGTAATCAAGACAAGGCACGTTACTGTCCGACACCGGATTGTCCAATGGTCTACCTCGTTACTACGAATGAAAAACTATTTCGCTGCAATGTGTGTGCTACTGCAATCTGTTCTTCTTGTCACGAGCCGTACCATCTCGGTCTTACCTGCGAAGAAAATAGAATCCAGAAGAAAGACCCCGGAGAAGCGTCGTTTGAGGAGTGGATGAATGAAAATCAAGAAAAACGAAAGCGTTGCCCAAAGTGTAATTCTCCTATCGAGAAAAATGGAGGGTGTAATCATATGCAGTGTGTACACTGTAAATCACACATGTGTTGGAGATGCATGAAAGTTTTTTCCAGCGGAAGTAACTTTTACGACCATCAATCTTCTTGCTCGGTCTCGGTCCCATAGGTGGAGAGACTAGATGTGACAGTTAAAATATTCCCGCGTGTTAGTGGTAATCATTATAAGACGCGGCTAGTTCGTTAGAGTAATGGATATTAGCTATTATTAGTGGGACTTCACAAATGTCCTTCTCAACATCGTGTTCAAGTCAAACCTCGTATATTGGCGTAAAAAAATATGTACAGAGATTCCAAATCATTTAAAACCTATGCCCATACATTAAGCTCACTCTAGTATACAGTATGGTCGGAATACACAGCTCGCTGTAGTACATAGTTATATTACTGCGTCCAATATCAATCAACTTCAGTATTGATATTTGGCATATTTTAACTCGAAATTTTGTATTAGTTGGGCATTTTTTTAGGCTTTTTATTGGCGATAATCAGAAATTTCAAAACTCAATTCGTACGTTGTTACGCTGTACTAAGCGTTTTTTTTTAGGACGCGCGTTCCTATATTAGGCATGGTATACCAGAGGATTATCAAATGTATTTCTAAGAACATTTTCTGGGCAAATCATTTAAACTACAAAATTGAGGCTACTAATTTAAACAATTTTTATCTTCGAATTATCGTGAAATTGGGATGAGAAAGCGTCTTCAACGGAACAGTAAAAATGATTTGCCCAGAGATTTTTCTTTTGATTCTGATAGAGATACATTAGATAATCCTCTGGGTTTAGGTTTTTTATGATTTGGAATGGTCGCACATATATAGTTTTTATAATACGTTTTTAAGGCCTTAATTTGCATTTGTGAACTTATGAAATAATGAGCTTCATAGAAGTGTTTTTCCGATCTTAAAACACCAAATATTCTGAAATATATAACCAAAAGGAAGAGGAATATCTATTCTTTCGATAAAAATATCGACAAGAAAAAATAGATGAGTGGTTTAGCTGTAGGATGCGCTTATTTTTTATCTTAAATTCCGTGATCTGGGCGGTCATTTTTTCGATGCGTAGGGCCGAGAAATTTAAAAACATCATTGGCTACCAAATATGCCGTCTGTTTTCTTCGAGCACGAAAAAGACAACTAACAACAAGAAAAAGGTGGTAGACGAAAACATGGTATTCTATAAAAAGAGTTAATAAAAGGGAAGGAGTAGGCTTTCAAAAAGACAATTAATTTTTGAAAAGTATTATATCCAATAACAAGTGCAACACAAGATGATAAAACGACGTATGGGCATAACATTCTGTTCTCAGACGGCTTATAAACAATATCTGTCTGATCCGTGTCAGCGTGTTTCAATCAATAGAGCGGGTATATCTGATAAGTTCCCGCTAAAGCAGGGTGTCCCTCAAGGATCCTTCTTTGGTCCCCTTTTGTTAATATTACTTGTTATTTCCCGATACAGCCAACCCTCTTGCAGAGGATTATCAGTTGTACGGTCAGTTGATTACATGTTTAATAAGAAATATTGCTTTTGGAACTGGTTACATTATCAGCTTGTACAAAAATAGAGTCATACAAAAGGTCCATAGATTTACAGTTCTTTGACAATCTGTGTTTTTCCTTGACGTGAAGGAAAGAGTGTTTAGGTCAGATTGTTTCAAAGTTTTTTTTACGGTTTTTATGCGCAAGCTTTTCCAGATGCCGCATCACATATATTTGGCGCATACGCAGGTTTGTGGTTAGAGACCACGCAAATTTTAGTATATGCTTTTATAACAAGTAGAATAGAATATTGTAATAGCCTATTATATGGTCTCCCGGATTGTCAACTAACTAAGCTACAACGCGTGCTAAACGCCGATGCAAGATCGATCTGCCTCGCACCAAAATAATGTCATATCACCCCATTATTGCGCGATTTACATTGGCTACCTATAAGATATAGATATAGATAAGATGTATTTAAGTAATCTGTTAACGATTATAAATCTTCTACCTATAGCCATAGATCTTCGAATACTCTCTTTCTTAGTGTTCATTCTGTTCGATCTAAACTGACATAAGGTGATAGGGACTTTGCGTTTACTGCTCCTAAACTATGGGATAAATTACCGAACTACTGTTAATCTATTGTATTGAATCAATTAAATCTCATCTAGACGAATTTTTTTAGGCTAATTATGAGGTTTTATTTTATATATTTTAGTTTTTTTTAGGATTTTATTCATCTTATGTCGTAATTATTGGAAAATTAAATGTACTATTATTTCTATAAATTTTAAAACATGTACATGAAATACTCGTTTCTGATTGGCTGATTGGTTATGAATTATTCTTAATCCGTGCAATTATTCAATTGCACATATCTGGGAACTTTATACCTTGTGTTGCCGGTTTCATCACCATAATCATCATCATCATCATCATCATCCTCCTCCTCCTCCTCCTCATCATCATCATCACCATCATCATCATCATCATCATTATCATCCTTATTATTATCCGTTTGACCAGGGAAGCAGGCTCTAGAGCTAAAAATATAGTGTGTTACATGTGCCCGTGTTACATACTCCCTTGTCCATGCAAGACTGATACAAGTATCTACCGATTCATCCAAGCGAAAGCAATGGCGAGGACAGATGCGCCAATAACAAGTGCCGAGGGCGTCTTCCAGGATTTGAAACTCCAAGTGTCCTCCTCTTTCTCACACGTCCCCAACACGTTTTGCTTTAAATACTTCAGCGCAGCTTCTTTCCAAAACTTGGCACCTTTGTATTCGATGAAATCAGGGTGGATATTTTCGATAACTTTGACGAGAATTTCTGCGTCCTCCCTTGGGAACGTCTTGAATTCTTCCAAGTACATCTGGTATGTGCGGATGCTGAAGATAATTGCCTTGCTTTTCTCAAGTTTTCGCAGTGTCTGATATTCGCATCGGAATGTCAAAACGCGGCCCGTCTTCTCTCCTTCGTACGGCCGCACGCCGCCCATCGCTGCATTGCGACACTCATGACCTTCCGGTGTGTACAAATCGAGGGGGCCTTCAAGGTCATTGAAGACGGCCCAATTTCCTCGATATACTGGAGCATCGGGGGACATGCTCTTGAAAAGGTTGTAAACGAGCGTCTTCAAATGTTTGGTGAAGCCATCCACTGGTTGGTGGATACCTGGAATTAATATCAAGGAACGAAAATGAAGGCGACAGCAAAGCCTACAATGCGTTGGCATTAGAGAGTTTAAGAATCCCGTTTACGGCAAACGTGAAACGTCAGTTGACCAGTGAAAAATTCTTTAAAATTAGTAAAGAGGAATCGCAAAAATCTCCAAGTCGTACACAGTAAATCGGATAGGGCGGTTTTGGCCCCAAAAATGGGGCCAAAATTTTGACCCTATAGTGGCCCCCTTAAAGTAGGGCTATTTTGGCACTATCGGTAGGGGCCATTTTTTAGCTCTGATTTTGGGGCTGTTTTAGCCCCTTATTTGGGGCTAAATTCTGACCCTAAAATGGCCCCTTGTGAAAAGGGCTATTTTGGCACTTTGGAAATTGGAGCTATTTTAGCTCCAATGTTTGGGGCTATTTTAGCCCTTATTTGGGGCTAAATTCTGACCCTAAAATGGCCCCTTGTGAAAAGGGCTATTTTGGCACTATCGGTAGGGGCCATTTTTTAGCTCTGATTTTGGGGCTGTTTTAGCCCCTTATTTGGGGCTAAATTCTGACCCTAAAATGGCCCCTTGTGAAAAGGGCCATTTTGGCACTTTGGAAATTGGAGCTATTTTAGCTCTGATGATGGGGCTATTTTAGCCCTTAAGTGGGGCTAAAGACCCTAAAATGGCCCCTTGTGAAAAGGGCTATTTTGACACTTTGGAAATTGGAGCTATTTTAGCTCTGATGTTGGGGCCGTTTTAGCCCTTAATATTAGGACCATTTTTTTGGCCCAATTTTATAGGGGCCAATTTAGCCAATGTCTAGAGCCAATTTTTGACCCGGATACCGCCCTCTTTTGACGGGGCCGTTTTAGCCCTTAATATTAGAACCGTTTTTTTGGCCCAATTTTAAAGGGGCCAATTTCTTTCATGACTAGAGCCAATTTTTGACCCGGATACCGCCCTCTTTTGACGGGGCCGTTTTAGCCCTTAATATTAGGGCCGTTTTTTGGCCCAATTTTAAAGGGGCCAATTTATCCCATGTCTAGAGCCACTAAATGATCCTGAAACCGCCTTTTTTGCTCCATAATCGGTGTAGTCATTTTTATTCATATTAAAATAACTGTTGAAAACTTGTTTACAGTGTAACCATGATTAAATAAAAATAGCAATCACGATCAGAGACAAAAGCGAATTTTCAATTTAGTCAAAAACCTAAAAAAACCTAATTATCTGAAAACATTGTATATTCTTTATATTATGAGTATATCAGTTTATACTTGCAAGTAGCTGCTACTCCTTTACTCTACATGACTGTATGTAGTCAATTGCTGCTCCATATATAATGTGTAATCTCCATCTCTAAGTAGAAGCAAACAAAACCATGAGCTTAAAAAGTATTGAAAAAGCGAAACCACAGATAATTATAGGCAATTCTACACAATTAACCGGCTTCTATTATCAAAAATTAACCCTAAAAAAGCATTTGAAGCTCCATGAAGTTTATTATTACAGTTGTAAACTTTTAAAGGCAAAGGACAAAGGTTCGGCTAAAATAATTTACTCACCGATAATTCAGCCTTCTTCAAGGAAAAAAACTGATCCAAAATGACCTTGAACATCTTTAGTGCCGTTCTTCTGAGTTTCAGTCAATATTCTTACCCAAAAGGGTTTAAAAGAATCACATAAAGAAGCTACTGTTCGCCATGTCGTTGGCCATGCTTCTTGAAAATGGCGGGCTTTGAAATGCCTTCCCCGCTAAGAATCATGGTCTTTCGGGACGCAATGAATTATGGGATCATTTTTTCGGGCAGGTTTGCATTTCATATACGTTATTGGCTATACAATCAAATGATATTTACTCAAATTGCTTTTTCGCTACGGCAAAGTTTGTAATTTATCTATTTCAAAAAAATATTTGCACGATCGGTTCAAAATAAAAAACAAATTTAGACAAGATATGTATGGAGCCAAAATGGCCCCCTGGATTCTAAAATAGCACCTTGGTTCCCATTTTACAGATTTTAGCCCATGATAGAACGAGAACAGCTTTATATATAGGATATAATATTATAATTAACCTTTTCTTTTATATGGTAACCCGATTAGCAAATAGTAAACTTAAACAGCCCTTTGGGCCAAAACAGCCCTAAATGTAATAGGGCCAAAATGGCTCCCGCAAACTGAAATAGCCCCTCGTCCCATTTTGGCCAGCCTTTGGGCCAAAACAGCACTAAATGTTATGAGGCCAAAATGGCTCCTTCAAACTAAAATAGCCCCTCGTCCCGTTTTGGCCAGCCTTTGGGCCAAAACAGCACTAAATGTTATGAGGCCAAAATGGCTCCTTCAAACTAAAATAGCCCCTCGTCCCGTTTTGGCCAGCCTTTGGACCAAAACAGCACTAAATGTTATGAGGCCAAAATGGCTCCTTCAAACTAAAATAGCCCCTCGTCCCGTTTTGGCCAGCCTTTGGGCCAAAACAGCACTAAATGTAATAGAGCTAAAATGGCTGTGGCAGAGCCAAGATAGCTTCTTATTCTGTTTTGGCCTACCCTTTGGCCAAATCAACACTAAATGTCAGAAGGCCAAAATAGCTCTTGTAATCTAAATTGGCCCCTTTATACCATTTTGGCCTTCCATGGGGCCAAAACAGCACTTGATGTCAGAGGGCCAAAATAGCTCTTGTAATCTAAATTGGCTCCTTATACCATTTTGGCCTTCCATGGGGCCAAAACAGCACTTGATGTCAGAGGGCCAAAATAGCTCTTGTAATCTAAATTGGCCCCTTATACCATTTTGGCCTTCCATGGGGCCAAAACAGCACTTGATGTCAGAGGGCCAAAATAGCTCTTGTAATCTAAATTGGCCCCTTATACCATTTTGGCCTTCCATGGGGCCAAAACAGCACTTGATGTCAGAGGGCCAAAATAGCTCTTGTAATCTAAATTGGCTCCTTATACCATTTTGGCCTTCCATGGGGCCAAAACAGCACTTGATGTCAGAGGGCCAAAATAGCTCTTGTAATCTAAATTGGCCCCTTATACCATTTTGGCCTTCCATGGAGCCAAAATGACACTAGATGTAATTCTATCAAATTTACACTTGGACAGCCAAGATAGATTTTCCCCTTGATTTGGCCTAGTTGAGGGGGCCAAAATAGTACCGATAGACCCATACCAAAATAGCTTTTGTAGGGCCATAATGGTATTTTGTTCCATTTTAGCCCTCTTCAGGGCCAAAATAGCACTAGTCTAAAAAAGCCAAAATGGCTCTCTGGGGCCAAATTGGTCCTCTCAAATTTACTGTGTAGATAAATGAAATAATATTTCTTTTTGTTAAGAAAGTTTGCAAAAGGTAAAGTGAAATACAGGAAAACGAAGAAAACTTGGTCACGTTTGCCGATTGCGGGAGAAAAAAACGCGAATCTTAAGCTCTCTAATGTTAATGCCAACGTGAACGACAACGATATATGATAACGACAGTGAAGTTTGAGGTGGACGTCACTATTAGATGAAGGTGGAGATGAATATGAGGGTGAAGGGGAAGCTGAGGAAGGATTCAATTTGAAGGTGCACGTGGAGCAAGGAGTGTGGACAAAAAGATGAAAAGGAGGTGAAGATATATTTGTACAGAATAGATGGAAAGAATAATAAAGTGATTTTCCTATGATTGGGAAACGTACGGTAATGACATACATCACGTACACAGTATGGCATGCCGTAACATTGAAATGGCTTCCCATTATAATGCTTATGTTTAATGTTTGATATTTTGGCCTTGTATATTGATGATAATGAGAATTTGTTTGCGCAGCTGTGAAACTGGGTAATTCAGTAGAGAAGATTTTATTGATCAAACTAGGGATTTTCGGCGAGAATTTCTCTACATCTATTGAAAAGAAGTGTATATCAGTACTTATGAATGGAGAGAATAAAGATACAAATACACATACTCATCATTGGCATGTTCCATTTCTCTCGAAGCGACCAGCGCATTGGGAAGTACACGATTCCTGAGGAGTATAAAACCAATTTTAACGCAATGTAACCAGCAGCACCGTCAATACACTCCAGCTGAGTTGACCTTTTGAACAAACTCAAGGACGTCAACACTGGGATTCCTCAAACGCATACTTACAAAACAGCTGAATGGTTTTTAACGCACACAAAGGCCCAATGCATGTAGTGAAACAGAAGAATGGCTTCACAAGCACACTCAAAAAGTAACCCAGCAGCATGAGTTTTTGATCGAACGCACTACGCGCAATAGTGGAATGGATGCTCAAGCCAACACTTCTAGAAAAAATGGTCAATTGGTTTCCCAAGGATTCTAGTCCCACACAGGACAGACCTCTTCAGCTTGGGCGTTTTTTCCCATTTCAGACCACGTGTCATTCTCTTGAGAATAATATTCTTTGTTTGAGTTGTATTCATATTCATGTGTCTTCTCATATGCAACTTAGATAAAGAAATTATACTCTGGAGAATGACATGTGGTCTGAAATGGGGAAACTTTATGCCCTAGCTAAAAAAGAACTGAAACACTAGTAGAATGGATTCCCAAGCATGCAAATCACAGGCATGTGGCAAAGCAGTAGAACGGGTCCTTGCTCACCGGCGGTCAAGCAGTAAGCCTGATGTTCCTCGTTCCATTCCATTACACACCAGTCCTCTTGGGTAAGCCGTCCGCATTTGATGAGTGGGTCCTCTTCATCTGGGCCGTCTGATGACGATATAAATTCTCCCAACATCTTGTTGTAAACTCCACCTTCGCGTGCTTCAAATTTGTCAGGAAATCGTTCTAAAGAAACACAGGATAATTTAGCTCAGAATGTGAACACTACTGAGAGATATAGCGATGATCGCGCTGACTAAACTTAATGTGCTAATTAACCAGAGATCATCGCTATATCTCTCAGTAGTGTTCACATTCTGAAACAAAGAGAACTTTTGTTTTATATAGTTGGCAGATTTAAATGAGAAAAGATTTCTGACGTCAATGTTTGTAAACTTTGAACATCGCTATAAAAATTCAATGATGAGTTGTGTAGTATGGATGATGGAAAGTGACAGACGACAGTGAATAATTGTAAATTATGGCGACACTAGTGGCTGGCCGGTGTTGAGATTTTGTCTTTTTACTTTTTGGTGGCAGATTTGGATAAATAATCATGATGATAAAAAAATAAATTATGATCAATGATACTGAATGATATTTCATACTAATGAATTCACCTTTGAGGCGATAGGTTTTCACGTGGTGACGTAGTGTTACGGTCACCAAAAAGTTCGGACATTGTTGTTGAATTGCCATAGGATCGTACTAACTTTTGTACAATTTATTGACTTGATTTGTTTATTCTGTTCTCAAAATTTTAGCAAAACTATCTAAATACTTTATTTTTAAAGAAGTTTTGCTAAGATTTAGAGAACAGAATAAACAAAACAAGTAGATAAATTGTAGAAAAGTTAGTACGATCCTATGGCAATTCAACAACAATGTCCGAACTTTTTGGTGACCGTAACACTACGTCACCACGTGAAAGCCTATCGCCTTAAAGGTGAATTGACCCTTTTCGAATATCAGCGCCGATGACATCAAACAAGGATAGATCCTGGGATGTCCCGGATTGTGAGAGAAACCTTGTTTTGACTCTTCCGAGTTCGTATGGACTGACATTATTTCAGATTTTTTCAAAAAGGCTCTCTGACCATCGATCATGTAAGGAATAGATAATAAGACGGGCCAATCCTCGTTTGACGTCATCTGCGCCATATTCGAAAAGGGTCTATTGTAGTGACTCAAAATATGAGTGAAGGTACGCAAAAAATGTTGACTGATGGCAAATGATGCAAGGTAATGATCGTTAGAAACTATTACCACCCACTTACAACAATAACAGTGTTTGAATGAATGAATAGTTTTCGTAAATTATCCATGCTCCTTTCCGTCGTCTTCCCACAATCCCTTATGATCCGAGCATGAGGTCGAGGTCAGGGTAAAATTCACATAAAAATGCATTAAAAATATGCAAATTTTACCGTGACCTATAACTCACGCTCGGATCATAAGTGATTGTGAGAAGACTACGGAAAGGAGCATGGAAAGAGGAGGGAGGAGCTCAATGGAAGCCGACGGTGCGCACTTTAATACCCCCTTTCTCCATCAGTGCTCTGTTTTAAGAGTATTCAAAGCTGAAGCTACACGGATTAGAGAGAAGTCGAAACAGACCTGGAGATCCTGAGGATCGAACCGTGGATCTCTGGCTCCGAAGGCCGCGCACTAACCAACTGAGCTACGCCTGCTCCTTAATGCGACGTGATTATGTGAATGACGACCACTACCAACACTCACCTGGAAGATACTCGACAAGGGTTTCGAGCAGCTCCTTCTTGGCCAGTATTGTTGATTCATCTTCATTGGTGACAAATACTTTATCTCGAAGGGTTTCAATGAGCCGTTCCTTTTCTAGTTGTTGCGAGGCATATGTTCGGTCGATCTTAACCCAGTTGTCCAAATCGAGTTTCATTGTCATCATCCTTACGCGCTCTGTAAGATAAATATAAGGGGACTTAATAGCTGGGTTTCAATCAGCTCTTAAAAATCTTTGAATCTCAATATCTGCTCCAAATGGTGGTCAAACACTGACCACCATGTGCTGTCAACCAGAAAGAATTCTAAAACTTGTGAAAACTTGTGATTCAGCTGAGATGAACATTCCGCACGAGACAGGAAATGACGTCAAGTGAAACCCAGCTATATTTGCAAATGATCCAGCGACGTCAACCGGCCCGGAAGTGTAAGTAATTTCTCTTTGGAGTTCTGTTCATTGGAGATTTCATTCAAAGCACTGTCAGTTAAGTCAACTCATCCACAGGGAAGACAGACTTTGAAGGCGCAAACCCCAAAGTGAAGTTTTTTGCACTTCCAGTTGTCGTAGATTTTTCAAATTTAGTCCGCTTAAAGTCGTTAATAGCCAGGGGAAGAGGCATTGTTAATGTAAAACACCAACATCTCATGAGATCAAATTAATAAACAGTCGATCTAAGAGAGAAAAAAGGCCAAGCCAGTGGGAGATGTGTAAACGTCCAGTCCTTTTTCCAGTGGAGAGACAGCTTTAGGATACGTTTTTCACCGTATGAACGAGCGGATTTCGTATGAGTGGGAAACGATAAGGCAAATTCGTAGTCATACTGTAGATATACCGTATCTTGCCGTAGTTGTAACTACGTGTTGTAATTGGATGAAGTACTGTAAAACAATGCATGTTAGTAACCCCTTTCAATGTTACGGCATGGCGTACCGTGTACATGTGCTGTAAGTCAGTATCGTATGTTTCCCATCCATACGAAAACCGCTCGCTAAGAAGTTAACATTTTGAGCATTAATCCTTAATAAGAGCAAAATGCCCCCCACTCCACCCCTACTGGAGAGACCTATCACGCCTTATAATACCATATCACATCTAGTATGTAAATGTTTGATACGTACTTGGTATCTCCATCTTGTAAGTGCCAAGGTAAGGCTTCCCATCCTCGAATGTTTCCCATTCGAATGCGTTCTCAACAGCTTCAACATTGATTGACATTTTGATTTTGATTCTTGGGTGTTGTTTCCCTATAACATGATAAAAAAAAATTGTTAACACATGGGTAAACACCATAGAGTAAAAGTACAGTAAAGGCTAAAGCTTATTTAACGTCAGTGCTCCTTCATTTAGTAGCTGGTCTTCCAGGGAGCTGACGGTGCACACTTTATCCCCTCTCTCCATCAGTTCTTTGTTTTAACAATATTCAAAGCTGAAGCTACACGGATTAGAGAAAAGTAACAGACGTGGAGATTTGACTAAAAGTAGCAGTTTCAAGCGGATGAAGTCTGGTATGTCGTCGGTAATTTGATTCAAAACTAGACGCTCTTGGAGCGTTCACTGGATTGCCTTTGCAAGTATTCTAGAGCTCGAGGATGGACATTCTAAGACTCGCCAAATCTCCAAGCTAATCCCGCTTACTTATTTCGCGCAGGAGTTTTCCTTTCCTGTGGACTGAACAACCTTTTATCCTACTTTACTGGTACGACAACAGGTTTGATTGCGTTACTAACGCGTTTTAACGAGTATTAAGTTACTTGTTTACCTAGACTACCTTTTAAACGAGTATTTTAATACTTAAAAGTTACTTGTTTACTACGGAAGCCCAGGAGGGTCACCACATGTTTTTGTTTTTGCTTTTAGCTTTTCGGTTTTTGCTTTTAGCTTTTCGGTTTTTGCTTTTAGCTTTCAGCTTTTCGGTTTTTGATTTTAGCTTTTCGGTTTTTGCTTTTAGCTTTTCGGTTTTTGTTTTTGACTTTTCGGTTTTTATTTTTAAAATCTCGGTTTTTGTTTTTGAATTTTCGGTTATTGTTTCTTACTTTTTGGTTTTCGTTTTTGAAAATCGTAAAAACAAAATCGTAAAATGCAAAAACAAAAACCGAAAATTCAAAAACAAAAACCGAAGACAAAAACAAAAACCTAAAAAGCAAAAACAAAAACCTTGAGTCTAGACCATGAGCCTTTGCACTTGTATCAAAACAAACATGGCGGCTTGGTAGCTCTTTCTCTCTGAGGCTTTCATCTACCGGTGGGCGATTAAAAAAGGCCATCTCTATGGAGATTTTGTACTTGATATAAGGTGGGGAACGAAGGATGCTATGATGTCTTAGCTGTTTATTTTATTAGCGGGGAAAAGATGGTACTTGAGAAAAATTAAACTTTAAGGTACTAGCACTGGCTCGAAGGGAGGGGAATCTTTAATTATTTGTGAACCCCTAACTGCTTTGGGAATAGATGAATACGTTTTACGTTGGTTTTACATGCGCACTTTAGCGCAATCCAAATAAAAGAGCGAAAAACTTCTAAATCCAAACCATTTACTTGATTGAAATTTGACAGAAACTCATGCGACATGACCTTTCTGGGTATGAGTGTTGACAAACACGACTGGCGTTCTTGGCGGTCACGCGTCACGATTTTTTTTAAGCTCGTGTCCAAACGCGCTTGGACATCCTGCTTTAATCAAGACATGCTCATCATGCTCATATCTCATTTAATTTACATGTGCTCTGATGTTGATCATATCAGGCTAAAAGATCTACTTTGTGCATTTGTTTGAATATCATTACAATGCAAATATTCGGACTGATTTCCATTCTAGTTACATCGAGCTAAGTTCGTTTTAAGGTTTAATTTTTTCTCAAAGAGTATAGTTAATCAAGCACCTCTTACATTCAGAAGTATGAACGTTCATTGTGGGCTCCAAGAACTTTTACTGAGCTTAATGAATTTTAACTTTAAGGTCTGCAGTGCCATCTTCCCACGCGAAGAAATAAACAGCTAAGACCTCATAGCTTCCTTCGTTCCCAACCTTATATTAAGTACAAAATCTCCATAGAGATGGCCTCTTTTCATCATTCACAGTTAGTTGAAGGGTTCAGAGAGAAAGAGCTACCAAGCCGCCATATTTGTTTTGATAAAAGCGCAAAGGCTCATGGTCTAGACTCAAGGTTTTTGTTTTTGCTTTTTTGGTTTTTGTTTTTACATTTTACGAGTTTGGTTTTACGATTTTCAAAAACAAAAACCGAAAATTCAAAAACAAAAACCGAAAATTCAAAAACAAAAACCGAAAAGTAAAAGCAAAAACCGAATAGTCAAAAACAAAAACCGAAAATTCAAAAACAAAAACCGAAAAGTCAAAAACGAAAACCGAAAAGTAAAAACCAAAAACCCAAAAGTCAAAAACGAAAACCCAAAATTCAAAAACAAAAACCGAAAATTCAAAAACAAAAAACAAAAACAAAAAACTAAAATCAAAAACCGAAAAGCTAAAAACAAAAACAAAAACCTTTGGTGGCCCTCCTGGGCTTCCGTAGTTTACCTAGACTAGTTAAGCTACTAAGACTAGCATGTCTGATGAAATAACTATATATATTTCAGGATCAAAACTGCTCACTGTCAAATAAGCTTTTTTATATCAAAATGAAATTTTGGTTATAGAGCATTTTCACCCACTCACAAAGTAGTCATATGGTTGTACCAAAGAAAAGAAATTCTCTGCAAATTTTTTTTACCCCTTTTATTAAGAAAGACGCATCTTTCTCAGAGAGTTTAAAGTCATGATGTTCCCGCTAACAAATAGCGTTGCATTACGCGTGTTAAGCTACTCCTCATCTTGACCTTTAGTGCACGGCGAGGCGACAGCTAATTGCTGACGAAATATCTAAGCTTCGTCTGACTTCAAGTTCTTGTGGTCAGCTTCAATGTCTTGTTTGTCTATTGTTTTGTAGTTTGTCTCCGTATAGTTTGTATTTGAGAACTGGTAAGATATCGATTGGCTAGTTTGGCTAGATAGTTCTACGATTCTCATAGTTTGCTCATAGATTCTCATAGTTCTCTTCTTGAGTACGTGGACGAACCCGTTCCAAAATCGCTCAATAACATCTTCTAGTGTAGGTCTGTCACGTACGGCGTGTACGTTCGTAAGTAGTTTGAGCGTAGCGATAAAAAAGCTAAAGATAATGGTAGGCCACATGCCTAAAGACAACATACTTGGATCAAGAAGAGAGCCCTAATAAGTAATTATCTATCGACGAACCTCGAAGGAATGATGCAATTGCGACCGAGCAAAGACAAATAGACCTACCTCATGCTCAATATTATTATGTGATTAATTCTGTCAACATTTATCCAATCATATTTGAGAATTAGACAAACCAAAACTCCATTGGACAGACAATTAATTGCTATAGTTACGAGTTTCGTCCAAAAAACAACAACAAACGAACCTCATTTTAAGACTGGTTTGCCACCATGGCAACCCAGTAAAAACATAAGTGATATTACCCTCCTAGTTTTTCTCTTATTTTTAAAAAGGGAAATTCCCCTACTTGAAAACTTAGCTGTCAAAAATACCTTACATGATAGGATATTTTGGTCCATTCCTATAATAATAATAATGGTTTATTAAGGTTCTATTGCAGTATAACAACTGAATTAACAAATTATTTACAATAAATTGTCTAAAGCTAATATATTAAAACTATAATATTTACAAACTATTTATCATTGAAATGATTACTATCAACCAATAAGAAAGCAAGAAATTAAGAACTAGCTTGACGTGACGACAATGGAAATTTGCATATAATGATCTAGCAGCGTCCATGTCTGTAGTGTCTGTAGCGCCTGACAACTGCAGCACCTTTTAGCAGCATTCCATTCCATTAGTGAAGCGTATTTTTGTCTATTTCTACTTTGTGCCACTCATCTTTCACTATAAATTTGAAAGAATGTTCACATATTTAGACTGGCTTGTTCTAAGAGTGCGACATTGACTTCATAATTCACTTTCTCATGATTTTAAACTGGATTCGAGGGATTTGAGCAGTTTATCAAGTCTATCAACGCCAAGAACGACAATACAGACCGCTTACCACCGACCGCTACCACAGACCGCTACCACAGACCGCTACCACAGACATTCTAAGGTAACCTGACTTGTAAAACATCAAATATTCAAATCAGCACTCCTTATTGGCAATAATAAATATATCCTAGTAGTAAGCTAGAAAGAGATCAGAGATCCGATGGTTTGTTTCTTGCAAAGCGCTATTGCACAATACTCGGGGTCATGTGCATGCACTGTAATTAAATGGCTGAATTCAGTAAACTCTGATTTGATTATACGTTAATTTTATCGTCGATCTGGGGTTTTATTTGAAGCTCAAAATCTTAAAAGTCTTTACTTAAATCCATTGAAGCCATGCGTTCGCAAAAGCATTTGATTTCATTTGAATAACATAACATGACTAATTGTTTTACTCGGAGGCATGACTTTTATCTCTCGACATTTGGCGAACGACAAGAATGAATTGGTCAATGAAACAGATATCTGATGTATACAGCAAATAATGTACACGTAGTTATTAGTCCTTATTCTAGTCACGACAGAGAAGTGTTCGCATAGCACACAAAATGCCTTAGTATACTTCCATTATAGCAGTCAAAGTGGTGCTATTATTTCATTGCTTTTATATTTTGTTTTATTTCCTTTTTTATATCTTTCCTAATAGATCAGTTTAGGAGAAGTAATGTTTATTGAGATGGCTGGAAGCCTTACGAGGAGAGCGTTTTTCATGGTCGTGTTTCTGACCTTTTTTCAAAGTAGGTTATATACACCTAAGTGCTAGAACGTTGTCATATGAAAATTAAAAAAACAAAAACAAATAGGACTGGTTATTACTTTACTGTTTTGAAAGTAAAGACTAGCTTTTGAGATTATCTTTTTCGTATCTGATACAAAAACAGTTATATTCTCATTCATCTATCTAGAGGGCTTAATAATCCAAAAAATCAAAATATTTTTAATCCATTCATATTTGTTATTTTATTATTTTTTATTTTCATATGACCGCGGGAAATTAGATTACTAAATATATCTAATCATATAAAAAATATACAGAAATCTCATAATGGGCGAGGTTTTTGAAAGTATTGGGGAATATAAAAATGAATTTCCAAAGATGCAACGTTTTACATTTGTATATTTTAACCAGGACGTCTGGTTGGCAATTCTGGATTGAAGGAAAATGTAAAGTGTGATACGAAGCAAATAAACAAAGAAGAGGAGCTGATCCAATTAACAGGTATACATTTATTTATTATATGAAATAGAGTGTGATATTGAGTGGCATCAAAATGATAAAATTGATATCCCCACTCCCACCAGTGGCCAGTGGGGATACGATTTATATCAACACTGGTGGTGTCAAATTTCGACTTTTTGCTCAGCAAGTCTCAAATTCTCCATTATTTTTCATTGAAGATTTCATATAATAAACAGAACATTACATGGCCGCTTGGAGATACCAATTTTATCTTCTCGTGCTGATATTATCTCTCACAAGTGAGCGCAGCGAATATCAACACTCGAAGATAAAATTCGCATCTCCGCGCGACCATGTAATATCCTATATATCTTCATTGTTATCAATCTACTGAATGGATATGGATAACAGCGATATGCAGAAATTCTGATCCTTTTAGGTATATATACAAGTATATCAAAATTATATCAGAAATTATGGGATGTCATCTCTGATATTTTTTTCAGAAAGCCCTAGTGATAGGCAACTCGGAAAAAATATCAGCGATGATATCCCATAATTTCTGATATACTTTTGATATACTTCTATATACAGCCTTTTGCAAAAATTATGGCCGTTTCAAGTATATGTACAAGTATATCAAAAGTGCATCAGAAATTATGGGATATCATTCCTGATATTTTTTCCAGAAAGCCCTAGTGATAAGCAACCCGAAAAAAATATCAGCGATGATATCCCATAATTTCTGATATACTTTTGATATACTTGTACATATACTTGAAACGGCCATAATTTTTGCAAAAGGCTGTATATCAAAAGGATCATAATTTCTTCATATCGCTGTAAATTCGACATATATGGAATACATAGATACATAGATAAATATTTCAATAATTGAACGAGCCTAGCTAGAGTAGTTATTTAATGTAATAAAATAATTAATATTCTTATAAAATTAAAAGAAAAACTTTGCAATCGACTACAGGTTTCTTCGAACTGGATGCAAGACAGAATAGCCCAATAGGTAGGATGATCGCACCAGCAGGTACAAATTTCACCTATCAATGCTGTGGTGAAAGTGAATTTAAAGCCATATTCAAATGGGGCTTATTTGAGCAAGGCGTATTGTCCCCTTCGCGTCTATTTTCAAGAGTTGAGATAAATACGGATGGTAACTTTTGCTCGGTTTCTTGGACAACGGATCCCAAAGCTTCTAAATATGCTGGAAGGACTTTCGTTGAGTATAACAAAACCTCACACTGCGTTTTATGGATCACAACCAACGTAACCATGGAAGATGAAAATACCTTTGTTGCTGTTTATCGAGATAATTTTACATTGGGAGTAGCCTTTAAAGTCTGCACTCCAGTATCCTTAAATGTGTCTAAAGGTTGGTACTTTATCAATATATATTCACTTAAGGTGACTGACTACTTTAGCAAGGAATAATTACAAAATGTTCTTAGAAAGATATTTTACACAGAATTTAACGCTGATTCCAAAAATGAAAAGAAAAATGGGGTGTCCCGAGCTCGTTTTCGAGATAATGAATTTTGAATATGACCATCTTGACAAGTTTTCGAAAGGAAAATGGCGGAAATCAAGCTTTGCACACAAAAATTCATAGCTCGAAGATTAAAAAAGCTCTGGAAGCAAGTTTCTCAGGAAATCTACTTTAAACATTATTTTCGAATATGAACTAAAAATATTTCAAGAAAGTTCTAAAAATAAGCTAAAAATTCAGCACCTTGTTAACTCAATAAACCGAAAATCGTACTCAAACGACAACAACAAAAACACATAAAACGCTTTTTTTATAAGTTCTAATAAGTTCTAATTGACTCTGGGGAATACGGATTTGCTCTTCTAACAATTGTTGTTAGTAAACGATGTATTTGGGTTTATACGGCGTTACTATTAATGTTCTAACTTATGTTCGTTCTATTGTTGTTACGGTTTTATGTTTCACTGTTAAATGTTTTTTTTTTGTAAGGCATTTTACTACTACTTATGTGTGGAGCAGACGAGTATGGTTTTTTCCCCCGGTTTATTTATTTTTAAATCTTCTTAATGCAAGAATTGGATTTCGGTCTTTTGTCTCTTAATGTAAGAGGCCTTAGGGATTACAAAAAATGTCGTAAAATGCTAAGTTGGATTGCCCGACATGGTGGCCACAAAGGAATTACATTCCTACAGGAAACACATTCAACTGAAAGCAACGAATTTCAATGGACTCAACGATTTAGAGGCAAAGTATTGTTTTCCCATGGTTCATCAAATAGTAGGGGTGTAGGAATTTTGTTTGGCAAAAACCTAGAGCATAAAATAATATCGGTAGAAACAGACACTCAGGGTAGATGCATAATTGCTTTGTGCGAGCTCCAAGGAAGTCCTTTTTTGCTAATTAACATTTACGCACCTAATGATGAAAGTAGTCAAGTTGATCTCCTAATGCTGATCTATCAAAAAATTACAAACTTAGATCTACCTGAAGATACACGAATTATATGGGGCGGGGATTTTAATTTCATCTTTGACCTTGACTTGGAAGCTAGTGGTGGTAATCCGGTGCTAAAAATTAGAACAATTGAAACAATACGAGAAATAATGTTAGAGCTAGATTTGTGTGATATTTGGCGTATTCGAAACAGTTCACTAAAGCGTTATACCTGGTCAGGAAAAGGACAAGGGAAGCAATCCAAGTCTAATACGGTATTGTATCGTAGATTAGATTATTTTTTTGTGTCAAATGACTTACAACCCTTTATTGAAATGACGGATATTCTACCATCTCCTTCAACGGATCACTCTGCTGTAACGTTAAAAATTAAGTCGTTTTGTGAAGACAGTCCAAGGGGTTCTTCGTTTTGGAAATTTAATAATTCACTTTTAGAAGACTCAATTTATATAGAGCAAATGAAAATCAAAATTCAGGAAGTTAAAAATGAATTGTCAAATATGAATATATTGTGCCCACGGAGCCGTTGGGAGTTGATTAAATATGAGGTACGGAAATTTACGATGAAGTATGCAAAAGCTAGAGCTAAGAAACTCCGAAAAAAGTATCAAGATCTCGAAACAAAAATTAAGGACATCGAAAAAGTACCCGATTGGGAAAAGATGCCGAGTTATGTTGCAGAACATGACAGTTTGAAAAAAGATCTTGAAGTAATGAATGATTATATTACAGATGGATTGATTCTTAGATCTAAAATTAAGTGGGCAGAGCTAGGAGAAAAAAGTAATAAATATTTCTTGTCTTTGGAAAGAAGAAACAAAAATAAAACCCACGTTAGGAAACTTCTTATTGATGAAGGAATTGAAATAACAGCAAGTAGAGAAATCTTAAAGGTTATTGAAAGTTTTTATAAAGATTTGTACGATGTTAAAGGCACGGGGACTGAGGCTGATTGTTGCGATTTTCTAAAGCATATTGATAATCCGGCATTGTCACAAGATGAAATGCTATCGTGTGAAGGGTATTTGACAATAGCAGAATGCTTTACTAGTTTGAAACAATTGGGAACTTCTAAAACTCCGGGAAATGATGGTCTTACTAAAGAGTTTTATATAGCCTTCTGGGATTGTATAAGCAAAGACCTAGTTAGCTGTTTAAACAATAGTTTTGACGAAGGAGAGTTAACAACTTCACAAAAACAAGCAGTAATAACCCTAATAGAAAAGCCAAATAAGGATAATAGGTCATTAGACTCGTGGCGACCTATTAGCTTGATTAATGTTGATTCCAAAATATGCAGTAAAGCCTTAAGTAATAGAATGTCTAAATACATGGATAAATTAACTCACCCCGACCAGGCAGCCTTTGTAAAAGATAGGAATATTGAAGAACCAATCCGTCTAATAGAAGATATTATGGATTACTTAGTTCAAGTGAACCAATCGTTGATTTTATTAGCAGTAGATTTCCAGAAGGCCTTTGACAGTATAGAAAGAAATTATATTTTTGCTACTTTAAAACATTTTGGATTTGGTCCACAATTTATAAAATGGATTAGAGTGCTTCTGAAGGAGAATATGGCTTGTGTTTTAAATAACGGAACTGCTACAAATTTCTTTGAGATCAAGAGGGGCACCAGACAGGGAGACCCTATTTCCCCGTACATCTTTATCCTTGTAATTGAAACGCTTGCCACTCTCATTAGGAAAAACGAAGAGATTCACGGGTTTAGAGCTGATGGTAATCATAAAAAGATAACACTCTTTGCTGATGACACCACTCTTTTTCTTAAAGATTTAAATTCCTTGGATATGGCTCTCGGGGCATTAAACACCTTTTACCAGCACTCATCACTTAAAGTGAATAATTCGAAATCAGAAGCCGCATGGCTAGGCAAAGATAATCCAGAGAACCCGAGGACTGATTCGATTAAATGGGTTGACCTTTATCAGCAGAGTGTTAAAATTTTAGGGATTCACTTTTCTTATAATAGAAATATTAGGGATGCAAATAACTTTGATAAGGTTTTTGAAAATTTTAAAACAGTGTTATCTATATGGAGAATGCGTAGTTTAACACTTTATGGCAGAATATTGGTGGTAAAGTCTTTGGCACTATCAAAACTCTATTATATATGCTCAAAAATTGATGTCTCTGATAAATTTATAGCAAGGGTAAAAAAAGAAATAAGTGATTTTATTTGGCATGGTAGGAAACCAAAAATCAAATACAATACTTTGATTGGTGACTACAAAGAAGGAGGACTAAGACTACCTGATTTCGAGTCTTACATTAAAACAAATCGCTTAAAGTGGGCTTTTAAACTGTTTAATGGTGAGGAAAGACCCTGGAAAATAATACCTTCTTTATGGTTAAATAGAATAGGTGGAGTTAAATCAATTGGGTATAACTTCGATCCAAAAAAAATCCCTACAATAGCTACGATGTTTTATAAAAACTTGCTAACAAACTGGGCAAAAGTTTTTGATACTAGAGGACGTGTTGATAATTATAAGGATATCTTAGAGCAACCACTATGGAATAATAGGTGTATTACTATTGGAGGAACATCGTGTTATTACCATCAACTAGCTTCTAAGGGGATATGGCACTTGAGTGACCTGTGTGACGATTCTCTCCTTTTTCATTGGCAGACTATGGAGACCAAGGGTGTAGAAGCTGACTATTATTTTTATTGGGTGTGTTTAGTTTCGGCAATTCCTCCTCAGTGGAAGGTGATGTTAAAAGATCGCACAGAAAACGGTCAAAAAAGGTCACTAATGGAAATACTTGCATCGGCAGCAAAGAAAAAGCAAAATAACCTTATATACAGGGAAATGATTGGGAAAAAATTCCAAAAGCCCACCGCACAAAGCAATATAGAAAAAAGAATTGGGAATGTTATTACAAACTGGGAAAACATATACTTGCGCATATATAGTTCAGTAATAGACACATACACAAGATGCTTTCAGTTCAAAATATTAAATAATTGTTTGTATCTAAACAAAGATTTATTTCGTTTTAAATTAATACCACTGCCAAATTGCTCGTTCTGCTCCACTCATACCGAATCGGTTGATCATCTTTTCATAGAGTGCATGGAATCCAAAAATTTTTATTTCCAAATTAAAACTTGGCTTTATCAATTTGATATAATCTTGCCAGAACTAAATATTGCTAACATTATATTGGGCGTAGAGTCGAAAAAGTGTGAAGCTTTGATCAATCAGATACTTATTATATACAAACTACTATTATATAAATATAGATCACAAGGGAAAATACCAACACTACATCTGTTTCTTAACCACCTAAGGCTGACACAAACAATAGAATATAAAATTGCTTTGAAGAGGGGAAAACTTGTAAATCACTTAAGTAAATGGGAAAAACTAATATGCTCTGACACCTGTAAAAACTAGTAATCTGTTATTAGCCTTGTTAATATTACTTTTTTCTTTTTTGTTATTGAATATTAATTGTTGTAAATTTGTATAGTGATTAATTTATTAAAGATTATAAAAAAAAAAAAAAAAAAAAAAGAAAAAAGAAAAAAAAAAAAAAAAAAAAGTTCTAATAATTACGTTTTTTTAAAACTTTCTCAAAAGATTGATTTTTACCTGTTGTTTTAGGAAATTTAAAGAAAAATATAGAGTCCCATGCAAAATTCAGGGTTTTTGCCCTGTTGAAGTTCAAAATGTGTATGGTTCCTCAATAAAATCTTGAAGGTTGTTATGCGGTTTTGAGCGGATTTTGTGCGCGCGCACATCGTGGGCTCAAATTGAACGTTCAAACATAGTCAGTCACCTTAAATATATACTTCCATAAATATTTCAGATAAGAAACAGACAATCCCTTTTTTTAACTTCATGCCAACAGTCTATAAGTTTGAATACATGCTTTCAATAAAGATTAGCGAAGTTTTTATTTTATTTTGCTTTGCTTTGCTTCGTTTTTTTGTTGTTGTTTTGTTGTGTTTGTTTTGTTTATTATTATTTTTGCATGTTGCTTACCAATCTTCAAGGCGATTATAATCATATATACACATGAATATATGCAACATGCAACAGACAACAAAACAGTCACCGTACCAACCTTTCTTTCTTTCTGTCTGTCTGTCTGTCCGTTTGTCTCTCTCTCATCTCTCTCTCTCTTCGTAGCTGTATATAGCTGTATATAAATTAATGTGGTCATTCAATCTGTTTGTTGTTTAGCTGCAACACCTACCAGACCCCTAACTCAGCCAACTCAGACACCTGCCGTGAAAACCCCAAGACAAAGTGAGTAATCTTGCTCTCTCTCTCTCTCTCTCTGCCTTTCTCTGTCTCTGTCTCTGTCTGTCCGTCTGTCTGTCTGTCTGTCTGTCTGTCTCTCTTTATCTCTGCCTTTCTCTCTCTCTCTCCGTAGCTGTATATAGCTGTATATAAATTAATGTGGTCATTCAATCTGTTTGTTGTTTAGCTGCAACACCTACCAGACCCCTAACTCAGCCAACTCAGACACCTGCCGTGAAAACCCCAAGACAAAGTGAGTAATCTTGCTTAATTTTTATTCGTCTTAAGCAAGCAAAAACAAATATTTAACTCATTTTAAAATCATTTGTTTTTGATGTATCAAAACTGTGTGTTCAACTGTGTGCTCCTGAGGTTCAACCTTTCATTCAATCATTCTAAATGATTAAAATATATTTTTCAGAAGCATCCTCTACAGCTCCAGAATTATCTACTACAACTCCAAGTAAACGTAAGTAGAATGACTTAATTATGTGATTTATTCTTGTATAGTTTATCTTATGAAAGACATTTCAATTAATCTTATCATGAGTAAGGCTGAGGGCTCAACATTTTTCTGAGCTCCCCGTGTGTGTCAGTTTCTTTCTTCACTAATATTTCAATTAATCTTTTTGATAACTAAAGATTAGATTATAATCATTATTTTAGGCCTTTAGAACGGTTGTTCTTGATTTATTTTTTCTCTACCTATTTAACAATTTTTCTCTATATTTTATTTTGGTTATATATTAGTATATATTTAAATTTGTAAAAAGCATTGAGTTTTTGAAATGCGTTTTTAAGAAATAAAGTATTATTATTATTATTATTATTTTTATTTTTATTATTATTATTATTATTATTATTATTATTATTATTATTATTATTATTATTATTGAATCTATGTACATCTTATATTCAGACCCATCCCATACACCTTCAGGACCAGCCTTGTCCAACAAAAAAATCCCAGGTAAAAGTACTAAGTTACTTGTTACTTGACGTCGTGATGGAACATGCAAGTTGCTTCAAAATGGATTCATCACATAACTGAGTGTGCTTACGTTTTGATGATAGATTATTAAAGGCAAAAAGTGGCTTAGGGCGCAAAATTAGAACCAAATGAGGTATAACAGGACTGGAGTACGCATAAGTTTTACTTTCTACCATAATGATATCTTTCAGTTCTAAAACATCTCACGTATATAATACAATATGATTGGCTGACAGCTATGGTTAATAAGAGACCAGGTCTACACATACATGGAAAAACATTTTTTTTTTTTCAAAAGAAAACATTTGTTGGTATCTTTCCGTTCATGTTCCTTGCGTATGTGTGTGTGTGGAAGGGGGGGGGGGGGGGGGTTGGGGAGGGACAGAAGAAGTTTATGACTTACGAATATTATGATATTGCACTCGCAGCTATTCTATGGATTGCAGTTGGGCTACTGATCATTACGTTGGCTATTTTTGTCATTATATGCGTAGTGAAAAAATGCCAGTGGCAGAGGTGGAGAAAATCAGATTACCAGGTTAGAAACTAGAGTTTAACTTAATTTCAATTATCAATGCAAGGAAAACAATTTTCTTATTTCATCTTCCCCCAGATCAAGATTGACGAAGAAGATGGAATTGATGACAATATGTTGTGAGACATAGCATTTGTTCTAAATATAACTAGACGCTCTTGGAGCGTTCACTGGGTTGCCTGTGCAAGAACTCGCCCACTCGCCAATCAAACAAATGTTTTATCAATGTAAATACTCTTAGCCAAAATGTATTTAACTGGTAATTTGTTTTCCCCTCAGTTTTTGTTTTCTGTATTTTCATAAATGGAAATATTCAACAAGGAGTCTTGGCAGTTCGCTTTCTTGTAGATCACTATCAGCTCGTCTGACTTCTACAAGTTCTTGGAGTCAGCTTTCATCAAAGCTTTGTTTGTCACTCGTTTTGTAGTTTGTCTCAGTATATTTTTTTGTATCTGAGATCTGGTAAGATCTAGTTTGATCATAGCTAGATAGTTCATAGATTCTCTTAGTCTATTTTGACTAGTTTGTCCACAGGCTTACCACCCTAAGTATCTGTGGTTTAGGGTTTCTTGGCATGGGATCCCTGTGGCACAGAAATTGCCGTTAATCGATGTAGTTCAAATTTTGCTCCTAAAATCTGTCCTCAGTAGTCGCTCATCAAAAAACGTTTTATCTTAAAATAAAGTTTGATAGTTTATTACTTGTTTTGAAGTGTTTTTTTTTTTCTGCGAAAAAGCCTCAAAAAGGCTTGTTTAGGGCTTCGAAAGTTCAGGGGTTAATTTGACTCGCTCTCCTTACTCGTTTTCCGTATCATATCGTTCACTCGCTCGCGGACTTGCTTGTTCGCGATACGACGGGAAACTCGTGAATAAAAACGATATCAGGCTCTTAACATGCGATAATCTCTATGTGATTAATTCTGTCAACATTTATCCAATCATATTTGAGAAATAGACAAACCAAAACTACATTGGACAGACAATTGCTATGGTTACGAGTTTCGTCCAATAATGATCGCGACCCGGAAAAGAAAAAAAACGAACCTCATTTTAAGACTGGTTTGCCACAGGCAACCCAGTAATGACCTCACTTTGGAGTTTCGCGTGATAAAACCGCATTCGTTCGGCTGATGTGAAGTTTGACCTGCATTCCCAATGCGATATTTCCAATGTATCGCATAACAAATACTACGAAAATATACTACCTACATATACACACAACGTATGACAATAGCCCCTTGCAGCACGTCGGAATGCAGCTCAATTTGGAGGGCAAAACAATAGGTTTCAATTCTCAGGAGATTAAGATTCTTTTGTTTTGCCCTCCAAATTGAGCTGGTCTGACGTCACGTGCAAGGGGTCTTAAAAGCACTCTTTGAGCATCTTAAGTTCATGGCTTGTACATGAAGAAACATTTGGGATCCTGGCAAGGCCGCCATTTTGGAAGATATATATGTACAAACGAAGAATTTACACACAAACATGACTTATATGAGATTTAGATTCTGCGGGATTTCTCGATCTAACCTAGCACTGCTGACAGTACATTCATGTTGCTAGATCCTGGTTTGCAATAGACCTCTTTACCTTCGTTGTTTGTTGTGCCCATTTCAGACCACGTGATGCCACTCTTGGGAGTTGATTCTTTCATGTATAAATATTTCAATAAAAGAACATTTCTCAAGGGAATGTCATGTGGTCTGAAATGGGTAATTTGCATACGAAGGTAAAGAGGTCTATTAGTAAAGAGAATGGTACAATGCACCGTGACGTAGAAAGAAATAGCCATAGTTCAGCCCCGGGGGGGGGGGGGGGGTGTACTCCCTATGATGTACTATACGGGGATGCTCCGCCCGAAAGGGGTACCTTTTTCAAGCCGCAGGTATAGAAAAGGAGTGGAAATTTGTGAGTTTTGGTATAAAACTGGGCGGAGCATCCCGTATGAAACGACCCGAAGTACCCCCTCCCCCCTGGAGTTCAGCACAACAAAGAAAAGTGTTGATTACAAAGTCCATATTATACTGATAACTTAACCTTTCACCAGAAGAAGACAAAAACATTTTCAACATGATATTCAACATGATATTCCACATGATATTCCACAATAGACAAGACCTGGAATCTGTTTTGATTAGAAGCTGTGTTGAGTCAGTTAAAGCTATAGTATCCAGATTGAGATAAGAAGATATTTATAGAAACGAACGGCTACCAACTAAAGCAGAGAGCGTGAATAATCTTGCTTCGAACAGAAATACATGTACAAGATGTACGCTAGCTTTCTTGGAGGAGCATTTCATAGGAATCAAACACAACAGAAAAAACTTTGTTTACTAAATTTTCCAATATTCAAAAATAAGAAAGACCTGGAAACTGTTGTAGACTTTTCTAGAAGATATGTGATAGATGCAGACTGTTATATTAGACGAAAAGTACCACAGTGCGTGCAGTCATTAGGTTATCATAACAAAATCAGTTATGTATTAGTTGTATCTATATATATACTCTTAGATGGGGACATTTTTTTATTTTTTTTTTGACAACCTTTAAACATCTTTTTGACATCGTTTTTGACAACTTTTGACATCTTTTTGACAATTTTTGATTGTTCTCTTCACGCTAACATATTAGATATCGGCGCTTCACTTTGATGTCTAAACTCCGCCTAGACTAGTCTCTTCGTGGTAGAGTGCAAACAATATCTCCGTGAAATACAAATTACTAAATAGTACAAAATAGTGCTTATTAAACAATAGAAAAAAAATCCATTTAGTATAACTAATGTTTCACGGATATACTGTTTGCACTCTAAGGAGCACAATTAAAAGTTGTCAAAAAGATGTCAAAAAGATGTCAAGAGTGTCAAAAAGAAATAAAAAACCGGTTTGAGGAAGTGTTCACAGTACGAATTAGCGTATATCCGAGGAAGAACATTCATTTTGAGTATTAAAAAAATAATGATAATTATTATAATTATGATAATAATAATAATAATTTATTTATATATTTATTTATCTATAGAGCGCTAATTCCTTGTAGTCCAAAAGCGCTTAACAATCAAGAAAAAAAAAACATACTTAAAAAAATATAACCATGTCCAAAGTTATATTAACTGACAATAATAAATGATTCAAAGCTATGGCTTTAATAATCAATGAATACATACGAGTTAGTAGAATAAGAATGAATAGTAATTGATTTTAAAAATAGAACTAGAATGAAACCCTATAATTGATCATCAAGTGCCTTCTTGAAAGATGTCATTAAATGATTGTCAGCATTTCAACTCAAAGACAAGCGCATTCCAAAGTTGTGGAGCAATTTCTCTATAATCTAGTTTTAGCAAATCGAATATATGCAGCTGTCTATATCGGTTGACTTTTTAGTTATTATAGACAACCTGTACCTAACTTCCTGGTCAAAACAATCACTGTAATATAAAATATGTCACAAGAGGTGCTAAGTAAAGTATATGTGTATGTCTATGTCTATGTCAATCACAGAGAAAAAGCCTGATAAAACAGACGTCTTTTCGCTCCTCGTCCCCCCGAGGGACGTCTAGTTTCTCAGGCTAGATACTCATATAACTTTAAAATCATACGATGAAACTTTCATTGATAAATTATTGCTATATCTAAGCCTGTGTTGTGGTAAATAACGGAGTAACAGCATAGCTTTGTAATACCTGAATCGTATATCTTATTATGAGTAAAAGATATCTTATATTGAGCCGATGGTATTGTTTATTTTGAAAATTAAAAGGACTTATTTTCATGTATTTTGAGGTAATCTTATTATTATTTTAAGTAATTTGTGATACTAGCTTACCTCATTACATTGAGAGAGAAAAATATCTCATAAATAAGAAGGATTAGCTTCTCAACCGTGTACCGGATATCTATTGTATTGCTATGAGTCTATGTGCAAATTAGATCGACATGGTCCTGGAAACGAAGGAGATACCGAAAACTTCAACAAGCATATTTACCGTAACAGTGCGATCAAACTGATACCAGTTTCAACACACAACAGTCTTCCATGCAACAAAGTCTTCCGATCGAAACTAGTTCGAATCCAGACTCGGTTAAAGACAAATATTCGTTCGAGATCTCCATAACTAAAATTCTCCTCGTCAGATCCATTTAGTGCTAGTAAATATTGATAACTTTTGCACGCTTTTAGTGTCTGTATATAACCGGGAAATTCAATGGCAATAGAATCAAATTAATACTAGCTAAAGCTTTAGTGCTATTTTCATAAACATGCGAACTCGGTAGCTGCGAGCACGCTGAAATTTGGTTTTTCGCTTCCATCAATCAAAAATAATCAGTCGGTACCTTTTATATTTATGATTGGCGGCAGTGAAAAACCAAATTCCAGCGAGCATCGAGCAATTACAGAGTTCGCATATTTATGAAAATTGCAGTAAGATACAAATGTACAAGGTACTAGAACTTACTTTGCTTGCAAGGACTTGTAATAGAGCTAGAAAGTTCAGTTATTGAGGAAAACAGACCAGGAACGAGAGTCGTTCGAACTCTGCTCTCTCAGGTATCAGTTTCACAATCTCCAGCGGACGGACAACCCGGTTATTCGAACATGCTGCCAAAATTTACCAAAAACACAGTGCCAAAACAAACAAGTCTCAACATGTTGCACATGCGCAGACAAAATCTTTATATGCTAATAATAACTCGGTAAAGTCAACATGTACAAAGAAATTAGCCATGCGTATAAGAGCTATTTACATATTTAGTAGCTGTTTCCTGTATCTCATTGTTCCTGAACCTATCTGGTCATATAATAGCCGTGCAATCACCTGACCTTAGATTGTAGCCATGCCTATCACAGGTAGCCCAAGCTGGGTTTCTGTGGTGTCATATTATAAGAAAATGTATGGGGAACTATAAAAAACCTCAATAAAATCGTCAAAATATGAAATAAAATAAAGAAATCTTAGCTGACATTTGTGAAGTTATACCTCTATCGTCCTGCCTGGTTAGAATTCGGATTAAGCCAATTTTAGCATTTTTTTCTCCACTGTTTCTCTTAACAGTGGAGAAAAAAATGCTTGGGCTACCTGTGTGCCTATTAGCTGCTGGATCTCTTATCAGTGAAAGCAATGGCTTAGTGCCAGATTTCTTAACCTTCCTAATAAATCAATTGATAAATGCTTCGCGAATATCAGCCCGCCGCGCTTCTAGGCCTTGAAGGACAAATCTCCAGAGCATCGATCACTACAGCTGGCGTTACTGCTATTTTCATAAACATGCGAACTCTGTAGTTGCAAGTTTCCTGTTGGAATTTGTTTTTTGTCTGCCGCCAGTCAAAAATATGAAAGGTACCGACTGATTATTTTTCATTGACGGAAGCCAAAAACCAAATTTCAGCGTGCAGCTTGCAGCTACCGAGTTCGCATGTTTATGAAAATAGCAGTAATGAAAATAACGCGCAGCGCCTTACGCTGGGTAGACTGGAAGGAAGGAAGGACGGGAAGGAAGGAATGAAGGAACGAAGGAAGGAAGGAATCAATCAATCAATCAATCAATCATTTTATTTTCAAATTAAATAAAATAATTACAGTTGTTGCACAACCTGCTGATAGCTTTGCTAATCTAGGCAGGTTGTAGAATAGTTATGAAATGAAATGAAAACTGTAATAAATACTAGCTGAAGTCAGGTAATGTAGATACTAAATTCAGGATTAATATCAAAGACAAGATAACAAAAGACAAAAGACAAAAGAAATAAAGAAACGGATATTAAAAGGAAGGAAGGAAGGAAGGAAGGAAGGAAGGAAGGAAGGAAGGAAGGAAATAAATAAATAAATAAATAAATAAATAAATAAAATGCTAATCACGAATGGCAAAACGCTTGAAAAGTATAAGCTTTCATTCAGTTCAACGTCACAGGAACAAAAAAACAGATTTATTAATGTATTTTGCATAACACCCCCTAAATGAGCAGCGGTAGTTCAGGTGTTCGGCCAGATTTGAATTCATATACGTCTTAGGCCTGGGTACAAACGTCGATCTTCTCATGAGCCGAACCTAATGACATCAAAGAAGACCGCCTTATTATCCATTGTTTTCAATGCGTTCGGCTCATGTGAAGATCGATGTTTGAACCCATGCAGGGCTTTATACGGATAAGTGGAAAGATACCATAACGTCTTATGTACAGATGATAACCGCCACCCCTAATTCAAATTTTTTGGGTGCATGGAAGCGAGGATCAAAGTGACTTGACCGCCTATCAAACAGTTTCATCCTAAAATCAATTTTGCCAGGGTACTTGAGCCCCAAACCGCAATGTATTATGGGCAATATTATTTGCTGGCGGAACTGAGAACATTTTCATCTCAAATTCCCGCCAATTGAAATACGGCACTAAACCCGATAGAAACAATTAGACCTCATTAGCTTGGACGTAATATTTTCCCATTTCAGACCATGTGTCATTCTCTTGAGTATAAGAGTCTTTGTTTGAGTTGTATCCATATTCATGTTTCTTCTCTTGAACAACCGTTAAACAAAGAAATGATACTCTAGGGATTGACACGTGGTCTGAAATGGAAAAAAATTACACCCAAGGTAGAGGTCTATTGACCACTCGTAACTCACTTTTTTTTACACTTTTTTCCTCGTAAATATAATGGTGGTCGACTTGTGGAAAGTTTAAGTCAAACTACATGGCAGCCATCGAGTTTTATTTAAGAAAGAAGACCACAGAAAGTTGAGTAAAATATCTTTTAATTCGTCATTTTGTTTTTAGTCTACAACTGGAAGATTTAAAATCTATAGACCCCTTTCACGTGACATCAAAGCAGCTCAATTTGGAGGAAAAAACAAAAGAATTTCAGTCTACTGAGAACTTGAACCTGTTGTCCTACAAATTGAGCTGCATTCCGACGTGCTGCGAGGGATCTATTCAAACCATCTTGATCGCTTAGCAACGGAGCCAGAGTCTCCAAACAGCTTGTTTTTATATTTCTGTACAATAGCATTGAATTCAACTTCTTCTTTCATGACTGCTGCGTTTCGCTTGCTGTTTTTTCTGCCGGCAAAACTCTGATTAGCCGGCTCCATCTTCTCTGACTTATTTGGTTTCCGAAACGATTTCAACGGCTTTGCGTCTTTTGTGCGAATTGTGGGGGGTTTTTCTGATTCATTTTTGAGCGAATTTTGCTGTTTTTTGCTGGAGAACTGTTTCTTTTTCTTTTTCAAAGTATTTTCACCAGAATTTGGTTTCTTTGGACGAAACGTTTTGTTTTCTTCTGCAGCACTAGTAGAGGCTTCGGTTTTGCTTTCTGCATTTTTCTTATTGACTTTTTTTAGCTTCCTCTTTTCTTTTCGTCGGAGTGTTTTCTCGACTCTTCTCTGCTTATTCGTCTTGGTTTCTCCTTCCTCTTCTATTCGCGGCTTTTCCTTGTTTTTACTTCTCGACATTCTCTGTTGTTTCGCCTTCAAAGCAAGACTATTCTCAATAGAAAACTCCACGATTGGTCTTCGATTTGAACCAAAGATTTCTGGGTTGTTGTTTGTCTGTCTTAGGGCCGTCAGGGCTTCTTTATGACTCGCAAACTCGATGAAACCAAACCCTAGTGCACGTCCTTTCCCAGACCCATCCATTCGATCCTTACTGCGCATGATCAATACCTTCTTTACAAGAGCTGGCTTCCCTCCAGAAACAGTGCCAGAAGTGCTAAAGATCTTTTCCAATTCCTTTTCCGTCGACGACAAAGGGAGATTTCGTGCACAGAGCCTTGTCGTCGAGACAAAGTAATTGGGGTTCTTTAGTTTAGCCTTCTTCTCAGTTTCAGCTTTCTCTCTTTTCTGGAGGTCTGCTTTAGTCAAGTGTTTGGCCGCCTCGGAGCCCGCAGTTATGACCCCCTCGCGTGCTAAGTACAAATTCCTCTTGTCCCTTGGTTCTTTCTTAGATTCTTTGTTTTCCATTCTAAGTTGCTGTGCCTTGCCTCGCGTCACTGCTTGGTGAACTCGTAGTTTGAAGCCATCGAGATATAGACCTGGAGATAAGACGATAATTAATCACTACTAAAATAATAGTGTACCGAAGTTATGACGTCCCAAAATTAAGAATTTTAGGATTTTGGTGACATTATCAGAAACTGCATTCAATACGGTGAAGTATAGAATTTTAGAGCGATAGAGCGAGTGATAGCTGAGATATAGTTTGATAAATCAGAGACACGGAGGACATTTTCATTTTAGGGGGAGGGGGCTAATATGCAAATTTTAAAAAGGAAAAAGTAGAGGGGGCTAAGATTTAAAAAAATATAAAAAAAGACTGGGACAAAAGTGAGGATGAGCTAAAGCCCCCCCCCCCCGTGGTTCCGTTATTCCTATAAATAAACAATTAAAAAATTCACATACTTTTTTTACTTGGTGCTGGATCTAAGTTGATTGGATTCAGCGCAAAATAAGAGAAAATTTATGGGGATTTTTGGAGCTTAAACACCCTACGTTGGATTTTCCAGCTTTTGATAATCATCCCCACCACCCACTACCATCATCACCATTACCATCATCACCAACCCTCCATTTTTAAAATTTAATTTAATTTTTTTAAATTATTTATTTATCATTATTTTTTATATATTTTTTTATTTTATTATTTTTTTCACCGTCCTCCATCTTGTTCATCCGACATCCATCAACTCCCTTCATCCATAAAATATTGTACGTGTACCTACCGCCACTTTCATCTTCTTCCACGTTCGCTTCTTCTAAGCAGTTTTCAACGCTCTCCACAGACTTAAACTTTACAAACGCCGTTCCTTTACTGTGTTCCGTCAGAGGGTCGGTGACGATCTTGCAGTATCCAATATCACCGTACTTCTTAAAAAGTTGACAGAGATCCTTGTGTTTGGTGTCATAATTCAGATTACTGATAAAGACTGTCAGGCCTTCTTTGACATCGGAGGGATGTTTTTTGCTCTCTTGAGCTTCGTCGTCTTCGTCTTCCTCCTCCTCCTCCTCATCTTCATCGTCATCACCAGCATCGTCACTTTCTTGGCCACTTTCTTCCCTTTCATCATTGTCATGGCTCTCACGGTCATCAATTTTTTCATCATCATCATCATCATCATCCTTTCTTTGTGGCTCATCATCATGGTGATTATCTGCACCGTCAGTCACTTTTTCATCTTCGTTACCTAATAACAGAAATGCAAATCCATCAATACAATACAATACAATACGATACGATACGATACGATACGATACGATACGATACGATACGATACGATACGATACGATACGATACGATACGATACGATACGATACGATACGATACGATACGATACGATACGATACGATACGATACGATACGATACGATACGATACGATACGATACGATACGATACGATACGATACGATACGATACGATACGATACGATACGATACGATACGATACGATACGATACGATACGATACGATACGATACGATACGATACGATACGATACGATACGATACGATACGATACGATACGATACGATACGATACGATACGATACGATACAATGCTTTTTATTTCATATTTCTATTAATATCAAAATCCTGGTTAGGAGTTGGTGACTCCGTACTAAGCCAAATAAAGCAGCTTCTGGAGTTATCATTTCCTTTTTTAACTATACTAAAAAATATCTTTATGCCTTGGATCGATCGATACTGGCTTCCAAGTGAGCCTTACACACACACTACACTATCAATAAATTCAATATTCTATGCATACAGCTCTCACAGAAAAAGTCGAAGGGAGAAAACGAAAAAATCAAATAAAGTCTATTTGAAACATGTGGTGTCTGCAGAAATCAAACCAGTCACCCTGGCTGTCCTTTATCAGGGGCGGATGCAGGATTTTTGCTATGGAGGTTCAAAATATTGGTTAGGGGGGTTCAACTGCTGAACCGTTGAACCCCCCAAAAAAGCAAAAGGGGTTCAAACTGCCAAATCAAAAACAAACAAAAATTATTTTACTTTGGATATTTTCTGATTAAGGATGTTTGTCATCCTCATTTAGGGTGCTCGGTTTAGGGTGTTCGGACAAACCCCCCAAACAACTCCTAGATCTGCCCCTGTGACATTTTGCAACCATGCCACTTTTGCCCCATCATGACTGCCGACTGACCGACTGTTATTTTAGGCCATGATAACTGTGATCGTCTTACCTTGAAAAGCCTTTTCAACTTTTTCATACTCGTCCTTTGGGATTGCCCAGTCTACTGCAATGGGTCTACCAAGAATCTCCTTCAAATTCATTGCCTCCCTCGCTTTAGCAGCACTGAAAACATCCACAAACTGAACAAAGGCAAAGCCTTGCTTCTTTTTTCTTTTTCCTTTCATTGTGACTGGGATATTCACTTCACTTATTTCCCCATACTCTGAGAAAAACTCCCTTAGTATAGCGTCAGTGCATTTGAATGACAAATTCCGTACAATCAATCTTGATTTTTTCAAGCTTTTCTTGGACAGTTGGTGATGCTCTTTGGATTTTAGTACAGCAGATACTTCCTTGCCTTTGATCACTTTTTTATTCAATTTTCCAACAGCAGTTCTTGCATCCTTTGGAGTCTTAAAAGTAAGCGCAGCCACTGGTTCATCCCGGCCTTCTAGTGGAAAAACTGTATTCTCTATTTGACCCATTTTACGGCACCTTTTGTATATTTCCTTGGCAGATATCGTAGAGGGAAGACCAGAAAGGTGGACAGTGCGGCCAGCATCAGATTGTGGCTGAGCTCTTTGTGATTTTGGTTTTCTTGTTTTGTTGTCATGTGAAGGAAGATCATCTGGTTTTGATGGATACTCAGGTTCAGCTTCTTCTTCAGTTTTCTCGACATTCTCTCTGTCTTTTTTAGTTTCTGTTATACATAAAAAATATTAATAAAAAATATATTCTATATACGGTATATATTCACCACTTTCACATTCCCATAATGCTTTGCATTTTTGGGGGGCAAATACGAGAAAAAATTGCTAATATTACCATGAAGATTAATAAAAATTGAGAAGAAAACATCTAAAAACATTTATGCATCTATGATAGATTCTATCAGAATTCACAAAAACCAGAAAGAAAGAAATTTAAACAGGTTTACGAGTCATGACATTTCTTAGTAAGTTCAAACATTGTCTGTAACACCAAATGCTTCATTCTCCCAAGTGTGTGGAATTAACTCTGATTAAACTGATACTGGATTTTTCAATGAAAATAGCAAATATACTCAGCATCTGCAAGAAGAGTTTTGAATTTTCAAATAACAATTTTTGCTATCGTTGCCCCCCAAAAACGCAAAGTATTATGGGAATGTGAAAGTGGTGAATGTGAATTTTATTCATTAGCTAGAAACATAGGTAGAGAATTAATGTACATTTAGTCACTAGTGAAAGGAACACAGGAAAAATCAGAGTCCCTGATAGGAATCAAACCAATGACTTTCAAGATACTGGCTGGATGCTCTAACCACTGAACTACAGGAAAGACTCATGAGCATTGAAAAAACATGAGCATTTTGGTCAAAGCAAACTCTACCTCTTGCATCTGTATTATTATTTTCATCATCATTGCCTTCATCTTCATCAACAGGTCCTTGAATCTTCTTCTCCTTAATGGGATGCTTTTCTTGTCTGTTTTGTCTTGGTTTTTTGTCAGAGAAATCAATTTTTAGTTTCCTGCCGCCAAGCATGTTTACCGTCTCCATGGCCTTTAGTGCATCTTCTTCGATAGCAAATGTTACATATCCAAACCCTCGGCATTTGTTCGAACCTTTAAAAGGAATAAAATAAATGGGACGTAATTAAATGGCAATGTTACATGGCCTTTTGTGTATCTTCTTCAATAGCAAAATTAATGTTACATATCCAAACCCTCGGCATTTGTTCGAACCTTTAAAAGGAATAAAATAAATGGGATGTAATTAAATGGCAATGTTACACGGCCTTTTGCGTATCTTCTTCGATAGCAAATGTTACATATCCAAACCCTCGGCATTTGTTTGAACCTTTTAAAGGAATAAAGTACAAGGGATGTAATTACTGTGATTTTCAATACTCTGTGAACACGGTTACTTGTGAGTTTCCCATTGGAATTTGTTTTTTAATGCTGACAGTCAAAAATATAAAAGGTACTGACTGATTATTTTTAATTGACCACAGCGAAAAACCAATTATACAACAAACCTTTGAAATGTCTGAGTTTGCAGAATATAGAGTATCGCAGTAAATGGCAAAGTTACATGTAATTCGATCTAATTGTTATACAAATCTAACTTTCTGATTGGTTGGCGGTGTCATTCTTTCTATTTTGTCATTCGCATCCAAAATAATGGCTATCAAGTTAGTAATGATAAAAAGACACAGGTCCACCATCTAAAGTGGTCATCCGATCTACTACGTACACAGAAGTACTCGAAAGTCTAACCATTTGTAAATGTTTAAAATTACAATTAAACATCCTTTTCTCCACAGTTATATCAAGATTCTGTGTTGGTCCGGCAGCTGTGCTTGAACCTACAACTTCCCACACAACAGTCCGATGCTTAATGATTTTTTGTTCTACTTCTACAACATAACCTTTATTATTCGGCTACCTATTAGATAGGCAGCCTCTATTTATTGGCCGGTTCAACTACATGTTACGCCGTTAAACTTGATTCTCTCAAAACTAGTAAAAAGTTCTTATTTTAAGGTCCCCAGATAAGAGATCATAAGTTTCTTAGAGTATAATCTCTTATCTGGGGACTAAAATAAGAAATTTTACCAGTTTTGAGAGAATCTAGAAGAAAAGTTTTAGAGTGATATTTAATAAGCTTATAAATGTACGGTACAATATTGTTTTTGCTTGAAATTCAATATAAAAACTGTTTTTGCTAAAATATAATGCCTTTACTTCAACTCTTGCAGCAGAATCCAATCAAGTGGGGAAAATGGCGGGAAGAGTTAAATCATTGCAAAAAAAAGCGAGTTTACAAACAGCAAAACTATAACCACGTGGAATCTCGACAGTTTGCGCAATTTTTTACTAACCTTTCTCTTTAATCAAATAACTCCTTCGCAGAGGTCCTATGTCACTGAATGCCTTCTCAAAGTCTTCATCTTTGGTATCGTAGGAAAGATTTCTTACGAATAACACCTTTTTTGATATTCTGTTGAATTTTTCGTCTTCTTTCTCGATTTGTTCGCCTTCTTTGGACGCCATTTTGAATTCTTGTTAAGGAAACTGCTGGCCAATAACAGGCTCAGAACATTACCACAGGCAACCCATACCATGGTCAAATCAAATTTACAGCAAATTTCCAAAGAAAATGAAAAAAAAATATCATTTTTAATTGCTATCTAGAGTGGTTTTGGTTTGAGTTGGAAACAATACGGCAAATTTGTAGCCGTACTTTAGCCATACCGTGTCTTACTGTAGCCGCAGTTACACAATGTGATTCGATGAAGTACTGGAAGACAATGGGAAGCAATTTAAATGTTACAGCATGTTGTACGTAACCGTGTACGTGCTATAGGTCGGTACGTTCGGTACCGTATGTTTCCTGATCTTTCCTACTTATCGATTTTAGCTTTTACTTTTATCTAAAGCGGGCTCCCTGTGGCCTCTACTTGTAAACAAACTGTAGAGTTTGGGAACCCTGTGGTAATATACTAACATCCAAAATGGCGGCTGATAATGAGTTGGATGTGTTTAGTTTGACGAACATAAGTGATATAGAAGAAGCATATGGTCAGATTCATTTAAAAGAAGTAAGCTATTACACCTCTTAGTGCTGTGAATGATGTTTTATTCTTATTCTATTGCTTTATTGTCTAACGATTTTGTTTTATTTTCTGATATCTTCATCTGCCTACGTGGAGATCACTCGATCTAATAATGCTCTTCTAACCTTGTGCCACATAGATTTACATGTATATTCCTTAATTGAATATATTGATAAAAGAGCTTACAATAAATAGAGATAAGAAATACTCAAAAATTTATGAATTAATCAGCTTATTAATCAATATATTTTTTATTAATATATAAATATATAAGCTTCAAAAAAGAAAAGAAATAAGCTTAATATTCTAACCTGGGGGAAAAGAAAGAAAAAAAATTAAAGCTATTTCAATAGAATGATATAATGAGGATTGAAAATACCACTATTTGTGTTTAAATTTGGAGTGCGAATATCTGATATTGTTTGATGATAAGCTTGACTACATTCCAATGAGCAGCGACAAACTGAAAAACACATTCCTTTGTCATTCCTTTGGTTTTGTTGTGGCTTGTTGGAATGTACAGTACATGTAGTCGAGCTTATTGTTGATTGGCTAATTTTGCTCTCATTTGAGAGCTCATCATTTTTATTTCCATATGAATGCGATGTTATGCTCGAACAACATTGGAAAATGACTGTGCTCCAAACTTGAATGTAAATAGCTGTAGTTGGGTCTGGACCTTCTGATCCTCCCCTCCCCCTAGATCTGACCTTGATATTAGCAATAATGGCCATGATAATGATGACAGCAAAGATAATGATGATGATGATAATAATAGGGATTATATTTATTACTCTCCCTCTGTGCCTACTTACTAATTCTTGTTTTGTTTTGTTTATAGCAACAGTTAAATAATGAGCTTGATAATATCCTTGAAGATCAAACCAGGTTGGATGCAAAAATGAATACTCTACAGAATGTAGTGTAAGTAGAATGATCTAATGTTAGCAAGTTAACGTGGTGAATCGTGTAACGGTCACCAAAAAGTTCAGACATTGTTGTTGAATTGCCATACAATCTTACTAACTTTTGTATTATAATTTATTGACTTGATTTTTTTATTCTGTTCTCAATATTTTCTTTGCAAAACGCCTTTAAAAACAAAGTATTAAGATAACTCCGTAAAGATTTTGAGAACAGAGTACAGTAAACAATTCAAGTGTTCATATGGCAATTCAATAGCAATGTCTGAACTTTTTGGTGAATGTAACACAATTCACCACTTGAAAGCCTATCGCTGAAAAGGTGGAATGGTTAATTGTCACCTAGCTAGTATAAATCCTGCATCAATTCCTATTGCGAACCCACTCATAATCCTGCAATCTATCCATCCATCCATCAATCCATCCATCACCCATCCATCCATCATCCTTCCATCCATCCAATCCATCCAATCTAATCCAATCCAATCAGCTCCAATCCGATCTGATTCGTCCTTTATTAAACTATCCATCCATCTATAGATTCATTATTCAGGCACTCATTTTCCATCCTTTTTTTTCCATTATGAATCTATTAATTTATTCATAGGTCAAGCCTTGGTTTAGTAATGAGAGATGCCAACCATCTGTACTCAATGATATCACACACATCAAACCTGGCTGAGAAAGTCAGTAGTAAAGTGAGGCTCCTTGATCTTGTTAAGGTATGTCATTTAGCTATATGTATACAGCTATTTCAAAAAGTGTTAAATACCGAATACTGCACACTGAATAGTACATTCCAAGACCAAAATGCATAATTACGGGTCTCATGGATTTGAAATAAAAAGTAAATATACAGCGATTTGCTCTCTATATGTAGCTAGTATATTGTTTCGGATGGAATGCACTAAAAAATGAAATAAATAATTATTTGCTTTACTTTAGAAAATATTACACGACCCAAAATGCATTTCGGTCTTGGAATACACTATACAGTATGCAGTATTCAGTATTCAATGTTTTTTTGAAATAGCTGTATATTCAGTTATATATATGTATATATATGTCATGATGATGACAACGACGGCGATAGTGGTGGTGATGACAGGGCTTTCAGAATAACCCATCGGCCGCTGGAACTCCAGCTGTTGTTACGAAGTTAATCACCAGCTCCTTTTTACTTTTTATTTAAAAAAATTATTGCATCTATAAAAAATTATCGGATCACAGCCATGCAGCTACTTAAGATTTATCGCCACCTACTCCAAAATATTCTGAAAGACCTGGATGATGGTGATTGTGTTGGTGAGGGTGATGATGATGTTGATAATGATATATGATGATGTCGGAGCTGAATATGTTTAATATTCATAATTTTAGTCAATTTTGGTTATAATATATCTTATTCATAACATATTTGAATAACAGAATAGAGTCCAAGAAACAATTAAACAAGTGGATGACATTCTTGATCTAAAGGTACAGTAACACCTGTCAGGAGAAACATGCAGCCGAATTAAAGCATGCATGATGAACGATTGTCTCACTTCCTAGATTTTACAGTGCTACATGTACACTCTGTACCATGAACACTTCTAGAAGTTTTTGATTTCTTTTTGACAACTTTGAATTGTGCTCTTTACTTCTAACCAATTAGGCACAGTATGGTTACTTTACTGTGTTGCTTTGTAGGGTAGAGTTTGTACATTTGAATTCCTACAACATCCTTACATTGATTTATGTACACACTCTGCCTATCAAAACACCAAAGAGAGAAACCTGAGAACCTGTAGAAAAACTCTCGACGCTGAGGAGAGAACCAACAAGCAACTCTACTCATATAATATGACACCGAGCCTGGGAAACAAACCGAGGTCTCATTGTTAGACGTTAAATGGGGTGCATGCTACCAATGTATTCGATGCTATATTTAGTCTAAGTTTTACCAACAACTTATCTATATTAAAGTGATATTATATCTTAATTTCCTTTTTATAACAGGCATGTGTAAATGGTGTACAAACTGCCTTGAACACTGAAAACTTTGAACAGGTAATGAATTTTACTGTTTATCACTGCTTCCATATATAGCTAGCTACATATTGACCTTGAAACTTTTGCCGCAGATTAATGGGACAGTAATAAATTACAGTAACTGTTGATTAAATAAATTATTAGAGACTGAGTAGGTTTATATGAGAACCATGAGAAGGTACAGGGGAATGTGTAACAATGTAGACAGTTGCCACAGTAATTTTGGTTCATTCACCCAAAACAATTTTGTTTTGTTGTTGTTTGCTTTTGAGATTGCCTTTTGGCTGGTACTGGAAAAAGGACAATTTTGAAATAGGGAATATGGTGCATTGTGGGCTAGCTTGGGTACAAACTTCTTTTCTTCACCATGTTGCCATATATGGTGGTGTACAATAGTACGTATGAACCCAAGCTAGACCAGAATGCATCATATTTAAAAAAAAATTGAACTCAAGAAAATAAAAAAATAAAATAAGTGGGATTTAGCAGTGGCATTTCTCTAGTAGCTATTCATTCTCTGGATTCTGGAGAACCTGGAGAAAACCCTTGAAGCACAGGAGAGAAGCAGCTCTACTCACATACGACACCGAGCCTTACAGGACTCAAACCTAGGTCGCATTGGTGAGAGGAGAATGCTTTCACCACTCCACCTATAAGCTTCCTGGGTGGAATACAAAGTGTTGGGTTGCCTGTTGTAGATTGTAGAGGCTGCCCAGGGTGTGTCAAAGTAACATTTGTATCTTGTAATTTATAATTATATCTAATGTCAGATTGTGTTTCATTTGTGTTACAGGCTGCTGCGCACATTCACAGATATCTAAGCCTTGATGAGAACATCCTTAGACAACTTATTGGAGACAGCAAAGAGGGTAAATAATATTAAGTTAACATAGCCATGATATAACACATGCTTTGATTGGCCAGCTTATTGGAGACAGCAAAGAGGATAAATAATATTAAGTTAACATAGCCATGATATAACACATGCTTTGATTGGCCAGCTTAATGGAGACAGCAAAGAGGATAAATAATATTAAGTTAACATAGCCATGATATAACACATGCTTTGATTGGCCAGCTTATTGGAGACAGCAAAGAGGATAAATAATATTAAGTTAACATAGCCATGATATAACACATGCTTTGATTGGCCAGCTTATTGGAGACAGCAAAGAGGATAAATAATATTAAGTTAACATAGCCATGATATAACACATGCTTTGATTGGCCAGCTTATTGGAGACAGCAAAGAGGATAAATAATATTAAGTTAACATAGGCATGATATAACACATGCTTTGATTGGCCAGCTTAATGGAGACAGCAAAGAGGATAAATAATATTAAGTTAACATAGCCATGATATAACACATGCTTTGATTGGCCAGCTTATTGGAGACAGCAAAGAGGATAAATAATATTAAGTTAACATAGCCATGATATAACACATGCTTTGATTGGCCAGCTTATTGGAGACAGCAAAGAGGATAAATAATATTAAGTTAACATAGGCATGATATAACACATGCTTTGATTGGCCAGCTTATTGGAGACAGCAAAGAGGATAAATAATATTAAGTTAACATAGCCATGATATAACACATGCTTTGATTGGCCAGCTTATTGGAGACAGCAAAGAGGATAAATAATATTAAGTTAACATAGCCATGATATAACACATGCTTTGATTGGCCAGCTTATTGGAGACAGCAAAGAGGATAAATAATATTAAGTTAACATAGGCATGATATAACACATGCTTTGATTGGCCAGCTTATTGGAGACAGCAAAGAGGATAAATAATATTAAGTTAACATAGGCATGATATAACACATGCTCTGATTGGCCAGCTACTCTTAATGAATAGAGCATGCCTCCGCAGGTGGTTGTGCATCTTAAAGGCACAGGAAAATCATCTAAGGAAGAAAGATTCCTTGGACTAAGCACAGCTCACACGAGCTGGGTTTCCTGTGCGTGAGCCAGCTATGAAATCCAGTTGACCTAAAATTCGTCTTTTTTTGGTGCAGTGTTTACCCATTTCAGACCATGTTTCTTTTCCTAGAGAATAAGATTCTTAAGTTGATGTGGTGCACGATGCCTGCAATACACACGAATATACTGCTATTCACTCTTGTGAACAGCAACCATGTTTGGCTACATACTCCATATCTCATTGTATCTTCATGTGTATTGTAAGTAGTGAGAATATATCACTATCACAATTATATCAAGAAAGATTTTCCTTTCTTCTTTTACAGGCTCAGACTTGAGTGGTGCATTTGCACTTTTACATGAAGCAGAAATAAAATTAAAGTATATTGTTAATGAAAAGTTTGATGCCGCCATCAAAACAGGTGACAAGAATGCTGTAGAAAGGTAAAATTGCATGTTGAGATACACCTAATTTCAAGAACGTTGCCATATAGAAATAAAAAAATAACAAATGGGAATTAACTATTTTTGCAAAACAGGTGTAATTATTTCACTGTTTTGAAGGCATAGATAGCTCACTTATATTTTTGAGATAAGCTTGTTGGAATATTACTAAACAGTTATTCTCATCAATCTAGGGGGCTTTACAATCAAAATAAATCTATATTTTTTAATCTTAAGGCTGTTATTACTGTATTTAAGGCTGCTGAATGTAATTTTTCTACAAGCATTCTTGATTTAAATAGCACCTCTCTGTTTTTTCTCCAAGGTTTTTCAAAATCTTTCCACTGCTGGGTCAACATCAAGTTGGATTAGAAAAATATGCAAAATATTTATGTGCACAGGTAATTAATAATTATTGATATCTGAAACAACCTCTGGCAGGGACCACAGACCGCAATTTTGATTGGGGGGGCTAACGACCACCAAATACTGGAAGACCTAGGGGGTTTGGGGGCATGCTCCCATTATTGGGGGGGCTATAGCCCCCCAGCCCCCCCTGGTCTGTGGTCCCTGTCTGGGCGGATAAAAGTCAGGGTACGGCTAACTCAAAGATTGAACCCGGAAACAACCTCTGGGCTGATCTAAGTCAGGGCACAGCTAACTCAAAGATTGAACCCTGAAACAACCTCTGGGCTGATCTAAGTCAGCCTCCTACGCAGGGGAGAGAAACATTGCGTGATGAGCCTAAGAACGTCTGCGAAGGAGGCTAGCCAACTCACACATTGAAAGTTAGGGCACAGTTAACTCACAGTTAAACCCTCAAACAACCTCTGGGCCAATCAAAGTCAGGGCACGGCTAACTATTGTATTGCATTATAAACCTAACCTAACAACTCTACTCACATGTGATGTCAAGTCCAGGAATCAAACCTGAGACCCTGAGGTGAGAGGCAAGTGTACTACCACCTACACCACCCTTGATTCCCTAATGTATGTGATGTTGAGTCCAGGAATCAAACCTGAGACCCTGAGGTGAGAGGCAAGTGTACTACCACTACACCACCCTTGATTCCCTAATGTATGTGATGTTGAGTCCAGGAATCAAACCTGAGACCCTGAGGTGAGAGGCAAGTGTACTACCACCTACACCACCCTTGATTCCCTAATGTATGTGATGTCAAGTCCAGGAATCAAACCTGAGACCCTGAGGTGAGAGGCAAGTGTACTACCACTACACCACTCTTGATTCCCTAATGTATGTGATGTTGAGTCCAGGAATCAAACCTGAGACCCTGAGGTGAGAGGCAAGGGCACTACCACCTACACCACCCTTGATTCCCTAATGTATGTGATGTTGAGTCCAGGAATCAAACCTGAGACCCCAGAGGTGAGAGGCAAGTGTACTACCACTACACCACCCTTGATTCCCTAATGTATGTGATGTTGAGTCTAGGAATCAAACCTGAGACCCTGAGGTGAGAGGCAAGGGCACTACTGCTATGCCTGCCTTAATTCCCCTGTCAGGAATACTGCTTCTAATGTTCCTTCAGCTCATAGTTATGAGTAACATTGTGACTTCAGTCTACTGTGTGTGTTTAGATTGCATTGATGTCACAGAAAAACCTTGAACAAGTAGAAGAAACAAAAACGTCAGGTAGACAATCCATCAGAATTATAAAATTGTAATTATAATATTAAGTGTGAAAACTGGTTTCCAACAGGCCTTTAATGGCATTAAATATAAAATTCAATATTTTATAAGGATTCGTATGGGAACAGTACACTTGCCATCCAGAGCATATTTTCCATACAAATCCTTTTAAAATATTGAATTTTATATTTGATGCCAATTCCCTTGTGTTACATTTTATGAGCTGGGATTTTGCCTTCTTACTAATATCGAGGTGCTCTTTTCATTTCATTTTCATTTTGACCAGGCTGCTCGATTTAAGAGGGGAAGGGTCACGTGACCTGTTGTTGTGACCCACTTTCACTCACATACACATTACTACTACATTAAATACCCATTTCCGTCTTAGATTTATTTTATTTTGGAGGGAGGAAAACTGGAGAAGCTGGAGAAAAACCTTCATATGCAAGGGAGAGAACAACACAACAAACAAACTCAACCCACATAAGTGTTTCAAACAAGCATTAGTTATTATAAGGATACTTATTTGTCAGTAACATTGTTACTAAGGATTTTTTATGTTTTTTCAATATTATTAAATAAATTTATTATATTATATTTTATTTCCTCGTAGATCGCCATGGGAATGTAGTGTTCGCCAATAGCTTAACCATGCTTTTTGAGAATATTGCACGTATCGTGGAAGAACGTCAGCCCTTTGTTGAAACATTTTATGGTAAGATTTTTCATCCGTCCATCATGTTGCTTTTTTATTCTTCCTTCCTTGCTTCCTTCCTTGCTTCCTTCCTTGCTTCGTTGCTTGCTTCGTTGCTTGCTTGCTTGTTTCCTTGCTTGCTTCCTTGCTTAGTTGCTTCCTTGCTTCCTTGCTTCCTTGCTTCCTTGCTTCCTTGCTTCCTTGCTTCCTTGCTTCCTTGCTTCCTTGCTTCCTTGCTTCCTTGCTTCCTTGCTTCCTTGCTTCCTTGCTTCCTTGCTTCCTTGCTTCCTTGCTTCCTTGCTTCCTTGCTTCCTTGCTTCCTTGCTTCCTTGCTTCCTTGCTTCCTTGCTTCCTTGCTTCCTTGCTTCCTTGCTTCCTTGCTTCCTTGCTTCCTTGCTTCCTTGCTTCCTTGCTTCCTTGCTTCCTTGCTTCCTTGCTTCCTTGCTTCATTTTCCTTTTCCAATTTAATTTTCGTTCCCTTTTCTCTGTTACCCCTTCCCCATCCCCTTAGCAGTTCGGACATGCGAAATATCTAACTTATGTTTGTAATCATTTCAGGTCCTGGGAGAATGGCTACTCTGCTTTTAGAATTACAGGTACATTATACGTTAAACAATCCTGACTTTCGAAGAGCTTCTCAACAGATCTTAATCATCGTGGTGTAATGTTTTCCCATTTCAGACCACGTGTCATTCCCTAGAGTATCATTTCTTTGTTTAACGATTGCGCATGAGAAGACACATGAATATGGATACAACTCAAACAAAGAATCTTATTAGTCTCAAGAGAATGACACATGGTATGAAATAAGGTCTATATAGCATCAGCAAAATCGTCGTCGCGACGAAGTAGGTTTTAGTGGACGTCAATGAAAGCGTTACCATGACATTCCATAGGCACGTGCTTTGAAAACTTTGGGTTTTCCGACAGTGTCATGGAAACACTTTGATTGAGGAGCACTGTAACTAGCCGTACTGACCGTCATCATTTTCTTTGTAGGCCGAGTGTGACAGACAGTCATCACAAATACTTGACATGTTTGAGAAACATCGAGGAGTCAATGAAAAGGTACTGTTGTATAGCAAGTGATGGTGTCATTTCATTCATTCGTCCGTCCGTCCCACTCATTTATTCGTCCATTCATTCATTTATTCATTCATTAACCACTTTCACATCCCAATAATGCTTTGCGTTTTGGGGGGCAACATAACGGAAATTATTTGAAAATTCAAATCTTTTCATGCAGATGCTGAGTATATTTGCTATTACCATTGAAAAATCTAGTATCAGTTTAATCAGAGAATGAAACGTTTGGTGTTACAGACAATGTATGGACTTACCAAGACTTTTACTCCTAAACCTGTTCAAATTTCTTTCTTCCTGTTTTTTTTTCTAATTCTGATAGATGCATAAGTGTTTTTAGATGGGTTTTCTTCAATTCTTATTAATCTTCATGGTAATATTAACGATTTTGTCACGTTGCTGCCCAAAAAAAACGCAAAACATTATGGGGATGTGAGAGTGATGAATTTATTCATTCATTCATTTGTTTGCTTTGCAGTATTTTTGAACAAATAAATGTATTTTCATCGTTGAATATTTTCAGTTAAAGTCTGTGGAGAGAAACATTGGTGTTAAAGGTTCTACTACAGCTGAAAGGTAAGTACATTTGAAACTTCTTAGTTCCCTGACATTCCTAAGGTATCGTGCACTGTGCACGTGGCACGTGTGTACAAGCCAATCAGAATCCAGCAGAAAGCCGTAACGCTTTCAGCTCTAATTTTCAAAACGTAGCAAATTAAAAAACTTTCTTTAGAAATTAAAATAAAACGTTTAAAAAGTAAGACTTAATACTTCTCGCATGAAAAAGTGGTTTGGACAGAATATAAAAACTTGAACTTATCACACTTTCAAAAATGGCAAAAAAAGTCGAATTCGAAAATTTGTTCGAGTAGCGCTTGAAAAAAGACTGAATTTTTATTTCTTACTTTACAGATACGATCCCCGAGAGCTGGATATTTTGCTTGGTGAAATCGTACTGATGAATTCTCGAACAGAATTGTATCTTCACTTCCTGGAAAATAAAATTATGGTATGTTGGTTTTCTGTCACGTGGTTATTTGACATAAAGTAGTTTTGACCAATCAGAGTCAAGGTTCCATTCTTCCGTTCCCTCTCTTTGTGTTTACTTTCCCATTTCCATCGTAATTTCACATATTTTTTTGTCTGTTCAATTCGTTTGTTTTGTCGCTAATCTTTCATTTTCTATTTATCAATCCATGTAGGCAGACAAAGAAGGTCTTTCAGAAGAAGAAACATCACCAGGTAATGATGTAATTTTGGTTCTCTAATGTAGAGTTTGTTGGGTTTTTCCCTTGATTCGAGGGATTTTTCCTGCATGGTTTTCCTGTTTTTCTCCCTCCGCCTAACCTAATACCTCTGTGAGTTAGCCATGCCCTGACTTAGATCAGCCCAGAGTTTGTTTCAGGGTTTGATCTGTGAGTTAGCCGTGCCCTGACTTAGATCAGCCCAGAGGTTGTTTCAGGGTTCAATCTGTGAGTTAGCCATGCCCTGACTTAGATCAGCCCAGAGGTTGTTTCAGGGTTTGATCTGTGAGTTAGCCATGCCCTGACTTAGATCAGTCCAGAGGTTGTTTCAGGAGTCTATCTGTGAGTTAGCCATGCCCTGACTTAGGTCAGCCCAGAGGTTGTTTTGAGGATAGTTCTTCTTCCTATAATTGTTAATATATTATTTTAACTCTCTCAGATACCAGTGGCATAATTGATAAACTCATCACTAATAGTGGAGTCAACAGGCGTATGCAGGTACGATGTAAATAAAGGATCAGAAAAAAATCGAACCCCCAAAAGAGGCCACGAACCCCTCAATTTAGGGAAGCACGGGTGGCGTAGCGGTGAGAGCACTCGCCTCTCACCAAGGCGACCCGAGTTCCAGTCACGTATCGTATGTGAGTAGAGTTTCTAGTTGGCTCTTTCTTAAGATTCAAGGGTTTTTCTCCTGGTTCACTAGTTTTCCTACCTCCACAAAAATCAACTTCTAAATTCCAATTTCATCATGGAACAAGGGTCACAGGTTTGTTAGCCACTGGCTATTAAGTGCTACCCTAAAACAACAAGAACGGGTTTAATTAGAAAATACTCGACAAAACTTGTATTTTTGAATTTCATTTTTGTTGTACTTTTTTCTCAAAATGGCTCATTTTGGAGGTCAGTTGCCCTTTTAAAATAAATTATTTTGTTTTTTCTCTCGTCAGTTGAACCCCAATACAAAAATCCTGGTCATCCCTCCTATGTGAAGATTTCCCTGTCGCGACTTTTGTCTTGATCAGCGCGTACCAGGTGATCTGGAATCTAGGCGCGCAATGCATTGTTTATCACAGCAAAAATTTCCAAGTGTTTTCTATTATCTCTTGTCAAAATGAAATATTTTCCACCAACAACGAAGAAATATGCCTTTTCTAAAAGGTATTTTGTGAATTTTTCCAACGATGAGTTTTATTTTCTATATTTTTGAGTAAAAGCTTGGAACTAGGAAAGATTGAGCTTCGAACAAATTGTTCGCGGATTGGCTAATTCCTTATGCCTGAGAGAAGCGAAATCACCTGGTAGCAATGACAACAATGGCACTGAATCGAGAACTTATTGAGCTTGATTGATTTTAAACATTTTGACTCTTTTTACAGGAGTTGATTGGTTATTACATAATGATGGAAGAATATTTCATGAAAGAGACAGCCATGAAGGTATTTCCTAGACTATCCAATCATAACACGGCAAATTTTAGAAACATACTTTAGCACTCAAATGGCTTCCCACTCTAAACCAATCAAAATCACTTACTCACCTATCACTTACAAAGCTTGAGTAAAGTCCTAGAAATCAATGCGTCTCACTACGTCAGAATGCAGCTCAATTTGGAGGACAAAACAATAGGTTCCAAGTCTCCGGAGATTGAAATTATTTTGTTTTGTCCTCCAAATTGGGCTGATTTGACGTCAGTCACGTGCAAGGTCTATTGACCAATTTATTACTAACAATAGCTTGTTATCCTTCACTGCACATGAAAACTATTGTGTTTATGCAAAGTGTCCCTCAAATTTGATGCAAATAAGTTAAATTGAATTGTTTTTTTGGTCGTAAAAAAGCATCGTATTGGGAATTTGGCACATTTTTGCCCAAGCCTTCTTTCGCCCAGATTATAATTTCGACTTTAAACTATTTTATTGACAAATTATTGATAATTATGGTAATTTTTGGTGATACTAATTCTTTAGGCTGTTCGTATGGATTATCACGAAGCAAATCAAAACGAGGCTGTGACGTCAAGTATGGTTGATGACGTATTTTTCATCGTACAAAAATCCGTCAGGTTAGAGAATAAAACGAGTCAGCGGTTTTTGCGAAAATGGAGGGCCTTATCCGCTTGCTATGAAAATACCTATGGTTTCGAAAAAAAAATCCCGAAAAGAGCTATAGCAGTACAGAGGATAAGCTCGTTTCTTAAAGGTTCAGCGGAAAATTTATATCCTAATCTTTTAACCAATGCCTAAAGTTTGTTTTTGTTGTATGTGGAACATTTCTAATGTTCGTACTAAGAAGCTTTTCGATGAAAACCTCGACTAATTTTTCTGTGAAATACGCAATTTTCCAGCGGCCATGTTTGTTTTCTTGGATAAATTTGGCGCATGCGCGTACGTTTTTCAGCCCTCTCAAAACCGGCTGAAGAAACTATTGCTTACTTGTTTGTTATGGTTGTTTAACAGGAGATCACTGTCCAGTTGCTGCGGGGATGCAGTATGCGCCATGTTGAACCATGCTGGGTAAGAGTGGTTTACAGTATTTTACCACAGGGTGACCAATTCTAGTCTTTGTGAGTTTGAAGAAAACTCTCGCGGGATACCTTGGGTATGATAACATTGAGATGACAAGACACAAATCCTTCCAATTGCTGGATTTCAATCAGCTGATAAAAGGCTTTGAATCTCATTATCTGCTCCAAATGGTGGTCAAACACTGACCACCATGTGCTGTCAACCAGAAAGAATTCTACTGAAAACTTTTGATTCAGCTGAGGAACATTCTGCACGAGACAGGAAATGACGTCAAGTAGAAACCCAGCAATAGACTTTTTTTCCAATACGCAAAATACCGCTTGACTACAGATTCATTTACGCAGGGTTAGCCTCGATATTATGTAGAATATTCACGTGTGTGTTTGTATTGTTGAAGTTGTGCATTCTTTACTTTACTATTGGTGTTTGTGAATGTTTTGACATTGGAACGAGGCTAACCCTGAGTAAATGAGTCTGCAATCAAGGAACACAGCGGTATTTTACAAAATAATAGGTCAATTGGCGTGTTCTCTAGCCCCTATAACCCCTCCCCAAGTTCTACCATTCAGTTTGCATTAAATGCACCAGTCTCATTTAGTTTTGTCAGAGAATGGGACGCAATATAAAAAAACTGACCTCTCGCATTCTCTCCTCTCCTCAACAGAGCTTTTCTATCCTCTGATTACCGTGATGCCTTAAACGCGAAAATCAAATCTGGTTTTCCAACTGGAAGGTAAGCCCGTTCACTCTGGATAACAAAATCCGAATATCTTAGGATGCGCGGCTCATAGTACGTTTTTGGGGGAGAGCTCGCCTCTCACCAATGCGACTCGCAATCTAGGACAAAATGAGTTGTTACAAAGCCGGAATGTCTAAATAAATACTTCATTTCTCTAAGAGAAAGAAAGAAAGAAAGAAAGAAAGAAAGAAAGCAAGCAAGCAAGCAAGCAACAGACGTCTTTCGCTGTGTTGTTCTCGTAGTTATCAAAATGGGTGTAGTGATAACTTTTGTTACTGTTTTTGTTGTTGCAGCATTGATCTATCAGGTGTATTCCAAGGCAAGATACAAGTTGGTCTCTCGTCAACTGCTGAAAGCGATGCAGCGAGGAAGGCTTTCCTGGTAACACTACCTCTACGCTGAGAGAGAGAGAGAGAAGTGCACTACCGCAAAGCACAAGTAAAAACCCCGGTTGGGCTATTTCGAGCATCCGGTACAAACAATTTTCGCCATACCCTATCCAGTTGTCCGGAGCACGCACGAACCGTCCAATCACAGCGCGCTTCTATGCTTAGCCAAGCGGCCCTTGCTCCAAGTCTCTTCCCAATACAAAAACACGCGTTTCAAAGAATTTAGAGAAAAAAAGTTGAAGTATACGTGTTGTTTGAAAAATTAAAGTAAATCTTTGCGATCCATCTCCTCAAATTCTGTGAGATATATGACTTTTAAGACTCGGGCGAGGGCCGCTTGAATTACAACAACAATCCTTTTCGCGCTTAGTTTTTCGTACAGCTGGATACTCCTGTGCGTCAAAAATCGTGTGCTTCATTCAAACCTGGAAGTAGCGAAAGCATGTAAAGATTTTTTTGGGAAAACATAAATTTCGCGTCTTTTTGAGTGTTCAATCAGAGAACAAAACATAGCCAATTCTGATCTTTTCGCTTTATCTAATAGACTTGTCGAAAAAAGTGAGAAAAATCGACGAAAAGTACGTTGTTTTTGAACGGGCGCGCATTCGTCAACGCCATCAAAAAAACTAAAACCAAACGACTTTGGATGCTAAAAATAGCCCAACCAGCGCGTGGTATTAAGAAGTTTCCCTCTCTTATTTATGCTCTCTTGATAAAAGACTGAAAATCTTGGTCCTTGTGCATGTGCTTAACCATGCATTTCAGTGTACTTGTTCTTGTGCTTATCGCTGGTGAAAACCACAGCTTCTGCCTTATATTTTTCTACCTCGATCGTGTGCGTTATTTTTCAAATACGCCGGCTCTCATCGCTGTGGTCGCGTGTTCGATTCCTGGATCTAGGTGTTCATTTTTTTTTTTTTTTTTTTTTTTTTAATTTACACTTAAGGAGGAACACACTAGGTGTGTTTCTCTAGATGTTCAATTAACAATACTCCAGTTTCACATTCGATGGAAACCGCTGTTTTTGAAGACCACAGACTCATTTGCAAGGCCGTTAACCTCGTTTATAAGTCAGCTATTCAACGACATCATTAAAAGTCCGTGGGATTTCAAAACATTGGTATTGTTCAACTTACACATTCTTTACATTACGGTTGACTTATGCAAATCATTAGCAACAGCCAACTGTAATGTAAAGAATGTGCAAGTTGAATAATACCAATCCCACGGACTTTTAATGGTGCCTTTGAATAGATGACTTATAAACGAGGCTAAGCCTGTACAAATGAGTCTGTGGTCTTCAAAAACAGCGGTTTCCATCGAATGTGAAACTGGAGTATTCCCAGAATTATTTACACTTAAGGAGCAGGGTTCGTGCAGGTCCTTGAACTCCTTGAAAAGTGCTGGAATTTGAAAACTCATTTCAAGGGCACTTGAAACTCCTTAAAAAAAGAAAAAATTCCCTGAAAATCGTAAATACTCCTTGAAAAATATTTAGAAAGGTTTTTGTAACCCAAAACGCCTGTTTTCCTCATCTAAAAGTTCGTAATCCCGATCGCACCCATCGTTATGTGGTCCTTGAAAATTTTCATTTTGGTCCTTGAATACTCCTTGAAATGTCCTTGAATGTCTTCACAAGAAGCCTGCACGGACCCTGAGGAGGAACGCACTAGGTGTGTTTATCTAGATAATCAATTGTGATCTAGGTATTCATGATATGCTGCTGTTCGTTTGTTTGTCATCAGGTGACGCTCAATAATCTTGAAGTCAGCAGTGAGAACATACAGAAACTCAAGAAAGATCTCGAGGTAAACAACTTATGTACCACTAGTTCTTAATCGAGTTCAGCTTCCGTTTTTTCCAATTCAGACTTCATCTTTTGCCTTTCAAGCGCTTTCAGTATTATTATCATGACACAGGGAGCACGGCAGAATCTTTTTTGTATGCTGGCTATTTTGATTTATCGTACGTCCGCCATTTTGAATTTCGTTGATAAACTAATGACCACGGAAATCCCCCATAAAGTTCGGAAAGCTTCGGGAAGAGCAATCGGAATTTTACGAAACGGTCCGAAAGCGTCTTTAAAAAAAAAATTGTGGTCGGCAGTTTATCAACGAAATTCAAAATGGCGGACGTACGTAACGATAAATCAAAATAGACAGCGTTAAAGGCTGGTTCAAACTTGACATAAGCATAAGCATAAGCATAAGCATAAGCATAAGCATAAGCATAAGCATAAACATAAGCATAAGCATAAGCATAAGCATAAGCATAAGCATAAGCATAAGCATAAGCATAAACATAAGCATAAGCATAAGCATAAGCATAAGCATAAACATAAGCATAAACATAAACATAAGCATAAACATAAACATAAACATAAACATAAACATAAACATAAGCATAAACATAAGCATAAACTTAAGCATAAACATAAGCATAAGCATAAGCATAAGCATAAGCATAAGCATAAGCATAAGCATAAGCATAAGCATAAGCATAAACATAAACATAAACATAAACATAAGCATAAACATAAGCATAAACATAAACATAAGCATAAACATAAGCATAAGCATAAACATAAGCATAAGCATAAGCATAAGCATAAGCATAAGCATAAACATAAGCATAAACATAAGCATAAGCATAAGCATAAGCATAAGCATAAGCATAAGCATAAGCATAAGCATAAGCATAAGCATAAGCATAAGCATAAGCATAAGCATAAGCATAAGCATAAGCATAAGCATAAGCATAAGCATAAGCATAAGCATAAGCATAAGCATAAGCATAAGCATAAGCATAAGCATAAGCATAAACATAAACATAAGCATAAGAATGGTTATGTTGTGCCGGTTCACACTTGTATTTTTCGACATAAGCAGAAGCATAAGAAAATGGAAACATTCTCATCAGTTTTTTATGCTTATGTTTATGCTCATGTCGAAAAAATACAAGTGTGAAACGGCACAACATGACCATTCTTATGCTTATGCTTATGCTTATGCTTATGCTTATGCTTATGCTTATGCTTATGCTTATGCTTATGCTTATGCTTATGCTTATGCTTATGCTTATGCTTATGCTTATGCTTATGCTTATGCTTATGCTTATGCTTATGCTTATGCTTATGCTTATGCTTATGCTTATGCTTATGCTTATGCTTATGCTTATGCTTATGCTTATGCTTATGCTTATGCTTATGCTTATGCTTATGCTTATGCTTATGCTTATACTTATGCTTATGCTATGTCAAGTTTGAACCAGCCTTATCAAAAGTGAAATTAGAAATCTCTTTTGAATATTTCTTTAAATTGAGCTTGATTGATTGATTGATTGATTGATTGCCTCGCATACCAGTAGAGGAATCAGTTGATGTGAAGGGGAGGGAGGGAAATGTCCTGGCTGCTCATGGACAGGAGACTGACCTCTGTTCTATTGTTTGGTAGATTGAGTGCGAGAGGAATCCTAACCTTGGCGATGCTGCTAAGCTCAAGGTAAGAAATTTGGTTTTCTAAAGATAAACTATCTTCCATTTTGAGAGGAATTGAGACGGCATGTTGAGCTTTTGACGAAAACTACAGCCGTTACCATGATAACCAAGGTTTTCGAAAAAAATTGTACTCGCATCTGCCAACCAAAATAAGCGGGAAATCAGTGTGAACCTTCGGTAAATGGTGCACGCGTCAATCGGAAAAAAACCGAATTATGGTAAATGTTGAACTTCCGCCAAATGGTACACTTGGAGAACCTAAAGAAAGCGGGAAATGTTGCGCGATATCATTAAAAGTCAGTGGGATTTCAAAACATTGGTATTGTTCAACTTGCACATTCTTTACATTACGGTTGACTTTAGCAAATCATTAGCAACAGCCAACTGTAATGTAAAGAATGCGCAAGATGAACAATACCAATCCTACGGAGGTTTATAACTTTTTAATTTTTATGGGTTTTTTTATATTTTTGTTTTAACAGAGTTGTTTGTCTGACCTTGTCTCGACTTCAGAGATCTTCAAGGAACTTTTGCAGGTATTATATTAGTTCATATTATTAAAAAAAGTATGAAGTCACGGGACACGGTACCTCAGCATCTGAGTGTCTCTCTCAAGAAATACTTTAACCATTGCTTTCGGTACATTCCTATCATGGACGTGCCGTGTGTTTTTCTATTTTATTTATTTTTTCGCTTAGTAATTAATGATCTGTCTGATATCTTTCTAGGGTGGTGTATACCAGCTCTGCAACAGTGCTATCTTACCGAGACTCAAGCCTATCATCGATGGCTTTACATCTATCAACCACAGCATCACAGAGGTAGATAAAATCCCAATTTTCAACATAACGCGAACTCTGTAGATTTTCCTCTTTGAATTTGGTTTTTCTGCCGCCAGTCAAAAATATAAAAGGTACCGACTGATTATTTTTGATTGACGGCAGCGAAAACGTCATTTCATTTTGATATTTAAACTTCGGTGTCCGCGTAATCATGAAAATCGCAGTAAACTTGTTCTCCCTTTAGTGTTGCTACACCGAACTGAATTAGCAAAGTACCGTCAAATTTAACACATATTTTTCGTACCTTTCGCCGTCTGTCCGTGCGATTTTTGGTTTGTGATATAATAGACCTCATCGGCTTGGGTGTAATGTTGTCCCATTTCAGACCACGTGTCATTCTCTTGAGAATAAAATTCTTTGTTTGAGTTGTATCCATATTCATGTATCTTCTCATGCGCAACCGTTAAACAATGAAATGGTACCCTGGGGAATGACACGTGGTCTGAAATGGGACAACATTACACCCAAGCCGATGAGGTCTATAGAAAATGTGCATAAAAGCTCACAAAGCACTATGGGAAAGTGAGTTCTTTAAAAATGAAACAGGGAAATCAAAGGAACTATCAGAAAAAAATTACTCTGTTATTTTCGTCTGTTGAAATACTTACATTTCCATAGAAAATGTGCAAGGAAAAATTGTTAGATGGATTTTTAGGGAAGCCAAAAAAGTGTAAGGAGTCGGTCTCCCATCATGCTTTGTGCTAGAAATTCGAGTTCGTGCACATTGGCTATTGTGGTTTAAATCTATTAAGCTTTGGCTGTTGTATCATAGCGTGGGACACTCACAACAGAGCTAAGCTCAATTATTACTGTGAAGCCCAGGATCGAATTAAAATTTAGAAGTTGATTTTTAAGGAGGGAGGAAAACCGGAGAACCCGGAGAAAAATCCTCGAAGCACAGGAGATACAACAAACAACTCTACTGACATCCGACACCGAGCCCGGCGAGACTCGAACCCGGGTCGCCTTGGTGAGAGGCGAGTGTTTTCACCGCTACGCCGCCCGTGCTTCCCATGCGTTTCATTATTTTCATTATTTGGTTTTCTTTGTATTTTTCGTTCACAGGAAGAATTCGCGTTCTTCGAAGTAAACGACCCCTTCGTACAAAACTTCATTACAAACCTCGATGCGGTTCTATCTTCCTTCAAGGCAAGTACTAGTCTACAGAACGCTTTCTCGAACACTTTATTTCACCGCGTATTCATCCACCTCTACAGCAGTTTTCCGAAACTTTGCTGAAAACGAATCGAATTCAAATTTTGCAGCGTGGCGCGTGAAGGGTAAAGGTAAAGGTCGACCTAATGTAACGTCGGTAACTCGTGACAGTTACTTAAGTGTTACTGATAAACTCATTCTACCCCCTCCCCCTCCATCAGTGCTCCGTTTTACTGGTATTTAAAGCTAGTTAAAGCTACACGGAAAGAAGAAGAAGTCGAAACAAGGATGTGAGATCACTGGGAATCGTAAAATCTCTAAAAATCTCGTGTGCAAAGTTGCTCGACGTGTGTTAAAGGGGCACTTGGATGAAAACGCCCCATATTTTGAAAGTCCGAATAGTTCAAGTATTTAAGAATAGTATGACTCAATCATAATTATGAAAACCAGATTGGCAAAACTTTTAGCCTGGGAGCCACTCGCAGTTGAGAAATTTTGGTTTAAAAACTAAAAGAACAATAGGGTTGAGTAAATGACGTCATTTACTCACAATTTAGATGCTGAAAAATATATATAATTTTTATCCGCAAATTTTGACTGTGAAGAAAATATGTTGCTTGGCTACTATTGGGGCCATATATATCCAAGTGCCCCTTTAAGGCCTCATATCCTACTTGAAAGTATTGTATGACCAGTATGTATATATCTATAGGGTCCCTTAACACCAAGTAACTACGACTCTTTGGTCAGTTTTGTCACGACTGATATCACGACACAACTAGAAAAGGTTGTTATCAAGGCCAACTTTAATCGGGTAGGTGGTTTGTCATGGTAAACATACTTAATTCGCCTTGGTGCAATGTTTACCCCTTTCTGACCACGTGTCATTCCCTAGAGAATAAGATTCTTTGTTTGTGTTGTATCCATATTCGTGTGTCTTCTCATGCGAAAACGTTAAACAAAGAAATGATACTCCAGGGAATGACACGTGGTCTGAAATGGGAAACCATTGCACCAAGATTCTGTCCTCTATCCTGGGTGCTGTGGTCAACTCACACTCAATTTTGAGTGCCAAACTGTCTTGACCTCAGTTCAGACAATTCTAAACTTCGGGCTACTCACATGGGTGGTATGCACTGCTACAGCGCTGTCTCTCACTGCTGCACGTAGTTCAAGCCTGGGATCCCAGGTTCGATTCTCGACTGAAACGCATATGAGACTTGATTTAGTTTCATGTGTTGTTCTTTAAAATCTAGTAGGATCTGACAGGGCTGAAAAACGTGTGCGCATGCGCCAAATTGTCAATGAAAACAAACATGGCCGCTTGAAAACTTATCTAACGCATCTGTAGTGGCTTTCAAGCTCTATCCCAAGGACTAGATATCGAGATGCGTATATAGTCAATTCTTTTATTTTCGTTTCAATGTCAATATACGGAGTTCAAGTTCAGCGACCAATAATCGACTTCGCGGTTACACAATTCTCTATTAATCACGGTGTAATACGATTCACGATTCACGATTCACGATTCACGATTCGCTAGGAACAGAAAAATATACGGTCACTACGAGTATATGAAACTATAAACTAGAAAATGTACGAACTTACATATGTAGCGCGTGTCCAGGGGATAAGGATCTTCTATTTGTACATACTTCGTAGAAAAACAACTGACTCTCCTCGCTCGCAGTTAAACCTCGTCTTTTTATGTCCTAGTCTCTCTCTCTCTCTCTCTCTAACACAGGCACCCCAATTTTCCTATGCAGGCGCCGATTATGCATAAGCTATAACAGCATCTAACACTCAAATTGGTCGAGGTTTTCAAGGAAAAGCATTTTAGTACAAACATTAGAAAAGTTCTACATACCGTAAAAACAAACTTTAGGCATTGATTAATACATTGAAATGCAATTTTTTCTTAACTTTCCGGCAAGAAATGAGCTTAACTTTTGGACTTTTGTAGCTGACTTTGAGGTTTTTTCGGAACCATAGGCATTTTTTTATAGGGAGCAGGTGAGCCCGCGATTTTACTCAATACCGCTGGCTCGTTTTTCAGCCCTGCTGTAGTATCTCAATAATAGCATAACCATTCAGAATGCCAAATTTGTAACATTTCTACAATATGTTATCCTTCTTTCTTTATACGTGGACAGTTAGGTGCACTTCAATTCGATAAAGAACTACGATCACTTGTTGGATATTTAACAGCCATAACCCAGTGGACCATTAGGGACAAGTTTGCTCGACTCACTCAAGTTTCAACATTACTCAACCTTGACAAAGTAAGCAAAAATTTGCTTGGGTGTCCACGAAACAATGGCTCCAAGTCGAGGTTGAACTTGATGAAAAACAGTAAGTGTGTAAACACATCAAGTCTAACCTCGAATTGGAGCCATTTTTTTCGTGGTTATTCAAATTCTATAGAACCCTTACACTTGACATCAAAGCAGCTCAACTTGCATGGAGGACAAAACAAAAGAATTTCAATCTCCTGAGAATAGGAAACCCCTTGTTTTTGTCCTCCAACGTGAGCTGCATTCCGACGTGCTGCAAGGGGTCTATTACTTAAAGTAACAGTCAGTTGTTGCGAATGGGGTCACCAATAGGCCACGTGAAATTCAGACTTGATGGTGAGGCTATAGTCGAATGGTACTTCATGTATGTTACAAACACGTGGATCACCAAATACATTTATTGTTAGGAAAAACATAATGTACCATATACGACGTTCCTACCTTTCGGCAATGTTGAAAAAAATGGTAAAATCCTAGTCCTTTTATGCAGTGACCACTCTTCAACGTTATAATCGAATCTACAATATTATATCTACAGATCCTTTTGAGGCTTAATGCAATTTTGAACATTATTGACGACTCTTAAAACTCCAGTGTATTCTAATTTCTGCTTTTGTTTTCCCGTCTTAGAAGTGAGGCTAAGCCCACATACAGTGGAGTTTTAAGTCGTCAATTTAACGGAGAATTTTATCCCACACCATAGAAAATACAGCCAATCAGAATGCAGGAAAGCAGTTGTATATTCGTCGGTATTTCACTCTTCCTTCCCATCATGCGCTGCGCGTTAAATCTATACGCATTTGTATTTTCTATGGTGTGGGATAAAAGGGTTATACAATGATTTCTCGTGGCATACCGTGGATATTCCACTATTCATTTGTATTTTCTTTGTATACACACTCGTCTAAAGGCTCGTGTGTATACTAGAAACTACAAGTGACTCATGGGATATTCCACGATATGCCACTCGAAACCATTATATAACTAGTATATCTCGAACGTGACGTATAATTTTGCGATGGTGATAACGGCTATGACGTCACATGCAGACCAAGAACCGCTTTCTCATTACTCTTTATAGGTTAGTGAAATTATGGACTACTGGGGTGCAAACTCAGGGCCTTTGACGTGGCGTCTAACACCGGCTGAAGTCAGACAAGTACTGGGACTCAGGTTTGTTAGTTTGCTTTTATGTACTGCGCAAAATACTTGCCAAAGATTGTTTGGGCAGAAAGGTACGGAGAAATTTATTTTTGGACAGACAAACAGGCAGACAGACAGACAGACAGACAAATAGACAGACAAACAGGCATGGGGTCGAATAATAATAGTAATAATACTAAATAGGTACTACGTTTTACTACTTTTTTCAGTTACGTATAAATTTACGTCCACACCCTAACCTCCTCTCCCCTCCCCTCCCCTCCCCTCCCCGGCCCCGCCCCAACTTTCCTAGCTAAGTGAGTTAGGTATTTTCTTGCGTCTTCAACTGCCCGTCATTTCAATTTTTTAATATTCATTCAACAAAGGTAATAATGCTGATTTTTCTATTTTTTTCCTCCCAGGATTGATTTTCGCAGCGAGGACATCAATCGATTAAAACTTTAGAAAAAACTGATAAATAGAATGAAGGAAAATGTTACATAAAAAAGAAGTTTCTTCAAAAACATGGAATCCTAAAATATGTACATATCAACTGAAATAGCAGAGTTACTCTCCGTTGCCTTTAAGCAATTGTTTCCATTCGACATTTGGGTTAACAACATTTAGCTAGCGAGCGAGCAACTGAATGGAGTGCAACTCTGATATATCTGCTATTCAATAGTTCTTTCCCGAATTCGCTTGAGTGACAAGGGCGGTCCAAACGTTGAGAGAGAGGGTCCAAATGTATACTTCATACAAAATGTACTTCAAACCTGTAGCAAAACTAAATTTTAGAATAGAACAAACAATGGAACCTTAGGTATGACAGGAGGTCTGGACCCCCCCCCCCCCCCCCCCCAACCCGACCCTTCCCCTGGATCCGCCCTTGAGTGACCAAGAAACAATGACTACTTGTACAAGTCGAGGTTAGACTTGATGTTTTGGGTTTTTCTTGGTGTTGCAGGAAGTATTGCATTCAAGGTACAAACTATGACTACAAAAAAAATACGGCTGACTGTTTTTAGATTTTTTATTCCTAACGCTTATCTTTTTTTCCCCATTTTTACGGCTAATTTTTTGGCCGTTTTACGGCTAACAGTTAACCCCATTGAGACCCTCTTCCATGTCGCGACTGTTGTCTCGATTACCAGTGATAAGAGCTATTTAGAGCACTTGCCACAACAAACTCTTCTATTTTGATTTATAATTAAAAACGACGTCCTTTGCTTGGACTTTTCTTTTGACCCTCAGTGGTATAGAGGCTTTGCACCATCACGTGATGGCAGCCATGACAGGAGGCAGGAACAATAGGCAATGCCCATCAAAGCTCACAAAGCACTCTGGGAAAGTGTAACAGGGAAATCAAAGGAACTATCAGAAAAAATTACTCTGTTATTTTCGTCTGCTGAATTCCTTTTATTTCCAAGAAAATGTCGAAGGAAAAAATGTCAGATGAATTTTTAGAGGAGCCAAAAAAAGCGTAAGTACGCACTTTCCGATCATGCTTTGTGCTATGATTTCGAGCTCATGCATGTACATTGGCTATCGAATCTGGTCTAATCTGATTTACATGAGAAAGAATTCAGTTTCCCAGGGGGAAAGACTCTATTGTTGTGCCTCCTGTCATGGCTACCATCTCTACTGTTGTGCAAAGGCTCTATTGACTTATTTTTGAAATCCAACGAACAAATCCTAAATAGCAATTGAATTAATAACACGTAATAAAAAATAATTCCTGTTGAACAATAAATAACCCACTTTCGATATTCTGGTTGACTGACGACGCACTATTTAAATTAAAAAAGTTCAAGACGAGGCTCCGCGGGGAAACAGTGAAGATATATAGGATATATTCTTTTTTTTCCCCGGAGCCTCGCCTTGAATCGCAATGTGCGTGATAACTCAACCAGAATACCGAAAGTAGGTTATTTATCACTCAACCACAATATCGAGAGTGCACTATTTAAATTAAAGAAGTTCAAGACGAGGCTCCGCGGGGAAACAGTGAAGATATATAGGATATATTCTTTTTTTCCCCCGGAGCTTCGCCTTGTGCATGATAACTCAACCCTAATATCGAAAGTAGGTTATTTATCACTCGACCAGAATATCGAGAGTGCATGGGCTATTTTGACTGAATTTATGAGTTTGGACCTATAAAACAACTACGAGAAGATGTCTGTAGGTCACGAAGAATTAAGGGAGTCATTCCCGTGTTCTTGGTTGCTATGGTTTCGTACAAGTCGAGCAAACACTCCATTCTGTTTTCCCGCCAATACACGAGGAGTATCGTACTCGACTAAGTGACCCTGTTCCAGTACTAACACCTTGTCATAGTCCATGATGGTGTTTATTCGATGTGCAATGGTAAGTACGGTACAGTCACTAAACTTCTCTCGTATCACCTGTTGAATCAGACTGTCTGTCACGAAGTCCACATTAGCAGTTGGCTCGTCCATTATCAGAATCTTGCTCCTTTGAAGCAACGCTCGCGCTAGACACAACAGCTGTCTCTCTCCCACACTAAAACTCATTCCAGATTCAGCCAACGTAAAGTCCAAACCTCCCGTTAATTCTCTTATCTTGTCTTTGAGTTGTACTTGATCTAGAGCAGTCCAGATCGCTTGGTCATCAAATTTATCGAATGGGTCCAAGTTCTTTCTTAAACTTGTCGCAAACAGTACAGGATCTTGGGTTATGACCGCCATAGCTCTACGAGCAGCCTGTATTTCCAGTGTCCCTAGATCTACCCCGTCAATCAGAACTTTACCCAGCTGAGGGTCTGGCATTCTGAACAAAGCAGCAACCAATGAGGATTTTCCTGCACCAGTTCGTCCCGCGATGCCGATCTTCTGTTGTGGCAACACTTCGAAGTGAACATCCTTCAACACTCGAGGCCCTCCCTCGTAATACGAAAAAGACAAGCCTCGAATACTGACAGCGCCCTGTGAAGGCCAGCCCCGTGGTGGCAGAGATTTTCTGCTGTAACCAGGCTCAGATGGTAATTTGGTGTAGCTCATTACTCGTTCTGCCGATGTCATCTGGTGTTCTACCTCGGAGCTCATTGCGATGCCGTACCAAGTCTCACCAATGATTTCTATTGCATAGGTTATTACAAGTCCTGTCAAAGCTGAAACAAGAATTAAAGGTCAAATCACAAGTTTTCAGTAGAATTCTTACTTCCTGGCAGCACATGTAGGTCAGTGTTTGAACACCTTTCGGACCCGATTTTTTTTCCAATTTTAATCTCACTTTTACTTTTTTCGGAACGAAATTTTTTTAAACACTCCGTACAGAAGATAGTCAAGAAATCTTCAGCCAGCGAAAAGTTTTCTTCGCGCAAACTTCAATAAAACTCACCAATCAGATAACAATAAACTATAGACAGAGATTGAACTGATAACAGCGTTATCCAATCAGATTATCACGTTCTCACGCTCTTTTAACATCAATGTGCTATCTGATTGGCCGGTTGAAAATATTGAACTAACTATTGCAATGTGATTGGTTAATGGTACTAGTTTATCAAAGTGGTCCCGGTTGGAGTATCTGCACAGTAGTAGAGTCCAGCAAAATAATACTCAATGCAGCTAAACTTGGGAGCATTTCAATAGAATTTTACTAGCTGTCGGGGGAATAAAAATGTTCCTGTGTTGTCCTCTAAATATTGCTGCCACTAGGATTTGCTGCAAGGGACCATACTTACCGGCGTCTTGCGTGACAAGTAAAGCCCCAACACCAACACACGTTATGAACACAACGCAAAGCAAGTCCAGGTGAAGCCCAAGCCATTGCCTGGATGACAACACGAGGTGGAAGGCTCTTGTGTGCTCATCTTGGTATCTAGTAAATGAACCAAAGCAAATTAAATACAACTTCTGCAGCATCTTTCGTATGACCGAAATGTACTGAAGTAGCTAGTGAGGGCATGCTGTCTTCGTAGCTTAGCTTCTCCTATCCGTGAATCTTGAATGGATGAGCCGTGTGACACCATGACCATGCTCTATGATGTAGTATAGGGGAATGATCATGTGGTCTGAAATGGGACAACACTGAGCCAAGCTGAATGGGTCTATTGCTTATACAATACTCAAGGGAATGGTCATGTGGTCTGAAATGGGACAACACTGAACCAAGCTGAATGGGTCTATTGCTTATACAATACTCAAGGGAATGGTCATGTTATCTGAAATGGGACAACACTGAGCCAAGCTGAATGGGTCTATTGCTTATACAATGCTCAAGGGAATGGTCACGTGGTCTGAAATGGGACAACACTGAGCCAAGCTGAATGGGTCTATTGCTTATACAATGCTCAAGGAAATGGTCATGTGGTCTGAACTGAATTGGATAACACAAATTTCCACCCCTTTTCTATACGTGCGGCCTGAAAAAAGTACCCCTTTCGGGCGGAGCATACCCGTATAGTCCATTATAGGGAGTACCCCCCCCCCCCGGGTCTTTTTTCCTGCACAATCTACAACGAACAGGGAACATTTCAGGAGGTCAGCTACTGGGAACACTAACCCAACAATTAGCTGTGTTATTTGTCTAATACCTGATAAACTGTTCCATGAAATCGTTCTGCTTCTTGGAAGATCGAATCACCACCAACCCTTTGATTGTATCAGCTATATGAGCATACATAGGACTACATCGTACAGCCTCCAAACGCTTTAACTCTCTGCTAGTCTTCAAATTAAGCCCGCAAACAAAAAGGAATACAACAACTATTGGTGCTATAGCCAGAAGCAACCAGAAATTGAAAATGGTAGCAAGGATCATTGTACCTACAAAGTTGAGGCACAAGGTCACCGTCCAAGCAAATTTCTCTGGTAAAAGTTCATCAACACTACCAATATCTTTGGAAAATCTGTTCATTATTCTGCCAATTGGGTTTCTGTCGATGAATAAGACTGGAGATTTAAATATCGCTGTGGCCATGTCATTGTGGAGTCTTTCTGAAGACCGAAGGATCGTTACGATATTTGCAAATGCTCTTGTTACTGAAAGAACTATAGCGGCAGTGATAAGACCACCGAATACTCCGAGCACATCACGATCCTTCTGCTGTTCTTGTGACATCCCAGCCACCCTCGAAAGCCACCAGTTAGGAGCCACTAGAAACACTATTGAAGAAAAAGTAAATTCGATTCTAAGAAGTAAAATAATATTAAGGGGATCAACGGTTGTGTAGCAGTTATGCATTCGTCTCTAGTAGAGCTACTATAGCAGAGCTATAGAGCAGCATTTAGGGCGGATGATTTTGGCCTACGTATAGCTCGACTTTACATCTAGTTAAGACTTAACCACAGTTATGTTCGGATGCACGCAGGCTCAGATGATTAGGACGTGCCGTCGTTTTGTGGCTGCGATATCTTTGTACATCTAATTATAGAAAACTTACTTTACCTTGACAAATTAAATTAAAGAACACGAGAAGGACAACCATAGTGGCAGGAGAGCCAGCTCTAAAGAACGACCAGTAAGTCTTCCATGCAACACTGCCTGCAGTATTGTCCTCGTCATCATCTTTCATATCTTGAGGAACACTCGCTGTATCCATCGATCCAGATGTTTGCTCAAGATGACGATTTTGTTCTTCTTGGGGAATTTTTCCTTTCGATTTCTCCTCCAATTCAATCCCAAAGTTTTCAACAAGTGTTTGTGAATTTTGCAGTTGGTCGTAGGGACCTTTGTATTCTACTTTGCCATCCTTTAACAATACAATTTCGTCAGCTCTTCCTAGGTACTGAAGCTGGTGAGTTACTAGTATTCTCAGCTTCTCTCTAAGTATCCCACAAATACAGCCTTCGAATATCTTTTTCCCAACCTTTGCATCTACAGCGCTTAGAGGATCATCTAGTAAAAAGATGTCGGCATCAGAATATAACGCGCGTGCTAGACTTACACGTGCACGCTGACCACCGCTCAGACTCACGCCTCTTTGACCAATAAGACTCAAGTCCCCTTTTGCAAATTGATTAGGGTCTGTCTGAAGATCACAGGCTTTTATCACTTCGCTCAACCTATCTTGATCGAATGGCTTCCCGAAAAGTATGTTGTCGCGTATTGATCCGGAAAATATCCATGGAACCTGGCTGACATAAGCAATTCTCCCACACCCAAAAATGGTGCCAGTTTTCAGAGGAATCTCACCAAGAGTCGCCATTAGTAAAGAGCTTTTGCCACTACCAACTGCTCCACTGACCATGACGAGCTGGCCAGCAGAAAAGCTTAATGAAATACCTTGTAAAACACTCTTATCCTGCAGTCCACCCCAGGAGATGGAGACGTTTTCAATCTTAAGATGTTCTGGAGCTGGTTTTGCTTGCAGGCTTTCGTTCAAACGCCTTACGCCCAACAGCTGTGGCTGGCTTTTCCTCCAACTTTCTACCCGTAGGATCTTTGGGAGAGCTTTACCATAGTTTTTTCGAGCTTGATTCTGAATTTCAAGGCTAATATCTTCGTGAAAAATACTTTTGTTGACAAACGAACGGATGTGGTCCTGGCTGTTCGAATTCGGCAACGATGTTAAAAATTGTTCAACTCTTTTAATAGCGACATATCCATCAACAACGCTGCGTAACTCAGCTGAAAGTCCTACAGTTATAGCAAATCTTGCTAAGTTTAATAAGATCACTAAGGTGAATATACTGAATGAAGAAAGTTGGACTCCAGAGTAAAGCAGTGTAATAACAGATATCAGGGTGGCTGCTGCGCTAGCTGTATTGTACGAGGCAACAATAGTGGCTAGGATTATACTTCTGAAGCGAATGTACTTTATTTCCATGCTGAAAGAAAAAAGGATTTTGTAAATAAGAATAATGTAGGTATGAATGGATGGATGGATGGATGGATGGATGGATGGATGGATGGATGGATGGATGGATGGATGGATGGATGGATGGATGGATGGATGGATGGATGGATGGATGGATGGATGGATGGATGGATGGATGGATGGATGGATGGATGGATGGATGGATGGATGGATGGATGGATGGATGGATGGATGGATGGATGGATGGATGGATGGATGGATGGATGGATGGATGGATGGATGGATGGATGGATGGATGGATGGATGGATGGATGGATGGATGGATGGATGGATGGATGGATGGATGGATGGATGGATGGATGGATGGATGGATGGATGGATGGATGGATGGATGGATGGATGGATGGATGGATGGATGGATGGATGGATGGATGGATGGATGGATGGATGGATGGAGAAATGAAAGAAAAATATGACAAGAAACAAAGAAGAAAAAAAGAACGCTAAGGAGAGAAGAAAATTACATAGGCGGCGAAAAGCATAAAAACTGGGGGGGGGCTGTAATCGCCAAAATTGCACAGAAAAGTAAAAAAAAAAAACACTGTCAAAATCGTCGAAGCCAAAAAAAAAGGGGATTGCAATTCGGAACATTCAGAATTACCCTAAAATAGTTGGGGTGCTCTAGCACCCCCGGCCCACCCTCGCCCGCCGCCTATGAATTAAATAAAGAGCCAGATTGGAAAAAAGACAATTTGTTTAATAACCCTAATAAAGATTAATTGATTTTCAACGAACCTTCTAAGTCGTTTTACTAAATTATAAAAACTCCATTCCCAAGCATACATCTTCACAGCTCGAATCCCACAGATGACGTTATTCAGGACGGCCAGTCGTTTATCCGTGTAATTTGCCACTTTGTAACGCAACTTGGAAAATTCTTTGGAAGCGAAAAGATTGTAAAGTAACAAGACAATGAAGTAGATTACACCTGATAATGACTGCCAGCCAATGTAAATCCACAGCAAGGCTATTGTGGCTAAGATTTCAAAGGGAGCGACCAAAGCCAGTAATGCTCCTATAGTTGCTCCTTCCATCCGTTGTGCATCATTGGATACCAGATTCAAGATGTGTCCAGTTGAAAAATTGGCTAGATCATTGTGACAGGACAAGATGCTCTGCATGCGCCGGTAAAAGAAAAGAGAAAAGTGTAAATGTCAGGGACCGTTTATTATTTATCGGCTGGGGGAAGGGGAGTTGGGTTGTGGGTGGAGGAGAAATATTATATAGATCCCTTGCACTTGACGTGAAAGCAGCTCAATTTGGAGGACATAACAAAAGAATTTTAATCTACTGAGAATTTGAACCTATTGTTTTGTCCATCAAATTGAGCTGCATTCCGACGTGCTGCAAGGGGTCTATATTGCCATTGTTCTTTTGCTATCTTGGTCCATTCCGAGGTTGAGGAATAACCTGGGTGGAGCTGGCATTACAGTGCATTGTGGGACTGTTTAAGGGGACATATTTCGAAGATGGCGTCTATTTCGTCTCCTAAAACAGTCCCAAAATGTACTGCAATGCCAACTCGAAACACACCGAGTACGAGTCCAAAAGACCTATCTGTAGAGCACCAACGTCATCCCTATCAACAGCCTATAAATGTCATCGGCACAACAGCCCCACCATTTCTTCCTCCCCTCCACCCTCCCAACTTGGCCAGTAGATTAAGAATATTATTTTTAAGCAGAGGAGGATCCAGTACTATCCCAAGTGCCTATGCGTGCTTATTATACACCTAGGTCCAAAATGGCGCAAATTAAATTGGAAACGAGGCATCCAGGGCCAAATATAAAGAAACAATATATTTTCTATGTAAAGTATACACTTGTTCAGTCTTTCTCTCCTTCTTATATTCGGAAATACAACAATTTTGCGGCATTAAATCATAAGAAAACACTGTAAATTTGGCCTTGGATGCCTCAATTTCATGTAACTCACCCGGCCGTGCGCCATTTTGGACTTACGTGTATGGTTTTCCTTGGTTTGTATCCCAGGTTTATGTTCATCTTTATTTGTGATGACACTTCTAGTAATAACAATACTAACACTAAGGTGTTGCTTAAGGTGGCTGCCTACTATAGATAAAACCCATGAAAAAGTTTTTTCAGGAAAACTACATCATACATCGTTTTACAAATATAAGTCAAAAGAGTTGGAAAATATTGAGAAATATAGTCAACATTAATTTTTTTACTCGTCTTGCCCTTCACAATTTTGTCTAAAACGAGTGCAAAAAATGTACATTTGTCGCTTTTTCTATTAGTAAAACCCATGTCATTTTTTTCAAACTTTGTCAAAAGTTTCTTCTTAATGTACTCTGTTCGAAATTCAAAAAACAAATTATCAAAAAGAGTCCCGTGCAAAATTCGAGGGTTTTGCCCTGTTGAAGTTCAAAACGTGTATGGTTCTTCAATAAAAGTTTGAAGGTTATTCGTGCGCGCGCACAGTGGCGTCAGATTGCCTGCTTCATGGTGTCATTGTGATTGTGTAGAAGCGTGCGCAGTAGCTTCGTCTTTCTATAGTAGGCAGCCACCTTAAGCGTTTGATGAAGACATGTTCGACTAATTTGGCAAATAAAAGTATCCAGCTGTAGGATCTGTGCTGAACCTAAATTACTCCGAATTACTCCAGTATTTTGACGGTTATCTCTAAATTTCAAAAAATCAAAAAATCAAAAGACAAACGACTGCGAATGTTAAAAATAGCCCAACCGGGAATTCACATGGCGCACGCGATATTTAAAGAAGTTTCCCTCTCTTATTCATGCTTTCTTGGACACACCCAACGACAACGCTTTAGTCATTACCTTTTTGTAAATGAGTCCAATTATGGCAACTTTCAAACGCATTCCTTTAAGATGTGATTGGTAGGAGAAATGCTGCTCAGAAAACGTCTTCATGAGCCCTACCATAGAAATACCAACCATGTATGGAATAGCTGAACTGTATTCAATGTGGGATCCCTCGTTCAGAAGCTTGAGAAAATACCAGACAAGAATAGCAAGAGCTAATGATGCAAACGTTGAAGCAAATCTCAAAGTAATAAGGAAACATCTAAGCTTAAATGGAAATGTCTTGAACAATGCTCTTAACAGTTGCGGTTTTTTTCCAATCCTCGCGGAATTCAACAGCTCTTCGCTCCAAAACATTTCTATCTCATTCACAATTTTCCTTGTCTCATCCTCTTCCAATAAAATATAAAGATCATTTCCAGTCAGGGTTCTCTTTCTACCAAGACACAAGAGTTTATTCAGCCATGATAGGAAGACGAGGGATAAGAAGCTTGCAGATTTTTCTGGGTTCTCCATGAATGATTCAGTCACCACCGCTGACCTCTACAGATGAAAGCTAATGGATCTGAAAAAGAGAAAATTATGTTATGTATGATTGCGAGCCAAGGGGAGTTTGAGGTGCATGAGTTGCGCGCAACTTGCAATTTTGCTAGGCTTAATAGGCATTCAGTGATAAGTCCTGCTAGGTCTAATCGCCTCTCACACTCAAGTCAACTCCACCTCCTCGTGGTGCACCCTGGGAAACCTGGCCTTGTGGCTGGGTAAGCTAACGAAGTAATGACGCCAGAAATGTGAAGTAGCCTCTTTCTTTCTGGAATAACTGTTAAAAGGCAACTGGAAAAGTCCGATGTTATTGAAATATGATTGCTATTGTTAATAATATCAGGTTGTTATTAATTAGCATACTGCAACCATTATAGATTTTTTGTGAGATGAAACCACGAGGTATGTAATGTACATCAAATAGGAAGTTAAAGAAGAGCTATCATGATTTCCGACTTGGGACCATCAATGTAAGAACGTGTAAATATGAAAGAAAACTAGCTGATTGTGTGACACAATGCAAGAATTCATTACATGATGTTGCATGCATGCAAGAAGTACGACAGAAAGGTCATGGTGAGATATGTTTCAATGATTGTGTACACAGAATGGATGGCGTGTACTGTACAATGGCATGAAGACAGCTCGTGCAGGAGTTGCGGTTGTACTAGCGCCCCATGTCAAGTTGCTAGGCGTAGACCACATCCTTGAGGGCAGGATGACTCCCGGGGAAGGGGGGGGGGGGTACTTTGGGTCGTTTCATATGGGGATGCTCCGCCCGGACTATCGACCCCTTAATTACCCTTTTATATTCCAAATTTCAGCAAAATGGTACCCCTTTCATATACCTCAAAAACTCAATAAGCTCAAAAACACGTACTTTGAGACTAAAACAATCCAATTAAACTTCGCAAGTGAATAACGTGATGTTAATGAAACAGTATACATCATTGAGAAGAACAACCAAGCTATTATTAGTTCAATCAGCGAAATTAGAAGAACACTTCTCCAAACATTTTGGTACTCAAAGGCCCTATGAACCACAACCGGAACTAGAATACTCACAGAACCGGCTATCCACATATACTACCGCCAGACGATTTACCTACCATTAAGACCTCAGCCCCTGACCGCGCTGAAATTTGCGAGAGTATGAGAAGACTAAAGAATGGTGAATGTCAATGCACAGACAGATATATGCAGAACAGTTGAAGTACTTTAAGTCAGAAGGTTTGCTGAAGTATATTGTTTTTAATAGGATTAGTGTGGGCATCACTTCAAATGCCAACCAAATGGTTGATAGTTAGCATAACATCCATCCACAATACTCCAGTTTCACATTCGATGGAAACCGCTGTTTTTGAAGACCACAGACTCATTTGTACAGGCTTAGCCTCGCTTATAAGTCAGCTATTCAACGACATCATTAAAAGTCCGTGGGATTTCAAAACATTGGTATTGTTCAACTTACACATTCTTTACATTACAGTTGACTTTTGCAAATCATTAGCAACAGCCAACTGTAATGTAAAGAATGTGCAAGTTGAATAATACCAATCCCACGGACTTTTAATGGTGTATTTGAATAGATGACTTATAAACGAGGCTAAGCCTGTACAAATGAGTCTGTGGTCTTCAAAAACAGCGGTTTCCATCGAATGTGAAACTGGAGTATTAAGAGGAGTCTGAAATCACTTGCAGAGAACTATAGAGGTCTAAGTATCATCGCAACCATGTCTAAATTGATATCTGGGATTATCATCAATCGATTTAAGGAAACATATGAACAAATTCTAATGCCAACACAATTTGGTTTTCGAGCAAATAGGTCAACATGTGACGCCATATACATTCTGCGTCAAGTACTTGAAAAGTCAAGAAAATAAAAAACGCCAATATTTATAGCCTTTGTTGACCTTAAAGCAGCATACGATTGGATCCCACGTGATGCTCTATTCAAATGTCTTGAGATCCGGCTAAGATGCCCGCACCTGGTTGCATCAAAGGGACCACGAATTTCTTTGATACTCTGGTTGGATGTCGACAAGTTGCGATGGAATCTCCTCCCATCTTTAACATATAGCTGGATTTCGTGATTAGAGTTGCGCGAAATGAAATCTTCAAGAAATATCTAAAGACAGGTCACAGGATCGAATACTGCATCCAGAATTCGAACTTCGCAACTCCCCGGCAGTTGGTGAAAACAGAATCAGAGAACTGCTATATGCAGACGATCAGGCTATAATTGCTGAATCTCTTGATGAACTCCAGAATATCATACACATTTATGATAATACTTTCACGCGTTTTGGACTGCAGATATCCTATGATAAAACTGAAACGATGGCTTTCAATACGGATGAGGAAATCGAGGACCAGGAAAGCATAATATATGTTGGAAACAAGAAGATATAGAATGTTCGTAGTTTCAAGTACCTTGGATATCCATATACCATCACGAACTCTGATGATGCGTCACAATTCCTCTATACTAGAACCAGTGATACTTATCAGAAATGGAATGAATTAAAGCACATATTAACAGACCTGATGATACGATTAACAACTTGAGTGAAGTTCCTTACTACGTGTCCGCTCGCGACTTCTCTACAGCATTCAAGCATGGGCCGGAGCTGTCTGAAAATGAGATCAAGAAGATTGAGGTTATATGGCATGACTTCTTGCGGAAAATGATACGTGGAGGATATGATATCTACGTAAGAATGCTCCAAATAGGAAAGAACGAAAAACCAAATGGATGAATGGATGAATGGATGAATGGATGAATGGATGAATGGATGAATGGATGAATGGATGAATGGATGAATGGATGAATGGATGAATGGATGAATGGATGAATGGATGAATGGATGAATGGATGAATGGATGAATGGATGAATGGATGAATGGATGAATGGATGAATGGATGAATGGATGAATGGATGAATGGATGAATGGATGAATGGATGAATGGATGAATGGATGAATGGATGAATGGATGAATGGATGAATGGATGAATGGATGAATGGATGGAATTTTATAGTACCACGCCCCCCCAAATAAAACCACACACACCGACCCCCGACTTCCTGTTTAATACGACAGGCAAAGCTATTGAGATTATTAAAGTACGCAAATATTCATCTTTTTTTAAGCCAGTTCAAAGTTTAAGAATCGTTTCAGTCAGTGCGCATCGATTCACCTTTTGATTAAAATGATAATTATTTGTTTCAATACATTTCCATGATTGCTGAAATTTTCCTTGTGTGTTGTATGAGTTTAATTATTGGGCTCCCTGTGGCATTCAAAATGGCGCCGACAATAAAGAACACCAAGGGGACGGGTTGAGACGGTTGAGACTCGTTCACACGCTTCAAAAGGACGGTGATTAATATGCACCTTATCAAAGTAATTAGCAGATTTTAATTCGAATCAAGTCCCTCACGGTCCTTTATGAGATGACAACAACCATCCGGAGTGCAAGGAACTCGCCTTCTTCGTGGTTGACTATAATTTTAAAATACGGTGCTATCTCGTGAAAATTCCTAATAATTGACAATTTGAGCAATTATGTGGATTTTAAGGTTAAAATTCACTGGAATCAAATGAAATTTTTCTTCGAAATAAGTGTCCTTTTGAGTGTTGTGATCTTCAAAGTACTCACTACTTCGCACTCCATCACACGCCTCAGAGGGACGTCTTTTGTGTATGTACGTAGTTTATAAATATCTAGATGTCCTTTTTCAAAGTTCTCACTACTTCGCACTCCATCACACGCCTCAGAGGGACGCCTTTTGTGTATTTAGTTCGTAAATATCTAGATGTCCTTTTGAGTGTTGTGATCTTCAAAGTTCTCACCACTTCGCACCTCTTCACACGCTTCAGAGGGAGACGCTACAGCGAGCTTTCTTATATAATTAGTCACAGACTATATCTCAAGAAATCCTGATGAAATATGTATTGCAAAACACCCATAACGTAATAAAATGATTATTATGCGTCATAAAAGTGTCTCTTCTTATCTGTTTACTGTGTCCTTATAGTTAAATATAATTATTGTCGTGATTCACACAGCCCAGCCGTACACCGGAAGTGACAGGAAGTATAATTCACCTTGTCAAACAGAATACTAAATACACAAAAGGCGTCCCTCTGAGGCGTGTGATGGAGTGCGAAGTAGTGAGAACTTTGAAGATCACAACACTCAAAAGGACATCTAGACCAAGGGGACGAGGGTGCTAAAAGCGGTTTTATATTAACCTTGAAACCTGGAGAAAGGTAGATTTCTGAGTTATTTAAGAGACAGGGAAGTCTTGCAAATCATGAATGAAATACTAGAAGGCTAAACGTGAAGGTCCATGTGCAGAAATCCTCTGGATTTGACTTGTAAAGCTTATTTTACGTCAGCAAAGGCTGAGGATTTCGTCACAGGTATCCCAAGCTGGGTTTCTGTGGTATCCAGTATCGAACTTATAAGGCAATGTATGGCGATTTTTAGAAAAATTAAAAATCAGTAAATCATACAAATAAATGTTCCTACCTGTGTTTCGTGTTTTCCTTTGAGTCTCTGTGAAGTTTCAGGTCATTTGCAGCAATATTGAGCACACTTCAGCCCGCTCGAACCCTCAATAATTCGCCTCTAGTTCAGCCAAAATTACACATCACGCCGAAATTCATTCACAGTAAGCTATCAATCTCTCATCACCATGATAAGATATAAATGGGGTCTCTTACAGGCTAAAAGCAATTTAACGACGAAATATACTTTTTCTAAAAGGTATTTGGCGATTCTTTGCACGGATGAGTTTTATTTTATTTATTTACGAGCAAAAGCTGTTATAGATCGAGCCGAAAACCTGGAACTAGGAAACATTAAGCTACGAATAAAATGTTCGCCGATTGGCTAATTCCTTCGGCCTGAGAGAAACGAGATCACCTGGTGTACAGCCCTGACACAAGTAACACAATCGTCTAATGATTAAACAAACAAATCAAACAAACCTAACCTTCAAGTAGAATACTCCTCGACTGCGCTGCAAACATCTGGCACTGACACGTTATGGCTGGGTGAGTTGAAGGTTTAGCAGACCATCACAGACTTACCATTGCATAATTAAGGGTCAGAATTTGCATGTCATGGCTGAGATGAAGCCGTCCGTATAATAATAACAACATCTCCTAGCAGTCCACAGGTAGACCACTAATTGAGGACACTATACTAAGACTATAGATTACATGCAAATAAGTAACTTGTAAATATTTCTAAAGTTTAAATAATTCTAAATTCTAAATCTATGAAATATTAAGTAAAAATATATTCTAAAACTACCTTATTACATGAAATTTTCGCGCCACGTTAATTTCGCAATTTTGGAGGTCGCATATTTCGCGACACTTTAATTTCATTTTGAGGTAAAATCACATTTGTGATCACTTCAATTCCGCTATGTCATTGAATATATTATTCATGATTTGTTTCCAAATATGCATTTCCAATCCTTTAGAAAACCCACCAGTTAATTCCTTGGTTTGACGTTAGCATATTGAATACACGCACACCTCCTTTGCATGTTAAAAGTGGGTTATACGAAAACGTTCTATCGTCTATCGTTTAGACGTCGAATCTCAGATGTACCGAAGCTAATGCAAATGAGCAAAAGCTATTGTTTGAGTTCATTTGCATTAGATTCGGCACATGTGAAATTCGACGTCTAAACCCGGCCGAAAGTCCAAAATTCGTGCTGTCATTTGACAGAAGCTTTTACTTATAATATTTATTAACAAAGATAGACTATAGAATGTAAATATATTGTAAATCTTTTATGTCAGCTTTACAACTTATTTAACTTATAGCTTGGTTTCAATCAGCTGATAAAAGTCTTTGAATCTCATTATCTGCTCCAAATGGTGATCAAACACTGACCACCATGTGCTGTCAACCAGAAAGAATTCTATTGAAAACTTGTGATTCAGCTGATGAACATTCCGCATGAGACAGGAAATGACGTCAAGTGAAACCCAGCTATTGATTTAAAGGGATCTAATTTCCAAATTTTGTGCTGTCCTCTGAAGAAAGATAAACTATGGGATTAAAATGTGTACAGTGTTCTAAATCTTGTGTTTCAGCTTCACCTTAGATTTGGAGATCTAATTTCCAAAAATGGTGCTGTCCTTTGAGAAGAGCTTTCATGCATTATAACTCTTAACAAAGACAGAAGCTAAAGAATTTAAACCCAGGGGGCACTCCCACATATATCCTATATAGGGATGTTCCACTGGATATGGTATGGTTTTATGTTTTCAATTGGGCATTCAATTTTGACTTTTTGTCAAAACTAGTTTTTTTTCACCACCAAAAAACTTTTAGCCTGTAACTTCCAACTATGCCGGGGTATTCAGGTTATAGAATTCTCTTGGGTCTTAGATAGGGTTATAAGTTACAGTATTATGTCTTGAACAGGGTATGTTTTTTCAAGATATTCCTGTCTTAGATAGGGTCAGGGTCTTCGGATCCCAGCTGATCATCACTATCATTGAACAACCCCTAGTTCCCCCCCCCCCAACCCGGGAATTTAAATGTACAACTTTATTCTAAATCTTTTGTGCTAGCTTCACCTCCTTATGAATTTGGGAATCTAATTTCCAAATTTTGTGCTGTCCCTTGACTGGCACCTTTAATAGTAACTGCTTGGGGTTGTCGCAGATGAAAACATAGGGTGACTCTGATTCAGTCTCATCTTGGCAGTTTTCCTTGTACTCCTCATGACTCCAGCACTCAATAACATCAACGCAACCAAGCAAGCATCCTGTGGGGTAGTCCCTGGGGAATTCCAAGTCTTCATTCGGTTGCATATTCCTGTACATATCTTCTACAAAATCTATTTCTTGATCTGTTGGCTTCTTAACTGTAGCTGCTATCCAAAGCCTTCCACGATGTGAAGTATACCAAGAACGCCCTTCTACCTTCTTAATCCCGACAACCAGAAGTGACGCCCATGGTTGATGCATACTCAGACACATTCCAGGATCTCGCATCTCCTGTAACTCCTTATCTTGAATCCGCAGAACTTTAGGGCCATCATTAACATGTTGTTTGCTAATTGAACTACTTTTTTGGATCTTTGAGGGCTTGAACTGCAACTTTAAGTCAGGAAAAGATTTTTTATCCACAAGGGATTTTTCTGCTTTCTCTTTTGAATGATACCCAAATCCTGGTAATTCTGAATCCATCTCATATTCACAACTGTTTTCATCTTCCACAACCTTACGTCCTGCAAAGTCTAGAGTCACTTTCATGTTCTTTCTTGATCCATGGCGCTTTTCTCTAAGCTCTCCTTCCTTCTTCTCCAACTTTGCTTTTTCTTCAGTAGACAACCATTTTGAATTTGTAGAAAAGTAATCAGCCTCATCATCAATGACGTGAGTACGTCGTGCGCTGGTTTTATCGAAATCTAACAGCTTATTCTTGTGCTCGACAGCTTTTTTATACGCTTCTAATTCCTTGGCATTCATATTTTTCGCTTTCTGCAACTTTCTCACTTCGTCAGAAAAATCCTGCTGCATCAGCTGTTTCATCAACTTTGCACTTTTCTTGGAATCCCTCGCTAATATTTCTAGCTGACCTTTCGTACATACCAAAGAACCACAGAAATAACACGGCCCTTCGCCTTCCTGCTCACAAACTATACGTCCACAGTTTGTACAGTTATTTATCAGCGAGTGTTTTTGAGCAAGACACTCACATGGATGTCTGCCAGGGAGACGAACCGAGGTTCTTGCTTCGCCTTCTTTACTGTAAAGAGGAACAAACTTCGCAGGTTTTTTCTTCTCCTCTTTTTCCATACCTTTCTTCTTATCAGACTTACGGTTTTGCTTTTTGGAAACAAATTCAAGTTCCTTCTCCTTACGCATCCATTTTCCTTCGAGTTCCTCGTTACTCGTGGTCTTTAACCCAGTCAAAAGATTTTCAATAAAATCGAGATGATCTTCAACACTTTCGCCAAAAAAATCTCGAAAGTAGTCTTCTACTTCGTCCACGTCTTCTATTTTGAAGATATAGTCTACTATATCATCTGGGCAGTCTGTAATTTTTGAGAGTTCTTGGACGCACCAGGTTCTCAACTCTTCCTTGCTGACCGCCATCTTGGATTTCTTTTCTTCCAACACAGGAACCCCATCACTTTGTAACTGGTATGATTTAACACAGGAACCCCGTCAAATAGTATACTTGACTCTAATCCAGAAATTTGCAAGGGGTTGTCCGAAATGAAAAAAAACCGACGATATAGTGACGTCATCAATAATAAGGGGTGTCCGAAATAAAAAAACATGACAAGATAGTGACGTCATCAAAAATAAGGGGGGTGTCCGAAATTAGAAAAAACTGACGAATAGTGACGTCATCAATAATAAGGGGGTGTCCGAAATGAAAAAAATGACGATATAGTGACCTTATCGATATTCCTGATCTGACTTATTTTGTATTCATATCCAGTTTTTTTTTTGGGGGGGGGGGGGGTGGGGGTGTGCGGTGCACCACAGGAAACCCCCTTGGATTTGTCCCTGCTTTTCCGCTAGTTTTAGTCAATCGTATTACGACTTTATAGACTTTGCAAAATGTACGGTACGGACGTTTCATGTCATAAAAGGGACGGGGTTCCGTTAAATTCTGATTGGACGAGCAGTAACCTTTATTTTTGTCGAAAGTTTTGTGAAAAAAAATCCTGAGAAATGAATCAGGGCATTTCTAAAAATTGTCTTATTGGATTAACAATGAGCAAATTGAATTTAAAATGACGGAATTAATCATTATGTTTGTCAAATGAGGATATTCTAATTTCTAATATTTGAGGCTATTTGTGTTTAATACAGCAGTGAAATGTTGCTCCATTATTATTACTGATGTGAGCATGCAGCTGTTTCAATCATTGAATCACTGGCTATGATTACTTCGGCAATGCAATGGGAAAAAAGTTTTTTCTACGGCTTTTTGCATATAAAATCCTACCAAGTCAAGTGAACCAATCTTCATTGTAAAATAAGCTAAAGAAGCCAAGAGAAAAACAAAAATGTAATCGAGATGAAAAAAAGGAAGGAAGGAATGAAGGAAGAAATGAAGGACGGAAGGAAGGACGGAAGGAAGGAAGGAAGGAAAACTGAAAAGTGAATGGATATGAGAATTGAGATCGAGAGAGGGTCCTGAAGGCCCTAATCCCATTTCGCAGCCCAAATTTTTGCAAAATCCAAGTCCCATTTAAACAAAATCACAGTCCAAGTTATAGAGTTAGAGATTTTGCAAAATTCCCAATCCCAGTTATGGCTAAATCCCAGTCCCAGTGCATGAAATCCCATTTTCCCTGCCCCAAAAAGGCGAATCCCATCTCCCATTCTACCCCTCCAGGACCGTCAGAGAAATGCCTCGATATGATGTGGCATGTTTCCGCGCCGCATCGTGTACGTACTGTGGGCTCGTCACAACAAACATCAGATGATGTGACGATCAGTTCAAATCAAACATGACAAGAAAACAGCCAAAATCTCGACTTATTTAAGCCTGATCGAGCTTCTTACGAGGTCATGGACAGCGTAAGATACTTGTCTTATCATCAATGGAGGACAAGAAAGGAGGAAGACGAGAAACCTTCACATTATCACCAAAAACTTCTGGCCAACGTTGAAAGCCTACAGAACAATGTATCGTCCATTGATAAGTTGATCTCTGAGTATTTAGACGCTACTAAAACCTTTTGTGGGGCTGGTTCTCACTTGGCTGAAGCGTTTTCTTCGGTGTTGAAAGATACTCCTTTATTAGAGATAACACAGCAGTTAAAACAAGTGGTTGAGGAGGTTGATCATGTCGCACACAAGTCCAGTGTTCACATAATCAATCACATTCTCGGCACCTTATGTGAATTTACCGCCACTTTTCCCGATCTAAGAAGAGCGATCGAAGCTCATAAAAGAAGTGCACAGAACTATGAAGCTTGTCAAGAGAATTTAGAATCCTTAGACAAAGATGAAAGCCTCTCGGAAAGCTCGAAACGATTTAAGATCGCCAAGAAACGCTTCCGGTCGGCCGATGAGGAGCTTTCGACAGAGGAAGAAAGCCTTTATCGTAGTTTTACCGAAGTTGAAGAAAATCGTATAAAAGTAAGTCAAAATTTCAGTTTCTTTCTTTCTTTCTTTGCCTTTAAAGATGAAATTTTTATTTAAGCTTATTTTCCTTTTTGTTTTTTATAATTTTTCTTATCTTACATTCGTCGTCTATATTTATTATTGCGTGGTTCACAAGAATTGCTTACCTTTTGCTAGAATTTTCTAATAACATTGACTAATACTTTCACATCTGCTGCGAAATTTGTAAAATATCTGTAACAAAAAAGCAAAAATATTGTTCTATTTTCTCAAGGAAGGAAGTATATTTTTATTCCGAAAGGGAAATTTTGGGATTTTCCCTTCAAATAGAACTCGAATTTTGATCATTTAGCAAAACATATAATGTTACACCCATTCAACGTGCATATAGAATTGAAGTGCATAAAATCGTATCCAATTAACCATTTTCATCCTTAAAGTCTAATATCACCGTAAAATAGCATAAATATATTCTTAATGGTCATAAAATAATTATTACGCTTATGTTTTTTCGCATCAAAACATACATTCTTTTGTCTGAACTTCAGAATTCTGTCTCAGCTCAGACGACAGAACGTTTTGAAAACCATTAAGTTATAAGCTTACAACGCTATGAAGATCTTTAATTTTTTTGGGGGTGATTTTGAAACAAAATTAAAATGATCTCATACCTAAATAAAGAATGTAAGGTGATAGTTTCGAGCCAATCGAAAGTTGATTGTGTTTGATACTCAGTCATCCAACTACAATAATTTTAATTTAGTAGGTTCCCTATAGATGGGTTCTTCATACCTAAAACTGTTCATTCCATGCATTTATATTTTAACGGCTTTTAAGAATTTGTCTTGATCTTATGACATTGCAACGAATGGGATATAATCTTCAAGTATATACTGTAGCTAGCACCCATTTGAATTTAAAGTATGTCTTATAAGTGGAAATATTTCTTTCTACATGTAGTTCCTTTGAATTTCAGAACAGTTCATTCTAGAAAATATGTGGAAAGATGAAAAGAATCCAAAATTACATGTTCTTGAATCGTAATTCACATACTGTATGTTACATAAGGACTTAATATTCTTAACCATAATTTCAGTTCTCTGCATATATATGCATGTGTTTTAATGTTTTAATCCTGGTTTTCACATTCAAGTGATCGTGCAAGCGCAACAAACAAGCACTGTCATCATATATATACAACCACAAAGAAAGAAAAAATGTTGATCCTTGTACTTCTGTGTGCGTTTATGTTAAATTTGTACTTGAACTGAGTCTGTTTTCACAATGAAATAATAACTCATGCATTAAATTCTGGCATTTCATACTTGTGTCACTAGTGAAAACCAGATATCAGTCAAAAAGATAACATAGTTTATAAATCAGCATATTTTATTCAAACTTTGTAGTCATATAATATTAATAATAATAAGTTAAAGAATTATTTTACGGTGTTCGTGTACACAATATTATGCTTGAGGATATTTTTTAATGTTTTATTCAGAAAACCTCCTGCAAGGTAATTAAAAGGCTATAAAGAAAAGTGAATAAAGCAAAAACTGGTTTCAAACTGGTTTTGTTAATTAATTTTTTTCAGCAGATCGGCATTTTCAAAATGGGTACCTGACATTATAAGCACTTAAGGTCTAGGGGAAAGTAGTTAAAATTAATTAAGTGCTATGACACCGGCAGTTTTCTCGGTGCCTTCCTGTCCTTACTAACAGGTTTTGACTGTTTCTCCCAATTAAATTTCCATATATTGTTTCACAATGATTATTTTTTAACCTTCTAGATATATTTTTCTCAGGTATAAAATTGTTTTCAATTAATGAAAGAAATTTCACTATAGAGGTTATGATAATAATAATAATAAGAATTTATTTAAAGTCGATAACGTGGGAAGTGGTCGCCCAATCTTCCAAGCAACAAGGCTCATGTTAAAAACGCTTGAAAAAATAACTAATAAAAAGAGTGATGCTTTCATCTCACTCCAAAAAGACCACACATATCAGAAAGTGATCATTCCTTTGAATAAATGCTCTCTCAAGAACTGTGCTATATAATATTCAGGGCTTCTGATATAATGCGATTGTGTGATTCCGCACAATTGACCTAAAATTGCAAAATTCCTAAAAAAATTGCACAATTCCAGATAAATTGCATATATTTCGAAAAATCTCACAATTATGACCAAATGCTTTTATAGAGTATTAATCAGAATTAAAAAAATTATTGTAAGGGGCAACATCAAAAGTATTCAATAAGAAGCACACATGATACTGACGTCACCCTGCTGGCTGCATATTTTAAAAGCACATGGATTTTTCCCCCAATATACGATTCAATACTTTTGACGTTGCCTGGCCTGACAACATACATACATGCACTTTTAAATGAAAAAACTTTGTGACAAAACTTTGGTCGTTCCAAGCTCAACTGAGAATGTAGTATGTTATTGCCTACAACATTGTACATGTACTTTTGACAGCAAGCCTTACGTCTCAAAATGTTCTCCTACTTCCTTACTCAAGTGATAAGCATTAATGAATACTAATGTGAATCTTCATTAGCAAGATAAAGCATGAATAGCATGACTGATATCTAATGTAATATTTTTGGATGTTGTTCAGATGTTGGGGTCATGTTTTCTGTCACTCCTACAAGTCCAATCGCAGTTCTTGACGTCATCATCAGAGTTGATGTCTCCTTTAGGCTGCTTTCAAGAAATAGGTGATTATCTGCGGGACAGAGAAGTCACCTTAGCCTTGAAGGATGCAACGTCTGCTTGGCTTTCTTTAGCACAGGTACAACGACTACTAATCTTGAGATGCTTTATCAGATGATAAAACGTTTTTGCTAATTAGATTTAAATTCAAAACTCGCCCCAGTTCCTTGCTCGTTTCCAAAGTGACCAATTGATATCTCTCAAATTTAGTGGGTTTATTTTTGTAGGGGAGGGGAGGGGTTTGCTTTTTGTTTCAGAGGTTTTATGGTATGGTAATAATGATAATAAGGAAATAGTCCCCTTCACAGTTCCCTGTGCCATCTTTAAAGGTAGGCATGCTTTTGCATCAAGGCAAGAGGAATGCTGAGCTTTCAATGATAGAGATATGAGATTACTTGTCCAAGGTGTTACAAAAGGTCTCTATGATTGCAACCTTACCGTTCATCTTGGTTCTTATGCAAAGGCCCATCTGCAGGTACCTTAAAGATGGCACAGGGAACAGCCGACTTTAGATATCAAGTGATCATGCACAAAGCAATTATTCAAGACGAGGCTCCCGGGAAACAATGGAGTAACCATATATATCTTTTTGTTTCCCCGGAGCCTCATCTTGAATTGCTTTGTGCATGATCACTTGACAACCAGAATATCAAAAGTGGTCTACTGTGAAGGAACTATAATGTTTTCAATAAATATACCAAGATTAAATATATTTTATGGTCCTTGTTAAAGGCAAACCAAAGCCTTCGTCAAGGGAAAGGTCTGACGAGGGAAGATGTTCAACTATTGATGCATAGTCACGATGAAGAGTTACCTGAACCAGAAAGAAAACAGTTGGCGAGTAGAGTGGATGTGCTTCTTAAGGTAGGTTAACACAAATTTTATTTTACAAATTCCGGGCTTGAAATAGTGGCCTATCAGTTGCCGGTCACTTGCCATCTTTGTTTTAATTGTTTCATAAATTATTCTTTTTAATCCTATTCAGAATTATCAAAAAGAGTTCCAGAGAGCTCCAACACCAGAGGCTGACATCCCAGGTGGATTTCACAAGCATCCTAAAGGAGCAGAACTGGCTCTCAAGGTACAAAGAGTAAATGAATATGCTACTTTCTTATGACCCATAAAACATTTCGATTTGGCTCACTTGCATTAATTTGAGGGGCACTTTGCATATAAACACAATAGTTTTCTTGTGTAGTGAAGGATAACAAGCTATTGCTAGTATTATTTTATGTAAAGTGACTCTCAAAGTCCAGAATAAGAAAACAGTGAATACAATTATGGCCTGGGTGGTGTTAGCTTCATGGGTACAAGCTTCATGCTAATTTAACAGCATGTAGATACACTACATGTAGCTATCATGTTATTTAACTAGGACAAAAGTTAACCTGTCTTGATGTAGAGTAAAACAAAAAGCAATACAAAAAAAACCCTTTTGAATCAGAGTTTGTTTGTTGGACATTCAATTATATGTATTCCATTGGGAAAACTACCCATCGTTCGGTGGTCACTCAAGGAAAGTCAGGATATACCCTTGTAGGACACTGGAATGCAGCTAAATTTGGAGGACAAAACACTAGGTTGCAATTCACAGGAGATTGAAATTTTTGTTTTGTCCTCCAAATTGAGCTGCTTTGACATCATGTGAAAGGGGTCTTTTGAACTTAAGCGAATCAAAAGCAGGCAAAAAACAACAACAACAAAAAACCCAACACATTAGAAAATTTAATATGCTGCTAATAGCAAGGGGGCATCTTCCCACTAATGAAACTTTTAATAATAATTTCCCCTATTTTCATTGATCCCTCCAGGGATGCTGCTCTGAAACAGAAGCATTAGCTGCAGGTGGCCAAAAAGAAATATTTTCTGAGGAACAAATGGAGGCAGAAATTCTTAAACAGATTCCTAAGCTACTGCTTAAAATTGGTATGTATCTCCTTCTTGGCCCTTCCCTTCTCTCTCTCAGATTTGTCATTAGAAAATGGAGGTTCTGGTAATGTCAGTGCTTCCTCTCACTCCTGTGGTGGTACGTAAGAGCTGCTTGTTGGTTCTTTTCTGTGTTTAAAGAGTTTTTAATTCTTGAATACATGAAGTGCTGAAATGATCAAGTTATTGTGAGGGCTCTGAATATGCAAATGTTTCACTCACTTAGAAAGGTGTTAGCAAATCCATAGAAACCCCAAGGTGTGTTTCTTTGAGGGTTTTACAAAGAGTTTCTATTATGGATTATTTCACGGGTTCTCTGGTTTTCCTCTCTTGGCTAAATGAACTTCTAAATTCCAGTTTGACCATGGAACAAGGGCCACAGGTTTGTTAGCCAATGGCTAACAAACAAGGCAATTTATAATGTTTGGTTATATCCACTTGTTCACTACAAGTATGTTTATCAAATCACTGTTTTATATAATTTACAGGTACAGTTACCCACGAGACATGCCCTTCCCCAAGCAAAGCACCTGATAACTTCAAATCCAAACTGGTATGTACAACTCTTGTGATGGCAGATCTGCCATGTTTACATGTTGATACAGTAGTCTACATCTTGATGTGTTATTTACTTCTAACAGTCCTCTGTATATACTATACTTTATGAGCTGAAACGTCACCTGTACTAATATCGAGGTGCTCTTTAAATGTTCTGGTGTTTGTTTTCACACTAAGTTGCTCAACTCTTCTCTCTAATCCACTTAACTTTTTTTAAACACCTTCAAATGGAGCACTGATGGAGAGAGGAGGTGAAGTGTAGTATGTGTAGGCTTCTACAGATAGCTGTTGAAGTAGCTATTGATGTTAAATATAATCAGGGGCAGATCCAGAAATTTGCAAGGGGAGGGGGGGGGGTGTCCAAAATGAAAAAAGTGACAATATAGTAACATCATGAATAATCCTGATCTGACATATTTAATTTGTACTTAGATTTACTTGGGGGGGGGGGGGGTTGTTGTTGGGGGAGGGTGTCTGGTGCACTAATGATGGACATTAGCCCTGGATCTGCTCCTGTATAGTGTGGTTCTAAAAAATATCCCACCCTACCATGAAGGATATATGAAAACCCATTTTAATTTTGTTTTTCCTCCTGATGATCTCCCCCCCCCCCCCCCCCCGGAAATTTCCAATTTCCTTCATTTCCTCCCTTAATTATATTACAACTTCGTTTTGCTGGTAAAGTAAAATCACATAATAAACTTTCAGTTCTCTTGTTCATTCATTGCAGCACTGTATTCGTGAAATTGTCAACAAAGTTGCCACCCACAATGACATTCCTCTCAACAAAGAGAACCTTGACTATTTTGTGTTATCAGTCCTCTACGAGGCCTGTTCACCTATTTGTGTTTCTTCTGCCAAGACTGCTGTGCAGTTACTCTTTGGAAGAGCCAATATAGTAGGTTGAATTTTGTTTGATGTAATACACCTAAGTCCAAAATGGCACATGGCCGAGTGAGTTACATGGAATTGCTGGACCGATTGATGACATCATGTCATCATTTTCAACAACATTTATTGAACTGAATAGTGTGAATTTATAACTCATTAATTTTGCTAAAAAGTATCCAGTCAATACAAAAAATTTTGGCCACTTTAAAAGTTCATCTTACCCTTAGGAAAAATAGCCTTATTGGTCATGTAACCAGTCGAGAGTATAAAGTCAATAACTTTCTTATTGAATGTTTAATCTTTCAGGTGACAGTAAAACCCTGTAAAGACAGCAACGCTCGGCTGGCCCAAGTGTCTGTCAAAAGTACATCGGTCCATGTGGAAGTCTTGTCAACATGGTAAGCAGGTTAACACTAACACTTGACCCTAACATACATCTTCTAGTCTCAGACTAGTGAAGCCAGTGGCTAACAAACCTGTGGCACTCATTACATAATCGAATTGGAGTTTAGAAGTTGATTCTTACTGAGGGGAGGAAAACCATAGAACACGAACATAGAAAATGCTTGTAGCACAGGAAAGAACACCAAACAACTCTACTCACATATATTGATAGAGAGTCAGTTTGTTGCTACAGTATAATATACCTTTTTAGTTTGGTTGATTGGTTGTCCCATTTCAGACTACGCCACATTCCTTAGATTATAATTTCTTTGTTTAACGGGTGCGCACGGGAAGACACATGAATATGGATACCACTCAAACAAAGAATCTTATTCCCAAGAGAATGACACGTGGTCTGAATTGTGACAACAACAAACCATCCAAGCTAGAAAAAGGTCTATTCCAAAGGTGATTCTTTTAGTTTTCTAAAACCATTCTAAATGTTTTCTTTTCACCAGGTCAATCACAGCAAACCAAACCCTATTCTCCTGCATGTCTCGGGACTTAGATTTGAACACACCTCTTGGTATAGTAGAGTCAACATATGTTGTCAAGTTCAGTCTGATGGACTTCCTGGAAGATAAGTGAGTAGAAACCGACAAAAAAATTTATTCAAAAACAAACAAAATCACCAGCTTTTTAACCATTTTCACTGCTTAAACTTGTTCCTTCGCGATCGGAAAATGCATAGGCAAACATTATTATGGTGTTTCTAATAAAATGAGCTTGACAGTATCTAGATGATAAGGACAATGTTTGGAAATGTGTCAGTTAATCTGCATTACTAACTTAATCAACAAAGACTGTGATATTGATTTAATAATAAAAGTTAGCAGAATACAACGTTTAATTTTCATTATTAAATGACTAACTTAACCATCAAATGTGCACCATTTTTTCACAGGGAGCGTCCATTACCAACCATCTACATTAAACGTTACAACAGCCCTCATTCACCCCAAACTCAACTTAAGCAAGAATCTTCTCCGTCTCACAAGCAGAACAGGTTTCGCAAGTCCCTGACGAAGGCCACGTCTAAGATCTTTTCTCGTAAGTCAACTCAGGGTGCCAAAGCGTCGGGAAATGCTGCAAATGCTCCTGAATCACCGAGTTCCAATTCTGCACCGAGCACTGGGACTGGATCACCAGGGAATGAAGGTGAGAAATGACGTCAAGTGAAACCCAGCAATTTAACTGTTCAAAACTAGGAATTTGCATCTTGGTTCTATTTTCATAAACATGCGAACTCGGTAGCTGCGAGCTGCATGTTGAAATTTGGTTTTTCGCTTCCGCCAATCAAAACTAATCAGTCGGTACCTTTTATATTTTTGACTGGCGGCAGTAAAAAACCAAATTCCAACGGGAAACTTGCAACTACCGAGTTCACCTGTTTATGAAAATAGCAGTAACAGTAAGAAGTCCCCTGGGCTTGTGTTTTCTGATTCGAGAAGGAACGGGATGTAAAAAGACTCCAATAATCCAGCTACAACTGATTGAAGTCTTCATTTATTTCAGGATTCCGTATGTCATTCATTACCTCCAGCACCGACACCAGTAATGAACAGGATACTGATATCGAAGAGCCTGCACCCCTACCCCCACCACGCCCTAAACACTGGGCCCGCAAGGTACAGGCACAGAACATGGGTCCAGGTAGTATGGTCAAACCTGATGGTGAACAAACACAGGGTCACAAGAAAAGTGACGACTGGTATCAAACAGATCCGAAGTTTCCCTTGCCAAAGTTTAAGCCAACGCTGTCAGGTAAGAAGGGAGGTGATTCCAACGTGACCCGCGAAATATATGAAGTTTATCTTCTCGTGTTGAAAAAATATTTCATTCGTTCGTGGCACTTACTCGTGAAATATTTTTCACCACTTGAAGATAAACTTAATATTTTCGCGGTACCATGTAATATTCTCTATTTATTTTTTGGTGTGAAATAAATGATTGATGATGTTGATGATGAAAGGGATTAGAATAATGATGGTTAGGATCATGATGATGGTTATTACGATGACTATGATGATTAGGATAATATGATATAGTCTGATATGAAGTAGATATGTTTATTACATTATTACATGTAATATTTATTACATTTCCACGATGAATAATATTTTTCATTCTATTAATCTGATATGGTTTTTCAAAATCACATCTTCATCAATTATCTCTTTTCGAAATAAAACATTCTATGACGTTGGGGACAAGAAAGATGGTAATGCTTGTGCTTCTATTTAAAAAAGAAAAAGCTGTTTATCGCGATGATGGATCTAGGAGCTCGGAGATGCCGAGCTCTAGATAAAATGTTAGCTGACCAACGCAGCGCGGAATAATAGTATTAGACGACACGCCTTCACAAGACTTGCATCGTTCTTTCTAAATCCATTGAATTATATCTTACAACGTTCTAGATTCACAGAGTCAGTTATCGGTGGCATCACAGCAAGAACTAGATGAGGTCATAAAATTTCTTTCCGGAACTCCTCTCAAGAAAAGACCAGTTCCTAGCGTGGATAATGTCAGCCATGTTACCCCTGCAGATAGTGGTATTGGTAGCTCATCGAGTATTGCCTGCAGTTTTATTACTCAAGCAAGCATTGCTGGAGGATTAGAAGGGTCAGGAAAGGAAACAGCTTCTGTTAAGGCACCCAGAGTCGAAGTGTCGGAACCGGAGACTTCACAGACTTCAGACTTCCCCGAGACACCAAAAGAAACGAAGAAAGAATCCAAATCCCGCAAAGGAAAAAATAAACAGGATTCCGAAACAAAGAAAGAGAATAGCAAGACAAACGGCGAGTCCACAAAGAGTAAGAAGTCCAGTAAAAAGAGTGATAAGTCTGTTAAAAGTCAAGATTCTGGGAAATCAGGAACTGAAGGAAAGGAAACCAAGAATGAAGCTAAGAAGAAAACAACGGTGGAGGAACCCAAAGCCAAAGATAGCAGCCAGAAGACGGAGGAAGGGACAAAGGAAAAAGAGGTTGTGCAGAAGGAGGAGAAGAAGGATGGTAAGAGTCCTGTTGTGGTGACTGTCAGCTCTGTTGATGATGATGATGAACAAGGAAATCAAAATAAAGTAACGATTAGTGAGAGTCTTAGGTGAGTGGACACAAAACACTACACAATTGACTCCTTGCAGAACGTCGGAATGCAGCTCAATTTGGAGGACAAAACGATAGGTTTCAAATTTTCAGATATTGAAATTCTTTTGTTTTGTCCTCCAAATTAAGCTGCTTTGACGTAATGTGCAAGGAGTCTATAATCATGAGAATAATAATAATGATATGAATGCTTATCGTAAACGAAAGAAAATAAAATCAGCCAGTTTTTTCTTCTATAAACCTCTTTCTTGGGAGTAAAGTTTTCCCATTTCAGACTACGTATCATTCGTTCCCTCGAGTACCATTTCTTTGTTTAACGGTTGTGCATAAGAAGACACATGAATATGGATACAACTCTAACAAAGAATCTTATTCTCAAGAGAATGACACGTGGTCTGAAATGGGAAAACATTACGCCCAAAGTAAAGAGGTTTATTGAGATATTGAATGTATTGAAGAGTTAAAAAAAATGGGATTTAACAGTAGCATCTCTACAGAGTAGCTATTCATCCCCTGAAATTCGGATTGGAATTTAGAAGTTGATTTTTGCGGAGGGAAAACCGGAGAACTCGGAGAAGAACCGTCGAAGCACAGGAGAGAACCAACAAACAACTCTACTCACATACGACATCGAACCCAGCGGGACTCGAACCCGGGTCGCATTGGTGAGAGACGAGCGGTCTCATCGCTACACCACCCGTGCTTCTAAAATAACGAGATTAATTCATATATTTGTTGCAGGAGTGTGTGGGAGAATGCTGACCCCGCAAAGAAGCGTGAGAATGCAGGAGGAGCAACGCTTCAAAGCCGCCTGAAAGAAAAGTATGGCTCCCAAGAAACTTTGTACCATAGCTGCTGGTCTTTGTCCGAGTTCGACGGCAATGAAAAAGAAAACCAGAAGGATGAAGATACCAGGAGCTTGAATGAGAACATGTTACCTAGCAACGCGTCTCCCGTGATGGATCTTGGTCTAAAGTGGTCACCAGGGTTTTCAAATGACGTGTGGAGGTGTAATCCAAATATCAAGGATTCAGACGAGGTAAATGAGGGAGACAGGTAGCAACTCTATAGATATATTTCTCTTGGTCACTGCTTAGTGTTGGCTGTGTTTTTTTTTTTTTTTTGTTTTTTTTGTTTTTTGGCCGAAAGAGAATTATTGGCGAGTCTAATCATTTTAGGGTGTTTGGGTGGTTGTGGGTGGGGCACTAGGGAGCGTAGGACACCCCTAATGTACAAATAGATCGGGATATACTTTTTAGCTTGAGTGTAATATTTTCCCATTTCAGACCACATGTCATTTCCTTGAGAATAAGATTCTTTTTTTGAGTGGTATCCATATTCATGTGTCTTCTCATGTGCAACTGCTAAACAGAGAAATGATACTCTAGGTAATGATACGTGGTTTGAAATGAGAAAACATTATACCCAAGGTAAAGAGGTTTATTGGTGTTACATGTACCTGTGGTTAATTTGGCCGAGCGAGGATTAGTGGCGAGTCTAAAAATTTCAGGGGAGGGGGCTGAGGAGTGAGGGACACCTCTCGAAATTCATGTTGAAATTCAAGTAAAACGTATTTTTGATTTAGGTCGAAAATACTCACTGGTGTCGATCGGACGAGACTTTGGACAGAAGCACTCATGGTGGAAAGAATGTGTTTTCCTTGGGACTGGGTATCACAGGACCTGAACTGTTTGCAGCAGCTAGTCAAGCAGGGTGAGTACGCGTGCAAACAAGTGATAGGGTTCTGTAAACCAACTAAGAATCACTTCACAATTTCATTCAATATGACAGCTATGACGTCACACTTAAAATACATAAAAAAATTCACAAATACCAACGGTAAAGTAAAGAGTGCACAACTTCAACAATACAAACACTTTGAAATTCCACGAACCTTCATTGGAACACATTAATGTGTTAATCTTGAGGTTAGGCTTACCCTGAGCAACAGAGATTTGGAAACTGGAGTATTCTTCTTTTGAAATTTAGGTCATTGCCACCATGTTGGTGGTATTTAAAGCAAGATTTCTTATTTGCATCCCTTTCTACCACCATCATGGCTGCTATATGTCTTAAGAATCAGCGATGAATGAGTTATTGGTTTGTGCGGAGAAATGACAAAATGTCTTTTTTTCAGTCGAGATGACCATGTAAAGGAAACCTGTCTTACCATTCCTGAGATGAGTAAACCTCGAAGCGCTGAGGACTTGAGCTGCAAGGTAAGGACGGATATGACGTTGGTTGTTTATAATGTTTGTAAATGGAAGGTCTTTCCTTTTTTCCTTCCATCCACTCATCCATCAATCTACCACTTGTGTATCATCTACCCATCCATCAATCCACCCACTTGTCCGTCTATCCCACACTCCCTACCTTTTCCTCCCTCTCTCCCTCCCTCCCCCACTCTCTCCCACCATCCCTACCTTCCTCCCTTCTTCTCTCTTACGCTCTCTAACTCCCTTCATCTTCCCATCCACCCAGTTGTCTGTTCGTCTGTCCAACCATCAATCCATCAAATTTATTAATCATCGTCATTACTCAATCTAGTCAGTCCGTTGTGCTAATTATGCCATTTTTTCTGTCAGGATCCTTGGCCCAGACGCACTACCTCCCCCACCCCTCACCCCCACTGGACCAAGACTGCCTCCTTGAACGAAGATACCCACCGAAAGTCTGTTCAGCGTCAAACCCTTCCTCCCCAACATTACAGCGACCCATTTTTACCCCACGATCATTGGTGGAGCCAAGTAGGTCCAGGCCTCCCTCATCCCTCCAACCCTCGGTACCAACAATACCTTCAGCGCCAGTATTCGATGGACGTGAACTATCAAGGCGTACAAAGCAATCCCCATGGGGGATACTCTGCGATGGGTCTGTCCGCCTTCCATCCAGTACAGCCACGTTTTTCCAAACCAACTCGCCCGGCGCATCTACAGGTCCCGCCTCACTACCCCAATGGAAACGGCTCTGGTAACAACCACCACGCTTCAAACCCTCGGTTTTAGAAGCTGGATATCGTAAGGATTCGTTTACAATGAATTGTGATTGACGGCTGGAAGTATTACACAGTTTTAAACTCTAAGGAAGTGTATGGTTTTAATCATGTAACTCACTGTTGACTTGGTTTCAGCTCACTCGCTTGAATTATCTCATTTTTCGACTATGAGTTATTTTATCGTCTCGTGTATCGATTGACGAATTCGGAAACCAAGAACTTTCCTGTACGGCGCTAAGCGCCCCGTCAACCGCGTGAACTGAAACCAAATCCTTTGTTGCTACTTAAAATATCTGCTAAAAATATACATCTTTTGGCTTTCGCATTATCTAGAATTGCTGGGTTTCAACTTAACGTCATTTCCTGTCTCGTGCAGAACGTTCATCAGCTGAATCGCAATTTTTCAATAGAATGAGATTCAAAGACTCTTATCAGCTGATTGAGACCCAGCAATAGACCCCTTTCATGTGACATCAAAGCAGCTCAATTTGGAGGATAAAATAAAAGAATTTCAATCTCCTGAGAATTGGAACATATTGTTTCGTCCTCCAAATTGAGCTGCATTCCGAAGTGCTGCAAGGGGTCTGATGCAAGATGCATGCTGTCTTTTCTATGATCAGCTGTATTTGACTATGAATTCTTTTAAATATATATTTCTAGTATATCTAGGGTGCTTGCGCAAAAACGAGAAAGATTCCAAGATTATATGGAACCAGGTGCAGTGTTCGTCCCAAAATCCAGTCCTGGTTTCGTTGCCAGTTCTGCTTTTTCATCGCTAAGAAAAATATGTATTTTCTGTACAACTCTTGTTCAAGTTCTTGTTAAAATATCATTTTTACTAGCGATGCAAGCTAATCATAATGACATAGGATATCGTATGAGTGGGAAACATGGTACTGACTTCCAGGTTACAGCACGTACACGGTACGACATGCCGTAACATTGAAATGGCTTCCAGGAATTCATCCAATCACAACACGTAGTTGCGGTTACGGTAAGATACGGTACGGCTACGAATTTGCCTTTTCTTTTCCCACTCATACGAAAACCACTATTTAATTGTAGGTAGTACTTTAGAATTGGCCGGCTGTTCGTTCTAGCCAATTACTAAAGTGTTCAATAACTAACCATGAAAGACTATCTGCGTTTCATTCATCGCTATGCTTATACTTGCTTACACTTGGATCGCTAGTAAAAACTAGGCCTTCGTGTCCAACGAAACTGCGTTGCCCTCCGTTGGCAGCTTTGATAACCTTTTAAATTCATCGTTCAGTTAGCTACTTGTAGTTTTAAGGTATCTGAGGCTGTTTAGTGCCTGTCTTGATCTTATTCATATTCTTCAAAGATATTGTTAACATATATAGCTCAGGCAACTTGCCCAGAGGAAAGACTTGAGCGGTTTCTGCTAAAGAGCAATGCACAACCGAGTCTGCTTATGCTTGTACTTGTGTTGTGAGTCAGGCCTCAAGGTCTTTGGAGCATTGTGTGATCAAGCTCTCACAGCCTAATCGTCATGACAACCAAGTATAACTGCTTTGAACTAGTCTACTCAGTCGATATTATAGTTTTATTTATTTTACTTCTATTTTAATTTAGAAATTTTTTCAGTGGTCCCAGTAGTCTTACTTTTCTTCTTATGCTTTTTGACAAACAATTAGAAAAAAAGAAATACATTTTAATTTATCAATTCACCTGTTAAGAATTAAAAAAAAAAGTTGAATTCTTTTAAAATTGAAAGATTTTTTATTGCAAAAATTTAATAGTTTTATTTCTAAAAGTAGTAGAAAGCTGAGCTTTTGGAAACGCCGGTCGTTTGCCAAGCGAGGGAGGTCCGTCAAGAAATAGGTATTGTGAGCCATCGTCACGCAATCTTGGTAACGCTGTAGATTGCGTGACTTCATAACCTTCGATAGGTTTTGCTTTGCATCGGCATGGAACAGTGTACACTATGGAAGGGCACTCCCTTTATAATGCTAAGTTAATTTTTACAAATTTTTATCTGGTATTTAGTTAAATATGTTAAAACTTTGCTGTACGTTTTTTGTACTTTAAGCCTTAAAAAGAGAGCTTCAGTTAGAAAGCTAGTTTGCCTAGATATTATTATTTCTTTAGTTTTTTTAATCTTGCAGGTAAACTTTGTTTTCATATCTACTGGTCCTCAAAGTTTCGACTGTATTGATTAATATAGAAAGGAATAAAGTAATCTTTGGATCACAATATTGGTGTTCACTTGATCGAAATGGGAGGGAATTGAAATAAAATAGAAAATAATCGCAAACAAACAAGAAAAAGGATAACTAAAATAGTTTGCTGAAAAAAACGCGGGAAAAATTCCCGCCATAAAACGCGCGCGCGTCCAATTGAGCAGCCATTTTTGAAAAGTTACCGTGATTTTCGTAAATATTTACACAAACTTTGGTGAGATTCGGTGATACTTTACCATAAAAAGCGTCCTAAAACAGTCAAAATTTAAACCACAAATCCAAAAAGATTTATTTGCTTTATTTTATAAATTTTTGTGATATTTGGAATAGTTTTGATACTGCCAGGGTCTTAGAAAAATGGGATTTTAAAGCCCCACAAACTTTTTTCATAAGGATTGAGTTGTAAACAAGAGACTCGAAGATTGACTCGAAGCTTAAAAAAACTCCAGAGGAAGGCGCAAAAAAATAGGGTTAAAAGAATGAAAGAAGAAAAAACATTTACTGGTCTTTACTTCGGAGTATTACCAGAATTCAATGAGCTAATGGGCTGTTTGATAGAAGAAGAAGACGAAGGACATAATATTATTCAACCACTTGGATGTAGGTAAGCTTATTAAAGTTGAGATGCTAGCGGATTCGAAACACGACTTCCAGGTGAAAAAAAATTCAAACTGAGAATGAAATGGTATATTATCTAATTTATAAAGCAGAGTAATAATTAAAAATCTAAAATGACAACAGAGTGTTTAGAAAATAGTTTGTCGAGCTCAAAACATAGAAATTTGAGTTCTGTGTTTGATCAATTTTCAGTGTGTCTATAAGCTTACCAGCTGAACGAATTCTGATTTTTTTAACAAAATTTATTCTTCTAGTGTTTCGTAATGTTGAAGATGATTCAACTTACCTACAATGTTATTTTCACCGTCATTTCCTTGCATTGTTTCAGGGAACTCCTTTTCACTGATCCAAGACTACTTCTTTCGCCATGTCTGGAATGTGGACATCAAGCTTTTGTTATTTTCAAGGTAAGCTTATCTTAAAGCTTCCATTTCTACAACAAAAATGAATATGATGATGACAACAAAAACAGCAGCAGCATCAAATCAAATATTTTCACAGTTTACTATGAGCTTGTACTTCAGAACCAGAATGATAGTTGGAAAAAATGTTGGGAAAAGTTTTATTGTTGGTGTCCCTTATCAACCAGCAGCAGCACCTTCAAAAACGTCCTTCTAGATTGATGTATGTATATTTATCAAGATCCTTGATGGTATTATAGAAACCAGTTTTAAAATGTTCCAAGTTCCAAACACTTATGAAAAAGCTGAATTTCAAGGTAAGGACTATATCTAAATAGGACATGTTATAATAAACATTTCTATTGATATTTTGGTCTTCCATTTTTTTTTTTCCTTTCTGGGTTTTTTCTTTTGTTGTTGCTGTTGTTGTTGTTGTTGTTGTTGTTGTTGTTGTTGTTATTTGTTTTGTTTTGTTTTGTTTATGTAGATAGTGAAAGAAGTGCACATCACCAAAGAGTTATTTCAGTATTGCCTTGGTTTTACCCTCACCCAGAAGCTAGCTCCACTATGGAACAAGGTTGGGGAGTATTTTATACAAGGTAAGAAAGCAAAGCAACATTATACACTCACATGTATAGTGTAGCGAGGACCCAGGATAGGTGGGGGGGGGGGGGGGGCAGAATAAAAAAAATAACCAAAAAAAAAAAAAAACACACACACACACTAACAAACAAACAAACAATAATAAATTACCAACATTTTTGGGTGGGGCACGTACCCCTTTGCAACCCCCTCCCTACGCTAGTGCCCACTTACAACACTTTACAGTTTATTTTTCATGAAATTGTTTGACCCGACCGTTGACCGATTTACCATCCCCCACACCAATGCTCAGTTCCGTTACACTTAACCTTATGCTCCATGGATGAAATGCTTTTCCAATTTTAAAGAAATTATTTTCTTCGCTTATTCGCAGGTCGTGATTTCCTGGAAAATGGTGAAAAGCTGAATGCAACCAGTAAGTCAAACTTTTCCTCTGCATACTAATCATTGAGGGTTATACTTTGAAAAAAATTCCCCTATTATTTTCATTTCTGTATATATATATATCGTTTCTATACTACAAGCTATATGTAGGATTATAAACACCTGGGGATGGGGGTAGGGGCGACAGATTCTTTTTTTTAAACTTGTTAAATTTGTTAGCATCTTTTCCCCTCCGGCCTCTTTCCCGACCAAAAAATATTACAAGCCTGGCTGTTCAAGTAGGAATTATTCTAATGCTTGACATTCTCCTGTTTCTTTTTAAAAATTAATAAAAAACGTATGTTCTTTGAATATCTTTTCTCTCATTGTTGCACAATAATAGCAATGGATGTCAGCATTCGAGAAGACAAACTTTGTATCGGTCTCAAGGCATTCAATGTTAGATTACGTCAGGCCCAAGTAAGTTATGCAGGCTGAGATAAATGTAATACAAAAACAAAAACACAACAACAACAACAACAACACGTGACAAGAAAAAGAAAAAGAAAAAGAAAAAGAAAAAGAAAAAGAAAAAGAAAAAGAAAAAGAAAAAGAAAAAGAAAAAGAAAAAGAAAAAGAAAAAGAAAAAGAAAAAGAAAAAGAAAAAGAAAAAGAAATAAGAAAAGAAAGGAAGAGAAGAAAAGAAAAGAGAAGAGAAGAGAAGAGAAGAGAAGAGAAGAGAAGAGAAGAGAAGAGAAGAGAAAAGGAAAGAAATGTTTCTTTTCTTTTCTCTTTTCTTTTCTTTTGCACTTTTCTATATTTTCAACTTTTACGCATATCATTCTCTTGTCTTATCAATTTTTTATCATTTCTTTATTTCAGCCTAATCATTTCTGTTCATCATCCAATGTCCTTCAACATTTCTTTACACAAAAGAAATCTACGATAGAAGAATATTCTATTCAAGATTCTATGTGCTTTGTACTTCCAAGGTAAGTCTAAACTGGCTGAAAAGGGTGACATTTCTGCACATCGATTGATGCTTGCTGTGTTGGCTGTACTCCCAGGACATACAGAGAGCTCAATTTAGATAAAAGTGATAGACGAAAAAAAATTTTTGAAGAATAATTCATTTATTGAAAAAATGGGTTAGATTCTAAGAAAGTGTGCTTTATAATACAAGTGAACAAAAAATTAAGCAAAAACACTGCAGTAGAATAACTTTTTCGCGTGTCTTTGTTTTCCCATATATAATTCCCCTATGGCCATCATGTGTTGAATGATGTAGAAATCTTATTTTCGTTGTCACTCAAGCGAATTCGGAAAAAGTCTATAGAAAAATACTTTTCGTGTTAGATTTGACAATGGAAGATCCTAAATGTAATTCTGTTCATATTATTTCAGTCTAAAAAAGGCAAAAGTTATTGGAATTTGTCACCAAATTCCTTCCGAATGTCCATTTTCATGTTACGAAGACTTGAGAAAGCATTGGAAACTAATGGTAAATATATAGTACTTAATCCTTCCTCGCCAAAAGCGAGGCAAGTCTGGTGTAGGAAGGTGTAGGATGGATTGAAAATAGAGGAATAGAAGAAGCCGGGACCCGCTTAGAAGCATGGCGGCTTTTTATATGGGGTTTGGTTACCTCTTCTGATAAGGTGTGATTTCATGATTACCAGGGCTTTGTGTATGTGTGTGGTGGTGGTGGCGGCGTGGTACCGGTGTCGGTGCTTACCCTACGTTTTGGCACGGAGAGGGAAGAGGGGGGTTACATTGTTTTGTGACGATCTCTCTCAGTGTACTTACTGCAATTTTCATAATTACGCGGACAAAGAAGTCGCTAGTTGCCCGTTGGAATTTGGTTTTTCACTGGCGCCAGTCAAAAATTTAAAAGGCAGGGACTGATTATTTTTGATTGACCGAAACCTGGTTTGCACGGTGATATTTGAACTTGGGTGTCCGCGTAATGAAAATCGCAGTAATGAAGCATTCTTAAAATAAGGGAGATATGCGCGTACTTCTACTGCATGGAATACTCGGGTGTATTTCAGAGCAGACGAAAAGTGTACAAGAAGCGCGAATACCATCGTTGCATCCCTGAGTATCATACCTTAAATACCATCCTTGTAATAAAGGAATTCAAGTGCCACTGCTGTATAAATGCGGTCCACAACAGAAATGCGGCCTTGAAATAATAATTTGACTAATCCAATTAGCTGCACACTTACCCTATTTTGAATTGTAGTATCATGATTCATTGTACAATCGGTGAGTCATTTCACTCAGTCTGGACTCAATATTTATCGACATGCCTGTCTTTCGCCGGCTGCAGCGTTGAATCTCTGTCTTCATCATATGTTGAAAAGATAACTTAGCTTATTAGGTTTATCTTCGATCAAACTCTTCTAGCCCTATACGAAGTAAGCAATTGAAAGGCTAAAATGCATCTTAGCCTTGCATTTGCTTACTTCGTATAGGGCTAGAAGAGTTTTGTTGAAGATAAACCTAAGCTAAGTTATCTGTTCAACATTAGACGCAAACGTATAAGCCAGTTCAAAGTTTAAGAATCGTTTTCAGTGCGCACGCGATTTTATCCCGAATTTCTCAACTTCTTTTGTTTAAACCTTCTTTAGTTTTTAATTAAACAAAAGAAGTTGAGAAATTCGGGATAAAATCGCGTGCGCACTGAAAACGATTCTTAAACTTTGAACTGGCTTATACTCTATAGGTAGTGTGCAATACGTGCTAATAGGGTACTAGCCATATATGGTAATTCGGGACCATGTGTATAGATCTCTTGCAGCATGTCGGAATGCAGCTTAATTTTGAGGAGGATATCAAAATTATTTTGCCATATTTTCAGGCTCCAAATTTAGCTCCTTCAGTTGACGTCACGTACGCGTGCAAGGGGTCTTTTCTTGAAACATCAATATAAAGGCACGATTACACGGAGGAATTTTCTCGGCAACTTTTCTCGCAACGCCGTTGCGACACAAGTTACGTGGAGCATTGTGGCGTGTAACAATTAGTGCAATTTGATAATTGTTGCGAGATGCGTTGCAGCAGTCGTTGCAAAAAGTAGAATTCGTTTCTACTTTTGGTAACGATTGCGCCTCCGTTGCGAGACAAGTTGCGAGGAAAATTGCTCCGTGTAATCGCGCTTTTACTTGCATGGTATAAAGATTGATATCCTTCTGATACAGAATTAGTTTTGGCACATGCTCCCGCGATCCGTTATTCTCACCTTTCAGATTTCTTGTTGTCCGAATAGCTTTATTGAAATCAGTAGATCTAATGTTCTTTATTTTATGTTTGTAGTATGGTTATAGACTTCCAGCAAGTGAACTGGTATTTTACAATGTGAAGTTCTTGCATTCAAAAAGCAAGATATTCACGTATCCTTTATTAAAAACCCCCTCCCCTGACTTATCGATTCTTATAATACCAGTTTCACATTCGACGCAAACCGCTGTTTTTGAAGACCACAGACTCATTTGCACTTTATATTTACAGTTGGCTGCTAATGATTTGCAAGGGTAAACTGTAATGTAAAAAATGTGCAAGTTGAATAATACCAATGTTTTGAAATACCACGGATTTTTAATGGTGTCTATGAATAGCAGACTTATAAACGAGGCTATAACCCTGTGCAAATGAGTCTGTGGTCTTCCAAAACAGCGGTTTGCATTGAATGCGAAACTGGTGTATTCTTATTTATCGCTCAAAATGTGATCTTCCTTGTTACTTCGTTTAACTGATCAAAAAGATACCCCAGTAGCTGCATACGCAGTGCCTTCCCACAAGTATCGCCTCGATGTGATCAACAGGCTATATTCCACGCCTTCTTACAAGATATCCACACCCGTTCCCCAGTCATCTGTGAATCACCTTTAAAACTCACGTTATCGCCCCTTTATTGCTCAAACAACCTCTACAGCGCAGCAAACGGCAATCAAAGCAGCTTGACGCGCGTTCAACCAGATTTCAAGCACTGCGCACCTTTTACAACAACTTCCAACGAGCAGAACCAACCTTCAGGAAGAAATGACGTCACCAATGGCACTGACGCTGTAAATGACATTACCTCTGATGTCACCACAATTACTAATGGTGAAAAACAGACTCGAGTTGTCAATGGTAACATGAGTTCCAGTGGCGCTTGTGCTACTACCAATAAACCCGATGGTTCTCGATTCGTTCCATCTTTTACAAAATCGATCCTTCAGGTCCAAAAATCTCAGCCTACAAAAAATCCCTCACAGATCAGCTCAATAACCAAGACAAACCTTGGTACAGGCACACCGGTGCGCCCTGTGTTCAAGTCCAAAGTAATACCTAAAGTTCGTTCTAATGATCGTGCCTCGAGTACTAAGTTACAAAATCACAACCAAAAAACATCCTCTCTTCCTCCCAAGCAGCCTAGAAAATTACCGCCCGGCGCACAAAGTGGTTCATTTTTGCTTAACGTACAAACTAATCAAGATGCTCCTTGTGCTAAAACATTACCAGAAGTAAGGCCTGGGCTGGTTCTTATGCGTGGTGACCAAAAAAGAAGTGCAGCTAACTCACCTTACGCCGGCCTGATTGGGTATTCAACAAGTGACGAAGTAAATTTCGGACGTGAGTCTGCAAACATTACTGATCATGCTAATAATGTCCCAAGGACGCAATCTGTATCATCAAGCAATTGCAACCATAAAGTTGCAGTTACATCTCAAGGGCCTATGATAAAGAACTTCGTCAACAAAGAAAGTGTTCTAGGATTACCAGCAAAACGACAGGTAAGTGATGGTAAGCGGCCTTGCATTCACCTCTTTAACATCCCATAATGCTATATGTTTGGGGGGGGGGGGGGGGGACTAGAAAGAAAACTATTTGAAAATTTAAAACTTTTCGTGCAGATGCTGAGTGTATTTGCTATTATCATTGAAAAATCTAGTATCAGTTTAATCAGAGTTAATTCCACACGCATGGGAGAATGAAACGCTCGGTGTTACAGACAATCAGTATGCACTTACTAAGAAGACTTACTATGGTTTTTCATAAATTAATAATAATAATAATAATAATAATAGTAATAATAATAAATCTTTATTAGGGTAGTTACGCAGACAGTCTTTTTTCCAATCTGGCCCTTAAAATTCTTATTAATATTCATGGTAGTATTAACGATTTTGTCTCGTTGTTGCCCCCTTTCGAACGTAAAGTATTATGGGGATATGTGAAAGTTGTGAATACAAACATGAGCAAAGCCCCAGCAAGCATTTAATTTAGGCATTCTCCTAATATTCGACTCCATAAAGGTAAAGGCCTTATTTAACGTCAGTGTTCCTTCAGCTAGTAGCTGGTCTACCAGGAGCTGATGGTGCGCACTTCCCGCACTATATAACGTTTACACTCCTTTATGAGGAAGAAGCACATTTTTTCCCAAGACGATGCTGATAATAATTTATCTTTTTAAAACAGAATGGGTCACAGGAAAATAGCGCTGCTCAGATAATAAAGAAACCGAGGATGAAACCAAAAGTCCAGGAAAATGTAGACATTCAACAACTTGCACTAGCTAGCCAGGTTTGTATTTTATAGTGCTATATACCGTCCTAAAGCCGGTCAGGAGAGGGAAAAACTGCGTTAGGCTGTGGTCCGTTTTCAAGGCCGAGGGCACAGGTTTTCCCTATCCAGACCGACTTTAGGAAGTTAAATAACTTATTTATTTTTCCAATTGAATTTTCCACTTGTTTTGTTGTTTAACAATCAATCCTAATTTCCTTTTTTCCCCATTTAATTTCACACCCGGAAATAATAATAAGAAAGGTTGCGTAATTGTTTTATAACAGTGCGTGATGATCAATCACAATTTGTAGGGTTAGTAGAGTTACACGAAGTAATTTTCATCTACGCCCTTCTAGATCGAATTAGAATTTAGAAGTTGATTTTTGCGGAGGGAGGAAAACCGGAGAACCGGGAAAAACCCTCAAAGCACAGGAGAGAGCAAACAAACTCTACTTACATACGACACCGAGAACGGCGGGACTCGAACCCGCGTCGCATTGATGTGAGGCAAGCGCTATCACCGCTACGCCACCCGTGCTTCCCGAGTCCAGCTTATTATATAGGATTCGTGTTATGTATACTCTATTTGTCTTTAATTATTACGAACCGTTTTGAAATTCTTTTCTAAGGGAAAACGCAAACTCACTGCACTGTTACAGTGGCCATGCGTGCGTAATGCGTGGATCTAAATTAGGTGCGCGAGATAACGAAGAAACTAGAACTAAAACTACGTGAATCGTGACCTTTATTTTTGATGTATTTAAGATTGCAATGCTGCAAAATTACATTTAGCATGCGATAGCACGGGAACTTCAGATAAAAAGATCATAAACCACGAAGAAGATCGTTTGAAGTTCCCAAATGTTCTATCCAAAATCCTATTTTGCAGCTAAACAAAGTGAACTCGTCTACTCTTATCGACTGGCTAAAAAAGCGCAATGTTCCAGTAAAGCAAAAAGATAAAAAATCTGAACTGATGAAAAAAGTAATGAGCTTTATCAGCAGTAACAACGCAACGCTATAGGACACGTGCAAGTAATCCATGGATTCGTGATTCAACGAGGAACTCAAGGTAAATGTGACGATTAGTTTTAGATTACATAACCCCCCTGCTTGATATTTTACCATGTCCGGTCTTTAATGGCCGCGCAAAGAGTTCAAAGTAGATGTTAATAATACAGTCAAAGTAGTTAGTTCCTGTAAAGCTGTCAAAACGTTGTTTAGTCACACGAAATATAAAAGTTCTATTATCTTTATTAAGATAGTTTTGATCGTCTGAAAATAAACTTTCACAAAAGAAATCTATATTACTTTTATATGTGTGTATATGTTTTATGCTTTTAAATCCATTAAAATTTCTTAAGAAAAAATTAGCTAAAATTCAATAGATTGTTCAGTGGACCCCTTGCTTCGTCAATGGACCCCTTGCAAAACAGAATAGAATAGAATAACTTTATTTACACACGAGACATTGGTGAGTAAGGCTGGGCTTGCACGTTACCGGGCAAATTTCTAACTGTTCAAAAATTTGACCAGTACATACATTTACACGGAACCGTCTCTTTAATTTGCTCAGCTAAGCGTTTCAATTTTTGTCCGGATATCGCAGTTCCGTGTAAACGGAAAGCCTAAACGTACAACTTTTTGAACAGTTAAAAATTCTTCCGGTAACCGTGTAAGGCCAGCCTAAGTGATGCGGGACTAAGAAAAAAAAAAGATAAAAGAAATGGCAATGAAATTCCAACGGGAAAAGTGTGATTTCTTTTGTATTCTCCTGTTAGCCTCGCAACCAAGATAAGTTTGCAATTTGTAAAGAAGTTTCCTATCTAAGAAATATGATATAACAGGTTATGCATGAGTTGAAAACTGTGGAATAAAAAGAGAACTAGCGAGTAAACTAGTCTGCGTCGGTGTATAATATATAGATTATGATGGGTTGTAGGTAAGCTGAACGCCGTGGAATAAAAAGAGCCGGAACTAGCAAGTAAACTAGTCTGAGCTGCGTCGGTGTATAATGCATAGAATATGATAGGTTATATATAGGTAAGCTGAACATCGTAGAATAAAAAGAGCCGGAACTAGCGAGTAAACTAGTCCGTTGAGCTGCGTCGTTGTATAATGCATAGAATATGATGGGTTATATATAGGTAAGCTGAACACCGTGGAATAAAAAGAGCCGGAACTAGCGAGTAAACTAGTCCGTTGAGCTGCGTCGATGTATAATGCATAGAATATGATGGGTTATATATAGGTAAGGTGAACACCGTGGAATAAAAAGAGCCGGAACTAGCGAGTAAACTAGTCCGTTGAGCTGCGTCGATGTATAATGCATAGAATATGATGGGTTATATATAGGTAAGCTGAACACCGTGGAATAAAAAGAGCCGGAACTAGCGAGTAAACTAGTCCGTTGAGCTGCGTCGATGTATAATGCATAGAATATGATGGGTTATATATAGGTAAGCTGAACACCGTGGAATAAAAAGAGCCGGAACTAGCGAGTAAACTAGTCTGAGCTGCGTCGTTGTATAATGCATAGAATATGATGGGTTATAGGTTAGCTGAACATCGTGGAATAAAAAGAGAGCTAGATTGTAAACTAGTTTGAGCTGCGTTAATGTATAACTGATAATTGGTTCTGATCATTTTCTGAGGGATTTTTCAACAGTCCCACTTTATAGTGTTCAGTTTACCTATTTTCTTTCCTGACAAGGCAGGGACCGCGGAGCACCCTAAAAAGTGGTGGGGCTAATATCGGAAAATATAAGAAACTAGTATGGGAAAAGTGGTAGGCCCTCCGCGGTCCCTGCAAGGGCATCTGTTTGATCTTCAAATGTGCTATACACCATGCATATACGATCATTTTTCATTCGTGATGTCCAGTCACACGTATCGCTGACAACAATCTTGATTCACCAAGGCCAAGTATTGGTACATCCATCCCTTGTCTAAAAATACCTAATGAATCATTAAAAAGGTCAATGTCCTCTAATTTTTTCCCTATTAGTGATTAAATCTTTCAGTCATCGGATCATCCGTCATAAGCTAACGAAACGAATTATCCATGGGAGTGTTAATAGGGCGATAAACCACAGATAACCTACACAGGATATACTGTGCACAACACGCGACTCGATCACTAGCCAGTGCTGGGTACCATGGAAACACACACACACTGGTCAAACGTGTTCATCCATGTCAGCAGCTGTCAGAAGCAGATTTTAGGAGTCGAAAATATACTGTACTTGGACACTCAAATTGTTTCCTCCAAGTCTATGTTTCACCTTGATCAAGTCAAAGAATGAACAGAACAGGAAAATAAAAATAAAGAAAAAAATAAGAAAGAACGAAAGAAAGAAAACGGAAAGAAAGACAAAGAAAGCCCACAGCCCAATCAACTTGAATAGTAAATTACAATAGGACAGAGTGCTTTAGGTTTCCCACTTCAACGAAATCTTCTCACTAATTTGATAGCAAAAATGTTGTTATTCATAACCTCATCTAAGGCCGGCATTTATAATAAGTATGCTATAAGAGCTGAATATAAAACCTCACTGCTCATGGATAAACCGATAAATTTGCCGCGCATTCCGCGCCTTATTCAAAACCATTCAGTGTGTCCTCAATTCCATGTAGTGTCCTCAATGCCATGTCATCGCCAAGTGTTCCTCTCAGATAAAAACTAACAACACCTTTCTAAAGACTAATTTTGCCTTTAAAGAGCTCTTTGTTAGAACCTTGTTGTCGTGTCAAAAGCGTAAATCACTTTCTTTTTTTAAGAAAAGAAATGGTCTATTTACTGAACATGTCAAAGACGCATTTATTGTATAGAATATTTGTCAATTGGAGATTGTAAATAACACATCCCAATTTTCGTGTGTTTCTGTGCATTGAAGTATTGATTATTTAAAGGTAATTGTAATTACCTTTGAAATGTTCTATTTTAATACCGAGCTCTAAAACATACATCAAACCGAACTAAACTCCGTTGTCATCTTATCCATTTTTTGTATAAAAAGAAGCCCAGCCATTGAAAGTTCATTATTGAAAAATAGAATAAAATAAAAACTTTATTTCATCTTTTTCTTTCTTTTCTTTTCTCCCATTGTCCCGCTTTTCCTGCGTTCTTTTCTAAGTATTCCCCCATATCTATCATTCGTTCATTTACGCTTTTGATCGAACAGTGAAATCGAAGCCACGATTACTGACGGAGCATTGATCTCACTAAGCTAGCGATATGACTCCACTCTCATGTGCTAAATGAGTCTTAATCCATTGAGTGATTCCCAGATGAGGTTTCGGATGTCTTCCCCAGATAACAAATCTTTGTGCAGTAATGTGAATCTTTCTATAGTCGGCACTTGTTCTATGTGACTTAGATAAAGTCTAATGTTCTAACCGCACAGAGAAGCCGCAAAAAACTAACCATGTAAACTAACCGGGCACAAACACAAAATGTGATGAACAGATAAGCATGGATTTTAGAGTAATTCCCTTGTTACTTAGACGAGCTCTCTGCAAATGAACCAAAAAAAAAAAAAAATCTTCAGTCCTTTCTTTATATGGCTTCGTGATTTGAATCTCCTCGAACACAGCTACTACACAATTATTATGACTATTCAGGCCATATTTGCCGTTATGGCCCGATAAACAACGTTCTGTACATACCTCTGATCATACAGACCATATAACTATATATTCGTGGTATTGTCTAAGGTGATCATATTATCGCTTTTATTCTTCTTGATCTTCATTTGTTCTTCTACAAACAACTCCGGCCTAAACAATGTGGAAATCCCTGGATTGACATTAGGAGTTCTTAAAACTCAATTTAGACCTTAATTGTTCTAGTGTAGTGAGCGTACATGTGTTTAGATATTAGTAGTGAATAGCATGCCTCATTACTGCATCGTATGGACTTTGATTCCTTGACATATATAGCTGTTAAGAGAGTGATAATAAGGCCTTTTATGAGGTCATCGCATCACTTCCATGCATGGATTACTCAGTTAAATTCATTTGCCATAAATATGCCGACATCCCAAAACTTCTAGAACCATGATAACATTTTAAAGTCTCTGCTAAAAAAAAAATGCATAATGACATGTTTGCCTGTCATTAGTATATCCTGTATATAGTTGATCATGGCCGCCATGCGTGAACTGAAAGCCTCGCCACGTGCTCTTTTGTGCACTCTTTGTGTCAAACACCACTTAATTTGGGGATAAGTTTCACTTGAGTCAACACCACCGTGCCATCCATAAAACCACTAAATTATTAGCTGTTAGGCTAACAGTCTATTATGGCTTATTAAGAGATCTACCGACTCCTCATTGTCTCCTAAACTCAATCCTCATTTCCCCATCACTTCAAATCAAACCCCATCTCCATGCAACACATCAGCTGATGAAGAAGAATTCAGTCATGATCAGACAGACGTGACGCTTATTTGAAATGTTTACGGACATTATTGACTATGAATGATGTATCATAAAGCCCCGAGTTCTTGTATCAGCGACAAATTAAGAAACAAAGCACAACCCGGCGAGTTTACTCGTATCGATTATTTCTCCATAAAGGACGTGGCTTTTGTTCCATTTACATGAACGATCTTGAACTTCTTTGTATGTTTTTTTCTGTATTACCTTGTTATGAAAACCGTCTTTATTAAGGTCCTAACAACCACAATAGATGAGTAAGGACGTCTTTTGTGCCAGCGAGACAAAACGTCCAACAATACCTTCGAGAAAACTTCTATTGGTGTCTCAAGAGCCACCCTGAATACACTCTTCAACTCTCGTGCCTTTAAGTTCGTGTGCAGTGATTTAGAAATTACAAGAAAAAATCACATTACAGAGCTCGTTATAGTTCTAATTACTATTTATTTTTCCATTGCGTGGTTCAGTGCTCTGTGGTGCGTGTGGTGTTGATATTGGTGAACAAAGAAACGTTTCTTGCTGGGGGTGCACAAACCGAAAACACGTTTTTGTGGTCTATAAATCACATGGTATCAAATCGCTGTCATTCCTTTCCCGACATGTTTGTTTTTCCCTTTCGTTTCGTCCGAGATGAGCCGACCCTCTATTTTTATCCTATGCTTTTAATGTGATTGCAAAATTCCTGTTTCTGTCAAAAGCAGTGACCGCCGATTCCAAAATCCGTTTTCACTTATATCGCTGATCCCGTAGCAGCGTGACCTTAATTGCTTCGACACACCGATCGCCTCTTGAAAAATGTATACATATTTTCTTCCTTTCTTCTTTCAGGAATCATTTTTCTTTTCAACCCCCGATATCTCATGTCAGTATGACCGAGCGTCTCTTAAAAAATTATATATATATGATATATATTATGGTTCTTGTTTATTTTTTTTCGCATTGAAATTGGGATAAGATTTATTTACCATAGCCATTTCTTGTAGGTATTACTTTTCTTGCTATAAAAAGCCATTAGCATCAAATAAGAAAAAGAAAAAGAAAAAGTCAAGTTGAAGCAACACGGGATAAGAGGATAGGAGCAAAAAGAAGGAGACAGTTAAATCAGTAGTAAAAACTTAATTTTGTCGTATTTATGTTTTATTTTCACTTGTTTTTGCAATTGCTGATGCCGGACAAAATTGCTTTTCTGCGGGCTTTTCTGATCGGGAGGGACAGATAAAAACCGCTTTGGCCGAGTACCTTTCTCCAGTATAATATCTCGCCATTGGCGTTCTTAGATCTAGACCCAATTCAACAATTCCCAATGTGAAGGTCAACACAATAGCCAAAATTTATTTCCCAAGTTTTTGTCATCTAGATTGAGATGCATCGGGAATATACTGCAAGGGGTTTGTCTATACTCTTTTGAAAAAAATGAAGCTAGGCCGGATGAAAAGGGATTCTTTGAGACATTTAGGCTGTTGTATAGCTATAGTCTGCTGCAAAAAGAATACCACTACATGTATTGCCTTAGAATATATATAGATCTTTACCATACGGTCCAAAACTTTAAATTGATGGTAATTAAAGAAACCTAATTAAATAATACAACATTACTTCAGTCGCACTTCATCACTTCCACTAGCTATAGTCGTACCTTGTAGTCCTAACTCCCAGTTCCTAGATCTTTACCATATACTAAAACTTTTTAGTAAAAACTTCTAGCTTTTTCATAAGGTCCACTAGTATTACCTTGTATACTAGTAATGCACTATGAAACAGCCCAAAAGGGCCATGAATCTGGTCGAGGTAAAAACACCGTATTTTCCAGAAATATAATAGAGATGAGAAAAATATACTAGGCATTGAACTGACAATTGGAAAGATGCATGGCTTCGTTATTTCTGCATTACCACCGTCGTCAAACAGTTGGGTTTGTGGTACAGAGTCATGTAGTGACGTCCAAGGACAATCAATGCAATAAAGACGCAAAAAGACAGAAATAATAGGCACTGAACTGACAGTGTGAAAGATGCACTACGATAGCTTCATTATTTCTGCATTATCTCATCAAAACACTTGCTTTGAGGTACAGAGTCACGTAGTGACCTACAAGGACGATCAATGTATTTTAAAAGACCTCAAGAGACAGAAAGAATAGGTGCTGTACCAGACAATGCTACTAGAGATATTGTACAAACTGGGGAAACAAAACTATTGTCTGGCCCAGAACAACGACGATCTATTTTAAAATAAAGGGTAGAATGGAGGGCAGAACTCTTTTGCTGTTTTTGTTTGCTATATTGTTAGTTAGATAGTAAATAATTACCAAACAGTAGGATAATTCCTAACATAGTAATAAGAGGACCTCACATTTTATTGTAAAAAAAATAGCCTTTTATTAGTCTTATTCAACACATCAACAATTTTACATCGAAGGCTTGGGAACTTAAAATTTATCTTTCGATTACAGATTACAAAATTGTTAGTTAAGGAACAATATGGTCTTAGGTGGTTAGTGTGCTGCCTTCTAGCGGGCAAAAGGTCCATATTTGGATCCTCAGTGACCTCACACACTTGTTTTAAGCGGGAGCAATCATGGTCTTAGGTTATTAGTCAGTGCTGCCTTCTAGCGGGCAAGAGGTCCATGTTTTGATGATCTTCAGTGACCTCACACGCTTGTTTTAAGGAGCAAGTGTGGCTTGGTTGGTTCGTGTGCTGCCTGCTCAGCAAGAGGTCACAGTTCATCCTCAATGACCTCACACACTTGTTTTAAGGAGCAAGTGTGGCTTGGTTAATTAGTGTGTTTCTTGCTAAGCAAGAGGTCCATAGTTGATCCTCAGTGACCTCACACACTTGTTGTAAAGAGCATGTGTGGCTTGTTTAGTTAGTGTGCTGCCTGCTAAGCAAGAGGTCCATACTTTGATCCTCAGTCACCTCACGTACTTGTTTTAAGGAGCAAGTGTGGCTTGGTTGGTTAGTGTGCTGCCTGCTAAGCAAGAGGTCTAGTTTGATCCTCATTAACCTCAGAAAGTTGTTTTAAGGAGCAAGTGTGTCTTAATGTGCTACAAACTAAAGCACTGGCAAGAGGTCTGCGGTCTGTTCACCTGGGGTTTTAAATACCTTTAAAACGAAGTTCCAGTGAATACGCAAACCACCAGCCGCGGATGAAGAAACCCAAGAAACTGACAAACATCAAAACATTGAAAATTAATCTTATCCACCCCTCCCTGAGTAATTTTCAACCATCAAGTTACTTTGCCCATGCCCGTGGAAGGCGCACACACCATTGTCCCCGGGGAGTTTAATGAAGCCTTGGGAGTTGTTCTCGAAGATCTAAGTGTATTGTAAAAGTGCTAATTGCTGTTAGTGCAGGTGTCAAGATCAAACAAACAGCACAGATCAACTCCAGATAAGTTTCTTTAGCCCGAAATGATCCTTGCGTGCTATTTGGGATTTGTTTTGACTAACGGCTTTTAAAAATTTCTTTACTCTTTGATTTCCATTTTGTTATAAATTTTCCACTCCGATAAATTGCAGTGCAGAGGAGTGGGAGTAAGTAACCATGTGTGGCTACAAAAACATGAGTCGATGTCGAAAAGATCTTAATGAATCAATCATAAGAATAAAGTCGTTTTATGAAAAATTCTAATTGGAAGTTAGAGTTTTATTCTAATAAAAACTACCCAGGCCAATTAGGAAAATATACCTTTTAAAAACACGCTTCTTGAATGTATATAACCCGGTCACCATGCATGCGTAAAATCAATCAATCTAGCTTTTTTCTCTCTTCAAGACACTTAGCGAACCCAAAGCCTTAAAGTAAATATCACTTCAATTTGGAAAGCCTGGGGATAAGAAGACTATATACCATATGCTTCCAAATAACCGTTTCTCAAATGGGCTTCTTCTATTGTAGTCCTTAAAGAAGTCGTCCAGACTTGGCTATCATATGTTCTTTGAGAACAGAAAGCGAAGTAATGGTATGTGAATTTATGCACTAAAAATGTCCTGTCTGACCGTTTGTAGTAGTTTCATACTAAGGAAGGGGAATCCTTTCAGCTAAATGACAAATTAAACTTCAATTATGATGCTTGTTATAATTGTTATTAGCCCGGCTTTGGAGTTATACTCCGTGCTTTAATCACCAGTCGAATTTATTTCTGTCATTACTCATTATAGTCCCGATAAGAACATCCTTATCGCAATTAGACGCCACAGATAAAAACCCCAGATAATGCCCAATAAGTCAACAGAATTTACGGATAAGGGGTAATTCTATCATTACACAGTCATATACTCCAGGTATTATAAATTATACTTCTAAGTACCCTTCTTCGATGACATATGGTTTTGTTTCACTTGTTTCTGCGGCCGGCCTGGTTTATCAAAATACACTGAAGCACTTGCTGGGTGCTAGACCAATGGTATTAGTGCTGGAACTAAAAGCTGTGCATCTTGGCGACTCCATTAAGAGATAATTGACCTTAAGAAGCTAGCAATACAAGAGAATCTGGCTCTAGGTCTATCTGTTTCAGGCTATGACTATACGATTAGAAATAACAAAAAGAATATGGGGTATTGTTTTCGTTTTAACAGTGATACGGTAGGAACTTCCTCTATAAAATATGCCACAGGGGCTTACAAATGAAGTCATAATCTATAAGGAAAATTACTTATAAACAAAATAACGAAAAAACCATTGAAATTATAAGGTTTTCCTTGTGAAAAACACATAAATGTATACAATATATTCATAGAAAATTACTTAAAAAATAAATAAAAATAAAAAGTCATGAAATTTTGCGTTTTGAATTCCTGGTGAATTACCGGTAAATGTATACAATAATCGTGAAAAAAAATATATAAAAATAAGTAAAATTAGGATTTTTTTTCACAAATAAAATGTAAAAATTACTATCAAAATTAAAACCAAAAAAATGTGCTTTTAAGCTTTTCCTGTGAACTTACAAGTAAAATGTACAAAAATCGTGGTAAAATACGATCAAAATTTATAAAACCCAAAAAAATCCTGGTGATGATGAAGAAAAATGTACAAAAATCCTGGAGAAATGCTATCAAAACGTACAACCTTGATCTCTTTAGGCTTTTTGAATCCCTTTGTACCGTTTTGTTGTGTTCAGTTCAGCATTGAAAGCAGTGATTTTAAAATGTAGTCTTTCGTTGTTCGGGATTGAATGAGCAAACAAAACCTTAACTATGATTGTTACACGGGCATTATACAGATTCCTTATGTCCAGAATGTTTGATTTGTACAACAAAAGCTTATTATTTCAAAATACAAAACTCTGACTCATACAAAACTGTACTAGAAGACAAAACGGAGTTGTCATCGATAAAACCCGTTTTCAAACAGAACTTGACGACATAAATATTTCAGAAACTATAAAAAATGCATCCCTTTTTCAAAAGAAATATTAGTGATCTTAAATCAGTGGATGATATAATCGTAGAATGTGTATTGGACTTCTTTAGGGGCTTTGGGGTTAGCGAAATATTATTGGGCGTGCGAGCAAGTAAACTAGTTATAGGATGTAATAGGTTATAGGTTAGCTGAACACCGTGGAATAAAAGGAGAAGTAGCGAGTAAACTAGTTTGAACTGCGTCGTTGTATAATGCATAGAATATGATGGGTTATAGGTAAGCTGAACACCGTGGAATAAAAGGAGTAGTAGCAAGTAAACTAGTTTGAGCTGCGTCGATGTATAATGCATAGAATATGATGGGTTATAGGTTAAGCTGAACACCGTGGAATAAAAGGAGAACTAGCGAGTAAACTAGTTTGAACTGCGTCGATGTATAATGCATAGAATATGATGGGTTATAGGTAAGCTGAACACCGTGGAATAAAACGAGAACTAGCGAGTAAACTAGTTTGAGCTGCGTCGATGTATAATGCATAGAATATGATGGGTTATAGGTAAGCTGAACACCGTGGAATAAAAAGAGAACTAGCGAGTAAACTAGTCTGAGCTGCGTCGGTGTATAATGCATAGAATATGCATGATGGGTTATAGGCAAGCTGAACACCATGGAATAAAAAGAGAACTAGCGAGTAAAATAATGTAAGCTGCGTCGGTGTATAATGCATAGAATATGATGGGTTATAGGTAAGCTGAACACCGTGGAATAAAAAGAGAAATAGCGAGTAAACTAGTCTGAGCTGCGTCGGTGTATAATGCATAGAATATGAAGGGTTATAGGTTAGCTGAACACCGTGGAATAAAAAGAGAACTAGCGAGTAAACTAGTTTGAACTGCGTCGATGTATAATGCATAGGATATGATGGGTTTTTAGGTAAGCTGAACACCACGGAATAAAAAGAGAACTAGCGAGTAAAATAATGTAAGCTGCGTCGATGTATAATGCATAGAATTTGATGGGTTATAGGCAAGCTGAACACCGTGGAATAAAAAGAGAATAAAAAAATCATACATTTATTAGTCGTTTTGTCTAGGAATCTAATGCGGGCGTCTATCGGTTTCATCAAACATTCACTGCTTTCAATAATCATAATAACCCAGCATATAAATTAGCTTCTAGCACAAAAAGCGTATTATTTTGAAAATAAAGCCGAAGAAAACGTGCATTTTTTGATAATTTTCATTGATATTTTATTCAAAGGTTTTGTCATTCAGAAGGATTTTCCATATACCTAATAATAGCAGTGTCTTAGTTCTATATTTGTCATTTGTTGGTCCTTGATCATCGTTTTTGTCATTCATTTTTTATCTAGACGTTGCTTCTACCCTCCTTTTGTCTTTTTCAGGCCTTTTTTTCTTAGCTCAGCAGTTGGTAGTTTCATTCCAAGTGTTACACTTAGGTCCTTCTTGACCCCCTGTCAATGCTATAGAAGTGCTCATACCAGGCATTCACAATAACGCTAGTCTGAGAGACGCATTTCAATCAACTCGCAAGCCTATTCTCTTTCCTTCTTGTAAGCCCAAGTATGACGTCTTTATTAGGAGTATTCGTGGTTATATTCAAACAAAACAACTCTTAGAACATCAAACTAGTGTCAGGAAACTATAAAACCTAATAACGTACTATTCCCACAATTTCACTTACACCCTCTTGTTCTCCCAGTTGTTCAAACAGTTTATCGAATTGTTTTCAATTTGCCTCTCGAATTCTCTCGATCGATACCAGCCTTCGAGATATTGCTATTGAATCCTAACGTGTTTCGCGTTGGGCTTGTCCCTCTGAGTAAATACAGAACTCAGTATCTTAAAACTAAGTAAATAAGTTGAAAAAACTTTTGTTATGATAACAAGAGGGCGCGCTAGGGCTTTTGAAGCAGGACTTCGCCGGCTGTGTTTGACAAAACAAGAGAGATCAAAGCTTTTACTGGCACTTTATTAACTCCTATCATTGAACACCTATCCATATAGCATAACGTAAGTCAAACATTGTAAGAAACCTTTGTGAAGGAAGCGATAATTTTGACACAATAAGTGTTACAAAAATCACCCTACAAAAAAATCTGGCTATCGATGTTCTTAAGACAATGTTCAAGACTCTAGGAAACTTTATCGTGAAGAAGAAAACCTATAAAAAGTATTTTGAAAGAATATAATATCGTACATTCAAGGTTGGTTTGTTTAGGTACAATTCAAAACAAAATCTCAGCGTTATTTGCAGTTTTTTAATCAAAAAAAGGGCGGACGGATTCTTAATATTGCCTAACTTGCCACATAATTAGAATCTCCATGTACTACTTTCCAGCCAGTGTTATCATCTCAGAGACTTCTCATTCCAATCACAAAACCTAGCCAAAAGGTCTGACAAGGATCACTTGTACAATTTTGGACATCAAACTAAAAATATGGAAACTTGTTTCCTAGTTTAGTAAGAGCGTCCTGCTGCTTTTCAACAACTTTGGAAGGCCCTCCTGCAGTGTTGGAGGACTAAAAGTTTGAATAACCCTTAAGAAAAGCTTTCTATTCTATTTCTGAAAAGAAGGGTTACTCAGTACTAGGCGCCTATACTCTAAAGCACACGCCAAATTAACAACATTCTTATTGCGTAAGTTCTTCCTGTGGAGAAAGAAAAATGCGGCAATCTCTAATATAAATTGTCTTAAAGCGTTGAGTAGCCGTATATACCAGTCAAGTACCTTGTAGAAGAAATATATAAAATTCTTTTTAGACTGGTAATTTTGGATCCGCATTTTAAGCCCTCCGGGGGAAAGCTTACTAATGTAAATTAAACACAACCAAGGCTCGTTCCCCTTTTTCATTGTTGTGATTTTTCACGTAATTGTGATTGACTCCAGCGACAAGAACTTGAAAGCGACTCAATGAGGTGTTAATAATGAATAAACTTATTCAAATTCTGGAGTGGTTCGTATTAACTTGCTGTTCAAAGCGTGGTAGGCGATGATTACTTCCATAAGTAGCACTTCTAGAGCTGTCTTCGCTCAAGTGAGACATTAGGAGTTTCTTTTGATTGCTTTCGGTTGGGTACGACTTGAGTACTGGTACTTTACAACATGGGGTAAAAGTGGCCCTTGGGATGAGAACATTGATTCTAGAATGCAATACACATACATTAGAAAAATAACGAAATGAAAAAACTACATCTCAATGGGATCCAGCTTTTCCAAGCTGCTATCTCCTGGTATTTTGAATCCAAACTTGCATATATTGATATATGTGGTCATTGTTGATAGATTGTAATTGTTTTTGTTTCTGTACGAATTCATGCGCTAATTTACTTGTCAAGCCAATGTGAAAGGAAATATAGACATTTGGTGTTGAAGACAATGCTCGTGTTATCAGTATCAGCCTCTGCACTTCCTTTGAAATCCCACCACGAAGAATGAACACCCGCATTCTTGAATAACTATGGCCCACACTTATAATACCCTTACAGATATTGGAGATTCGATCTTAGGGAGATCTTCACTTGTCATCATGAAAATGGCTGAATCCAAAAGCTTTTGTCTTAGTAAAATTATAAAGAGTTTTATATTATTAGCAAAGCTTGAAGAATAGAAAGATGTTGAAGTTACCCTTGTAAAAATGCCAGACAAAAAAGTTTCCTTTTCGTTCCGTTCTCCCCAGGGAAGCAAAATGATATCGAATGCTTAAGCACTAAACTTTAGGGGGGATTTTAAATAGCCTGAATTTCCAAAACTAAATGTGGAAACATTTTTGCATTTTTTCTATGCATTTTTAACAATTTTCCTCACAACTCTTGAGTAAAATTTTTGAAAAGTTTTGACTGAACTTCTTTTTTCTTTATTATTTCTCTCAACATTTTTCCAAATTTCAAATTTTAAATTATAGTTTGTGGATGATGTGGAAATTCCAATGCTGTTGAACTACTAATTTTTTATTTATTCATTCAATATTTTGAAAATTATTTTGAAAAATAACGCTAAATTTTTTATTCATAAAGTTATTGTTGTTGATCATACGAATTATCATTATATTTTTTGCAGTTTTGAGAATGAATTCCCATTGAAAATACCACGAATTAGGCGTATTTCTTCAAACTAAATTCCCAAATAGCTCTAATATTGTGTTAGCATTTCACCATGTATATTGGACATCGGATTATAATACTCGTAAAGTCTCTTGAATCGTATCAAACGAGATACAAACGAGAGACATAATCCACACAAAGATGATGTTTGCTAGACAAGAGATTTGGGGCTCATTCACTGTTCACGCACAAAACACACCGTAGTCGTCCTATTGTACTGGCTGAGAGGGCTGCACGTACAATTTTCTCGTAAAGAAAGACCTAACAATACCGCAGTTCTGGGAAGCTTTTGTTAGCACAACACATATAAATAAACGAGTTTCTTCTGTGTTGTCTGAAATCAAAAGAGACACAAAACCAATAAAAAATATAGACATTGACACTGACCACAAAAGCATAATAGTTCAGACACGAAGTCTTTCTCAAAAATACAAAAAAGCCATTCATGTGTTCAAATTAATCAAATACCAGCATGCGTCGGCACTAAAGAAACAACAAAAAAATTGCAATGGAATTTAGAGGAATTCTAGCCAAATTCAGAGCCAGAATTTCTGAGCCCGTTGTTTCGAAGGCGTCTTCAAGTCAAGGCTATTTTGACGAAGAGCTTACTTGAATAGGAATCCAAATGATTATGAAAATTGAAATTTAAGGTCGATAGCGTGCAATAGTCCATTCGTAAGAGCATTAACTAAAATTTCAAGACACTCGTGATGTTTTGAAAACTTGTAGCCAAAACTTGTAATTAATGCTAACTCGCGCTGGAAATTGTATTTTGATACAACATGGCTGACTTAATGAATATCATAACATCCATAACTGATAACCGTAAATGCCGAGAGCGTTTTTTTAAAGAACACCTCCAACAATTTTACACTACTCAATGAACTTTGATACCTCCAGCCATGTACAAATTTATGTATTTTCAAATGCCTTATACAGGTGATAATAAAGATCTATAACTGACTTACTCTCGAGCTACAATCTCGAAACTGGCCTCGAAAGGTTTGAACGCGAAAGCGAATGCAAAAATTTTTTCCGGTTTCTGGCAGGGAAAATAATTAGAATTTTATGGTTTAAGATTCTGAAGTTACAGTAAGCGAAGTTTTAATGGTAAATTTGTACAAATTATTTTGAACTTGAGGCTTTTTACAGTCGTTTCAACACCCATCGAAGTCAGGAGTCTCCAAAAATAACTTATCCGATAATCTATCTGTATCCGTGTTGCATAAGATAGGCAAAAATAATCAAAAGAGCGTCTTGAATCTCGAGAATAAAAAGCCCTCATTCCTTAAATCCACTAACACTAAACCAATACACTGTACTATAACTCTTTTTATAAGATTTCCTTCGAGTTTTAGATCCAATATCAAGGAATTGCGGGAAAAAGTTGACTATAAGCTTTGAGATCAAAATGACCATGTTATTTCTCGGGGCGCTGATGATGATGTCTGCGATAGCATATTCGTAAAATATTCAACATTTATTTCTAGCTTCCTATATCAGGGTTAATTTAGATATAATTCAAAGTTAATAACCTCAGGGTTTAATGAGAAAACCTTCATTTTCGATGTGCTTTTTGGGTTTCATTGCTTTGGTAGATATTAATATGGAGATTTCCTATCTGTACGAAAGGGAAAAAATCGAGTTCAGCTAAATTTTAGCTAGACAATAAAGCTAATATCAAAGCTTAAATTCACTGCTGATTATTTGAAATATGTTGTTAGCTCTTGATATCAGCACGATACTAAATTCAAGCAACTTTCAAATTTATGTCATGAGATTGAAATAATTTAAGCAAGGTAGAACAATATTGAATCCAAAACATGGCTCAAAAACCTGTTTGATTCGAGTCCGTTCGGCCTAAGACTCGCTCAGCAATTTTCAAGTTTTCAAGATGTGAATAATTTTTCTATACTTTTTAACTTTTTACAAGAAAACTATAATAAAAATGATTGTCTTTTTATTCTCTTCAAGTTGAATGTTTTTTTTTAAATGTTTTTTTTTTGTCTGAAAGTGTTTTAAAAGACATCGTTCTCTTACGGGATGCCTGTTAAATTAAGAATCACTTTCCATAATCATTTTTTTCCATCCCAGTTCACATTATGAATTATCTTAGTCATTTATTCAGAGGTCTTCTCTACGTCCTGGGACATGCAAATATCGAAGAATTTTCTGGGGGATATTAGATACGCAGTACGAGGTCGTATTTGTATTTGTAATTTACGTATTTGTTCTCTTGCAAAGCTTGACTAATCAGGTTTGTATTTTTGCAGGAAAATATTTTCTGTGCAGAAAAACTATAGTGAGAACACTGAGAAAATCGGATTTATTTCTGAGCAAATAGCAGAAACCTTTTCAAATTGTTCTTAAACTGATTTGGACGAGAAACCATTTTTATGCAGAGGTGAATGGTGCAGGTAACTATTCCTGTGCAAAGAAGCCATTACTATCCAGAGAAAGTTGATCTATTTCTGGGTAAAGAGAAGAAAAACATTTCTGTGCAAAGAAAATAATATTTGTCTGAGATACGTACCATTTCTATGCAGAGATTCCTTGCTATTCCCGTGCAAAGAAACCGCCATTTCTGTAGGGGAAAACCCCCTTTTTTTTGCAGAGAACAGCTTGCGAAATACACCAAATATACTGGTAACCATTTCAAGGTTTTTTTTTTGTGTAAAATAACTGGAATATCCTTGTCCCAAATGAAACTGTGTCAGAACTAATATCCTTACAAAGTGAATCATTTTAGAAAATGCAAAACTTTTATGTATAAAAAATAATAATGAATAACAACTAACTAGCGTCTTTTCCCTGCATAAAACTTTTTAGTCTTTTCACCACAGAAACATGAAAAATTGTAGAAAATTATCAATTGAAAGAATCTAATTTGGAGCATTTCTTTTATTTATTATTTTAAAAATCGTTCTTTACTTATTGTTCCTATTTCTAATAAATCCATAAAATTCCTTAAATGATGCTCAAGTTGGGAATATTTTTTCTAATTTTCTTTGTCCAAAATAAATATCTAGCATTTGACTTAGTGTTTTTATAAACATCGTATAGTGAGAGTACAGTTCAGGCAGAGCCATTCAAATGTTTTCCGTTTAATGCACTTATCTAGAAATATATAGGAAAGCATTACCGTAAGGTGAACCTGTTTCTCTACTTCAATTCTTAGAATCCAACGGATTAACAGACATGAAATATTCCGTGCTCGAATTGTTGTTTATCACCAAAAAAGAGAACCCACTCAAGTTAGCCCATTTTATCGGTTATTCTTTCGCGATCAATAGTTCAATGTGCACTTTACGGCACAATACAACAGCAGCCCTAAACGGTACTCCTTCTTATCACTTTTTATTTCATCGCGTTCTACAGTCCCAAGCGTTTGAATTTAGGACAATCCGTTCACTCTATTTCCTTCCGTACACAGTGGACGCTTTTTTTCGACGAAAAACAATCACTAAGCCCTTTTTTTCGGTTCTTCCCGAGTTCTCACGGAACCTCACACGTTTGATATAACCTTACGATATTTATACTTCAAGAATATAGAAAAACTCGACGCGTTTTAAACTCCTTAATTTAGTCAACGTAGATGTTTTTAACTTGCTAATTCGGGCTGATTTAGAAAACGCATATCACCAAGGTAATCATAATCGTAAGTTCGTTAAGTAAAAACCTTTCAAATTCTCAATTGCTTGCAAATGATCTTAGCTTTTATTTCTATTCTTTCCACCACAAATGTAGCTGTTTTAAATTATGTTTACGCACTTGAAAAATGGTTTATTTTTCTTGTGAAATGCTCTTAGTTTGAGCTCAATACGCCATTCTTTCAATTGGCATTGTTTTTCGACGCTAGATTTGGCTATTATTCGAGTTAAGAATGAACCTGTTATCGTTGGTCTGTTAGAACCTTTAGTCTAATCTCCACAATTATATATTATTTTTCACTTTCCAATACACAATTTCCTATCCTCCACACCGCGAACGGCGTCTCCCAAAAACCCAGAAAATCCCTAACGATTCCTAATTAACAACATCAAAAAATCCACCCTTTTGTCCGCTAATCCCAAAGCGAATAAAAAACTAAATTTAAGGCTAATGTATCCAAGGGCCTTCATCTAGGCTTATTGAATGCGCAAACCATATTTTATCCAAATACAAAATATCTAGACCTTTTATTCTCTTCAATCGTTTAAAATACTTCCCAGTTCAAAACTTTGATGTCTCCGCGATCCAAAATTAGTGGGAAATTGTCCAAGCTTCGCAAATGTTTGTTCTTCAGAGGGTTTTTACACAATGAGGTCTAAATGGAAAAAGGGGAAATTGCTCATAGGCTCTTCAAGAGAAGTGTGATGTTAACGGAACAAATGACCGAGGACTGACGTTGTCTGGTGAAGCTTTCTTCTCGACAAGCCATAAACCGGACAAGACTGCACTCCATAACTAAGAACGCATTAAAAATCGATAATATAAAATACCAATTTGTTTTCTATTCATTACTATTTTTAAGTACGATATATAGACTTCAAATAAATTGTGAATAATTCCCCCACGTTTTTCAAGTATCACCTTATTTTGTATTATATGAGAGCTTTCTTTTTTTTTTTTAAATCGGGATTTATCTGGCCTATAGATGTGGTATTCCGCAAGGAATGTAGCTTGATGATCATAAGAGGAAATTATTCTATATATCTAGTTTCACTAAGAGGCAAACAATTCCCAATCAAACGTGTTATTTCTGGCTGATAAAATATCAAACCAAAAAAGAGATGCCTGCCACGTCTAAAAATAATCCAAACACGAATAATAATGTTTAGATGGAATTATTTAAAAACCATTTTGAGGTTTTTAAAACAATATAAAGTCACAACTATGTTTATTTGAGTGTTAATAAACTTCAAACGACCATTTCTACGTGATTAGACGCCGTCTGGAAACAAAATACTAAAAAAAAATTAGCGAAAACGGGATGTATCCTCTAAACGGAAGAGCAATGGCCGTTATTCATTCTCCCCTCAGGGATACCCTAGCTTTCTAGGGCTAAGATTTTCCCTATGTTACCTTAAACTTTAATGAGAAACTGTGTTATGACTGCAAGGCCTACCGTTCTCACAATTACGCTATGTTTTACTACAGGTGTATTGCAAAATCAAGATTATAATCCATCTCTAATTCCCTGGTCGACAATTGTCCTATATACACCATCCTCTAGTATCTGTCTTAAATCAACTTCGATAAACTGCGGAAGATTCGCGCAGGATCTCATTACATTTCTATCTATTTCCAAAACGTTCTGCTAGTGATTCTACATTTTCTCTATTTTTGGCTGTGTTTTTTTCCTCAGGCTTACTGTTGCAAGCGAAAAAACAGTGGTTCAGTGGTTCAGTGGTGCGTTTTGCAGCTGTTACAATTCCTTGGAAACCATCAACACATATTCTCAGTACTTCGTTAGTGAAAATCTACCCTTTACAAATGAATACGACTCTAGTTTCTAGATCACGCGGCTAAAAATTCACATTTCGAATTGTATAGAAAAGAAAAACTAAATCTGAGCTGATGGCTTTAACAACTTTAAGTGTAGCACTAATGTTTGAAAATTCAAAGAGACTGTGGTTGCTAACATTGAATAGGTTTCTTAAACGCAAAGAAAAAAGCATCAAAATTTATTTTATCAGCTCTGATAATCAGTCGATCTTTCGGCAGTCTAATGTACCAGCATAAGATTGGGTAGGTCGTCACAGACAATCACCTTTCTATTTCACTAAATGCGACAGAAATCCGCTTGCCAGGTGAACCTAGAGAAGACTTAATACCCGATAAGATATTATCTCGAAATTTCCTGTGAAACGGCCGTTGAAAGCTGATGAATTACTTAGGAGTAACTTAGAATTACACTGACAGTCTTACAGGCGCAATTTTTTATGATTTGAACTTGAGCGCCTCGTGCAGATTTAAAGCATAAGCCCAGAGCGAACTCCTAATTTGTACTAATTTCACGCTTTAACTTACTTGAACCGCAGAACCACTTGAGTCAGGACTCGAGTTTGTTTAGTTTTTTGTTTTTTGTTTGTTTGTTCTTCTAACCCACAAAATAGCTACAATATTTCCGCTTCGAGCCAGCCCAGCGATTTGGGTTTCGAGGTATTCTCGACAGCCATCCCTCATAACGACGCTCCCAGCGAGACTAGTTGATTTTGTCGCGATTTTTTAAACCCTTTTCTTTCTTTATAATCAGGAAAGAAATTTTAATGTAAGTTATAAATAATGTTTGTACTAATATTTTATGACCTGAATCTTTTGTAGAGAACACAAGTATTTATAAGAATGCGATCAAATTCACTATTACTTCTCATTATTATTGTTATCCTTTAAGTTTCTTCGCTTCATGATAAGTTTTGATTTATCATTTTCCCCCAGCCTTTTTGTAGCGTTGAACCCGTTGTCTCAACACTTGATTTCTACGAGTTGTTTTTGAGCTCCAACACGATTCCCACCACGGGATAGATTCTCTTTTTTCAAGTGTTTCGTATTACCCCCTACTAAACGTAGAAAAACAATAGCAGTGTCATTGTATTTTGACCATATCCCATTGTGCCTACTATAAATCGAAGTGTGAACTTAAAATTCTACTCTCAAATCCAAGGTATTCATTTTTGCTCATTTATCAGCCAACAATTCTCTTGGCAGTTTTGCACGATACAATCATTTATTTACATCCTCAAATTGTGTTCAACTCTACGCCTCGAATCTTTCTTTATAATACCAAGGCATTATGCCTACATATTCAAAGACCATCGAATAGTAAATATCAATTCAAAATAATACCATCATGACTGGTCCATTGTTTTAATCGCTTATTTTTTTAAAGTTCAACTCGCTCTTGTATTAATTCTCGCGCGAGCGTGTATTGTCTGAAATACATGTGAAAAATCCTCAATGACAAAACTTGTTGGCATAATTCTAATAGTTTCTGAACCGTTAGCTAAACTACTAAATGGGTTCCTCTTGCTCGAAGGCGAAACCTTTACGAGTAATCGATTAAGATATTATTTCCTTCGGATGAAGTTAAATTTTGACTTCTTAATTTGAGCTAGACGAAGGCTAAATTTTACCATGCAAACAATGTTCCGACTCTGAGCAAACTTAGTTTTCAAGTCCATTTAATTACTCTTCAAATAATATCTAAACAAATACCAATAAATCGCGACGATATATTCTGATACTTAAATTCCTTGCCTTATTCATTTTTATTATCCTTTTAAATTTTATTTCATTTTTTAGTCAGGAATTTTGACATTATTTTTAATAAATATCGAGTTGTCACTGAACATTTTTTTTCCAAAAATTTTCCACTTCAAAAAAGGTTGAAATTATTATTCTGTTTTCAAATCCAGGAATTGGCGTCTCAAAGAAACAGGATATCAAAGATCTTTAGTTTTTTCCAATCGGAATGGACTTACACCTTGAATTTTACACTTTTATATTTCCTATATTTTCTAATTGACTAGCTCCTTCGCCGTAAATAACATGGTTAATTCGATTCATTGTTCGCTGATTGGAAGAATAAACATCTGAGGAAATCCACTAGAACTCCAAACAAATGTTGGTCTAAATTCGTCTTTTTTCTCTTTTTTTCTTAGTAATGGGGAAAAAATCTCTTAGCACTTCACGTTTTTTTTCTTTTTTTTCCTGGCAATTTAGAACAAAGATGAGAGAATTTTGGATTTTCCAATTCCCTCCTACGTCCAATTTATGTCCGATACGATCGCTTAATTTTTTTTGGGATAACGGAAGCGCGTTAGAACAATATAGTTAGGAAAAAAGATTTCGAGTGAATATGCTGAGTGAAGAAAAATTTGGATTTTTTTTGGAAGAGAGAGAGAGAGAGAAGAAAGAGAGAGAAAGAAAGAGAAAGAGAGAGAAGAAAGAGAGTGATGGAAAAGACACAAAGAACGCAAACAAGAAATTTTCGATAATTTTCTTCATTTCGACAATAGCTCTCACCATAGTCACAATAACCTTACAGTAGCTCGAGCCTAAAATGTTTATCTTAAGGTGTAAATCGATCTTAACCAAAGAATTTAATAGCACTGTAAATATAAGGGCTTATATCTGAGAATTATGTCTAATTACTCAGCTCGTGGTTAAAGTACCCTTCACGAGTCTCCGACAAAATCAAGTTAGAACTAAGTTGTGATTGGAAACCACGAGAACTGAGCCGAAAAAACTTTTCAAAATTTTTCCAAACTTAATTGTATCTTGTAATGTTTTTGTCCGTTTTGCAACCTTTTTTTCTTGCTCTAGAATTGTACTGTGAACTGTGTACCAACCAGCAATTCTTTTGGTATATTTTATTATGAGATTTTCAATAAACTTCAATTGACCTCAGCGAACGAGAGAAGGCAACGATTATTTTTACCACCAAAACAATGTGGCGGTTTCAATATGTAAATTACCCCGTCAAGTCCATTAAATAGAGAAAAGGCTGAAAGGATTGTAAATCTCTTTAAAGAAATAATACAATAGTCAAGAAGAAACTAGGGTAAACCATTAATGAAACACGTGCAGAATAAACAATGGAGGAGACCGCAGATGGGTACAAACTTATTGAGCGGAACACATTATTTGAATGGACGTTCAGATCATCGCACCTGCGAGCCGAGGTGCAGGTGTCGCAATTCTCCCTTAACAATGCCTTCATTTGAATTTACCATGAATTAAAAAACAAATAATCGACTCAAAAAACTCCAAATCACTCATCGCCGAATATTTTCGAACTAGCCTGAAAATTCTCACCCTGCAAAGCCCCGTCGAAAAATCTTGCGAAAGTTGAAACGGTTGGTGATCTCGAAGTCTTGATGCTCCACGCACACGTGCATAAGCGGAATTGTCACAAGAGCTACCGACAAATTTTGCCGGCCTCTGATTGGTGGAGAGCGGAGGTATGCATAATTCATAGCTAAATAATTAACAATTATTGTTTACTTGGGGTATTATTATTGAAATGAAATATTAGCATTGTCTTATTATATCATTATACCCATCAGCCATAATCACGCCTTAAGGTGTGTGGTGCGAGCTTAGTGCCGGCCGGGTCATAATACATCGGGGTTGCTCCTTTGGTGACCATTTGAGTTGAGTCGTCCTAGCGAGAAGAGCTCGAGCAAGAGACTACAGATCAAGGTCTTATTCTAGGAATATTTCTAGCGGGACTCAGTGAAGACTAGAGCCTTTATAAATTATGGGGAAACCGGACGAAGGACATGTTAAGAGGCCTATGAACGCGTTTATGGTTTGGAGTCGCGGTAAACGAAAACAGTACGCTGTACGAGACCCAAGAATGCACAATTCTGAGATTAGCAAGAGGTTAGGAGCAGAGTGGAAAATGCTAACACCAGAAGAGAAAGAACCTTTCATAGCTGAGGCAAAACGATTACAAGCCGTGCACATTCAAGAACATCCCGACTACAAGTACAAACCCAAACGACGCAAGCAGAAATCACAGCAGAAGAAGGACTTGACAACTCCGGTGTTTGGCGCACCGTACGCGACTTCTATGATGGCCGTTGATAAATTTTCAGCGAATCAATTGCCACAAACAATGGCTCATTCAGTGGCTTTGTCCTCTGATCCAATGTATACGAAAATGAATGGTGGCTCGCCATTTCATCATTCGGTTACTCCGGGCTATCCAGTGATTTACCCCAATGTTTCTACCGGCGGTTCGGTTCACTCCGTCGCATCTTCGCGCCAAATATTTGCAGGTTCAATTGACTCGACACACACGCACTCGTTTCGCGCTAGCGATATGATGTCGGGCCGACCACTCTATGGAAGCCAGATTTACCAAGGTCCTATCCACTCTCAAGTACAGCACAGAATCTCTGCAGTTGACGATAGCCGCAGCTTGAAAGGATCTCCTAATGGCAACCCTAGTCCTCCTGTTTCAAGTCCTGACCCAGTGTCCAAACATAATGGCTTCTCAACATCTGAGCTGGGCAGCCAAAGAGTATGGCAACCCCAACAAGACCTATCAAGAGCAGTCACCTATGTTCCGGTATTACTTTAAAACATGCAAACATTTAGTAATATTTTGTGTCTAAAAGAACCTTTAATGTTAATATGACCAGTTGGGAAAGCTGTCATGTTTGTGGAGCGAATATTATTCTCTATCAGCACGTTGTTTCTAACTCTTTGATTAGTTTCATGGTATTTTGTTTCTTACTACTAACTTAGGACAACAGTTATTTTCATTATTTACATTTTATTTAAAATCAAAGTGATGTTGTGAGAGTATATTGTGGTTAAGTATGTTTTAATTCTATATGTCAAATAGTATCAGTCTAGTTGTGTTGAAAAAACCGGTCCGGTCAGGTACTTCCAACGGGAAACAAATATCCGTTTATTATCGAACACGAGTTTATGATAAATGCTGTTTAATGAGAAACAATTTTGGGCTTACAAGTTGTAATGAGTTTTCGTTGATAAACCGCAGTATAATTCCCTTAACACATCGAAACTATCACTAGTTTTCCTATAAGTTTTGATCGTTGTCTAATTTGCTCTAGCCACAGGCGAAAAGGAAAGCTGAGACGGTTTCAACGAGATATAACTCGAAAGCGCAATGCTTGGACTTTGATAATTTATGCACATTTTCGTAGCGAATGAAGGCACGTATAAACATGCTGTCAGCTTTCTGGCAAGCCGTTTTTCACCGGGGAAAAACTATTTGAACTTTGAACGAGATTCTTTGAGTCCCTTAGAATTGTTTGTAGGGATAGTAGATCCCTTGTATAAAACAATACTCTAATCTTTGGCCTCGAACTAACATTCACAGTAGTTCATTGTTATGCAAAGATTGTAATTCAGTTAATGCGATAAAACAAGTGGTTTACGTCAAGACTTCGAACAAAACAATTTCTAAATATCTAACCAGAACTCTCTCAACTACACCAGCATTGATACGACTGTTTACTTAGTATTTTTTTTGTTAGTAGCCTGACAGTAATCGCGGACCGTTTTTCGAACGGAAATAACTTTGAACCTAAGAATGGTGTATTTATTTTGCCTCGATCTTGCATAATTATAACGAGTTTTCGGAATGATCAAACGAGTGTTTATATTCGCTACTTATGATTAATTTTCCCCCAGATCAACCATCGTTTGAATACTTAATAGTAATTGAAAATAGATTTTTTTAGGAAGTAATCTTATGCTCAATGTATTCTTATGAACTAGTTTTGGACCGGTGGAAAATTGTTAGGTCCTTCACGGCCACATGCCCAACGCATGGTCACAAACGAATTCACTCGCGCCTTTACATGTACTCTCAAAAAGTTCGAAAAATGTAACCTAGGGAATAATCATTATCAACCATGCAACATAAATCTTATTTGAACACCGGAAACATAAAAGTATTTAAAAAAATATATTTTTTAGCTAAAATTCGACACGTGGTGGTAGGAGTTCGTAGTAATACTAATCGTTGAATAAATCTTTCGTAAAATAATCTTTGTTGTGAATTTATGAGAATGGACTATATTGACATAGGTTTCGCTTTCAGTGACATATCCAAAGTGTACATAGAAGAGGGGTTTATCGGTTACAAAATCTTTATAATATTAAACTCAAGTGTCCTAAAAACAACTCGCTGAAAGTTTTTCTTCGACTTAATCAAAATTATTCCCACCTGCAACGCAATTGCTTCCAAGTTTTGCGTGATTGTAAACAAATTTTGTGGAAACTATAATCATAGTTCTTTCTCCTTGCTTTTATGCTCACGTAACAATTATATTTTGATGTTACTGCTGTTTTCCTTCTTTTATTATCGGAATATAAATCGTATCGATCGCCTACCCAAGAAAAAGTTTTATGTCAAAATCAATAATAGTTGCTAAATCATAATACTGGGTAGTTAAAATCACTAGCTAAGAAGAATAAATCCAAAAATAGATGGTTTTGGATGTAGATATTGCAATGTAGTAATAGCAAGTTAAAAAAATAAAATTTACTGTCGTCTTAAATCGAAAATTTGAAAAACTTTTCATTCTCGAGTAGTTCACGAATATTCTAGTCTTTTCTCGCTCAGTTTAGTGATGTAACCTTGATCTACGCTAGAATTGTATTAGAAAAGTTCTTCAACAGCATTGATGTAAAGCTGCACTGTGTAGAACGACAGTAAAATATATTAAATTCATATGCCTATGTATCCTAAATATATATCTATTGTGATGTCAAATAAAACTACATTCTGAAAAAGTTTATTGACGAGTGTTTTGTTGTTTTGTTTTTTTAGATCCATGAGGTCAAGGTTGAAAGGAGGTACTAAACTCGCTACCCAATGCCATAAATGAAAATGCAGAACTCTACCCTTCAAGTCCAAATATATCGCTTAAACGTAAGCTCTCCAAGACAGAAACCACAGATATATTTAAATACATGTAACCTATGTAAACAACGATAAAAATACACGAATCTTTTTTGTCGTTAATTTGACAACTTTCATAAAGAAATGCCATACAATTGGGGACGTCCAACTTACAATGACAAACTGTATTCTAAGCTCGTAAGTTCTAAATGTCCGTCAAAGTGGACCAAAAAATCTCAGTTTATTCAGAAGCTTAGTCTTTCCTCCTTAAAAATCGTCATGTAATCTAAAGCTATCGTATTGGAATTTACTAAGAATATATTGTATAATTTGTAGGAAATATATATTTATTTTGACGTCTTGTTTTTCTTGAAAATAGATGCTTTAATTATTATGCAGAAAACTGAGAATCTAAGTTAGTGTTGTCATTATTTTCATTCATGAAATATTTGCTATACGTTTTGAGAGTTTTTCATACTTTTTTAATGATCATAGAAGGAACTTAAATTAAGTTTCTTCATAGAATATGATGAATTGGAAGACGATTTTGCTGACTTCGAATTCCGGTTGAGTTTTGCTATCTCGAATCTAGAATTTGGTAGGATAAGATAGACCACATTTATTTGACAAACAGCAACGAAACTTTGTTATCTAGGATAAAGAAATGTAGACTTGACAAGCATGCAAGCATAGATAGATGTTATATTTATATATCGGAACAAAGAAAGAATCAAAAAATGACATCAAAATACAAACTTCCTTTACCTAACACATGTTAGATTCTAAATATTTACCAAAAATTAATTCATAATTGAAAAACCTTTGTTTATGACTTGGGGATTTTCAATCCTTGACGTCATCGCGTACCTTGTTAAACACCTTCGGGTTAGAGACTATCAAAACAGTTTTTTTCTTCTCTTTTCTCTAAATCAGTGGTAGTAAATCATCTAAAAGAGTCCAATATAACACACAAAATATATGAATATTGTAATTCAATCGAAATGTTTTCTTCTTTGTATTTTTTGTCATTCTTTTTTGTCATTTCCTTTCATTTTTCATCTCAACTTCCTTTTAAGAACTGCCAAACTTTTCTTTTAAGATTTCAGTTCATCTTAGCATAGTTTAGCGAGTCGTTTCCTAACTTGTACTTACTTTCAAAGTTTTTGATATAATTCGTAAATGTCAAAGCCAAGCCAAGCTAAATCAATGGAACTGTTAATATTTTATGTGAAATTCTTCGAATAACCAAATACCTGTGGTCACTTAGACACAAAGACAGCGGTATTACTCCCTCGGTGTGAGGGAAAAAAACTGAACCTTACTCTATTTGTTTGTTGTACAAATTTCTCTCTGAACTGTAAAATTGTACATTTATTGTCGAGAAAGAAAATAATAAAAAATATATCGAAGTCAATAATTATTATTTTGGGTTAATTGTTGGGAACTATCGCACGCGAACACCATGGGCGCGCTTCAACCCACATCAACAACGTTGATTCACTCGACAACGTACCATTGCAAATCGTGTCAAAAGCTAACAATATATTGCAAGAGCTTTACATGGCTCGTCTATTTGTCTATAAATTTTCAAACAATAAGAGAAGAAAAGGGTTCTCACAAAGGGCACGAGTTGTACGGAATTTAGAATGACCTCGAGCTCATCCAGTTAGAAAATGTGCTCTGGTCTAGTGAGTGAGTTGTTGATCTGTAACAGAATGATTTATTGGTGGCTTTGAAAAGGTTTTCTTACAATAGCAAAGCAGTTATCTATCTTCTTCTAACTTGTAACAACTCCTACAACTTTATAACAACACTGAAATTGGTTTATACAAACATTGAGTGAGGAGTTCACGAAACATTTTCCTCGTGTTCTACTGGCATTATTTCGTTTTCTCTTTGTTTCAATACAGGGGACGCAAATAGAAACGGCAAAGGCGAGTTGGTTTGTGTGATCACAGTATGCCATTGATCTCTAAATTCACCATTTTTTACATTTGAAACAGAAAGAGTTTATCCATCATAGGCGTCCTGTTAGGATTCAACAATAAAACTGCAAAAGCTACATGGTGCTGTTGTCTTCAAAACGTATTTTTCAGATTTTTTTAGTCTCGTCTATTGACTTAAAAATAGCCACACAAAAAGTTAAGACGCGAAGTAAAATACTGGTGGGTGTTAAAATAGACTCATGTTTGTAAATAATTTTCTTAATCTCTAGCACCAGCCAAAAGAATATTTTAAGGGGGATGGTGTTTGTCCTAGATATTCTCTGTAAAATATAATTCATTAATATTCTTCAGTTTGTTACTGAAGATGACAGTTGAACTGGCATGTTTGACTAAAAATGTTCAAACTCAAAAGTCTCGTTTATTCCTTGAAAAAAATATTTAATTCACTAGTAATATTATTACAGGTGAATCTCGAAGTCGCTGAACGTTTATAATATTTTAAAAAAATTCTTGAGAAATTTCGAGCAAATGCAAGATTAGCTCGAGGTTTCGAGGTGTGGATACCTCAGCTCAAATGGGAAGGATTGTGGTAGCAGTTGTCAAATTATCTCTTTGTAAAGCCTGAATGGTAACAAAAACCCACTTCAATGAGCCCATAGAGTTTTATTAAGACACATCTCCACACATTATCAACATTTGAATTGATGAATGTCCTTAACAAACCATACTCTTTGTTATGATTGTGAGTACTCACGCTTAGACTATATACCAATTAGGAAACTCATATAAATAAGAGATATACTGTAAAAATGAATTGAAACCTTGAATACATAAGAGCTCTACGATTTCATCAATCATTCTATGTTCACCTGCGATAGAAATGCGGGGTAATTCTTGAAATTGGCGTTCACGACTGACATATGTTATAGACGTAAACACTCTTTCATGCTGGGCTTTTGAGAATAGTGTTGTCTTGAGACAATACTACAGATCTCGAAGCTCCAGGGCTTATTCATGTCTTCATAAACACTTGACTACGACACCTCATACCTTTGTTACAAAAAATAGAATCAGGTTATTAAATGAATAGTTTCTAACTCGCATGTATAATGGCGTCTTTGTCGATATGGTATTATGTGGATTTTGTCTGTTCGTGTTTTCAAGAGATAAACCGGTAGGTCTTTCAACTGGGTTTTGTCCTGAAACAATAACCTAACCCTCCGTCAGTCGTATCTTTTCTTCTTTTTTAACTACTTTATTAAACATTTTATTAAAGAAACGATCTCAATGAGAGATTTAAAAGCAAATTTCGCATGTCTTTTATGAGCTGTACGCTTTGAAAGTTTTGAAAACTTGCAAATCAAACCCACAGGAGCAAACATACGAAGCACAACAATTAGTTTTCTTAGGGGGAATTCTAATGTATTAGCTCGTAAGTAAAACTGCCCAGCCTTACCATACTGAACACCAAGTGCTGACGTCTTCTGCTCATTAGGAAATAATTACTAAAATAAGGACCAATCTATTCTTTACAAATCGGTGACGAACGCTATGATTGTTTATCTTCTCCGAGCCACAGAATCCAAAGGATGACTTGTTTTCAAACTTTTTTGATTGAAAATATAGTCGGCGCTCGAGGGCACAAACTATTCAATTATAAATAATGTAGCCAGTAAGTCGATCACGAAGAAAGAACGCAGATGGTTGGGACTTCCTCGCTAAACCGCTAAACAAACAAAACCAAAACACTCGAAAGAATTCGCGAGTTCTGTCGTTAGGAGGAGTGAGTTGAAATGTGCTATGGCATACTTCTCTCTCTCTCTCTCTCTCTCTCTCTCTCTCTCGCTTTCTCTCTTATCTAACTCCAAAAGCTGAGATAAATATTGCATAAACTTTATTATAGTATCCTTTCTCCTGTTAAAAAAAGCAATAATCATAAAAAAATCAGCTGTTGTTTAAGAAAAAATTGAAAAACAAAATTGTTATTTTTGAACTTAAAATTACGAATTCTTTTCCAGCATGGCAGCTAGTATGCTTCCGTTTTGATCTGGTAGTTTTAGTGTACGTTAATAATACTTCAGAAATAAATGCCTCTGAGACCGAAGTTACACTATAAAAAGCAACAGATCCAGTGGTTATAATAGCTAATTTTTATTGTCCTTCTATAACAATATGTCATACGGTATGTATTTTCAACATTCTTTTACAAATACAAAGTAAAGAAAGAAATACTGTTGGGCTATTGTAAGCAACAGGTAAGTTGGAAGCTCCGTAAAAAATTCTGAATGTTTATAATTTTGTCCATGAGAAAGATTTGGATATTTTGTTACATGAACGACGTGAAATATTCCATGTAGGCGGAGTTGTGGTTCAATAATTCGAGTTCTTTCTAAGTCTCACAATTTTTTTTATTCAACATACAAAACTTTAGTTTTTGATTTTGTTGTTGTTGTTGTTGATAAAATATGATCCCCATAAACGAACGAGTTTTTCTAGGAGATAAGCATGCTTGTAGTGTGTTCTGGTCGCCGCGATATCTTCAAAACAAACCAGGTCACGTCTTCTCTCAGATCAACGGTTACCCCCCTAGCTTCTTACAAATCGAATTTGACTTCACTAAAATGTGAAGAATTTGAAATCATTAAGGAGTGTCTGCGTGCGTGTTTAGTAAAAAACAACTTCACATCTGTCGCATCTCTGCCCATACCATGGTCATCCTAATGCTACACAAATAGTCATTAAAATATCAATAAAGTTTGAGCCAATCAAACCGCGTATAGGGCTTAAGACATTTATTCTCAAACCACGTATCGCCAAAACACTGAGCAAATTATTACCCAAAACTTTGTTAAATATAGTATACTTTTAGTAGGAAGTTTTACCATTTACAACTGAAAGACACTAAGAGGCCGACCGGATGAGTGGGCTTGAGAGCATGGTGCCTCATAGTATTCCTCTAAATAGGAAGTGAAACTCGTGGAGGAAAGCCAGCCCGCCTCAATTCTGCTGCCACGGAAATGCTCTCGTTATTCTTCTAAGCAACTGCTGAAACCCATTACTGAACTCCTGGAATTTGGGCATAAAAATATCCATGAAATCACTAAAAAAAGTGTAGTAATTAGTTTAGCTGATTTGTGTTTGAATAGACCGGTCAGCGTGTGCAATCTCAATGCGACCGAAAGCCATTTTATTGCAGCAATGATTCAATGTCTAGGCTAAAAAAAAACTGCTTGAATAATGACCAATAATTGCTTGGCTATTGAGCAGCCAAATATTTTTACTTCTGATACAGTTACTGCGGTTTTTTTATTTCGATTCTAATTACAGAGGTAGTTACGTTAAATCAATTGTATAAGCAATCGGAAACTTCCCACAAAAGATGATTTCCTTTTCTAAATGTTTTTCTCTGATCCTGAATTCTTTGTCTTCTTTTCCCCCTGTTTTCTTATCCCCTGACTATAGTTACAGCTCGTGAATGGAAGCATTGAATATCTACTTGTGTGATATAAGTTTCGAACTTGATTTTTCTCGGTTTAACGGTTTCTGATATGAAGAAATAAATTACAAATAAGTGACAAAAAAATGGCCTAAAAAAAAAAGTCCAAGGAAATAGTTACAAAATTTTGTCGATTGCTGCATTTTGGAAAACTGGACAAAATTATTCGGAAACAAAAATAAAAAGTTATCGCTAACATTTAAGGAAATTGAATAGTAAAGTGAAAAAGATATTAAATTATGAAAACGAAGAACAAAAATAAAAACATTGCATGTTCGCCTACGTAGACAGCAAAAACATTGGGCCGATTTAACATATTTGTACAAGGAATAGATAAACAAACTATGCTTCTGGAAAGCGAATTGAGAAGAAATTATTTGGAAAATGAAAGCCACACTCCTAGAGCCTAGAATGTAAAATATCTTTCCTGGAACGAAAGTTGGGTTGGGTAAGGCTTGATAAATCTGTGCTTAAACGGTTAATTAGCTTTAGAAATACGGATATTGGTTGATAAGAGAAGAATAAAAATCTTAAAATATATTGTGAGGAAACTATTTATCGTGTATATGATACTGGCAACAGCGTTAAGCGCCTTTGGGCTTGAAGAGTTAGCTGTTAATGATGATGATAATGGCTGGGATTACGATTGATACAGACTCATTCTTCGTGCAAAAACAATATGGGGCCGGAGTTCTACGAGTAACAGTTTTGTATTTTGGTTTGTTTTACTTTAGTTAGTTCCTAAGCAAACGGTTGTACTAACGACATTTTGCACTTTTGCTACAATTTAGTAGAAAGAAAGAAAGAAAGAAAGAAAGAAAGAAAGAAAGAGAGAGAGAGAGAGAGAGAGAGAGAGAGAGAGAGAGAGAGAGAGAGAGAGAGAGAGAGAGAGAGAGAGAGAGAGAGAGAGAGAGAGAGAGAGAGAGAGAGAGAGAGAGAGAGAGAGAATAAGTGAATGAACGAACGAACGAACGAAAGAACGAACGAACGAATGAATGGATGAATGAATGAATGACTACTTTAGTAGACTAAGTATTTCATGAAAGCTGAGTTTACGAGAGTAAAAATTACAAAAATGAATTTATATGTACATATATATAAATAAAGAAATATGGATAAAAAAATATTTACGAAGCGTAATAACAAGCCATAATTTCAAGACTAATTACGAGTTATAAAATTTATTTTAAGTAAGAATCATGACCCCAGGTTGATAAGGACATATTTATGAAGCTCGCCAATGTTTTTTTTATCTTTTACAATCAAAACGAAGATCATTCCACACTTCTGTGTGCGCTACTACTCCCTCACCAATATTGCAATGAGACCCGGGTTTGAGACACTCTGCGGTTTATGTGGTATGAAAGTAGCTAGAAAGTTGTTTGTTGTTTCTCTCCTGTGCTTCGAGGGTTTTTCTCCGGGTTCTCTGGTCCTTCCTACCTAAAAATGACCTTCTAAATTCCAATTCAATCTTGGGAATTCAATTTTGGATTCTAGTTCTGTTGTGATTGTCCTACGCTGTGATACATAGTCAAAGCTTATTATGAGTTGTCCTTAATTTCTCATAGATTATTATGCTCATAAGTAATTGCTTTCCAATTATATATCTTCAAACAATGGTATTGAAATCACAGTGTTTATTTCACTCTCTCTAATTCTCTCTATCTCCCCTTCTGTTCCAAGACAATAGGACCTTGTATTTATAATAATAATTGATTGATTGTTGTTGGAATGAGAGAAGAAAAAACATGTATTTATTATTATTATTCTTTTTTTTATATATAAATTTTCCTTATAAATGTTCTCTTTGTATGTATATAGTTTATAGTTTTCTCTGTATCTCTTTGTATGTACATAGTATATATATAGTCATCAATCAATCAATCAATCAATCAATCAATCAATCAATCAATCAATCAATATTTATTTGGGTTATTATACAGATAAAGACTTTGTCTTTTTTCCAATCTGGCCCTTATAAAAAACTATATAATATAAATACTAGTAATAATGATTACAATAATTGTTTTACACTGCGTGAGATACAGGATCCACCAGGGACAGCGAGATGGGCGCGAATGCGGTGGACCCCAGCCCACCTCCAGAGTGAGCAAAATGGCATCCACCACACTCGCACCACGCCTAGTGAATCCCGAATCACGCGCAGTGTAATTAAGAAAGGTTAAAAAAGATCTAAGTAAGTTGTACTGAGTATCTAAAGTTAAACTTTTCGATATATTATTTTATAGTATATATTTATATGATACAGGGCCCCTCTGGATACCTGCTTTTAGCTGAATGGGCCACCCTGTGTAAATCAAGGTAACATAACATAACATAACATAACCTATACAAGGTAAGACAAGCCAAGATAAAAATCTTACTAGTACCTTACTATACAGAAATTTCCATATTACATGTACTGACTTTCAGGAAAAAAATGCCTGAAATCCAGATCGCATTGAACAAATTGAAGAAAAATCATTATATTAGCTCAGTTAGTTTAGAGGTACAAACAAAATATATAGCATGTATTCAATTGTATGTATTCACACGAGATAATTGTGATTAACAAATACATAAAGACGTACGTACAGCAAAATAATAAGATAACACATAAAATGATGAAAAACATGTGTTTAAATAAAAGTAGAGGTTAATGGATAGTGAAGATGAGAGGGAGACAGACAAAAGGTATGAAAAGATGGATGGGTGGATGGATGGATGGATAGATGGATGGAGGGAGGGAGGGAGGGAGGGAGGGATAATAACAATAAAAATAATAATAATAATAATAATAATAATAATCTTTATTTACCCACAGTAATTATATTAAATAGCTACAAATAGAATATGTAACATATGCATATATACAAATAATACATTGATTAATACTAAAGACATATAACACTATATTGCTTAATTAAATAGCTTTGATACAGAGATCATAGTGTTTAATTCTATTTCTAAACCTTGCAAGAGATCGCTCCTTTTTTAAGGAATCCGGTAAGGAGTTCCATAACTTTGGATGGATGGATGGATGGAAGAATGGGTAGGTGGATGGATGGAATGATCAACGAATGAAAATTAAATGATTGAAAAAAAATCAGAGAAAGAATCAATGAATAGATGAACGAATGATCGACCGACTTTTATTTACACACATGCATAAGCCAGAGCCCATCGAAGCCTGACTGTATTGCTGTATTGATTCAGCTTAAGTGTGCCAGAGTCATAACAACATACTTTGGCGTGCGGTATGACATCCGGTTTACTAATAACCCCAAGGCATCAAACCCCTCTATAAAAAAATATTTCTAACAATTGTATTAAAACTAAAGTATTGTCTCTTGGAAGTTTGCGTAAGTCCGTGAAAGATTATTTCTTAAATAGTTATAAGGACACTGAATATTTGAAGGTTAAGGCATAGTATGATATTTAATATTTAGTTTTTGTTACGAAATTTATCTGATTCTTATTCTCATATTTATTAGATTAAGGCGTGATGATTGTGTCCATATTTTACATTGTAGTCATATTTTAGTCGAATATTCTAGTTTTATTGTAGGAGGGCCACAAGTTCGTCAGTTTAGACTGTTAAGAGTCAGCCTCTATAAATAAACTTGGTTATTTTATCATTATTATGATCATTATCATAATTATTATTTTATTGATAACCTCGTAAGGCCTGAAGACATTTACAATGACTATGTCTGATTGAAATGGAAAGACTACCAAGCTTTACTAGTGTAATGTATATTTTTGAATTTGAGTATGAAAATTTGAATCAAAAATAATAGAAGAGTTAAATAACATAAAATAACTTACAATAAAATAATAAATAAATATTGACTCAGTATTTCGGTTGAATAATGTTCAATATAACTTTCTTTATCTATGTTTCACTCTCCATTAGAACAGTTTTCTGCATTTTTCTTGGAATACTCCAGTTTTACATTCGATGGAAACCGCTGTATTTTAAGACCACAGACTCATTTACACAGGCTTAGCCTCGTTTATAAGTCAGCTATTCAACGACGTTATTAAAAGTCCGTGGGATTTCAAAACATTGGTATTGTTCAACTTACACATTCTTTACATTACGGTTGACTTTTGCAAATCATTAGCAACAGCCAACTGTAATGCAAAGAATGTGCAAGTTAAATAATACCAATCCCACGGACTTTTATTGGTGTATTTGAATAGATGACTTATAAACGAGGTTAAGCCTGTGCAAATGAGTCTGTGTTCTTCAAAAACAGCGGTTTCCACCGAATGTGAAACTGGAGTATTGATACTGCCATACTTTCTTTACTTTTTCTTCCAGACGTTTCACTCCTCCACCAAAGCATCCTATGATCAAGGGCACGATCTCAGCCTTGAATCCTCATCTTCCCTCTCTGAGTTCAAATAATAACTGCTGATATTTTCAGTATTTCTCTCTCTCCTTTTCTTGAATGTTATCCTCCTGGGGCATGCAAAGTCTATTAATCATATCTGCTTCTCTTTGGTATCTTCTAGTGTCAAATCCGGTCTTCTTGCTGTGTTATATTTTCGGAGGACGTATTCGAAATCTTCTTTCCTTCCAGGACATGTCCCTTTTCCATGTCTCCTTATACTATATTGCCCCCCCCCCTCCCCCATTCAATGTTGTTCCTTGAGAATGTGGCTAGCTCACGGTACCCAACTTTGGCCATTTAGACAACATTGCAAGGGGAGGGGAGGGGGAGCGTACAGTCGACATCAGTCATTTCACACAGCCAATTTTGGGAGCATTATAGGGGTAGTGTATAAACACATTTCGATTTTTACTGTAGTCTCAACCATCTGTTCTTGAATGTTGATAATGGCAGCTGTTTTCCTTGGGTCCAGGTTACATGATAAACAAGCACTGCAGTCGTTTTCTTGCTCACCGTACATCTTGCTCTGCATTTTCTTCTCTAGACATTTGTTTTTCCTCATTGTTGGATATCCATTTTTAATTGCAACTTTCATCCTTTTCCAACATTTGTTTTTCCACGACTAGTCTAGACCCAACAAATTCCTCGCCGTTGATTTTCACAATTCCCAATTTGAATTCTGCCTCGACACCAACAGATCTTAATGTTTCTTCCGCTTCTAGATCTATTTTTATTGAACAATACTCGTCCATGTACTCCCTCTTCCAGGCTACTTTTATCCATTCATTTTCTGACAATGTGTTTTTTTTCGTTTTTGCCGTTGTTTTTTTTCCCTTCTTTTTGCGTTTTTCAAAAATCATTGCGCGGGCTGAAAACAAGCAAGAATATTAAGCTGATGACCGAAATCAATTCTTGATTGTCTCGCAGTAATTATTCAAGTCACACCTAGCTCTATAGAACAAATTACAGACTATAGCATGATGTGCTATACACGCATCAAGAGTTCCGCGCTACTGCTAAGCGCATGCTCAGGGGATTAAAAAGTGGGATAATATTTTGTAAAGTATGCAATTTTTCGGTATATTTGATTCAGAATTCGCTTAACGGTACGCGATCTTCAAAATTTAGTGAAAATTGTGCTTGACCAGAAAGATACAACTAAACTTTAGTGAAAATTGTGCTTGACAAGAAAGATACAACTAAAATATAGCATATTTTACCAAATATTATCCTACTTTTTAATCCCCTGAGCATGCGCTTAGAGCAGTAGCGCGGAACTCTTGACGCGTGTATAGGGATGCATTTTCCTGCATATCTCAGCCAACTCACTAGTCCATTTTTATTTTTTTCCATTTCCTCAGAAACTTTTCTATATCCAGCTAACGCGACTAACTACAATTGTTTGCCGAACTAAAACTGATCAGGGGTGTGGTCTCACCCAACTTGCACACAAAAGTACGAGCACACTTATAAGATTTCATTTTGTTCTTTCAAAATTTATCTATATTTAAAATTAATTTCAACTGCTAGAAAGAAATGGTTTGTGGGCATTAATTTATTTTTATTGCTTGATGAACCAGGACCATACTTCCAGACATCGAGTGCTGTAGCATCGTATGGACTTACGGCTACGCTGGAGATTTCGACCCCAACACCGCTATCCGGGAGGAACAGTTACAGACTGATCAGGAAGCTCGGCAGAAGCCTAAGGGAGAGGTTAGTCGGCCCCTAGACCGTAGATGATTAACCCCTTGCTATGACCAACAAACCCAAAATGTCGACTTTGGCGCTGATGACTAAGGACCCATGGACACTCCTTTCCATGTGGGATGCGATTTGAAAAACTAGCCGCGATGTATATCTATGCATGTACTCGAAAAAACTTGGGATAAAAGTTTAAACGTTTTATCCTTTTAATAGATATTTAATGGATATTATGAAATTACCCCGCCAAAGTTTGTTATTAAGGATGTTCGTGGGCATTGTTTGCGCGCAGCCTGTCTGCGCATGATTTTTATGTACGCGCGCTCATCATGATGACGTCATTCCAATGTTTTGATGGGCGAAACAAACTTCCTCAAACTTCTCTAAAACAAAGTCGTCCAAAGACCTCCATTTTTCTTGGTCTTAAAATCAATGTACTACCAAAATCTATAACATGTGCATTTTAAAAAAAGTTCTGATTGCGAAGGAATAATCGACACCAAATTTACGGGGGGAACATACAACTGTTCTACGCATTCTGTCTGTATCGCAAGGATTGAAAGTTTCATAAATCCTTATTACTAAGTCTTAGACATTTTTCTTATTTTATATAGCTATTTCAAAAAACGTTGAATATACTGAATACTGCATACTGAATAGTGCATTCCAAGACCTAAATGCATTTTGGGTCGTGTAATATTGTCTAAAGTAAAATAAATAATAATTATTTATGACAGGTTTTGTGACCCCCTCTAAAGTAAAAAAATAAAAAAATAAAAAAGCAATCCAGTTCAGTTAGTTCAAAACCATTAAGAGGCTTTATGATGGTCCCTGAAATGAGGAAAGTAGCTTTGGTACACACATACACACACACACACATACATACACACACACACATACATACACACATGCACACACACATGCACACAAAGTAACCTTTCTCGGCTCAATATCAAAATAAGTGGAAAGTCCACATTCAATTTACTGAGATTCTGAGCGCACAAAACAAGAGCCCTGGCCTTTTAGCTGGCAGTTAGAATGAAATGTAATAGAATAGAATAGAATAGAATAGAATAGAATAGAATAGAATAGAATAGAATAGAATAGAATAGAATAGAATAGAATAGAATAGAATAGAATAGAATAGAATAGAATAGAATAGAATAGAATAGAATAGAATAGAATAGAATAGAATAGAATAGAATAGAATAGAATAGAATAGAATAGAATAGAATAGAATAGAATAGAATAGAATAGAATAGAATAGAATAGAATAGAATAGAATAGAATAGGATAGGATAGGATAGAATAGAATGGAATGGAATGGAATGGAATAGAGTGAATGGAATAGAATAGAATGAATGGAATAGAATGAATGGAATGGAATATAATAGAATGAATGGAATAAAATGGAATATAATAGAGTGAATAGAATAAAATGGAATAGAATGAATGGAATGAATGGAATGAATGGAATGAATGGAATGGGATAGAATAGAATGAATGGAATGGAATAAAATGGAAAAAAATAGAATGAATAGAATAAAATAGAATAGAATAGAATAGAATAGAGCAGAGCAGAGCAGAGCAGAGCAGAGCAGAGCAGAGCAGAGCAGAGCAGAGCAGAGCAGAGCAGAGCAGAGCAGAGCAGAGCAGAGCAGAGCAGAGCAGAGCAGAGCAGAGCAGAGCAGAGCAGAGCAGAGCAGAGCAGAGCAGAGCAGAGCAGAGCAGAGCAGAGCAGAGCAGAGCAGAGCAGAGCAGAGCAGAGCAGAGCAGAGCAGAGCAGAGCAGAGCAGAGCAGAGCAGAGCAGAGCAGAGCAGAGCAGAGCAGAGCAGAGCAGAGCAGAGCAGAGCAGAGCAGAACAAAACAGAACAGAACAGAACAGAACAGAATTTAATTTAGACTACTTCATATAATGTGGAATCAGATACACTCATACTTTAATAATATTTTGAATTTCTTTACACCCTAAAAGGATCAAACCAAGGTACAGCAAAAATACAGGAAAACAAAAATACAAGAAGAGAAGGAGTAGAATTAAATATATAGATCCTAAAGGGACCAACTTATTGCACATAAAAATTGCCAATAAATTCTTAACTTTGTACGCATGGCAGTGGAAATACAATGAATGTAGAGTAAAAAAAGTTTAAGAACAAATAATTACAAATAAAATCATCAAATAAAGGCATAGTCGAAAATAATCGTGAATAAGATACTTTTAAAAAGTATTCTTGTTCAAAGTTTTGCATCTTTAGTTCGTCAGGTTTTTTTGTGTTGAAGAGAAGCCAGAGCTAAAGCTGCTTCATTAGAGCCATCTTTTATCTCACACGGCCAGCCATCGGTCGTGTTCATCCCATCGTCAAACCCCATTCGGTTTTGGCCTGGTGAAGGCTTGACAAAGGCACTATTTTCTGAAGTATTAAGCCTTCCTAATAGAGGACTAATGCACTGCCTTGGGCTTTGGCCATGATGTGGAGTTGTGCCCATCCCAGGAGGAGAAAGACTCAAGTAGTATGCGAACGATTCATTATTCTGAGGATAAACACTTACTGCACGTGTTGGGAAGCGGGAGTATTCGTAATATGGAGAACCATTCGGTGTTGTTTGTGAAGACTGATGGTTGATACTGCTTGTAGTTGCCGTAACTGCTTCAGAATTGACCAAGACGGCTTCAAAATTACCAAGATTTCTTCTTCCTAAAAGATCAAAGCAGAAAAGTTCGTAAAATAAAAGTCTTACAAGCTTGATCAAATATGAAACTGAGATCGCCTGCAAAAACGCATGTAAGCTTAGGCCTGAATTAAACTTAGTTGTATGTGTAAAATGTAAAACTTTAGTCAATTCGAATATAATTCCTAAAATCGTGAAAAATAAAGTTTAAAAGAACACTTTGTGGATACCATTCAAAGGCATTTTAAGGTAGAAAACTACATAAATCCAAGTAATAATCTAAGAACGAACGAGAAACGTTCAAAGAATGATGGACTCTCGGAGCTGTTTGTCAAAGACGACTGTTCATCACGACCAGTCACCCAAAAAAATATAATTTCTTGTCACTCAGAACCAGATCGATTTAACCAAATTTAGAATGTACATAACAAATAATATAATCAAACACCAACTTCAAAAAGCAATCGTAAGCTTAGATATGTAACGATTCAAAAACTTTTCACTTGGAATATTTAGCTTACCTGACACGATGTTAATGTTGCTCGAGGCAGCCAAAGAATTCGCTGTCGTCTTGGGAGGATTATTGTCCAAGTCTAAAGCATAGTTTCCTCGTTTATTTTTGCTGCAACCCTTGGAATATATCTGCTTCATTTGCTGTCGTCGAAGTCGAACTTGTTTTCTCATAACTTCTCGTCTCTCTCGCCCTCGTTCGCAAAGTTTACAAGCACAAGTGTTGTAAGGGCATTTATGTTTATGGTTTTTCAGCTCCGATCGAACGCCGTGATTTCCACAAAGAGTACAAGAAGGATTCCTTGATCGTCTTGTAGGATTCGAGTTCTCAGGATTCATTTTAATTCGAGTAAAAAAGCCGAGAATTTAGGAGCTAAAATTCTTACAGCGATGCAAGGACTGGAAATACGTCGATGCATATGGAGACAGGCGAGAAGCAACGTGCAGTGGAACATGTGATGTATCAATGACAGCTGTCAATCATGTTAGAACAAGGCTTCCGATTGGACGAAAATTGCTGTGATCTTACAACATTTTTTCTACTTTTTCTAATTTCCCCCTATTTATTTGCTATTTGTAGATCATAATTCCAATAGATAAATATATAAGCGATGATTAGCTTTGATATAAACATTGATAAAAATAATTAAATTATGCAACAATTAATGCCAATAAAATATCAAAATTTCTGAACAATTTTTAGAAAAGTAAGCGTAATTTCTGAATTTATTTAATACAGCATTGTTTTATCTTCTTACAAACACTGATCAAACATCAAAAATCGCACAGAAAAGTTCCAACTTCTTGAATTATAGAAATTTTAGCTGCACATTTATCGGTCGTGTTGACATTTCATCGAAATGGCGGGCATTTCGTCCATTCATGGGATTCATGGCGTCTCGAAAGTTTGTGCATAGGTATTAAAGGTCTTTAACATCAAAATTAAGATACCAAAGTATTTTAAAAACTTTTCCCAATAGTCAAACTTCTTCGATATAATCATAAATTGAGCTGGGTGATAGAACAAAGGCTTCCTTTAGTCTCATAACATGATATTAATCTCGGGATGATATCAGTAATGCCTTCAACTGTAGAAATCTCGGGGCAGATAATCACATAGGAATATTTCACAAGCTGTTAAAATACAGAAATAGGTACTTACTTATGGAATAGTTAGCTCCTGTATCTCATCTACCTTCGATATCGTCTGTATCCATCATTTAAAAGCGTTCAAGATACTATTTTCTGCACAGGGAGCCCGGCTTTCCTTTGCCGCATTCAATATTCAATATTCACCGTCTGCCCAAGGTGTGAAGTATGTTTGCATAAATTATTAACTTCAGTCAAATAATTAACAGACTGAACGATTCGTTTATTTGCCTTTATGTCCTTTATTCGTTTTTATTTGTTTCCTTCTTTTGTTGTAATTGTTTGTTTGGTTTTTGCTCATTTTCATTTTTCTTGTTTTCATAAAAACAAGAAAAATATTTTTTTTTGTAGAAGAAATCGAAACTGAACGTAACACAATAACAGACCCTTATTAAAGGGGCACTTGGATGAAAATCGATGAAAATTGGAAATGCCTTGAAACTTGCATGGTTAAACTTATCTATTGGCCCCAATAGTAGCCAAGCAACACATTTTCTTCACAGTCAAAATTTGCGGATAAAAATTATATATATTTTTTCAGCATCTAAATTGTGAGTAAATGACGTCATTTACTCAACCCTATTGTTCTTTTAGTTTTCAAACCAAAATTTCTCAACTGCGCCGAGTGACTCCCAGGCTAAAATTTTCGCCAATCTAGTTTTCATAATCATGATTGAGTCATATTATTCTTAAATACTTGAGCTATTCGGACTTTCAAAATATGGGGCGTTTTCATCCAAGTGTCCCTTTTGACATATATAGGACATAACATTGAATAAGAGATACCTGAATATGGCTTATTAAGCTAAATTGATATATTGCTAAAAGTTCGTTGTGGTAATAGTTCAGTAGCAATAGGAAACTGGCGTAAGAATGCTCACTACCCATGGACGACGCCCACTCATCCCATTTCCGCAAGGGACAAAATGTTTGATCCCTCCGTTTCAAAACCTCTCGCCCATACTGACATGTCTCAGGTAGCTACAAAATAAATCATTCAATCCTATTGTCATAATAATTTAATAATCATTCATTGAATAACTCAGTTAAGTAAGGTAATTTCCATAATCAAACATGGGTTTTTTCTAAATTCTGATATTTACAAGCCAAGAATGTTTTGCTATCATAACCATATTGACCTTTTCTGGGGGAGCAAACAGGGTGCGTTGTGGTTTAACTCCAGTACAAACATCTTTTATTCGTTATGCCTTGTACATTTTGTACCCAAGCTAGACCATAATGCACTTTGCTTGTTGAAGTCAGAGGCCTATGGCAGCAAACGAACAACATACGATATATTTCTTTGAACCAAGGCTGCCTGTAATATGCTGTGTGTACGTGATTAGCTTCACCTAATTCCTTTTTTCGTTTCAATCACTGTAATAACTGAGATTTTTGATTTGAATTATACCTTGTTACAACAAAGTATTTTCTGAGCTAAATAAAGAAATAATACTCAAAAGAACTCCATGTATCAAACTAAACATTACTGGGTAATCCACCTGATGTCATTTCCTGACTCGTGTGGAATATTCATCAGCTGAATCACAAGTTTTCAATAGAATTCTCTCTGGTTGACAGCACATGGTGGTCAGTGTTTTTGACCACCATTTGGAGCAGATAATGAAATTCAAAGACTTTTATCAGCTGATTGAAACCCAGCAATTAATTATTATCACATGCAACTCTCAATTTGAAGTAACCATTAAAAATTACGACATATGCTAAAAATATTCTTGGATTTTTCCTCATAAATATCCTTTAAATGAATTAATCTATATACAAGAATTCAGAATTCCCAAACCCTAATTCACAAATATAATAAGACAGCATAATTTACAGAAATAATTATGTATATTGTGTGGTTCAAAAAATATCCATACCCCACCGGGGAGGATATTTGTAAAAAGGATCCCCCACCCCCAGGGAATTTCCAATTTTCTTCCATACAAACCTTGTCATTTTGTTTTTTCCTCTGACCCCCCACCCCCTGGGAATTTCCAATTTCCTCCATGATGTGGTATGGATATTTTTTTGGAACCACACATTGAATGAAGAAGTATATCGTATCACTGAATCTACTGGTTGCAGAAGTCACTATAAATTATGCTTTATCATGCTATAATGGCAAATAAAGGTGGATTTCAGAGGGGTGGCTGTTACCTACAAAAGCATTATATATCCTTTTATTTTTCTACTCCAAAGTGGGGTGGCTAGCCAACCCCATCCCTCTGGATATCCACCCTTGCATTACACTGTATTTTGTAACCTTAATTCTATAAAAATAATTTATAACTGAGCTTAATCGTGTCATGCAGAAATTATATCACAGCTATGCAGCATGCAATCTTACTGTATTAGTTAATCATTGTTCGTACCTTAGTGGTTTGTTGTTTCAAACTAATTTTTTGAGGGTTTCTCTATAGATTTTCTCATTTTCCTCCCTCATCCGCAATAAAAATCAATAAAAAATAAGAAAATGAGTAACAGGACCATTCATTATTTATGGGCAAGCGGTAAAATTTATGGGCGAGAAATTTATAAAAAAAATATTTTTTAGGCTATATTCAATAGACCTCTTTTGCTTGGGCATAATGTTTTCCCATTTACATGTAGGACCATGATTGTGTCATTCCCTTGAGTATCATTTCTTTGTTTAACGATTGTGCATGAGAAGACACATGAATATGGATATAGCTCAAACAAAGAATCTTATTATCAAGAGAATGACATGTTCTGAAATGAGAAAACATTACACCCAAGTTAAAGAGGTCTTTTGACACAGTAAGTGTCTATGAATGATTTGCAGCCTCTGGTAGATATCTAAATTTATGCATTTCTTACAGCATCTTAAACTGTCTTGCATTGGATGGCAAAGAAATTTGTTTCTTTCTCTCTTCAACTCTCTCATCTTGAAGGCTGCTAAGATAAGCCTTTTTACTTTCATGGGAATCTGTCTTGACTCGCTAAAAATACAAAAAAAAAACATGCCATTTATTTTAAATCCTCACTTCAGATGTTTTCATTCCTCCAATTCTATTTGATCTGTGATTTACACTGCATGCATGCCCAGAATGAGATCAGTGTGTATGTACTGTAATGGAGAATTTTATGTAGAACAATATTTCACATTTCAATGATAAACCCTTGGCCAAATCAACTATTAGTTATTGAGCATTCGCCTCTCACATACGACAGCGAGCCTGGTGGGACTTGTCAGCCTGGGTTGCATTGGTAACAGGCAAGCATTCTCACTGCTAATAAATTGCCACCTGTGCTTTCTGTACAAAATTTATCCACAACAATAGCTTACCCTTCTAGATGCCCCACCAAGAGGAAGTTTGTTGAAGATTGGCTCTGAGCGGCGATTGTTTTGCTTCTAAAACATAAATCAGCATGTTAAAATAACTTGAATTTATTTATCAAAGTAACAATAATCATGTGAACATGCAGGTAAAGTCACACAGTTGTAACTTTCAAAAGTATGTATAAAAAGACCCAATCAATCCTTTCCCACATCACCCCCTACAAAACATTTTAAGGATTTAACTGATTCACAGTCTGATTAACATTAGGATTCAAGGATTTAACTGATTCACATTTTATGGTTGTATGTGACAGTTTGAGGTTACCAGAAAAAAGTTCCACAGTCAAAATCTTTTTCCTGTGTTTGAACAGGGACGGCAAAGCTGGGGGGAGGGGGGGGGGGGGGGGGGGCAAAGGGTAGTGTCTAGCCCCATCACGTTTAATGAAAATGAAATTTATTTATTTTTTGTGTTACTTTAAGTTCTGTATGAAAAAAGGAAATTCTAGCCCCAACTTCTTAATAAGAGAATGATTCTAGCCCCCCCCCCCCCCCCACACACACTTTAAAATGTGTTCCATCCCTGTTGAAAGATAAAATCTTCGCTATTTCTTACCCTTGCTCGTTGCCATTTGATATTCCCTTGTTCAAGCAAGCTTGTCAGTAATTTCTCAATTCCATCTACTTGTTTATTTTGTGTGTCCTGCCAGGTTTTAAGACGTTCCAGTCGCACAAGCTGGTTTTCATCCAAGTCTTCCTTCACTGAACTCAACAGCTCAAGTTTTGGATACAACTTCTTTTCTTGTGCTCGAAGCTCAAAAGTGAACTCTGATAGCTGCTTTAAGCATCTGGAATTATCTTCTAGAGGTCCGACTTCACCTATTAACTTTATGAGTACTTTATACATCATCTGCGAACTTTCACTTTGAAACTCACACATTCGCAGCGTTTCTCGTGCTTCATCTGGGGTCATTTTATTCAGCTCTGATTTACTAGGCTTTTTTTGTTTACTAGGTGTTTGTGCTGTTGTTACTTCATCATCCTCACTGTCACTGTCAATTCGCACTTTTCTCATTCTCTTGCGCAGCTGTGTCAACTCTTCAGAGACACGCCGAAGACTTTCTTGTCTTCTTTCTTCCCTTGTTTTTCTTGAATTTCTGGCTGCAAAGATCATTCTTTCTAAAACTCTCTCATCATCAACGATCTGTAAAATTGAAGTTATAATATTAATTTTAACAGTTGGTTGGTGGGTCGAGGATAATCTCAGGAGGGGGTGCTGTAACACCTAGAAAACCAGTATTAATATTAGCTTCCTCTTAGGATTTTTAACAGGGGGCAGTGAGATTTGGTAGCACACATAAGAATTTGAGTCTGCAACAAAAAGAGATATCAACAAACTGTAAACAGCTCTTCAATGCTAGCATTAAATCTTGAAGGAAAGTTTTTCATTTCAAATACAGCTTGATATAGTTCATCCATCTAGTTGAGAGTGTTGCATGCCTCCCCCAACCACCATTTTTGGCACCCACCCCTAAATCTGTTTAGTATGCCCCAACGAATATTTGTGCCAAGTTTGGTGCTTGTACTCAAAAGTGCACAATCTTTTTGCTAACAGACCTGACTAATATTAGGATAAGATGAATGGATTAGAATTAATGGATGGATAAATGGAATGGATAGGATTGAGTGGATTAGATGGATAAATGGAATGGATAGGATGGATTAGAATAGATGGATAAATGGAATGAATAGGATGGAGTGGAATAAATGGATAAATGGAATGGATAGGATGGAGTGGAATAGATGGATAAATGGAATGGATAGGATGGAGTGGAATAGATGGATAAATGGAATGGATAGGATGGAGTGGAATAGATGGATAAATGGAATGGATAGGATGGAGTGGAATAGATGGATAAATGGAATGGATAGGATGGAGTGGAATAGATGGATAAATGGAATGGATAGGATGGAGTGGAATAAATGGATAAATGGAATGGATAGGATGGAGTGGAATAGATAGATAAATGGAATAGATAGGATGGAGTGGAATAGATGGATGAATGGAATGGATAGGATGGAGTGGAATAGATAGATAAATGGAATGGATAGGATGGAGTGGAATAGATGGATAAATGGAATGGATACGATGGAGTGGAATAGATGGATAAATGGAATGGATAGGATGGAGTGGAATAGATGGATAAATGGAATGGATAGGATGGAGTGGAATAAATGGATAAATGGAATGGATAGGATGGAGTGGAATAGATGGATAAATGGAATGGATAGGATGGAGTGGAATAGATAGATAAATGGAATGGATAGGATGGAGTGGAATAGATGGATAAATGGAATGGATAGGATGGAGTGGAATAGATGGATAAATGGAATGGATAGGATGGAGTGGAATAGATGGATAAATGGAATGGATAGGATGGAGTGGAATAAATGGATAAATGGAATGGATAGGATGGAGTGGAATAGATGGATAAATGGAATGGATAGGATGGAGTGGAATAAATGGATAAATGGAATGGATAGGATGGAGTGGAATAGATGGATAAATGGAATGGATAGGATGGAGTGGAATAGATAGATAAATGGAATGGATAGGATGGAGTGGAATAGATGGATAAATGGAATGGATAGGATGGAGTGGAATAGATGGATAAATGGAATGGATAGGATGGAGTGGAATAGATGGATAAATGGAATGGATAGGATGGAGTGGAATAAATGGATAAATGGAATGGATAGGATGGAGTGGAATAGATGGATAAATGGAATGGATAGGATGGAGTGGAATAGATGGATAAATGGAATGGATAGGATGGAGTGGAATAAATGGATAAATGGAATGGATAGGATGGAGTGGAATAGATGGATAAATGGAATGGATAGGATGGAGTGGAATAGATGGATAAATGGAATGGATAGGATGGAGTGGAATAGATGGATAAATGGAATGGATAGGATGGAGTGGAATAGATAGATAAATGGAATGGATAGGATGGAGTGGAATAGATGGATAAATGGAATGGATAGGATGGAGTGGAATAGATAGATAAATGGAATGGATAGGATGGAGTGGAATAGATGGATAAATGGAATGGATAGGATGGAAAGGGAATAGATAGATAAATGGAATGGATAGGATGGAGTGGAATAGATGGATAAATGGAATGGATAGGATGGAGGGGAATGGATGGATAAATGGAATGGATAGGATGGAGTGGAATAGATGGATAAATGGAATGGATAGGATGGAGTGGAATAGATGGATAAATGGAATGGATAGGATGGAGTGGAATAGATGGATAAATGGAATGGATAGGATGGAGTGGAATAGATAGATAAATGGAATGGATAGGATGGAGTGGAATAGATGGATAAATGGAATGGATAGGATGGAGTGGAATAGATGGATAAATGGAATGGATAGGATGGAGTGGAATAGATGGATAAATGGAATGGATAGGATGGAGTGGAATAGATAGATAAATGGAATGGATAGGATGGAGTGGAATAAATGGATAAATGGAATGGATAGGATGGAGTGGAATAGATGGATAAATGGAATGGATAGGATGGAGTGGAATAGATGGATAAATAGAATGGATAGGATGGAGTGGAATAGATAGATAAATGGAATGGATAGGATGGAGTGGAATAGATGGATAAATGGAATGGATAGGATGGAGTGGAATAGATAGATAAATGGAATGGATAGGATGGAGTGGAATAGATGGATAAATGGAATGGATAGGATGGAGTGGAATGGATGGATAAATGGAATGGATAGGATGGAGTGGAATAGATGGATAAATGGAATGGATAGGATGGAGTGGAATAGATGGATAAATGGAATGGATAGGATGGAGTGGAATAGATGGATAAATGGAATGGATAGGATGGAGTGGAATAGATGGATAAATGGAATGGATAGGATGGAGTGGAATAGATGGATAAATGGAATGGATAGGATGGAGTGGAATAGATGGATAAATGGAATGGATAGGATGGAGTGGAATAGATGGATAAATGGAATGAATAGGATGGAGTGGAATAGATGGATAAATGGAATGGATAGGATGGAATGGAATAGATGGATAAATGGAATGGATAGGATGGAGTGGAATAGATGGATAAATGGAATGGATAGGATGGAGTGGAATAGATGGATAAATGGAATGAATAGGATGGAGTGGAATAAATGGATAAATGGAATGGATAGGATGGAGTGGAATAGATGGATAAATGGAATGGATAGGATGGAGTGGAATAGATGGATAAATGGAATGGATAGGATGGAGTGGAATAAATGGATAAATGGAATGGATAGGATGGAGTGGAATAGATGGATAAATGGAATGGATAGGATGGAGTGGAATAGATGGATAAATGGAATGGATAGGATGGAGTGGAATAGATGGATAAATGGAATGGATAGGATGGAGTGGAATAGATAGATAAATGGAATGGATAGGATGGAGTGGAATAGATGGATAAATGGAATGGATAGGATGGAGTGGAATAGATAGATAAATGGAATGGATAGGATGGAGTGGAATAGATGGATAAATGGAATGGATAGGATGGAAAGGGAATAGATAGATAAATGGAATGGATAGGATGGAGTGGAATAGATGGATAAATGGAATGGATAGGATGGAGGGGAATGGATGGATAAATGGAATGGATAGGATGGAGTGGAATAGATGGATAAATGGAATGGATAGGATGGAGTGGAATAGATGGATAAATGGAATGGATAGGATGGAGTGGAATAGATGGATAAATGGAATGGATAGGATGGAGTGGAATAGATAGATAAATGGAATGGATAGGATGGAGTGGAATAGATGGATAAATGGAATGGATAGGATGGAGTGGAATAGATGGATAAATGGAATGGATAGGATGGAGTGGAATAGATGGATAAATGGAATGGATAGGATGGAGTGGAATAGATAGATAAATGGAATGGATAGGATGGAGTGGAATAAATGGATAAATGGAATGGATAGGATGGAGTGGAATAGATGGATAAATGGAATGGATAGGATGGAGTGGAATAGATGGATAAATAGAATGGATAGGATGGAGTGGAATAGATAGATAAATGGAATGGATAGGATGGAGTGGAATAGATGGATAAATGGAATGGATAGGATGGAGTGGAATAGATAGATAAATGGAATGGATAGGATGGAGTGGAATAGATGGATAAATGGAATGGATAGGATGGAGTGGAATGGATGGATAAATGGAATGGATAGGATGGAGTGGAATAGATGGATAAATGGAATGGATAGGATGGAGTGGAATAGATGGATAAATGGAATGGATAGGATGGAGTGGAATAGATGGATAAATGGAATGGATAGGATGGAGTGGAATAGATGGATAAATGGAATGGATAGGATGGAGTGGAATAGATGGATAAATGGAATGGATAGGATGGAGTGGAATAGATGGATAAATGGAATGGATAGGATGGAGTGGAATAGATGGATAAATGGAATGAATAGGATGGAGTGGAATAGATGGATAAATGGAATGGATAGGATGGAATGGAATAGATGGATAAATGGAATGGATAGGATGGAGTGGAATAGATGGATAAATGGAATGGATAGGATGGAGTGGAATAGATGGATAAATGGAATGGATAGGATGGAGTGGAATAGATGGATAAATGGAATGGATAGGATGGAGTGGAATAGATGGATAAATGGAATGGATAGGATGGAGTGGAATAAATGGATAAATGGAATGGATAGGATGGAGTGGAATAGATGGATAAATGGAATGGATAGGATGGAGTGGAATAGATAGATAAATGGAATGGATAGGATGGAGTGGAATAAATGGATAAATGGAATGGATAGGATGGAGTGGAATAGATGGATGAATGGAATGGATAGGATGGAGTGGAATAGATAGATAAATGGAATGGATAGGATGGAGTGGAATAGATGGATAAATGGAATGGATAGGATGGAGTGGAATAGATGGATAAATGGAATGGATAGGATGGAGTGGAATAGATGGATAAATGGAATGGATAGGATGGAGTGGAATAAATGGATAAATGGAATGGATAGGATGGAGTGGAATAGATGGATAAATGGAATGGATAGGATGGAGTGGAATAGATGGATAAATGGAATGGATAGGATGGAGTGGAATAAATGGATAAATGGAATGGATAGGATGGAGTGGAATAGATGGATAAATGGAATGGATAGGATGGAGTGGAATAGATGGATAAATGGAATGGATAGGATGGAGTGGAATAGATAGATAAATGGAATGGATAGGATGGAGTGGAATAAATGGATAAATGGAATGGATAGGATGGAGTGGAATAGATGGATAAATGGAATGGATAGGATGGAGTGGAATAGATGGATAAATAGAATGGATAGGATGGAGTGGAATAGATAGATAAATGGAATGGATAGGATGGAGTGGAATAGATGGATAAATGGAATGGATAGGATGGAGTGGAATAGATAGATAAATGGAATGGATAGGATGGAGTGGAATAGATGGATAAATGGAATGGATAGGATGGAGTGGAATGGATGGATAAATGGAATGGATAGGATGGAGTGGAATAGATGGATAAATGGAATGGATAGGATGGAGTGGAATAGATGGATAAATGGAATGGATAGGATGGAGTGGAATAGATGGATAAATGGAATGGATAGGATGGAGTGGAATAGATGGATAAATGGAATGGATAGGATGGAGTGGAATAGATGGATAAATGGAATGGATAGGATGGAGTGGAATAGATGGATAAATGGAATGGATAGGATGGAGTGGAATAGATGGATAAATGGAATGAATAGGATGGAGTGGAATAGATGGATAAATGGAATGGATAGGATGGAGTGGAATAGATGGATAAATGGAATGGATAGGATGGAGTGGAATAGATGGATAAATGGAATGGATAGGATGGAGTGGAATAGATGGATAAATGGAATGGATAGGATGGAGTGGAATAGATGGATAAATGGAATGGATAGGATGGAGTGGAATAGATGGATAAATGGAATGGATAGGATGGAGTGGAATAAATGGATAAATGGAATGGATAGGATGGAGTGGAATAGATGGATAAATGGAATGGATAGGATGGAGTGGAATAGATAGATAAATGGAATGGATAGGATGGAGTGGAATAAATGGATAAATGGAATGGATAGGATGGAGTGGAATAGATGGATGGATGGAATGGATAGGATGGAGTGGAATAGATAGATAAATGGAATGGATAGGATGGAGTGGAATAGATGGATAAATGGAATGGATAGGATGGAGTGGAATAGATGGATAAATGGAATGGATAGGATGGAGTGGAATAGATGGATAAATGGAATGGATAGGATGGAGTGGAATAAATGGATAAATGGAATGGATAGGATGGAGTGGAATAGATGGATAAATGGAATGGATAGGATGGAGTGGAATAGATGGATAAATGGAATGGATAGGATGGAGTGGAATAAATGGATAAATGGAATGGATAGGATGGAGTGGAATAGATGGATAAATGGAATGGATAGGATGGAGTGGAATAGATGGATAAATGGAATGGATAGGATGGAGTGGAATAGATGGATAAATGGAATGGATAGGATGGAGTGGAATAGATGGATAAATGGAATGAATAGGATGGAGTGGAATAGATGGATAAATGGAATGGATAGGATGGAGTGGAATAGATGGATAAATGGAATGGATAGGATGGAGTGGAATAGATGGATAAATGGAATGGATAGGATGGAGTGGAATAGATGGATAAATGGAATGGATAGGATGGAGTGGAATAGATGGATAAATGGAATGGATAGGATGGAGTGGAATAGATGGATAAATGGAATGGATAGGATGGAGTGGAATAGATGGATAGATGTCAGGATGAGATGGATGAATAGAATGAATAAATGGATGGATGGATGGATGGATCAAGTGGATGAAGATAGAATAGTTGAATGCATAGATGGATGGGTGAATGAATGGATTGAGTGAGGGACTGATGTCTGGCAGGTTGACAGGATGGGATGGCCTGGGATGAAAAAAGTTAAACAGATAAATGGAATCCAATCAAAATTTTATTTTGTTCCTATTCTAATGGTTAGAGCTGGTATAGTGGCTGCAAGAGGCACCTTCTCATGCTTTCAGTTGGACCCCATTGAGCTGCATCACTGCTGTACTTGCGGTGGTGATAAGCAATAACAATTTTTTAATGCAACCCATCTATTACCACTGTTTTCATTGTTGTGCACTAATCAAAACAAAAGTTCCAAGCAACAGGGATTTCAATTGAGCAATAGACTACTAAATAAATCACTCAAATAAATCCTTTCCAATTTTCCTGCCACGACTGTAGTCATGTAGCAATGAAAACAGTAATAATTGATTAATTATTAATCAAGAATGCTACCAAACATCTGACATATTCTAAGTCAGACAAACTGTCTTAGTTTACCTTTTCCACATTCCAGTCATGATTTTCATCTGTTACTTCCTTGACAATATATTTTCTTCCTGTGCTATTATCCTCACACAGCAAAACCTATGGACAAGATAACAAGTGTTAAAATAAGGAAGATAAGCTAAGATAACCGTATAAAAATAATGCTAGAAATATAAGCCCAACATTTGAGGCTATTCTAGACCTGTTTTCCCTTTTCAGAACATGTGTAATTCCCAAGGGTATCATTTCTTTATTAAACAGTTGCAGTGCATGAGGAGACACATGAATATGGATGACAGCTCAAACAAAGAATCTAATATTTGCTCTGAAATGGGATTATAATAGGTCTATTACCCTTGGAAAAAAATTAATAATGAACAATAAAGAAATTAATTAATCAAAAATAATAAATAAAAAGTTTTTAAATGACAGGTTGCACGGTTGTGGATCTGCACAATCGGGTCAATCCCGCACAATTCCTCAAAATCTGAAAAATCCTGCAAAATTTGTCAAAAATTTTTAAATAATCAGGCATTCCTCTTAATAATAGTAATTTTTGTCAGGAATTTTTTGCACAATTTACGTCCCAAATCCTGCACAATTTGCATTTTTTTCCCGCAACATGTCAGAGGCCGTCTTGTTGTAAAGTATGAAACACTGTGCATCATTGCTGAAAGTTCAACGTGAAATATCCTTGTTTTACAGCTATGCCAAAAGCTCAATCATCTTTGTTGATTTTAATTTTAAGTCAAGTGCTCCCAAAAGACGTCATTTAACTCAGTCTAAAAATGATGTATTTATGGAGTAAAATATTAGTCAAACATGAAAATAATAATACAACAGAAGGTTTAAATGCATTAATTACGGTGATGTCGTCTTCGTTTTTGCTGTCCTGCAGCATTAAGTCCATTAAATATCAATGACTGTAACAGTATATATTAACTCACAGAAGTATCTGGTTGAGTGTGGTCTGTTGTGATGCCAACTTTGATATTTAGATTCAATGGTTTATCAATGTGTTGGATAGCTGGCGGCGCTGTACTCTCCAACCCTACAATTCCTAGAAATGCAAACTAACAATTAAAAAAATATATTTTCTGTTTACGTATGGAGTGAAATATTTTAGATGAAATTATACTAGTTTCCAAAAGATCAGTAAATCCGATACAGAATACTAATCAGCTGAGCTGTATTGGGTTTACAATGTTCTCATGTGACCCCAGTATTGCGATTTCATTGGGTCTCACCCTAATGAATTATCTAGCAATGAATATGATCATTATATTTCTTACCTATGAATTTATCTGCAACATCCTTTCGTTTAATCCTAAGTAATCCCTGCTCCAAACATCCCACAGTAGCATATTTTCCTTGCTGTTGTTTCCAGGTTGCAACCATGTCGCTTGCTTTGTCTTTTGAATTATTGTTATCCGTGTCGATATTTTGAAGCTTGGCAGAATGAATGTGGAGTATTGGACCAAGTTGTTTCCAACATGTGCCCAGTTCTTCTAATATGTCAATAATTCTGTCATCTGTGACTACGGAATCTCGTATATTTAAACATGTATCATCTGGAAAATAAATATCAAATTACTGAAATGGCTCAGGATATCGGACAAGAGGTTTATCCAGGATATTCCAAAGAGGGTGCACAAATCTGAAAAGTTGCCATTTCGTTTGTCCCCTCTGAAACACCAACCAAAGTTTTGGTAACCTGCATAATTAGACATGCAGATGACTAATTATCATCAATAGAATGGAAAACCTGGAGAAAAATTCTTGAAATATGTACAGTTAGTAGAATATCTGTTTTAAAAGCTCAATTAACACACATTGTGTGCTGAGTTTGATGATCAAACCCTAAACTCTGTGCACCTACAAAAGCCAATATGAAATTTTACATGCTGGACCATCTAGAACAATACTGAATTCGGCATTTTTAAGCTTGAATTTTAATAACTTTTTACAATATGGTATTTACAGTACTGACACCAAGAAAAAAAAATCTGGAAAATGAGGTCACCAATCATTTATTGAAAAATTGAAAATAAGGGATATGGAAAATTTTGATACTCACATTGAAAGAGCTCATTGAGATATGTTACAAACTGAAGAGATAATTGACAAAGTCGTTTTTACTTTTAAGATATGATTTTCTAAAATAATAATTTTTTTAGCAAAAAAAGGAAAAAAAAAAAATCCCCATACTTTGAAAAATGGTATTGTACTATACCCAAAATGCTTAAAAACCGAATTGCAATCTGTGCTCTGAGTCTAATCTTTATGTAATACCTCAAAAATGTCTAAAAATCCAAAACAGGAAACAAATTATATTCACAGCAGAGTAATAATTACAGTTTATGGATGAATAAACAAACAAACATATAATACCTTATTAAGAAATGTTATTGTTAACAAATAACACTCAAGTTAATACTTAAATGATTATGTAATTATTGCACTTAACAGATATCAGGGGAAAACCCTAAAGCTATAATCATTACTCGATTCACTCCAATAATAAAAATGAATGTGATAACCTTATTACTCGATATTACATTACTTGTTCAGCTCTCTAATTTAGGTAAAACTTTACTGCATTGAATCTCATGAAGCAGATTTTATTTATTAAATGTGGTGTAGTGGTAATTAATAATGGTAATGGAACTGAGTTGAGTGCAATTTGGACTGAAATCGCAAGAGTGATTACAAAATTGCACGACCGCGCAGCGGGAGTGCAATTTGTTAATCACGAGTGTGATTTCTGCCCAAAATTGCAAGACACTCAGTTCTATTACCTATTAATCATTTCCATTTTGAAACTTTATATATTAAAATACTCAACAGTTATATGTAGCTTCAAAAGTGATTGTTTGACAAAATGATGCAATTAATGATTCAAAATAGTGCAATTAATAATGGTAATTGAACTAAGTGGAGTGCAATTTGGTCTGATATCAAACGCGCGATAACAAAATCACACGACCGCGTAGCGGGAGTGTGATTTGTAATCGCAAGTTTGATATCAGACCAAAATTGCACGACATGAAGTTCAATTATCACTTTATTATATCCATTTTGAAATCATACTAGATAGACACTAAATTTGTGATAAATACAAAAGTATTTATTCACAAATAGCCGGTATTTTGTTTCTTTTTGTAACAAAAAATTGCAGTCAAACTTGAAAAAAGCTACATTTTATGTTCCTTATTTGCTGTAATCTGATTGGCTGATTACATACAATCCTGTAATCTGATTGGTTACCTTTTCTAGTGTTGCATTGTGATTGGCTGACAAAAAGATGCGATTCGGACTCAAAATAGTGCGATTCGTGCTTGAATCAATCTACTGAGAGCCAATCAGATTACAGGATTTGCTAGTGATTTCAAAGTGGATATAATAAATGCTTAAATCGCACACTTCGTAGCCAATCAGATTGCAGGATTTGCTAATGATTTCAAAATGGATATGATTAATGCAATAATTTTGCCTCTCTACTCTGGGGTCTCAGGTTTGATTCCTGGACTTGGAATAACATGTGAGTTGTAGAGTTTGTTTTGTCTCTCCCATGATTTGAGGTTTTTTTTCTATGGGTTCTCTGGTTTTCTTTCCCCAGCAAAAACCAACAGCTGTGCCCTGACTTGGATCAGCCTAGAGGTTTTTTCAAAATATTGATAAAATTTGAATTTTTTAATTTGGACACACTGTGCTGTGGATGTAACAGTTTATGGATGAGATTTTGATTGGATGATATGCTCTGCCTTAATAATAATATATTATAAAAAAACTATATTATTTAAAATATGTGAGAATATAAATATATAACCATAAAATCTACTCAAAAAAAAAAATATATATATATATATACAGAAAGTTTATAATAAATTTGTATCTAATTTGTATTACGTTGTTTAACAGATGGCTCCAACTGCAGTTTCTACATCTAAATAATAATGATAATAATAATAATAATAATAATAATAATAATAATAATAATAATGATAATGATGATAATAATGTTGATGAAAATTCATCTGCTCAGGTTTAAATAATTAAAATGAGATGGAGTGAACACTCAGGAGAAGGATTGCTGAACGACACGGGTGAAAAACGCACTGCGCATGCTCGGAAATTCGGCATTAAATTCATAGACGAGTCATGTTTAGGCGAAGAAAACCACTGAAGATTTACATGTCTTATATTATACAAATTTCTCTCATATTATTTGACCTGGGAAAGAAAACAACTAAAGTAATGTGTCAGGAAAAAATAAGCACTAACTTTAGGACAGTAACTTTTTTCTTCTAAAATTGCAAATTTACTTTTTCACTTGTTTTGCAATTTATATTGTTTTTCAGCAATCAATTAAATCCCATGTGTGCAGCGCATGATGTCAGGATACCAGATGGCGGTCAGATATAGGAAACAATGCCCACTCCAGCAGCTAATCAGAACACACCATTTTTATGTTAACGGGGGAAAAAATTATACATAAAAAGTATAGTGTACGTAACTATATTGTAAACAAAATATGATAGACAAAATATCTCTGAAATAGCTCTATTAAATCTGTTCCAACGTTCAGTATTTGATTTCAATTTCCCTAAGTACTTGTCACAATTACTTAGCACAAAGAGAGTATCGTAATCTACCGGTATATAGTTTTATAATCATTCTTTGATCTAAAAACATTTTGACAGGCGGAAGTTGAGTCACGGCGGCGTAGTCTCGCTGCATAATTCATAACACGTTGGAAAAAAAGTTCATGGGTTTTCGCAAGGAAATTGTACAAAAATAAAGCAATGGCGTAATTATTATGTACCGTAAAGTGTTTTAAATCATCTACATGGCACAAAAACATAAGAGTTGTAGGAGAAGAAAATTATTTAAGACGCGTTAAGTCTAGGTGTTCAGAGTTGTCGTCAGCTAAAATAAACATCAAGTATTGTCTACGTGTTGACTAAAAATCTTATAAAAATTCAACACAAACCTGTATAAGACGTATCTTCTTTATGTCCATCGCCAATTCCAGAATCTAGAGAGTGTGAATTCGACTGCAGTCGATGACACTTCTCGCAGAAATAATTCTGTGCTTGGGATGACGACGACGACACCACCCCTTCGCCATCTTTACTTCTTGTGGTCGAAGTAGTCTCGTCTGTAGCATCTACTTCAATATTTTCAGCCGGGGTAAATACTTCAGGAGAAGCTCCGACCTCTTCAATATTAGTTTCTTTTAATATCTGAAGTTGCTGTGCTAACATTCGAGAAGAATGAGAAACGCTGGAGTTCGGATTGTCCTCGCCTTCGGAATCATCACCACAGCTATCGAAGATGTTCGAGAATTCTTCATCGATGTAAGAATCAAAGTTGAAGCTGTCGCCGTTAACCTCGTTTGCTTGTGCTCCTCGTTCTGAATCGTCTAAATCCATCGAGGATTCTCGCCCAGGGTTCTCAGATATATGGTTTAACACGGTGGCCATCTTTGACGATAATATGGAGCTGTTGGGTCAACAATAAACACACTTGTCGATTTCCAGAGGTGCAGTTATTTAACCTCCGGCTCATTCAGTGGATAATGGCGGTAAAATCTCTGGTAAATGTAAAACAAATAGATGAATACGATATCCTTATAGGATATATCAGAGTGCGAGAGAAAATCGGGTTTCTCGACTAAGTGCACGTCTTAGATCTTATGTTCAAATTGAGAACTACAGCGTTAGTTGTTCATGTAAGCAATATCTAAGCTTATATTACTCAAACAATTATATTTGATTCACGTACTGGTGTACGCTTTAAAATGTAATTAACCTTGGCGAACGTTCTCATACGTCCTTAGTTCATAAATCAACTTGTATGAAAGCGATCCTACAAGGGCCAATGCAAGTCATGTATCCGGAGAAGACATAATAGTTTGTACTGTATGTGAAATGCATGAACTGTCAAGATCATATATACTAAAATACCTGGGCTCGTATAGGGTCATATCAGAATAGCTCAGATGATCACCATAGAAACCAAACCACTAGATCTCCAAGAAAAGAAGACATATAAAAAATATTACCGTTTATACATGAAACTTCACAAGCATTTCTCCAGCAGTCAATATTTTCTTGACTGTTGGTTCCTAACGTGGCCAGTTTGGCCTGGTTACTGATCATTACGTCATTGCTTTTAATAGACTGTACGTGCCTGGTATTCGACACAGGAAGCCCAAACTGTTTTGATTCTCAGAACCTGACCTTGAACTTGAATCTAAGACAAGATATTGAAATATAAACAAACAGCTGTTTTACTGAGAATGAACCCTTACGAATTAATTTGAACATACCAGCGTTTCAAATGTTTGCATTTTTCTCGCCCCACCCCTCCCCCATGATTCCGGCTTTATTCTGACCTTTAACCTTTAGATCATTAAGATAATGGTCAGTTCTTAAGACAAAAAGCAATTGTTTCCGTGTTTTCGTTGTTCACCCCACAATTACTCACCTTGAATCGTACCCCTCCCCCCTCCACAAGCCTTTCTAAATGTCATCTTACGAGACCAGATTTGGAAAGCCGGATGGGTTGGGCTCTTATTACCTCTGGAAGTGTAACCGCGATATGAACTCAATCATTTAAAACGAAACGTCAAATTGTAGAACTCAGAATGTACTTCAGTTTGAATCTTATTTTTATTTTCATCATCATCATCATCTCATCATCATTATTATTATCTATTTTTTTCTTTCTTTCTTTCTTTCTTTGTTTTAAAGGGGGACTAGTACGAAAATCGCTCAAAATTTAATTCGGCTGAAACTTTCTTGGAATGATCTTTAAGGCTCTAATAAACACTAGATCATTTTTTTTCTCGATATTCCGAAGGGAAGTATTATATTTTTACGAATCTTTAACGGAGTCAGTGACGTCATTTACTCAACACTAAACACCGCTCCATACATTTCTTTGTAAATAACTTCTTGATTTATTTTATTTCTATAAAGCCCAAAGGTCGGCTGAAAGACTTTACTGACGTTTATTGTGATTACAATTGATTTTTAAGTCTCTTTTTCTCAGTATTGAGTATGGAACGAGCGAATATTTTGATCACAAAATACAGGGAAATGTATAGAGCGATGTATGGTGTTGAGTAAATGACGTCACTGACTTCTTTAAAAATTCGTAAAAATATAATACTTCCCTTCGGAATATCAAGAAAAAACTTTAACCAGTGTTTATTAGACCCTTAGAGATTATTCTAGGAAAGTTTCAGCCGAATTAAATTTTGAACGATTTTCGTACTAGTCCCCCTTTAAATGCCCGTTAAAGTTTAGCGACATTGAGAAAGAAAAAGAGAGTTACAGTTACGCTCTACTGCAGTCACGTGACTTGTACGAAGGGTGGATAGCGCTATCCTATGGATAAATCCTTGTCCAGTGGATAATAAGTCGATGCTGTTATCAAATAAATTTATCCACTGGATAAGACTTATCCATCGGATAGCGTTATCCATCCTTCGTGCAACCGGGCCCAGGTGGTGTCGCCGTCCATTTCATATTCAAATCCGATTGCTTCCCTGATCGGCCTCTTTCGTACCACCGTGATTCAATATCCAAGACTTATGTAGTGGCGATTACTTTGACCGGCCGGACAATCTGTCTGGATCCCGGATGTGGAATCAATTCAATCATATCAACAATCAATCATATCAACATGATACAAGAGACCATTGCCTCTTGTAATATTCTCAGTAATATTCAGACTAAAAATTCCCACAGAAAAGTTTAACGGATATTAATGTTAGCCATCCTGGTTCACAAAAGGTTTTCTTTTTCCAATTTACCTCGAACTCCCCTTAAGAAAGAAAAGCAAGTTCTGGGACCAGAGTACAAGATCTGACGAAAACACCCACAGTCCTCGCCGGTCGTCATCTTATCTTATCCGTCTTTTTTCCGTCATCTTTTTTCTTTTCTTTTTTTCCCCTATCATCTAAACCGCTGACATCCTTGAGCCCGCTTATTAAGTGCGGGTTTTCCCCTAGTAGTGACGGATGGTAGCCAAACAGGTTCATCCAGTATTTCCCGCATTAGTCCACCTGTGGTGCAATCAATTGACAGATTTTCATACTCTTCCTAGTTTACTCAATGAACTTTTACAATAAATGATACCGTGTGGAATTTATGCCGGGCAATAGCGAAGAACAGCTCGTAATGTGAAAAGAGACCCCTTTCACGTGACGTCCAAGCCGTTCAATTTATTTGGAGGACAAAATAAAAGAATCTCAATCTCCTGAGAATTGGAACCTATTGTTTTGTCCTCCTCCAAATTGAGCTGCATTCCGACGTGCTACAGTATATATGATCCCCAATTCACCACTTTCACATCCCCATAATGTTTTGCGTTTTTGGGGGGCAACAACGAGACAAAATCGCTAATATTACCATGAAGATTAATAAAAATTGAAGAAAAAACATATAAAAACACTTGGAATTAATCGGGTAAGTACGTTACCGATTAATTCCGAGTGACACACGATCGGTTCTTAATATTAAACAGACAATTAAACATCACGAGATTGAAATCGGAGCTAGATTTTTATTCACTACTAAAGGTCAGCCGTACCAAAGCAGCTTTATTAGACCGTTGGAAACAAAATAAAGCGTTGGTTTTAATCCAAACGTGGAGGCGACTCTGGCGCCCGTGTTTCAAGTTCACGAAATTGCACTCTTCGTCAGGAATAAAACCCCTTACACGATTTCTAGACTATTTCTGGAAAATTCTTGAGTCGACGAATATGTCATTCCCCTAGACCGCAAGTGGTAGGCTCAACCAATCAGACAGCAGCTAGTGACGTGTTTAGTATATATAGTTCATTGTTTTCCTCGATTAGCCAGAATATTGAACGGCTCGGGGAGCGCTCTAGTCGTGAGGCGACTAAAAAGTTTTCCATCTTTCAAATTTCTGAATTATTCCGGATTTGCTGAACCATTTTCCGGCATTAGCGAATAATTCAAAAATTTGGCTTAAGTTTTTCAGCTCATTTAATTTTAACGGTCGTCTTATTATATTTCCGTATCAGTAATGGCAAAGTTAGTCCCGTCAACTACTAGACCTAAATCTGATGGCGAGCGGCAGAAAGTTATTTACGATTCTTCCAGCTCAGCACCACAAGACAAAACACAGCGAGAAACATGGAGGAATTCGGCAAGCACTTCTTCATCTTTTTCCGAGGGATATCAGAGCATTTTAAACGGAGAAGACGACATCTTTGGAGAAACAAGAAATCTCGGACGACAACATAAACAAGGAAGCGAAGGTAATTCTATTATTTTCACTTTTGGATATTTGTTTACGTTCATGAGACAACATAAACAAGGAAGCGAAGGTAATTCTATTATTTTCACTTTTGGATATTTGTTTACGTTCATGAGACAACATAAACAAGGAAGCGAAGGTAATTCTATTATTTTCACTTTTGGATATTTGTTTACGTTCATGAGGCCGATGCAGCAAATTAACAATTGATATTTGGAACCTGAATGTTTTCAGTTTTTGAACTGAAAAAGCTATATTTCAGCTTTCTCATATCTAAAATTTGGTCGTCATTTGGTCTTGCGTGACATAAACTGACGGAAGTCATTCCACGGCAAGAATATTGGTCCTAATGATTGACATGCATAATTTTTTGATAAATTAATTACTGTAATTATCATTTTCATTAATGCTGTACTTAATTAATTGGTTATTTACTTAAGCTTTCCTTGCTTTGTTAAGAGTTTAATGTCACATACATTTAGTTTCTTTAAATAGCAGTTGTCAGAACACAAAGCAAAACAAAACAATACAAAAAAACAAATACTGTCCGGTTTTGAAGCGAATTAAGGATCTGTTATTCCAGGTGTACGAATTTTTGGCTCTTTCGATGCATTTAATAATGTCGGTTATTTCCTGATCAAACAAACTCAAATTCTCCTCAAATTCAAAGATGTATCGGAATTGAGACGTAAAACCTTACATAGTGTGGCTGGAACGGGCTCAATAGGTCAAGGCTATTAGATCGCGGAAACTAACTACGAATAGAATATATTTAGAAACTAAAATTCCCAAACTATTAATAATATTTTTTAGATTAATCTACAATATTTTTCGTCAAAAATGCGTCTTCTACAACAAGATAGTATGATTGAGAGTGAAATGGAATCCTTACTAGAGAATGTTTTTCTATTTGCTTTGAACTTATATTAAGCTTAGCGAGTTTGTCTTTCATTGCGGGGGAACCCCCGGGCCTAATAAGTTGAAATAGTTCGTCAACAGATACTGCATTTCACGAAAACATTTTAGTTTCGTTTTCAATTTTTGTTTTTATCTCAAGTAAATTTTGTTATTTTTCCACAAAGATAATTCCATGAACTCGATTTTGATAAACTAAGAAAGAGTCAAATGAGCGGTGATTAAACGATGAAAATGGCAACGATGTTTTCACGTTAGTGAAGATTTGCTTAGGCACGCAATCAGGGAACAATCACAGAGGAAGTTGAAATCAAAGCTGTTTTCCTTGATTGATATCTATAGATGAGGGGATCGAGGACTTTACATACGGGCTGCAACGCAGCTTATATCCACGAGAAGTGATTTTATAGTAAATATATTACTAAGTAATGTTATGGCTCCAACAGGAATCGAATTGGGTGTACAATCCTTTAGTCTTATAATAATAATAATTTTGATAATATAAGACAGAACGCTTATTTTAATAATAATAATAATTCTTAACCACTCTTGCGATTTCAACACAAATTGCACTCCACTCAGTTCAATTACCATTATTAAGTATTAATTAACTAATAATGCGAATAGTTCAACTGAACCAGTTCTTTAATGGGAGATTAGTATTAGTAGGGAAATTCCCGGCGCCATGTACCGTATATTCTTGTGTGTGACATCAGCGGCCGAATCCACCAATCATGGTCCCTTGTTATGACATATGCATGAAATGGTCGTGACACATGATCATTGGACCGCCTCTCAATATGTAATAAGTCAGGGAATAATTTCTTGGTGTTCATCAATTATTCCTTTCTTCTCCCGATGTTAGAACTATTTTCGAAGAGCTCTAGCTAGCTCTAAGCATCTCAAAGCTTAAAGAATACCTAGCATCCTACATATCGATCGACTAGTGAAACTTAGTTTTTGGAAGTGAGCCTTGATCTAAGCTGAGCTCGCTTTATTTCCGTGCTACGTTTATCGCTGGCTTTTAAACTATGGCAGAAAAAACGCTTTCTCTCCAGGATCTACATCAGACAAAAGAGTTCGAGGAACAACGGTTCTCAGGTCGTCATCGGTTATCAGGAAGCTCTTTAAGTGTTAGTTCAGATTATTGCAGCTTGAACAGCGAGCAGCCTGTGTTTGTTAGAGACGAAAGAACAACTGTGCAGTTCAAAAACAAAAGAGGTATATAACTGTTTTAAATCTTTTCCCTTGCTTATAACTATTCCTTTATTACCGTAAAATCATTTCGAAGGAATTGTAAGTGTTTGTACTGAGATTGTTTGCATAATTGTTGCGGGAATTGTTGGAACATGCTAATAAGCGTATTTGATGACACCAGGAAGTAACTACGAAAATTACTGTAAAGATCGATTCAAAAATAATTTATATATTGTATCTATTGATTCAGTAAGTCTTTATATATCATACATTAAGTACTTGCAAGTTTAGATTCATTGCTGTTTTTAGAGTAAATCTATATTTAAGCGATTTTAATGCTATGGAAATATGACAGTGACTTCACGGTTCAAGGTGATAACTTTAGTGATGCAAACACTCATACTGAATTCGCTGAGGAAAAAAAACATTTGGAAATTAAGCCTTCTTCCCCCTTCGTTTTAGAACTTTCAACATTTTTGATTGTATAGTTTTTGAATTTTATGTTTTAGCGTTTTTTCTTCATTAATTTTAGCATTTGTAAATCGCAAAGTAGAGAACAAAGACTGAATAATTTTGTCATAACAAGACGTCATGTCAATTTTATGAGCTTAGCAAAGCGTTTCAGTTCCAAAATATTGATGAAAATATTTGTCTTTAATTTCCTATCTTAACTTGTGGTTTTCAGTATAATTTCCTTGTTCTTATGTGCTAGAGCATGTACATATTCCGAGAAGTAATCTAAAACTATAGTAACCTGATAATGGTGAAATAAAATACTTTACTGTAACGGGCTAAAACTCGCTTATACTGTGGCTGTAACACCAAAGGTAACAGTCCTGAAAGGTTAAATTTTTTAGTTCACTCGATCAGTGATTACAGTGGATTCTTAGGATTTCCAAGTTTCGAATTTTTGTTATGCCGGTTTTTCCGTTTGCTTGTTTGTTTGTCTGATTGATTTATTGACTGTTTCAGTTTGCTTTTTATTCGGTTCTGTCGCTATACCGTGCGTTCACACCAGGTCATTTTGAAGCCACTTCGCTTGATTTTCATGTTTGTTTATCTGTCATTGCTTTGCAACGCCAAGCTGCTCACCAAAATGTTGCGTTCACATTAATTTATTTTTCTATTCACCACATTCACATTCCCATAGTGCTTTGCGTTCTTGGGGGGCAACAAGAGAACGAGAAAAAAATCCTTCATATTATTATGAAGAAACCATAAAAATTAATAAGAATTGAAGAAAAAACATCTAAAAACACTTATGCATCTATGATAGATTCTATCAGAATTCACAAACAAACAAACAAACAAACAAACAAACAAACAAACAAACAAATAAACAAATAAACAAATAAATAAATAAATAAATAAGCCAACCGTCCTATTTTACAGCTGACGAGGCTCTCACACAGAAGACCGCCTTGGAAAACAGTAAAGAAATAGGTCGAGATTATGCAATCTTAGCTAGGGAACTTGAATTTACCGAAGCTGAGCTTCACGAGATAGAGGATGACAAGAGCTATAAAACCAACCAGGAAAAGGCCTATGCTGTGATACTTAAATTCATGCAAAAGCAAGGTAGTGATGCGACAAAAGGCAGGTTGGCCTTTGCACTATGTAAAGCTGGAAGACGGGAATTGGCGGAAACCCTTATTGGTGAGCTGGGCTCGTTTTTTTTAATTTTTGATTTTTTTTTTTTTACTTCCAAATGATTCGTCCGTTCGTCCTCCGTGGTTTTGATCATTCCTTACAGCACTTTACGACGAGCCGAGTTCATTCCGATCGAGCGATAAGGAAATCCCTTGACTATACAGCCTCTGCTATGTACAGCCATTTTCACATGGGAATTTCTTTTATCGTTCGCGATCGGAATGAACTCGGCCCGGCATCGTAAATTCGATTGACGGTAGCTAAAACGGCAGACGACTGGAGTCGGTAGGTCGTAGAAATATGAAAAGTGCTGTAATCATCTATTTCTAATTCTTATTCATACATTCCTTCCTTCGTTTGTTTCTTCGTTCCTTCGTTCCTTCCTTTCTTGTTTCCCTTCCTCGGGAATTCAATTTTCATTGATTTTAAGATTTTATTGACCTTTCAAGGTAATGCAGAATTTCTCCGAAAAAGACGAGACCAGAAGACATTCCTTCTTTTGATAGAAGACGGTCACGTTTGCAGTAACTCAGCTGAGAGCAACGTAAGTAATGGGGTCAACCACTCAAGATTGATGATATTTTTGAGCGAAACCCACCGAATCGAAATATGGCGACCAATTTGAATAACTGTTTTGTCTGGACTGACTAGCCTCTCAATCTCATACATGTAAAGACGCTTTTATGTTTCCACGTGAACACGAGGCTAGCCAGTACAGAACAATAGTTTTTAAAATTGGTAGCCATTTCAAGGGCGGATCCAGGTATCTTCGAAAGGGGGAATCCAACCAGCTGATCTGAAATAATGACGTAGAAATGGCGTCACGTTTACCGAGCTAATCGACCGCCGTAGGCTGGAGCAAAAAGGGGGGTTTGAAATTCTGAAATTTTGAAAAAAAATTAAAATTCAGACTCTCGGAAATGCGATTTCCAGCGGTTTGAAAGGCATTAGACTTCCTTCAAAAGTCGAATATTCCATTTGGTTCAAAAGAAGTGAAATCTTGAAATCGATTTTATAAGCTCGCTCGATATTTTTTGGTCGTATTTGACGTTGCTCGATATTTTTTAGGGATTTAACCCACCTCCCCATCAAATATCAAATTGCCCGTCCCTAAAAAGGCTCAGGGATAACAGGGGGGTCGCGACCCCCCGACCCTCCCCCTGGATCCGCCCTTACATATTTCGATTCGGTGTATTAACGATACTATAGAAAACTGTACAGATCAGTACAGTAAATTCTGTATATGGCTTTTATGCTCTAGTGGACACTAGAGAAAAACGTTTGCGCATGCGTGCCTTTCAGTACGCTTTCCAAGAATTTATAGAGTTTTAGTGAGAAAATAAATGCTTGTTTTCTCCGAGTATACAGAAAAGTTCGCGGGTATACTTTTGTGAGACCAAGATAATGTGATAATAAAGACAATATGAAAGAATTAGCCTTAAGTTTCAAGAACTGATTTTTGTTTTGGCATTTTGTAAAGTCTATTCTTCAGGCAAGTGTGAAAGTCAAATTTGCATATTTTTACAATAGCACGAAGACGCTTTTGACTAATTTGCATACGGAATTAGAGCATGCGCAGACGTTTTTCACGCGTGTCGCTCTAGTGTGCTCTTAATATATTTATTGAATTTCAAGGACACTCCTTTTAAAGTTTAAATCTTTTTTATCAAATTTTTCGAATTTAAAATTACTGATTATGGAGGCTAACCCTAAGTAACAGAAAATATGAAAATGAAGTATTTTCAACTCACTAAAACCAAGCTTAGGCGTCCTGTGGTTTAAGGGGCTGAAACTGGACTGAAATTTTTCATTTTAACATTTACAGACTATTTCGATTTGTGAAGACGCAGATGGTATCCTTTACCGCGTGGAAAAGCTTGATATTCCTGGATGTGAAGCATATAGAAAGGTAATTGTGAGCAATATATATTCAGTGTCACATTTTACAAATGTGAGAATTCAACATTATTATTGTTGGATTTGAGATCTAAAGCGTGCGTCTGTCGTAAGTCAGAACGTAAATCTGATCTCGGAAAATTGATCATATTTTTTTAAATTGTTAAGTATCCTTTGAAAATAAAATAAAATTGCCTCTTAATCCTTGTAGTACTCTTTAAAGGTGGACTAGTACGAAAATCGCTCAAAATCTAATTCGCCTCAACTTTCTTGGAATAATCTTTCAGGGTTTAATAAAAACTGGTTGAAGTTTTTTCTTTATATTCCGAAGGGAAGTATTATATTTTTACGAATTTTTAAAGAAGTCAGTGACGTCATTTACTCAACACCAGACATCACTCTATACATTTCCCTTTATTTTGTGATCAAAATATTCGCTCGTTTCATACTCAATACTGAAAAAAGAGACTTAAAAATCAATTGTGTTCACAATAAATGTCAGTAAAGTCTTTCAGCCAACCTTTGGGCTTCATAGAAATAAAATAAATCAAGAAGTTATTTACGAAGAAATCTATGGAGCGGTGTTTAGTGTTGAGTAAATGACGTCACAGACTCCGTTAAAGATTCGTAAAAATATAATACTTCCCATCGGAATATCAAGAAAAAAATTTATCTAGTGTTTATTAGACCCTTAAAGATTATTCCTGGAAAGTTTCAGCCGATCAATTAAATGTTGAGCGATTTTCGCACTAGTCCTCCTTTAAACTGCTGTTTCTGGTGATTGGCACATCACACTGGATACGCGCGCGTTTTATACCTATTGAATACATTAGAAATGTCATCAGCTAAAGAAAATGTCTAATATGATTATTTCATCCTTTTAGCTTAAACAGGCTGTACAAGAGCCAGGAAGAAAACAGAACTTTAAGGAAGAGGAAGAACATTTGCAAGAAGAGCTAAAAACGCTCGAGGAAGATCTCAAAGATATTCAAAATACTCTTGAGAGGCAAGACGAGAGGCAAGACGAGAAGCAACTCTGTGAGATGCACGTTCTTGCCTCCAAGCTTGATGCCGTCTGTCGGCTTCAAGAACCTTTCATTCCGAAGAGTCAAATTTATGACCTCTCCATTTCCCTGTCTGCTGTCGGCAAAGACTTAGAGGAACGGTTAAAGATGTTACTCGAAACGACTGTCAGGTATTTTGTTTCCTTGTATAGTTTATAATTTGTAGTTTATTCTATTTTAAAACAAACCAAAGACTACATGTTTTACCCATTTTTAGAGGACCAAAACTGCCCAAAACGTCTGAGGTTTTGGCTTTCACCGATTAAATGCTAGTAATCATAACTCACAGGGGCGAGCACAGCACAGCACAGCACAGCACAGCACAGCACAGCACAGCACAGCACAGCACAGCACAGCACAGCACAGCACAGCACAGCACAGCACAGCACAGCACAGCACAGCACAGCACAGCACAGCACAGCACAGCACAGCACAGCACAGCACAGCACAGCACAGCACAGCACAGCACAGCACAGCACAGCACAGCACAGCACAGCACAGCACAGCACAGCACAGCACAGCACAGCACAGCACAGCACAGCACAGCACAGCACAGCACAGCACAGCACAGCACAGCACAGCACAGCACAGCACAGCACAGCACAGCACAGCATTCTCTAATCAGCGAGTTGAATCGTATATTGTACACTTTGATTCAAAAGTAATTATATAATTTTTTTGAATTTTCAGTGACGAAGAAACACTCCGATTAAACAAACTTTTTGTGGGCTGCCTCTCGCTTCGAAACAAGATGCAAGAAAATATTTACTTAGGAAGTTTGAAAGACCTGTCTACCAAAGCGAGTGAGGTAAGCTAAGTAATATAGTAGGCTTCGAGTGTTGTGAATGATTCACTTTTTTTTATGTAGTGGATATAGATTGGGCATGGGGATTGTAAATTAACTCAATTCATTGATTCTTGCAACAAGAAAGAAGTTAATTAACACAGAATTCCAAGACCTTTTATTGGTCATTGACCTTGTAGTTGTTCTTAATCTTCCTTCTTTCTTCTTCTTGTTCTCATTCTTTCTCTTTTGTTTCGTTTTCTTTATCTGTTTTTTTTAACCTGTTTTAGCGGAGGCACTTGCTTTCAGCTCCAAGTACGCAAAAGCCAAGAGTCAAGGTTTCTGATGAATCGATAAACACAGTAAGTTCAGTGGTATTTATATTACTATCAATTTGAATCTGCTAGTTTTTTTTAAGTTCTAATCGTAATGCCATTTATTATCCAATGCAGAGAATGAATACAATGCCCAAGTCAGATAGAGAACTTAGAGAACTAGAGGAACAAACCAGGCCACAGAAAGATCCAATGGAGCTCGAGGTATTTACCTAACATGATAATAATGATCGATGATGATAAACTGCTACTGCTGCTGCAGCTACTGCTGCAGCTACTGCTGCTGCTGCTGCTGCTGCTGCTGCTGCTGCTGCTGCTGCTGCTGCTGCTGCTGCTGCTGCTAGTACTACTTCTACTACTGCTACTGCTGCTAGTACTACTTCTACTACTGCTACTGCTGCTACTGCTATCTCTTGATACTTACAATACCATATTATGTTTCAGAAGAATGATGTGAAGAAATGATTCGTTGGACGAAAGAGACAGGACCTACGAAGAGGTGAAAAGCATAGTAACAAAGTTGTACGGTTTTAACGTGTGATTTGGTGTGCATCGAAAAAGGTTTATTTGACAGTCAACTATAATTACATGGTCGTTAGGACAGCAGTAGAGTACCGAAGGGATACATAATGACAAAGTAACCTAATATCATAATTCTTTATACTTAAGACAGTGGTGGCGTTCCATATTATGTATAATGACGTCACAAAATTATTTTTAAGAACTTTTGGATTAGTTTTGGTGAAATTATCAGTAGATGATCACTGTTTTCCCATAACATACCACGCGCCATTCTCTTGAGAATAAGATTCTTTGTTCGAGTTGTATCTTCTATGCGCAATCGTTAAACAAAGAAATGATACTCTAGGGAATGACGTCACGTGGTCTGAAATGGGAAAATAAGAAGTGTATAATTACATTTCTAGTAAAAATTCTCAAGTTATTTTTTGACGTGACTACGATTTTCTACTTATCAAATATCTAGGAAAGCAAAGAACTCACTAAAATTCCAGTCCTTTAGAATTTATAGTTTTCTACAAAGAAAAAATATTTTAGAAATTATGACTCTCCCACATGCGAGAAGTTTTTATGTAACATACGGTTTTAAATATGCATATATAGACACAAATTAAATGAGCGCGAGAGCGGAACGTTAACATGGCATAAATTTGAACTATGAGCTGTAATTTATTTTCGAAAGAAATAAGAAACAATTTGGGTTTTGAAGGCCTTGTCCGTTGGAGAATGGAACGAGTCTGGTCATGTGACTAGCATTAATTGGTCTCCATGGCAACAAGGTAACTGGCAAGAACTAGCTAGTAGCTTTCCAATTCTTGGCACGCATTTTGTTTTAGTTTGTGTAAAATAATAAACTGCATGGACGTCGTTGATCATATTGGCTGAAAACAAAAGAAGCCAATCCAAAGCTTTTGTTGAAGTCAGCCAACATGGCGGTTACCATGGTAAACTCAAATGACGTCACCTCAGTTTATACGTAAATCAAACAATTCTGGAATACAACTGGAGAGATGCCTCGAGTAAAGAATTGAATATCTCTAATTTTCAGTCATATAAAGCATATGTATATAAAGAAGAGAGTCACATTTATAACGAAAGGAAACATATTTTGTCAATAGATGAAAGCGAGGGTACATTACGGATTATTTAGGAAGGATTTGAAAATCCCACTTACCACAGGTAGCCCAACCACGAACTAGATGAGAAAATTTTTATGAATTAAATAAATTGTAGATATAAATTCTGAAACATTCGGTCTCATATATCCTATCTCAGTTCTATATTTCTTGTCTCATTAATACTCCGCGGGACGGAATAGGACAAGTAAATGTATTTTTACATGATCGGTGAAGGTTTACCTTAATTGTCCAAATATTTGACATTGAAATTTTTATCCTATACTATCATGTAACTATTTTAACTAATATATAAAGTTAGTCTTTACCGATCGATCTCGCCTTCTTCAAGTAAATTAATTTAGTTATATATTCCTAAGTAGGAATCACGTGAATGCGGTTAGATAATCACGTTGGGCTTCCTGTGTTTTTAGCTTGACGAGCAGGACTCGTCTTGCCATTCTTTCTTATGGGGAAAGTAAAAAATGTTCAAGGAATTGGAAGGCAAAATAGAGAAGAATATTTTTGGGAAATCATGAAATAAGGAACCATTCTTTATTGACATTAGGGAGCTGGTACAAAATGGGCGGGTGGCAAGAATGTTTCAACATGATATGGGGGGGGGGGATGCTTGTATTTTTAAAAGATTAGGAGAACGGGGGGGGGAAATTTTTTTACATAACTTCTTAAAAATAAAGATATTCTACTATAAAATTCTCACTACACTGTTATCCAGTGGTTTCTGTCAGTGAGATTTATATTGTAGGATCTTTTAAGCTAGGTTTATAATTACACCACCGATTTGAATTTCTAAAAACCATAAAAAATGGTTTGCATATATTGAATCATTTTGTAAGTAGATATTTCACAAAAGCACTTCAAAGGAATTTGTACAAAACAAAAAAAAGAAAAATAAGAAAAAAAAAATTTTTTAGAGATGAACTTTTTTGTAAGATAGCATTTGTAGTAAATATTATATTTTATTGTTTAAAATAACTTGTAAAAATGGTTAGTTATATAGTTTTCAGTATAAATTATTATATATATATCACCTAGATGAAAATAATAATTAAAAGACAGTCAATTTGTTTGATATATGGATGTATTTTGTGTCTTTACTTTGAATTAATATTTTAAAGTCAGCTTTAGAAACAATGCAATTCGCCATTTCTTTGAGCTCACATTCCAGCAATACATTAGGGTTTTGGGGCGGAGCACCCGGCCATGGGGTAAACCGAACAAATTGTGCAGAAGAAGACTAATTAGGAATTTTTTATGATTATGAAATGACTTTTAGGGAAGCACGGGTGGCGGCCCAAGTTCGATCCCCGCTGGGCTCTGTGTCGTATGTGAGTAGAGTTGTTTGTTGGCTCTCTCCTGTGCTTCGAGGGTTTTTCCGGGTTCTCCGGTTTTTCTTCCCTCCTCAAAAATAAACTTTTAAATTCCAATTCGAATGCAGTAGAGTAAGAGCCACTCTGTGGATTCCACTGTTAATTCTCATTATTATTATTATTATTATTATTATTATTATTATTATTATTATTATTATTATTATTATTATTATTATTATCATTACTATTATTATGTTGTAAATGCCTGTTATTATGACATTCAAAAACCACGACCATGGCATTCAAAGTTGTATAAGAAACCGCCAAAAACAACTGAGAACTCTTTAGAGTATAAACTTTGAGCACTGAGTTCTTCGTGAGCCTCATAACGGGTTAAAGGTCTTAATTCTATTTCTGAACATAGGAAATCAACTCAGAATGAACTGATAACCATTATTTTACAGATAAAAGCAGGCACATATAATCTAGATTTGACTCAGTGAACAACGTTAATTTTAAGACACTTTTTTGACCGGCTACCCCCCCCCCCCCCCACCCCCCTTAAAAGCAAAGCATTCAAGATAATACTAGTGAGGAATGTGAAAAAGGCGATGTTTAACACGATTTAAATTTCAAGGGTAAAGTAAAGAATGCACAACTTCAAAAATGCAAACACTTTGAAATTGAACGGTCCTTCATTATTGGAACACATGAAGTAAAAACTTTTGTAAAAAAATAAGAAATTGTATATTGAAACAGTCACATGCTTGCAGTAACTACGGCCCTTTTCATGGCATACTTTCGATGCCTTTGACACTTATCAGTACGTTGTTTCCTTCGGTCCACTTATCCCTAATTAATTGATGCTAATTATCAGTTTTGTTTTACGTCGGATGTAAATGTTAAGGAGACGAGCGCGCGTGTGTCTGATTTGACGCAAAAATTCGCGCCAATTCCACAGGAACTCCATATAGTTGCAAAGTTATAAAGTGCTTGTTTTTTATTCGTTTTTCTTTTTGGTTGTTGTTTTTCGAAATAAGTCTAGAAATTCTCAAATATTGACTTTTTTTAAACTATAAAGATAGATAAAATGGAAACCTGGCGTTACTGCAGCCAGCCATTGTTTATCTGATGTGTTCTGGCAAAAATTTTACTTTCAAGATTTATCAGAATTATATAACAAGAGACACTTGCTGTAACCGGGCTGAAACGGTGCTAAAACAAGCTGATAAGGTCATCAAATCTATGAGAATCAAATGATATATGTATTCGAGCGATATTCGAGCTAGCTGGAGACAACAGTATTCCAAATCCCGTGCTTTTTCACCTATCTAAGAATGTGCTTAAAAAGCAAATTTGCAAACGTCTTTATCGAACCACTAAACAAGCATTGACTTCATTCTGTAAGCTTATTATGTAAATATTTACCGTTGTTTATAGTATCATGGAGCGAATGAATACAAAATACAGTCTTACAATTTACAGTTTCCGGCTAAGTAATCATTTCACTGACACGGTTTCTAAGCCCCAGTTCAAACGTCGATCTTCTAATGAGCCGAACCTAATGACATCAAAGAAGATGCTACGGGCCTGACATGAAACCATTTATTTACTGTGAAAAAAAACAGACAATTCTATACAAACTCGTTTAGGAATGTTATTTAACTTGTCCTCATTCATGTCTGGAAAACACTGATTATTTTTTGGAGAAAATTGTCGCCAGTTGAAGCGGCCATCATGTGTCATGTTAAATTAATGTTGGGCGATGAAGTTTGATCAGAATACTTTGATTTGACTAGAAGACTGGGCAATTTTTCTTCAAGATTCCATCGGAGATGTTATTCATTTTGTTGTTCGCTAATTTTACTACGTTCTTTGCCCATCATTGATAATTTTTTTGAAGAAGTCATTACGTAAATATTAACGCGACTGTTCGATGTGATCAATATGTGATCAATAAACACTGTGGTTGGGATGATGTGTTACCCAATACTTTTCTAATTTACGGTTTGATAAATCTTGTTCAATACATCTTTGTATCGATATTGAAATTTAAACGTTTAAACGCAAATTTTATCTATGGGTATACAATGTCTGCGCTGTGTGTTTTTAAGACATGCATCTACATGCACTAGGATGAGGAAGTTTATATCCAATTACAAAAATCCCCATCAGATAACAGAAATTCCAAGAGTTTCCTTCACAGTTCCCTATGCCATCTTGAAAGGTAGCCGTGTCTTTGCATGGAAGCAAGACGAACGGCAGATATTTTTTTTAACACCTTGGGCAATTATTCACGTGTCTCTATCATTGCAAGCTCCCCGTTCGTCTCGCTTCCAAGATGGCGCAGGAAACTGCGAAGGGGCTCATTATTCGATCTGGTGTCAATCAATTGTTTTGTTTTATCAATAGCCTCTGGCCTCGGGAGACTTTTAGCAATCACTTCCTGCATGTAAGATAAAATATATCTTATATCAAGTATATATTTAGGCCCGGTTGAACGTCGAACATTTCGTGATCATGCAGCCGACTCTAATACCCGTAGATCGACCAAAGATCGACAAATTTATTGATTCAGACGTCGAACCTCCGTCATAACTAATTCAGTCGATCCAAGTAAATATTTTGAAGCATTTAGTAATAAAATACATTAAAATAATTAATTATAATGAATGCAGTAGGATTCGGTTCATGAGACAGATGAGAAAGTTTGACGTTTGAATCAAAGTCGCTCCATCAGAATTCCCGATACCTCCAGTCCGATCTTACTGATTCAGACGTCGAACTTCTCATGAACATATTTGAAGGTGTTAGGTTCGGCTCATGAGAAGTTCGACGTTTGAACTGGGTCTAAAAGGAGTCGGGACCCGGCCATGAGTTCGAACCCGTTCAAAAATATACCAAACGGGGTGGACCAGAGGATTTGTTTATGAATCACCCAACCCTCCAGCCACTCGGCTCTTTAAAAATTTAAACTGTCCTTTATGCATGCATGTTTTTATTAGGCTTTTACGTTCATTCTAGGTAAATATCAATGTGTCAAATAGACAGAATAGAATTTGTTTGCTCAACGCAGCCAAAGGTACCTTGAGGTCATGGGACCCGACTTAGAGGGGAGGGGTGGCGTTACCAGCACCCACCACCTCTGGAAGTAAACTCCCGTTTTTGTCTGCTGTAACCCTTGAGTATCAGTGACGAGGTCAGTGTGGGGTATTTCCCCGTGTAATCGTCATATCAGATTTTGTCGACCAATAACAAACTAAGCTTAAGGTATTACTTTATATATAATATATTTTTTCAGAAGCAGCAGACAAATAATTATAAGCCATGGTTCTGCACGGACTTCGTGTTTCTCGATAGCACATATTTCGATGAAGAAACATGAAGTCAAGGCTGTTGCATTAACCGAGAAGTTTGTGCCTACGGAGGACGTTTCGAACGTTTATGCCAAGTCGAGTTTACAAATTCCAAAATTTCCACTTTATTTCCGGGCTACGATCGGTACTTAAATGGCGAGCCAAAGACTTTCTTTCGAGGATCAAACTGGTCTAGAGGAAATTCAAGAAGAACAAAAGTTTTCAAGCTGCTTAAGTGAAGATGATGATGTATATATCAGGATATTCAAGTTTGCACGAAGCACCTCTCTTTGGCAGCGTTCAAGAACGACGAACAAAACAGTCACTCGGCGAAAACAAACGAGGTACCGGCCACTTAGTATCACTTCCCCTGTATTGTATTCTCTGCTTTAGCTTATTTTTACTTTAACTAAAACTGAATAAGCTTATTACTCGATCGATCTTTGTAAGGACGTATAAGCATTCCTTCAGACATCGAGCTCCAGGAAGTAAACATTTAAAATAACATCACAAAAATATATAAAGAATCGAAATCAATTAATCACTTAATTAATAAATTGTTTTGATCAAATTAACCTCTTTTTATAAGAAGTAACACTATCTTAGGAAAAATTTCAATCTTCAAATTAAGATAATACTTGCAAGCGCTTTTAAAAGAGCCATTGTTATGCTATGATGGTTACGGGCCACTGATTTCGCCGATCGAAGGTCGAATGAACTTCTTTCAAATTTTGATAATATTTTTCTACTTAAGGTATTAAGAAACAACTAAAATGCTGTTCAAGCGCTTACATTTTTATATTCTTAAGAATACTTGGCAGAATAGTTTTTAATCTCCAATTTATAGAATAATTTTGGATGGATTTACGTGTTTTCCGGGATTAAGCCTCAACACAAACTTTCTTTTATTTCCTTAAATTTACAATGAACCAAACTTTGCTCAAAATGTGGTTACCTAAGATACTATTGAACATCTCGGAAGGAACTGAAATGCGTTTTAAGTATCATTTGAGATAATCTTTATTTAGGAATGACGTGGAAATATACTGATAAGAGATTATTCTATCGACGAGTCTTTGCCAAACTTAAGCTATTAAACTTTTAGCTATTTTTACTTATTTTGGCTCGTTTTCTTAACTTATCGAATTATTGCTCATTGGAATATTAGAAGATCAGTGTCAACGCCGAAATCACTCGTTTCAAAAAAAAAAAAAAAAAATCGACGAATTGAGGGAATATTCCCCAGAGGAAGTATTAAAAAAATCCCTCGAAATTCTTTGATCGCACGTTACGTCATCGCGGCCTCTCGGGAGAGCGTTGGTGCCATTTAACAAAAAAATTTCTCCTGGATTTCTCATTAGAATCCATTGTTAACGGCACCAAAATGGCCGCCATGGTTTTTCTTTTGACTCTCTTGAGAGTGCTTTGCAACCCATCAATTCGCGAGGATCAAACTAAATGGCTCTTTTCCACAAGCCACTTGTTGACATTAACAAGGATATTAAAAAAAAAATGTTTTGAGTGAGTAGACACTTTAGCAAGTTCTAAAAGATTCTCATAATGCGACTTTTAAGATAACGTATAATTTTTTTGGCTGCTTTTTGTAGCTACTGTCTTTTAAAAGGCATCCTCTGTGTAAGTAATGTAAGTTAGTGAACATATTTTCGGATAATAATAGGAGCCAATCAAATCGGTTCGTAATCCTTCGTCCGGTTGTCAACTTGTTATCGGACAATCATCAAGGTCAGTTCGAGGTACGTTCTTCTTCCTTCTCCTCGACGTCATCGTAATTTTTCACTCTGTTTACAATAATTTTTTATGCTATTTTGCTTCAACAAGCAGGCACAACCTTCAATGATTGCCAAGTGCTTATTTTAATCTCTGCATGTGAATATCCAGGCCTGTGGCAGGGACCGCGGAGCATAATTTTGATTGGGGGGGGGGGGGGGGGGGCTAATAATTTTGATTTGGGGGGGGGGGGGGGGCTAACGACCACCAAATACTGGAAGACCTTAGGGGGTTTGGGGGCATGCTCCTATTATTGGGGGGGGGGGGGGCTATAGCCCCCAGCCCCCCCTGCTCCGCGGTACCTGTGTGAATACCCAAGTGTTCAGTACTACTCTGCTCTCTCTCCAGTACGTCTTTCGCTTCGCTAGTTAGGTTTCTTTTTGCGGCTTTTCTGTCGGCTTTGATGTTTTTTGTTCTCTATCGTACAACAGAAAAAGAAAAAAAAACGAAAAGGGACCTCTCCTAGAAGGATTATGACATCTCAACCAGCTGAGTTGATCGCCTTCCCTGAAAGGAATTATGGGTCACTATTTTTGGTTAGCATTTTTCGAGCATTTTCCGAGTATACGATGTAGACTTTTCTTGTTGATTGAAATAAAATTCCGCCATGAGTTCGACTAGCGTTTACGAAGATCTCGTATTTCATAAATTCTCTTGGGAAATATTTGGAAATGCTAATCAAAATACGACCTTGAGTTCGTTCTGAAGGTCAACTCAGCTGGAAAGTGTTTTGTAAAGCTTAAGTGAACAGACACTTTACAAATTTTGTACTCTGAAGAGACACATTTGATGCCAAGCTGTCTGGTTTTACCAAATAAGGTGTATAAAAACTCGTTTGGCAGCAAGAAAACCCGTGCATCGAAGTATGCGAATATATCAACAGTGGTCATACTTTTGCGCGTCGTGCTGTAACTTGTTATGAATGTATAGACCCCTTGTAGCACGTAGGAATGCAGCTCAATTTGGAGGATAAAACAATAGGTTTCCAATTCTCAGGAGATTGAAATTCTTTTGTTTGGTCCTCCAAATTGAGCTGCTCTGACGTCACGTGAAAGGGGACTATATCTTTATTTTTGTAATAAACTTGAAACTTGAAGCTTGAAAGAAGGCTAACCCTGAGTAAATGAGTCTGTAATCAAGAGACACAGAAGTATACGCTATATAATTTAAGAATCAGTTGAAAAAGGTCTATTATTTAGATCCATAATGTTGTTTCTTGCAGGTGAAGACACACCGCCATCCCTGGTAAATACAGCTCTAACAGAGGCAAATGCTACAAAAATAAGTAGAAATATTGGACGAGAATGGAGGTCCTTGGCAAGAAATCTGAAGTTTCCCGAAACTACATTGGAGAGCATATCAGATGACAAAAGCAACCACAGTTACGAAGACAAAGCGCATGCTCTGCTTATCAAGTTCATCCGTCAACAAGGACGTGATGCAACCAAAGGGAAGTTGGCTGAAGCACTGTTCAGAATAGGAAGAAGAGATATTGCTGAAAACCTCATTGGTGAGTTGAATTGATAGATCATATAATCATTTTGGTTCATTTGTTCACTCGCTCGTTTTTCGATTTGTCATTGGTGTATTAGTTTGTTTGTTTGCTCGCTCGTACGTCTGTTTGTTTACTTCTATATTTGTTTGTTTGATTGATTGTTTGTTAATTAGTAAGTTTTTTTTATTCCTTGTTGTTGCTCCTCTCGTTGTGTGTTTCTTTGTTTGCCTTGAGCCTGCCTCCTCCATTGCATCGATCGTTCCATAGCACCCATGCAGTATCAGTTAAGTGGTCAAATTCAGAAGTGGGAAATCGCAAAAAAATCCTGTCAGAGTTGCAACAATTGGTAGACTTAGCTAAAATTTACAACCACTGAAGAATTAAATTCAAAAACATTGGCTTGTAATTTTCAAATTTGATGAAGTTTTGATAAGAATTTACTTTTCACTCCTACCAATACATTTTTAGCTCAATTTTTAGCCTTTCTTCTTGTATGTTTATGGCTTGTTCTTTTGTTGGTGTATTTCATTGTTGTTTCCTGCCTTCGTCTGTTCATTGATCGTTGATGTAATAATTCGATGGTTCTCTCGCTTGATTGTCTCTTTATTTATTTATGAACAGGATCATTTTAATTAGAAAATAAATCTGTTTTAAGGAAATGAGCATTTTGCCAGTAAAACACCAGAACAGAAGATGTTCTTCCTAAAAGAGGAAGGCAGCTTTGTCGTCCCTGATGAAGATGGCCAGGTGAGCTAGAAATTTGGACATGTTTTTACATGTAATGAAACACCATCATCATCAGGCTATACAACACCGCTACCACTAACACTAACACCTCCCACCTCAATCATCAACAACACTATGCACCACCACAACCACTACCACCAACATCACTATATACCACCACAACCACTACCACCAACATCACTATGCACCACCACAATCACTACCACCAACATCACTATGCACCACCATCGCTATGCACCACCATCACTATGCACCACCATCACTATGCACCACCCTAATCACAACATCTACCAACATCATTATCACTGCATGAATCAAGTATCATATATTGATCAGTTGCTGTTAATGTTGAAGGAAATAGACGATATATAATTGTAGACGTCTAAAAAGAGTAGTTAAAATTGACGGAAACCTGTTTGATGAACCACTTATATACTGCAGGATGCTAGATTCCTTACATGCCGGGACATTGCTAATGGCTGGTTGTATCTGGTAAGAAGGCTGGACGGGACGGGCTACGAAGAGTCCTGCAAGACCCTGAAGCAACAAGACACTATCGCCGATTCCATTCTGAAGACGCTTGACATAAGCGGTATCGTGAAGGCAGAAAAACAGAAAAAAGAAAAGCAGAAGATTAAAGAAATCCAAGACAAGATAATGGAGATCATAAACGGTCTTCAAGAGATAGTCAGTTCCCTGGCGAACCAGGAGAGAAATGCAGATAAAATTGTAGTACTGCAACAGCTACTTGAAGACGAAGCACTGCTTGGGGAAATGCAGACACTTGTTACCAGTTTACTCCAGCTAACTGGCATTGTAGCACATTTGGAAGACCCATTTCCCCTGGAAGCACAAATATACAGTTTCTCTCTTGGGCTGAGTGCGACACTCAGGGACTTGGAGGAGAGAGTTATGATGCTGAAAGAAATGGTTCCCAGGTGAATGAATATATAGTTGTGTGATAAATGATTTTAAATGATTTTAATTTGAAGTTAAAACTTAAAACTTCACAGGTAACAATTCCACAACATTTGAAACTCAGTTATTCACCGAATCAAAATATGGCGGCCAATTTGAATAACTATTGTTCTGGACTGACTAGCCTCTCATACATGTTAAAACTATTCTATATTTCCACGTGAACACGAGGTTAGTCAGTCCAGAACATTAGTTATTAAAATTGGTCACCATATTTCGATTCGGTGTATTTACAACAACTTTTGCTGGATTCAACATTTTAGTTTTTCATTTTTTCTCTTTTCCTTTCTATTTATTTCTCTCTCAAGATACTGTGCCTTTTTTTTTAAATAGCTTTAAGATGTTTTTAAACGGTTCTCACTTTTCTTGTCCAAATTTTGAGAGCACACAGCATACGCACACAGCATACGCACACAGCATACGCACACAGCATACGCACACACTTTTCTGCTTTGTTATTCGCATCCAAAATAATAATGGCTACTTTGATTTGCATTGTATTAAAAAATATATCCCTAGTCATCGCTTATCTTTCTTTCTCTTTAGAGGTACAAAGGTTCCTGGACAAGATCCTGAAAAACTGCTAAAATGGAGTCAAAGAATGGCAAAGGGAATCAAGATGCGGGAAAATGTTTTCATAAAACGCTTCCAAGAGCATGCCCTTGAAAACCAAAAGGTAGGAAAGAAGGGTGAAATTTAATAAAAGAGAGGAGTTAGTTAAATAGGCATTTGGTATGATTTTGGACTTTTGAAATTCCAGTACACCTCACATTATGAAATAACTGTTATGATTCTCGCATTATGATTGGTTCGGGTGCTTGTTTTACACATCACCTTGGCGCATGTTTTATATAGTCATTCGTGTCCAAAATAACGCTCATTATTCAAATTTGTATTTTGTAAAAGAAAAGAAAAAAAAAACTTACTTGCCGTGCTGTGTGGAGTTATAGAGCACTTTGGGATTGACAGAACACCCGGCAGAACACACAGACAGCCGCCATGTTAACTTTATTGGACAATTTAGCGCATGCGAGTACTACGCTTCTCAGTTGAGCTTGGAACGAGCGAAGTTTTGTCACGAAGTTTCGTCTTTGAAAAGTGCATGTTGTCAGGGGCAACGTCAAAAGTATTGAACCGTATAGTGTGAGAAAGTGTGGGAATAATTCACGAGCTTAATTGCCGCCGCGGTGATGTCAGTATCATGCTTGATTCCTATTGAATACTTTTGACGTTGCCCCTGGCAACATGTAGTTTTCAACGACAAAACTTCGTGACAAAACTTCGCTCGTTCCAAGCTCAACTGAGAAAGCGTAGCATTAATTTTCCACCCTGTCATATAAAATACAGTAAATTTATGTCGATAAATAAAGACCTTTGCATGTTGTGGATGCAGGCGCAAGGCTGCTAAGCGAGAATAAGTTTCCCTTTTGCTTAGCAGCCTTCCGCATGCATCATTAACATCCAATAATGACAAAGAGATGATAACTAGCGGTAAGCTAGTGTAGGCTGCGTCGGTGTTTCTAATGAAACAGTTGTGATAAAAAGTTAAATTTTACACCGTAAAAAATAAGAAAGATCACTTACTGACGTTTCGGACGCTAGTCCTTCGTCGGAAGACTAGCGTCCGAAACGTCAGTAAGTGATCTTTCTTATTTTTTACGGTGTAAAATTTAACTTTTTTTCACAACTGATCCAATAATGCCATTGATTCTTCTTAGCGTCCTCGTCATGGCCAAAACTGCGCATCTTCTGAACCGCCACCAAGAACCAGCAGATATCCAGTAGATGTTCCTGAAATCAGGGTAAGTGACAGATCTCTAGAGAAAACCATGTTAATGTGTCCAAATCCATGTGTCCCCTTGCTCACTATTTCACCTCCGGCCTAAGCGCGGTTATGGGAACAAGAATTTTACAGCAAAATTGGAATACTTTTCTTGAAAATAAAAAAAATTGCAACTTAGCAATTTAGGCCGAAATCTTAGAGTTACTAATTTAAACAGGAAACCACCGTCCCGGGGACATGCAAAGTGCTTCTCGCCTTTTTTTACATGCACCTAAAAATGCATAATCATATTCTGCGTGACCTCATTTCATGGCTGTTCTTGCGGCGATGTTTTTTATCATAAAATTGGGTGTACTTTTGTTTTTATTTTCTCACTATCTGATCTTATAGTGGTGTTTAAAAACACTGAACACCATAAGCTGTCAGCCAGAAAGAATTCTATTGAAAACTTGTGATTCACCTCATAAATATTCCAGGAAATGACTCCTAGCAAAATCGAGCAAAATATAAAACTCGATCAAAGAAATCAAATTTACAATCGGCTAAGTTTAACAACAATGGCTCCAGGTCGAGGTTGTACTTTATATGTTCATACTGATTTGACTGCATTTTTTCAAGTCCAACCCTGACTTGGGGCCATTGTCAATTCTATTTTTCTTGCTTATTCAACTATCATTGCATTTGTGTTTTATCCATTAGAGGTCAAGCACACAACCAGTCTCTGAAGGGGAGTTAAGAACACTGCGCGAACAAGTTGCTCCAGCACCTGACCCTATGGAGGTAATATTCTACTAGAACGATGTATTTGTTGGGTTTTACAGTAATCAGCTGATAAAAGTCTTAGAATTCCATTATCTGCACTAAATGGTGGTCAAACACTGACCAAAATGTGCTGTCAGCAAGAGAGAATATACCTTTTTATCTTTGTATGCAAATTACCCACATGTCATTCCCTTGAGAAAATGTTATTTTGTTAAAATATTTACACAGGAAAGACTCATGTCTATTCTATTGATAACTTGTGAATCAGCTGATGAACTACCACTACCACTACCACTACCACTACCACTACCACTACCACTACCACTACCACTACCACTACCACTACCACTACCACTACCACTACCACTACCACTACCACTACCACTACCACTACCACTACCACTACCACTACCACTACCACTACCACTACCACTACCACTACCACTACCACTACCACTACCACTACCACTACCACTACCACTACCACTACCACTACCACTACCACTACCACTACCACTACCACTACCACTACCACTACCACTACCACTACCACTACCACTACCACTACCACTACCACTACCACTACCACTACCACTACCACTACCACTACCACTACCACTACCACTACCACTACCACTACCACTACCACTACCACTACCACTACCACTACCACTACCACTACCACTACCACTACCACTACCACTACCACTACCACTACCACTACCACTACCACTACCACTACCACTACCACTACCACTACCACTACCACTACCACTACCACTACCACTACCACTACCACTACCACTACCACTACCACTACCACTACCACTACCACTACCACTACCACTACCACTACCACTACCACTACCACTACCACTACCACTACCACTACCACTACTTCATAATAGTCTCCTTCACAGTTTCCTGAACTATCTTAAAAGGTAGCCGTGCCTTGGCATCGAATTGAGAAGAACGGTGAGCTTTGCAAGGATAGGTAACTTTTTTTTAGCACCTTGGACAAAATATTTTATTCCCATGTCCGGCTATCATTGTAAGTTTGCCGTTCGTCTAAATTCGATGCAAAGGCACGGCTACCTTTCAAGATGGCGCAGGAACTATGAAAGGGACTATTATAATTGAATATTTTATTTCAAAAGGAAGTAGACGATGAGTGGTGAGCTCAGGATCCATCAAGGTCTGATATAAAGTAACATGGTCGATAGTACGGGACAATTGAATCTGGTCTAATCTGATTTACACGAGACAGAATTCAGTTTTCCAGGGGAAAAAGACTCTATCGTTCCTGCCTCCTGTCATGGCTGCCATCACGTGAAGGTGCAAAGCCTCTATAGCACTATGACAACAAATGCCAAACATTTTGTTGAAGCGAATCAACATGAGGCCATATACTTTTTTATTCAATTTTATCTGATATTATATTTTCACCTAATATATATATATATATATATATATATATATATATATATATATATATATTGTCTTTCTCTTTATTACCAATCGAACTCATTATTCAATCAATTGAAAATAATTATATATTCTAAACACAAGTAACCCAGGCTATCCACGTTTATAAGAGAATATATATATGTGGTTAATAGATTTGGCTAAAATTTTATAGATTTCGCCAAGAATTTTGAAATAAAGCTTCGAATATATAAAAACAGAAGTATACGTAACGTCTTGCCTTAAAATATTTCGATTTTAAGCATTTTTTTAGCGATTTTTAGTACCTCAGGGTAAAATTGTACAGGAGCCTAAGCACTTCAAAGGGATTTGTAGAAATGTATAAAGATAAGCTTTTCTTTGGGATCGTGATTGTATAAAATAATATATATATATATATATATATATATATATATATATACTTTGTTGTTGTAAAGAGTCATAAAGAATGGTTAGTTTCAAATGAAATTATGAAATTTTGAAATTATTATATATTAAAAACTAAATAAAAGTACAATTCATTTCGAATATTGGTGTATCTTGTGTGTGCACTTTGAATAGACCAGTTTCGAGATGCGCGTGCGCTTTCAAAAATATCACAGGCGCAGACATGAAAAAAGGCATTTTCGGGCAAGATCGCGCGGGCTATTGCCTCTTCCCGAAAATGCCTCGAGATCACAGGGAGCCCAATTTAGATAAAAGTAAAAGGTGAAAATAAATTTTTTTTAATTCGTGGTCAAGATAATGTCCTCTATAATACAAACGAGAAAAAAAATCCGTAAAAAATGCACCAGAACATTTTTTTTCGCGCGCGCCTTTGTTTCCCCCTATGGTAATTCCCCTATGTTAACGTTATCCTACGTGTGGATTTATGTCAATATATAATTAACAATTAGTCCTTGAGTCCGAATGGTAGGCCATGAGGGCGAGAGGTCTAATTGTTTTAGTAAAAACCTACTAATCGGTCCAATAAAAGGATGCAAAAAGTTTTGGATTTTGCTTTAAATGTATATTTTTTGGTTTTCAAAACCGGCGCTTTTCGCTACTAGAGGTCTATCACTAATAGACCCCTAGTAGCTCAGCCAATCACAGGGCTCGATTGGTGATAGACCATTAGTAGGTTTTTTCTAATTTGAATTAGTTAATAAAAGTCAGTATTAGTAGGACTGTAATACCAGGGGAATGAAAACCATTTTTTGAGTTTATGATGAATATAATTGCTGTGTTCCTTGATTAAAGACTCATTTAATTAGGGTGAACTTCATTTCAGCCTCAAAATATTAGTCACAAATAGCAGTGGTAAATTATGAAGTAAAGAATGCATATCTTTAACACAAACACTTTGAAACTCCTTCAATGGGTAATACGTAATTATTCTACACAAAATGGATGGTTGAAATAAAAGCAAATCGAACAGATAAACTTTAGTGAGAAAAGATTTGTATATGGAAACGTGATAAAACAAAATAATATAAGATTTATTCTGTTGTGATTGGTTAGAAATCCTGTACTTGCTAAGAAGGAGGGTGAGCACACGCACGCTCTCAGTTTTGGCGCGAAAGTCAAATTTTGACTTTTCGTTTCAAAGTTATAAATGATCGAAAATGAAAACCTGAAACCAGTTCAAATATGTTGAGGCAGGAATTTTATATCCAGAATTCATCGGAGCTGAAAGAAAAACTTGCTTTACTACTACCACTGACTGTGACGGCTGAAACGGTGCTAAAAACGGCTCAGGAGCTGGTCATGCATCGCAAGTTAGTCATGAAAGAACTGCATTAATTCAAGAATATGCTAGTAAAGCGAATTTGAAAAATGCTGATTTTGCAAGCATTCGGACCTTCTTCTTTGTGCTTATCATGAAAATATTTACTGATATTTTTCATGTAGTTACATATTTCTTATAGAGATTATCACATGTTAAGAGCCTGATATCGTTTTTATTCACGAGTTTCCCGTATAATATCGCGAACAAGCGAGTCCACGAGCGAGTGAGCGATATGATACGGAAAACGAATACACATTAAGGGTCGATACACTAACACACAAGAAACATTTTATTGTCATAAATATCAGTTTACCGTTTACCGTGAAGTGATATCGTATCACTGATATGGTTTTTATTCACGGCTTTATTTCACGGATATCGACCCTAAATGTGTAATAAATATATTTATTATATTTCAAAACCACTAGTACCTTTGTAAATACAAACTAATTTATCTTTATCTGTATTGTTATTTTCTGTAATATTTATTTGTGTGTAATAAAAGAACTTGAACTTGAACATTTTATGGGTTTAATTTGTATGCGATGTGCTTTGAAGAAATGCATCCAGATCCAATATATAGAATGAGGAGGTATGTATCCATTACACTGAAAAGTCCCCATCAGATAACATAAACAATTTGTTTACTCGTGACTCGTGCAAAAATACTGAATATTGCACCGAAAGAAAACCGTGGGGGAGGCCTCGAGGTGTTATTTATACCGAAGTGGAAAGGGTGGGCCAGAGGATTTGTTAGTGTACTAGCTAAGCCCGCAAACTCCACCGCTCGTAAAACATTACTGGGGCCCTTATGCAAGCTTCTGCAAGGCTTTTACGGAAATTCTAGGGACAGGTTTATGACGCAAGGGACAAGGTCTAGACAGTTTTTTATCTTACCGGACCCGATTGAGAGGGGAGAGGTTGGGATACCCTGTACCCATCACCCCTGGAAGTGAAATCCTGGATTATGTTGACGGCGCTCGAAGAAAATATATTTCGTCATGGTCTTCGTCGTATTGGCGGCTCAAAATCATAATAATTTATGGTTTACCGGTACCCACCACCTAAATCAATAAAATTGGATGCGAATATTGCATATTTCTTATCAAATGTCTATGAGTATAATTTCATGTTGACTCAGAAAATCCATGTTAAAGTTGAATGATAATGAGGACGAATCTGTACTGGCCTATTCATAGACTTCTGGGTGACTGATTTCTTGATTTCTATTGTTTTACCTCATCAATTATTCATAATTTGATATGATTAATAACAGATAAATCAAAATCTAGCTTATCCAGCAGCATAACAACAAAAAATTACAAAACAAAAAAAAGGAATATATATATATATAAACTGGTATCGGGTATTCCCCTACAGGACGCCGAATAAGTCATTACGTCATGTATGATTTATCGTCCAATAACAAACTGAACCCAAAGTTAAAAAAGTTATTACTCCTCTAACTTATGACGATAACAGCCAAATAAGCCCTAGTCTTGGTTCATAGTGTACTGACTTCGTGTTTCTCGATAGCACATATTTCGACAAGGAGACATGGAGTCAAGGCTGTTGCTTTAATCGAGAAGTTTGTGCTTACGGAGGACGTTTCGAACGTTTATGCCAAGTCGAGTTTACAAATTATAACGTTTCCACTTTATTTCCGTGCTACGATCGGTACTTAAAAATGGCGAGCAAAAGTTTTTCTCCCGATGATCAAATTGAAAATCAGGAAAATCAAGAGCAAAAACAGTCATTACGTCGTTGTCAGTCATTAGAAAGCGGGTTAAGTGAAGGATATGATAGCTTGCATCCTGAAGATAGTCCGCATTTTGGCAGCGTTAAACGAAGACCACGTCTGTGCAAGTGCAAAACAGGTACAAGTTTAGAAATACTTTTAATAATCTCCAGTTTTATCATCTTTTTTTTAACTCAAAAGTAAGCTTATTTCATGATCTTCGTAAGGAAGTATTGTTTGTATTGTCAGCACATTCCTCCAAACATCCTTCCTTCCTTCACCAGGAAGTATAATACAACAGCTAAAATAATATCACAGGAATATATACTGAGGATATTAATCAATTAATCAATCTCTTTTAATTGATTTTTGACCAAATCACCTTCTTTCTAATTCAAAAATTAGTCGAAAGAAAGTTTTTCAATCAAGTAAAATATTATAGCTTACATGAGCTTGAATCCGCACGAATGGTTACGGGCCAAATAGTTTGAATTAAGGTCGAACGACTTCCTTTAATATTAAATTTCAATAATTTGTTTCATTCGAGTCTTTAGTGGAACTGAAATGCTGCCCAACAGCCTACGTTGGCATTTCTTTCTTATTTCCAAAATTTTGGCAGAAAAAATTTTAATCTCGAACGTACAATAATTTTGAATAAATGTCAGTTTTTCGATTGAGTGACCTGAGATATGGCGTTACAGTTTGATCAACAACTAACAATATGTTTGGTTTATTTGAACAAACTTTCTTAATTATCTTTTCTTGCGTTGTAGCAAGGAAACTTCGTCTAGCCTTTTCCTTATGTTTTAGATATTTTTACTTAATGATAGCGTTTAACTTTGTACTTAATTATATACACAATATTTAGCATTATTTGTGATATCTTTTGTGCCATAAAATATAGTTAATAAGTTATTAACTATGCTTAAACGAAAAAAAAAAACTTTACTCTTTTAAAAATCATGCATTAAATGTTGTGAAAATCCTGCAGAAGAGATAAGCTCTATTCAGGAATGACGTAAATTAGAAAGTTATATAAATTATGCGATAAAAAAATTATTTTAGCAATGAATTCTTACTTGGTGTTCTTTTCTAAACGCAACAATTTTGGGCTAGTTTTGCTTTGTTTTGGCTTGTTTTCTTAAATCATCAAATCAATTTTATTGAAATATTAGAAACGTTTAACGCTGACATCATCAACTCCATGCAGACGGGAAAATCCCAAAGGAAGTAAAACAAATCCCTTGAAATACTTAAATTGCTCAATTCCCAAAACCACTCGTTGACTTTTAAAATGCTATCACAAAGGAAATTTTGATGTAAAATTATACTAGAATACTAAGTCCCTAAAAATTCCTATAATGCCAATTTTGAGAACAAAATTTATAGCAACGAGTCTCGACGTTTCGACACCATCCGGCGTAATTTTCAAGAGATCGAGATTGGCATAGGCTGAATGAGAATTTTGACTTATTAGACATAGAAATAAATAATAGTTTTGGGTTAGTCTCGAGTTTTTGGAGAATATCCACTTCTTCCCATGTCAGTCAGAAATTCGAAGTGTTTTTGTTGAAGTTGTGCATTCTTTATCGGTTTTACTGACCAATTGGTATTTGTGGATATTATGATGCTGAAATGAGGTTAACCCTGAGTAAAAGAGTCAAGGAATACAGAGTTCATTTACGAATTCGTGGGAAACGTTCTATTCAAACAGGCTTATCAATAAAATTTGAATGCGAATTAGAAAAAAGGTCTATTAGTGAGTTCCTAAATTATCTTCGGATTCTTCCAGGTACAGACACACCGCCATCCCTGGTAAATACAGCTCTAACAGAGGCAGATGCTACAGAAATAAGTAGCATTATTGGACGAGAATGGAGAGCCTTGGGAAGAAATCTGAAGTTTCCCGAAACTACTTTGGAGAGCATATCAGATGACAACCAAAGTAACGCGGACAAAGCCCATGCTCTGCTTATCAAGTTCATCCGTCAACAAGGATGTGATGCAACCAAAGGGAAGTTGGCTGAAGCACTGTTAAGAATAGAAAGAAGAGATGTTGCCGAACACCTCATTGGTGAGATGAAATTCTTGTAAATCGTTTGCTCTTCCATCAGGGACGGCGGAGCACATTTTAAACTGTGTGTGTGGACGAATCATTCTCTTAAAGAGTTGGTGGGGGGTGGGGGGGGGGGGGGGGGGGGGGCTAGAACCACGAGGAACTAAAAGTAACATAAATTATATCTCATTTTCGTAAAAAGTGGCGGAGCTAAAGCCTCCCCTAAGCTCTGCCGTCGCTGTCCATCTATCTATCTATCTATCCATCTATCTATCATCTATCTAGTTCGTTCGTTCGTTCGTTCGTTCGTTCGTTCGTTCGTTCGTTCGTTCGTTCGTTCGTTCGTTCGTTCGTTCGTTCGTTCGTTCGTTCGTTCGTTCGTTCGTTCGTTCGTTCGTTCGTTCGTTCGTTCGTTCGTTCGTTCGTTCGTTCGTTCGTTCGTTCGTTCGTTCGTTCGTTCGTTCGTTCGTTCGTTCGTTCGTTCGTTCGTTCGTTCGTTCGTTCGTTCGTTCGTTCGTTCGTTCGTTCGTTCGTTCGTTCGTTCGTTCGTTCGTTCGTTCGTTCGTTCGTTCGTTCGTTCGTTCGTTCGTTCGTTCGTTCGTTCGTTCGTTCGTTCGTTCGTTCGTTCGTTCGTTCGTTCGTTCGTTCGTTCGTTCGTTCGTTCGTTCGTTCGTTCGTTCGTTCGTTCGTTCGTTCGTTCGTTCGTTCGTTCGTTCGTTCGTTCGTTCGTTCGTTCGTTCGTTCGTTCGTTCGTTCGTTCGTTCGTTCGTTCGTTCGTTCGTTCGTTCGTTCGTTCGTTCGTTCGTTCGTTCGTTCGTTCGTTCGTTCGTTCGTTCGTTCGTTCGTTCGTTCGTTCGTTCGTTCGTTCGTATAATAGTTAGCTTATTATATTTACTTACTTGATATTGCTTGTTTTTTCTTCCTTTCTTCCCTTGTGTGCCTGTCTGTTAGTTTGCTTTGATTCTGTCTTTTCGTTTGTTCTTCCCCCAATTTTTTTCAATTGGTGTCTTCCTTCCAGTTTGTACGGTGTGGGTTTCTATATTTGTTTGTCTATTCGTTGTTTGTATATCTGTTTTTCTGTTCGTGGTTTGTATATTTGTTTTTCTGTTCGTGGTTTGTATATTTGTTTTTCTGTTCGTGGTTTGTATATCTGTTTTTCTGTTCGTGGTTTGTATATTTGTTTTTCTGTTCGTGGTTTGTATATTTGTTTTTCTGTTCGTGGTTTGTATATTTGTTTTTCTGTTCGTGGTTTGTATATTTGTTTTTCTGTTCGTTGTTTGTATATCTGTTTTTCTGTTCGTTGTTTGTATATCTGTTTTTCTGTTCGTTGTTTGTATGTTTGTTTGCCTGTCGGTTTGTTTATGTTTTTTTTTCTCATTTATTAACCAAATCATTGATTTCTATTATTAAGGAACTCAGCATTTTGCCAGTAAAACACCAGACCAGCAAATGTTCTTCCTAAAAGAGGAAGGCAGTTTTGACGTCCCTGATGAAGATGGCCAGGTGAGCTAGAAGTATGGACATGGTTTTACATGTAATGAAACACCACCATCATTGCCACTACCACTACCAAAAAATTATCTAGTGGTTCTAGAGCTTTTTCACTAATTGGAGGACACTTTTCACTCACACACACTACCACTACATTCAGTATTCTATGCACACAATGCTCAAGTCACATGTTGATTTTTACGGAGGGGGGAAACCGGAGAACCCGGAGTAAACCCTTGTAGCACCACCATCAAACAAACTCAATTCACATGCGGCGACCGCAGGGCTCGAACCAGTGACCCGAACCTTTGGAAGCACAGTGGTAAAAGACGACGCGTTAGCAGCGTAGGCCACCCATGCTACCCATGCCATAATTAGAATAATTAATGCCACCAATATCAGTATCATCACTATATGCACCAGGAAAAGCACCACCACCACCACAACCACCACCACCACCATCATCATCATCATCATCATCATCATCATCATCATCATCATCATCGTCGTTATCATCATCATCATCATCGTCGTCGTCATCATCATCATCATCATCATCGTCATCATCATCATCATCGTCGTCATCATCATCATCATCATCATCATCACCATCAGTACCACCCACCACTCTCATCATCTATGCACACCCTTTTATTCATCAGTTGTTGTAGTTAATGTCGAAAAAAATCCACAATATGTAATTGTAGTCTAAAAAATGATACAAGTTTGATAAAAATGACCTGTTGATGATCCACTTTCATGCAGCCTGTAAGTTTCTTCGCATGTCGGAATATCGATAATGGCCGGTTGTACCTGGTAAGAAGGCTGGACGGGACGGGCTACGAAGAGTCCTGCAAGACTCTGAAGCAACAAGACACTATCGCCGACTCTATCCTGAAGACACTTGACGTGAAAGGTATCGTTAAGGCAGAAAAACAGAAAAAGGAAAAGCAGAGGTTTAAAGAAGCCCAAGACGAGATTGTAGAGCTCCTGAAAGGACTTCAAGAGATAGTCAACTCCCTTGAAAACCAGGAGAGAAAAGAAAAGAGAATCCAAGTCTGGCAACAGTTACTTGAAGACGAAGCACTGCTTGGGGAAATGCAGAGGCTTGGTACAGGCTTGCTCCAGTTAACTGGCATTGTGTCACATTTGGAAGACCCATTTCCCCTGGAAGCACAAATGTACAGTTTCTCTCTTGGTCTGAGTGCGATACTCAGGGACCTGGAGGAGAGAGTAAGGATGCTAAGGGAAATGGTTCCAAGGTAAATATATATATATATAAATGTGTAATAAATGTTTAAATCAAAACCTGCCATTCACCGGGGGAAAATTCCACACGATCGCTAGACCGGAATGATGTTTATCGTGCTTCATCCCTCGTATTCAAAACTGATAACGGCTACTCTAACTTGCTTGCTGTACTGGACATGTCCACTCTGGGATTGGCAGACGGCTACGCATCATGCTTCTTCTAACACTTCTCTCATGTTCTGCCAATCCTCCCGTCCTTTATAACTGCACAGAGGCACGCATGGTGTTTTCATTTTTCTTCCATAACTCACTTTTCGTCGCTTATTAATCTTTTTTTTTCAGTGCCAAAAAACTGCTTGGTAAGATAGAAACTGAAAAATTCGACAAACTGCTAAATTGGAGTCGAAGACTTGGAAAGGAAATCAAGATGCGTGAAAATTTTTTCATAAAACATTTCCAAAAGGCTGCTCCTCTTGAAAACCAACAGGTATGAAAGGGCTGAGTGTATGTTTGTACGAGAGAGGAGTTAGATTGGTATTAAATTTGGTTAAACTTTGACCGATAAAAGCGACAACAGACCTCTTTACCTTGTGCGTAATGTTTTCCCATTTCCCATTTTCTTTAGAATAAGATTCTTTGTTTCAGTTGTATATCAACTTGTCTTTTCATGCGCAACCGTTAAACAAAGAAATGATACTCTAGGGAATGACACGTAGTCTGAAATGGGGAAATGAAGAAGTTGTTTCAGGGTATCGCGGGATGTACACGGGAGGCTGCTTTTCAGATGCACGCTAGCTTGCCATCCAATAACGACAATGATTCCTTTTTAGCGTCCCCGTCATGGCCAACAATGCTCGGCTTCTGATCCAACACCAAGAACCAGCAGATATCCAGTAGATATTACTGAAATTAGGGTAAGTGACAGTTCTCTAAACATGTCAAATGTGTCCCCTTACTCACTATTTGTATTTGCATCAGTTGCTAGTTTAATATCCTCAGGGGAGGAGGTTAATTAGGAAGGCTCTCATCCCTCGCCCCTCAGCCCTTGGGGGTTTCATGATCATATATGCCTCGACTCTAATAAGAATAATCCGAGGAGTGACCATGCAAGAAAAAAATAAATCGAAAGACGATCTTTGCTATCACCAAAAAAATGGGCAACTTTTGCTTAAATTTTCTCTAAGAGATCTTACTGTTACTGGTCTTGTCGCGACTGAAATCGCATGAAATAAACCCAACTTTCGTTCCAGTAGCTCAGTTGGTTAGAGCATCGGCTTAGCAACATGAATCTCACGATTTCGAATCCCGCCTATAGCTGTGATTTTTTCCAAGAAAATATTGAACGAACATAATCACGTATCTACAAATTAGAGTGATATTATTTGGCCCTTGAAACAAAAATTTACTAACAGTCAAAGTAAAACAAAAGAAAACAACGGAATACACCACTTGACCATGTTCAGACTGGATGGCAAAAAACTTCCTTTATTTCAAAAACTTTTGCGGGATGACTAATTTCACATCTAAGACCTTTTACAAAATAGTTTTTTTCTCTCTACTTTCGATTTCAAGATACAAAGCATCTTATAGTTTGTTTTCCATCCAGCAGAGCCTTCCCCAAGGGACCTTGGAATGTAATGATTCGTTATCAAAGTGATATATCAGCACGTGACTGTTTGATGCAAATGGCCCATTAGTGTCTACTACTATGCATTATGCTTGCTGTTATTTCATGGGCCAACATTAATACGCCAAATAGACCCCTTTCACGTGACGTCAGAGCAACTCAATTTGGAGGACGAAACAAAATAATTTCAGTCTCCCGAGAATTGGAACCTATTGTTTTGTCCTCCTAATTGAGCTACATTCTGACGTGCTGCAAGGGGTCTAGACAAGGGATCATTTCGTTCATCTGGCCTAGTCTTTGATGTCTTCATCTTTTATCCATTAGAGAGCAGGCACACAACCAGTATCTCAAGACGAGTTTAGAACACTGGCAGAACAAGTTGCTCCAGCACCTGACCCTATGGAGGTAATATTCTACTAGAACGATGTATTTGTTGCAGTAATCACCTGATAAAAGTCTTGGAATCCTATTACTATTTTTAAATCGGAAGTTTGATAGGTGCTATAATAATATTTAAGCATGAAGTCCTTAGTCCTTAACGTAAGTTATGGTCATGTACGGGCTTTTCGATGCGAAGCCGAGCTGGCTGGTTCTACCAATTAAGGCGTGTAAAAGCTTGTTTGGCAGCAAAAAGCCCGTGCATGGAAGTATGTGAATACATTAAAGGTGCTCAACGCTACATGAACGTGAGGCTAAGGACTTCATGCTTAAATATCAAGAAAGGCCTATTCTTTACAACTTGGGCAATAGCTCTTAAACAATACATGAAAATAGTTTAAAGGAAAGGTGGATAAATAGTAAAACTACCCAATAGGAAAAGCGCGAACGGGACTCTAAGTCCCATGCTAGGCACTTCCCTTGAGGACAGACATATGAATAAATGCAATGCCTATAGCCCACCTTGATATTCTGGTTGTGTGAAAAAAAGCAATTCAAGACGTGGCTTTGGAGAAATAATGGAGTAATCCTAATATATTCTTTTGTTTCCCCGGGGCCTCGCCTTGAGTTGCTTTGTGCGTGATCACTCAACTAGGAAACCGAAAGTGGGTTATTCCGCGTAAATGAACCATTTGACGAAGAAAAGAAAAAATATTTTCTGATAATGAATGGCAAAAGGTGTAATTAGAATTTATTTCTTTTTTTTAAAGCAGGATGAGGGCTCTTTTTGTTAAAAACGATGTGGTCAAGATTTGCCCTTCATCAAAGTTGCTCTCATTACTTAAAGCGTTGCCCCTGGCAACCCATCAGTATGGACGATGTGATCTAGATAAACAAGGAACAGCACCTGGAAACAAGGATCCTCGGTTGGAAGGAAAGTTAGTTCTACACAAGTTTAGATCATTTCACTGTTTGCGACGGCCATTTTGAATTGAGGCAAACCCGGCAAAATATATAGAAATCTGGATCATCTTGACTTCCCGTAACTCCGCTCAATTTTGTCGGATTTTCAAAATTTAAAGATATGGGAGTCATTTATGTTTATTAGTTGTTGCTTGTAATTCAAAACAATGGCTACTATACGAATACGAATACTATACGGCTAATATAGATATATATATATATATAGATTATAGATTGTAGATAGATCAAAGACAAGACATAACTTGCTGTTACTCGGAGTTTCACGCTTACGCGATTTTCAGACAGTCTTTAATAAAGAATGATCCATACTGTAGTCTATATATACCTGAGGCGCTATAATCTATAATTGGAGTATTGTTATGTATTAAGCCGGATAACATAAATTATCGCACCTTGATAGAACAATAACACTATTGTAAATACATAACAATACTCCAATTATAGATTATAGCGCCTCAGGTATATATAGACTACAGTATGGATCATTCTTTATTAAAGACTGTCTGAAAATCGCGTAAGCGTGAAACTCCGAGTAACAGCAAGTTATGTCTTGTCTTTGATCTATCTACAATCTATAATCTATAACGCTCTACATGTCAATGTATTGAGCACTTTACCGTCAAAATAGACACATCCAGATATATATATATATATATATGTAGAGTTATAGGTAAAACAATGATGCATTCCAAACTCAATTTATCTGCAGTTAAGTTTTGTATATTAGATGATGACTCCCATGACGTCATAGTCATTAGCATATGGCATGGAAAAACCTTCATAACCAGTTCAAGACGTATCACTCAAACTATATATTTTTTTCTGGCCAGTCAACAGCTCACCTCATGTAGAATCCATACTGAAAATACTGTCAGATGTGTCATAGGTACTTTAAAAGAAATTTTATAAATTTTTTAAATTTCTATTGATTCCCAGGATCTTGGTACAGCTCAAAATATTTTTTGAATTTATATATAAATTTTTAAACTAGTTTTATACTGTAATAGTTTCATTGTTTCCCCGGAGCCTCGCCTTGAATTGCTTTGTGCATGATTTGTTGTAAAGTAAAAAAAAAAAGCAAGGTATCCCAAAAACGTTTTGGAAATTTTGGAAATTGAAAGATAAGGGTCGGTTTAATATTTAACATTTACGAACAACGATAAATTTTCGCGCGTTGTCATTGGTTCAATTTGATACATTTGTACAGGATGGATATCTGTGTTTCTCCGAGCCGGGCTCGTCAAAGATGAATATGTTTATTTTATTCAGAGAGTTTAATATGTGACGCCTGGTTTAGACGTCGAAGTTCACATGTACCGAATCTATAAATGAAATTAACTTAAACAATACGTTTTGCTCATTTGCATTAGACTCGGCACATGTGAAATTCAACGTCTAAACCGGGCCTAAGGAAACTATATTGGGTAGATTGAAAAGGGAAAGAGGGAAAATAGATGAATAAGGGGCTGGGAAAACAAGGTACGAATTTGAGAAAAACGGTTCGCCTTTAATGAATTTAGAATTGTAAATAAACACTAATTAGATATTAAATAAAAAATATTTAGCACGAATCTGTATTATAAAAAATCTTTATATCGAAGTTTATTTTTGTGAACTGTGTACATGTAATGTATGCATAATCTTACGTGAAATGCATCTGAAAATGTTGTTATAAACATTTGTGTCATATTTTTAAATTTGGCTTCGTTTGATTGAGTTCAGTGATCGATTCTTTACGACCTCCCCTCTTTAGAGAGTAACTTCCTCGGGGTGGATGGGTGGGGCGGGGGACGATAAACATGCTCATATGGAATTTGCGTCTACATTTACGTGATGCGGAAGTTTATATTTATGTACTCCCAGATCAACCCACATATCCATGGGGCATGGGTGGAATGGAGAAGCAAAATATTCGCCTTTCATTGCTGTACTGGGCGGGTTCCTGGTTCGACCCCTACGGATACCAAGTCAATCAGAATTTGTTTGTTACTGGGCTACCTGTGGTAGACCAGTCATAAATTACCTTCGGTTTTTTTTTCTGATTCCGTACAGACAAACTGGACAAATTGCGCAAAAGTACCCTTATAAGGCATTGCGGCCATTGAACACCATGACAACCCTATCGTAAACCAATCATAGGGACCATGGCAGAGTTGCTTGCTCCTAAGTGGTCAGCCTTTGATTGACAGCACACGTGTTAACGAACACCTCTCTGGGGACAAATTAATCCCCACATATATTTAAACATCTAGAAGCTTCTGCCGTTTGTAGAACCGCTTGTGACAAAAATTGTTTTTCTATCGTAGACACTGCGGTCTCAAAATACCAGTTGAAACTGAAGGAGGCGTTGCACATTAAGTGGGTCAGCCCCTTTCTAAATCAACAATTATACTACTCTAACATCACGCTTGAAGTTTTGTTTATTTCCCACTGGAATAATTTTTCAATTGTCAATTATGTTAATTCCTTATAACTTATTTATTTATTTTTAAGAATGTTATTGTAAGTGCATTGAGATTGTTATGTAATGAGCTCAGAATTAAATTATTATTATTATTATCATTATTATTATTATTATCATTATTATTATTATTATTATTATTATTATTATTATTATAATATACAGTTCACATCTTCAATAAAACTCACTGTCGATGGCGAGCGATGTCGCCGAAACATGTTTAAACTAAAGGTTGTCGTTTTGTTTCTTAAAATTATACTTCAATTGCTGCTACAACGATCATTGACAGCTGTATATTCTAGACCACGAGTTTTTTTACAAAAAAAAAAAAAATCTCGTTGAGTAGATCCTTTGTTCGGTTACGGCATTCAAGACGACTGTCGTGTCTTTCAGGCTGAATATCGAGCTAAGGAATGATTTCAAAGGAAACACTTGACGGAATATTGGCGATGGAAGTTAACTGATTCTGCTCAAGTCGCCAAAAATCGTACGAATACAAGATATAAAAGTTTTAAAACATTACTTTCAGATCTCGTGATTTACGAGCGAAGACCAAAGGCAAATAAAACTGCAGATGAGGTCACATATTGGTGATTTAATTTAGCAAATTGAACACATTGAAGTCATTACAAATCAAGTTTATCTAGGCATGCTTCTGTGATTTTGGCTTGCACTGCAAATAAACAATACTAAGGAACACTCGAAGAATAAACATGGTTTTCTGAAGCCTTTTATTTAAAAGAATTTTCAAGGATAAATTGACATATCATATGCGAGCTACGTCGTTTTGAAATATCCTCCTTGTTTATATATGCGACATTTACTTCATGAAATTCGCTACAAAAATTCCTAACAACCAAGAAATTTAGCGAGGGACTACTTAATAACAGGTGTGGATGAAGAATTTGGAATAACGGGGCTTTCTTACCATCTATAATGAGCAGTTTTCTCCCTGGGGAGGGAGGGGGGTACTCCCTATAATGGACTACACGGGCGGGATGCTCCGCCCGAAAGGGGTACTTTTTTCAGGCCGCACGTATAGCAAAGGGATGGAAATTTGTGATTTTTGGTATAAAAAAGGGGTAGATTTTCTTCAAAGGTATATGAAACGGGTACCTTTTCAGGCAAAAAGGTATATAAAAGGGGGTACCTATTTTGCTGAAATTTGGTATAGAAAAGGGTAAGGGGTCGAGAGTCCGGGCGGAGCATTCCCGTATGAAATGACCCGAAGTACAGCTCAGATCTGTCACAGCTTGGTCAAAAAATAATTATCTAATTGACAATGTTTTTTGTTTCAGAGACACCACGGTGGTCTCCCAAGGGGGGGGGGGGGGTACTCCCTATGACGGACTATACGGGGATGCTCCGCCCGAGAGGGGAACCTTTTTTAGGCCGCAGGTTTAGAAAGGGGGTGGGAATTTGTGAGTTTTGCTATAAAAAGGGTCGCATTTCTTCAAAGGTATATGAAAGTACAAGAGCGCGAGAACTGGATAATGTCAGAAATATCAAGGTGGATCTCGCCGTTAATGCAGCGGCAGAAGAAGAGAAGGTCGAGGCACTCAAGGAAGTAGGAAAGTGGTAAAAGGTCGAGATGTAGAAGACGGTTTTTATAGTCTAGTTCGAGCCCTCGCAAGATATAACGCGTGGCTAAACTGAAGGCCTAAAACGATCATTTTCTTGGGTGCATTCAACAGAGTAGTGGACCTTTACATCTGGGAAGAAAAACAAAGATATGCTTGACATCATTCATTCAAAAGAATATCTTATTCTAGTTCAAACACAAGACGCTTTTTCTAAATATTTATTTAATATACCCCTCTGGCGATCTAAATCGCAGCAGTTGAAGCGTGATGGGGTATACGCAGCAAATAGTAACAAGGGATACAGGATTTAGTACAAGGAATGATAATACAATAGCGCTCAATACTTTTTCATAGTATATTTGTACCGTATACATGCATGGTTTCCGGTCCAAATAGGCAATGTGCACCAAAGCTCACAAAGCACTCTAGGAAAGTGAGTTCTTTAAAAATGAAACAGGGAAATCAAAGGAACTATCAGAAAAAATTACTCTGTTATTTTCGTCTGCTGAAATCCTTTTATTTTCATAGAAAATGTCGAAGGAAAAATTGTCAGAGGAGCCAAAAAAAGCGTAAGAACTCATTTTTCCACCATGCTTTGTGCTATAATTTCGAGCTCATGCACATTGGCTATTAGCACCTTATCCTTTATATTCATCAGTTAATACCTTGATATTCTGGTCTTTGGTTTTGCCCTCCATATTTGTCATGGATTACAGACAGGAATGCAAATAAAAATAGGACTTAAGTTATGACTTTTTACTTTACTTTACACATAAGTAAATAATATTAAACTACAAAAATTGAAGTCTTAAAAGTGGCACAAAGTATACAGTAAATATCAAAAACTTATCAACAATCTTTCAGTGACAAAAAAAAAACACATGAAAGCACAGATCAAGAAATAATCTTACTTGGATAAAACTAAGGAGAATTTCCAGTAAATTCTTTGTTGCCGTCGGCTTCCATTTATACCAGCCACGTAGCTGAAGGAACTACCGACGTTAAATATAGTTTATTTACCTTTTTTTCTGTTCAATATTTATTAAATTTGTGTCTTCATATCACTTCTTAGTGTCCTTAGAGTGCTCAGTGTGTCCGTAAAAAAAGCAAAGATCTAAAAATCATCGCCTCCTTTATCGTCAAAGACAATAATTTACCCTGCAACAAAAATCTAAAATTGCGTTGCAGCGTGTATCGGCAACCCAAATCGAACAAATTTATCTTTGTAGAGCAACTTCAAGCGATTCTAGATTTCAACTTTTTACTATAGATTGGTGTACTATTTAACTAATAGAAAACGTTTGCCGTATTTACATAGCCTGATATAAACACGAGGAACGTTTGGGAGAAGTCGAGAGCTTTTGTTTACACGGAGCTCAAGACTTCTCCCAAACTTTCCCGATATAAGCTTGTGTTTACAAGTCCCGAAGCTTATTCGGCAGTCATCGTGCTACAGTATTCGCACTTAAAACACAAGATAGAGGCAGGCATTTATTGATGAAGGCATGGTGTTGTCAAGTGGTAATTTTAACAGTGCCTTTTAATCTCTTTTAGTCTCTGGTAATATTTGTGAAATGATAAATTCTCAAGCGTATGTTTATAAATTATTTCAAAATGTATCAGTTCTTTCACGTAGGGGCCATTTGCACTTCGAAGTTGGACATTACAGTAAATGTATGAACACAACAAGACCAACCTACACTTGGAACCGTTGTTCCGTGGTCACTCAAGCGAATTCATGTTCAGGAAACACGAGGAAAGGTCTATTGATAAATAAGTACTAAGGAAGAAGAAGGAGGTATTTATGGAAAGTTAGAAAAAACCTTGTTTACTCATAAAGCGACGAAAGATAACTAAAAAGGTTTCCGTAGGGTAGATTATAATATAATATTATCACAAACATTTTTATATGATTTGATTGCATGAAGATATTTTACGAAAATTAGGACAACTTACTTACGGACAGACTTACAACACGCTAGTTAGCTATGTCGCAAACGGGGAATCCCCTAGTAGATAAGTATAGAACGAGGTCACTCATGTGTGCTTAAACTATAGGCTTTGTCTTGTTTACGCGTCATAAAGCTAAATTAATATATAAAAGCTAATATATAATATTAACTGTTTCTAATATATAATCAATGATAAAATACTATTACATATATATGGCATAATATATATACTATTAGAGCATGTTAATCTTGCCGGACTAGATTCTACAGTTAATATCATAAGCAAGTGAGTCGATGGTTCGTCGCAGCTAGATTTCGTGGATAATAGTGTTCGCGCGTGGTGCTCGTCTTTTAAAGAGATCATTATTTTATTCTGGAGTTTCTAAGGCCCGGTTTAGATGTCGAAGTTCACATGTGCCGATTGTAATGCAAATGAGCAAAACCTATGGTTTGAGTTTATTTGCATTAGATTCAGTACATGTGAAAACCGGGCCTTAACTATTATTATTTCCAGAGCACAAAAGAATTCACGCCTTTTTTTGTTCCAGCAGCACGAGGTTTCAAAAATAGTTTTCCAAAGACGTAATCATGAACGAAAATCGGACTCTCAATATGTAATAGTATTGTTTATGATAATAAAATTTGTATAAATGTGGCATTGCTCGTTTCAAACGCTGAGTCATGTGTAGCGGCAGCTTCATTTGAAACAACAAGATGATTTCAAAAGCATAGCATCCTAACTACATCCCCAAAGTAGTTCGATAAAGAAAGTTTGAAAGTTTAAATTGAATATATATTTATATAATAGGCTTAATTCCGAGAGGGCGGGCTGTGTGGGAAGGGCACTAGTTAACTTATTAGAGTTGTTCCGCACAAAAACGTTAGAGATGCAAATCTACAACTTGAGACCTTAGACATGTAAATTAATGCCGATAGTGTAAAATATACGCATGCAGTTTTCTTAGCACCTTCATTGCACAACTTTTCTTGTTTAGACTTATTGCGTTGGAGACAATGTCAACAAGAAATTGTGCAATGAAGGTGTTAAGAATTTAAAGCTGCACGCGTATTTTACACTATCGGCATTAATTTACATGTCTAAGGTCTTAAGTTGTACATTTGCATATCTAATGTTCCTGTGCGGAACAACTCTATTATCAACTTTGAAATGGCGTATTTGTCAATACATCTATTGCAACACCTTCTCACCTCAGTTCTTTAGAAATTATTTCAAGGGATGACAATAAAATACTGGAAAATGTTTCTTGCAACTCTTTGGTTTTAGACTTTAAATTATCTATCTCCTGTTTCCAGCGAATTAATAAATAAGTTCACTGATTTCTACTCTATAAATCGGCTATTGATCAGTGCCGAGTACTTCTTGTTTTATTACTGCAATGTCATCGTGTCATAGTGCGAAAACTGTGCACTGAGAGTTTATCTTCTTTTAAAAGAAAGGTAAAAGCGTTTCTTTTTTGATTCTTGAAAGATCGTGCATATATCTTAATCAATTTCATTTACTTACAGGAAAATGCCGAGTATCTATTAGAGTCAGGGAGCCATCGAAGACAATCATGAAATCGGCCTTGCTTATTGAGGCTGGTTTCTGGTCCGACGATCAACGTGTTGAGAAAAAAAATCACAAGATAAATTACGTACTTCATTTTGCAGCCGCAAAACACGAGGTTTCTATCTTCACGGAAAAAATAATCCCTGTCTGTTTGCAGTGCAGTATTTGGCGGGAAAGTCTAGGTACGTAGTCTCAGCCAGCTGCTGTATTTGGCGGGAAAGTCTGTATGACCAATCACGAATCGAGAATGGCTCGTCATCGAGGTTGTTTCAGCCAGCTGCTGTATTTGGCGGGAAAGTCTGTATGACCAATCACGAATCGAGAATGGCTCGTCATCGAGGTTGTTTCAGCCAGCTGCTGTATTTGGCGGGAAAGTATTCATGGACAATCACGAATCGAGAATGGCTCGTCGTCAAGGTAGCCGTCTCAGCCAGCTTCTATCTTCACGGGAAAAAAAACTACTTGAAGGGAAAATGGCGATATCAGTACAGTTTGCCTTATGATGACTATAATTGCTCCTCTAGTTTGCCTTATGAAAGATCAGGTCTAGATTCTTAGCGAGAAGGGGATAAGAGCAGTTATGGTTGGCCCTACAATGACAGACGAAGAGGATAACGAAGCCAGAGACGGGAAATATAAGCTTGTGTTTACAAGTCCCGAAGCTTATTCGGCAGTCATCGTGCTACAGTATTCGCACTTAAAAAACAAGATAGAGGCAGGTATTCATCGATGAAGGCATGGTGTTGTCAAGTGGTAATTTTAAAAGTGCCTTTTAATCTCTTTTAGTCTCTGGTAATATTTGTGAAATGATAAATTCTCAAGCGTATGTTTATAAATTATTTCAAAATGTATCAGTTCTTTCACGTAGGGGCCATTTGCACTTCGAAGTTAGACATTACAGTAAATGTATGAACACAACAAGACCAACCTACACTTGGAACCGTTGTTTCGTGGTCACTCAAGCGAGTTCATGTTCAGGAAACACGAGGAAAGGTCTATTGATAAATAAGTACTAAGGAAGAAGAAGGAGGTATTTATGGAAAGTTAGAAAAAACCTTGTTTACTCATAAAGCGACGAAAGATAACTAAAAAGGTTTCCGTAGGGTAGATTATAATATAATATTATCACAAACATTTTTATATGATTTGATTGCATGAAGATATTTTACGAAAATTAGGACAACTTACTTACGGACAGACTTACAACACGCTAGTTAGCTATGTCGCAAACGGGGAATCCCCTAGTAGATAAGTATAGAACGAGGTCACTCATGTGTGCTTAAACTATAGGCTTTGTCTTGTTTACGCGTCATAAAGCTAAATTAATATATAAAAGCTAATATATAATATTAACTGTTTCTAATATATAATCAATGATAAAATACTATTACATATATATGGCATAATATATATACTATTAGAGCATGTTAATCTTGCCGGACTAGATTCTACAGTTAATATCATAAGCAAGTGAGTCGATGGTTCGTCGCAGCTAGATTTCGTGGATAATAGTGTTCGCGCGTGGTGCTCGTCTTTTAAAGGGATCATTATTTTATTCTGGAGTTTCTAAGGCCCGGTTTAGATGTCGAAGTTCACATGTGCTGATTGTAATGCAAATGAGCAAAACCTATGGTTTGAGTTTATTTGCATTAGATTCAGTTCATGTGAAAACCGGGCCTTAACTATTATTATTTCCAGAGCACAAAAGAATTCACGCCTTTTTTTGTTCCAGCAGCACGAGGTTTCAAAAATAGTTTTCCAAAGACGTAATCATGAACGAAAATCGGACTCTCAATATGTAATAGTATTGTTTATGATAATAAAATTGGTATAAATGTGGCATTGCTCGTGTCAAACGCTGAGTCATGTGTAGCGGCAGCTTCATTTGAAACAACAAGATGATTTCAAAAGCATAGCATCCTAACTACATCCCCAAAGTAGTTCGATAAAGAAAGTTTGAAAGTTTAAATTGAATATATATTTATATAATAGGCTTAATTCCGAGAGTGCGGGCTGTGTGGGAAGGGCACTAGTTAACTTATTAGAGTTGTTCCGCACAAAAACGTTAGAGATGCAAATCTACAACTTGAGACCTTAGACATGTAAATTAATGCCGATAGTGTAAAATATACGCATGCAGTTTTCTTAGCACCTTCATTGCACAACTTTTCTTGTTTAGACTTATTGCGTTGGAGACAATGTCAACAAGAAATTGTGCAATGAAGGTGTTAAGAATTTAAAGCTGCACGCGTATTTTACACTATCGGCATTAATTTACATGTCTAAGGTCTTAAGTTGTACATTTGCATATCTAATGTTCCTGTGCGGAACAACTCTATTATCAACTTTGAAATGGCGTATTTGTCAATACATCTATTGCAACACCTTCTCACCTCAGTTCTTTAGAAATTATTTCAAGGGATGACAATAATACTGGAAAATGTTTCTTGCAACTCTTTGGTTTTAGACTTTAAATTATCTATCTCCTGTTTCCAGCGAATTAATAAATAAGTTCACTGATTTCTACTCTATAAATCGGCTATTGATCAGTGCCGAGTACTTCTTGTTTTATTACTGCAATGTCATCGTGTCATAGCGCGAAAACTGTGCACTGAGAGTTTATCTTCTTTTAAAAGAAAGGTAAAAGCGTTTCTTTTTTGATTCTTGAAAGATCGTGCATATATGTTAATCAATTTCATTTACTTACAGGAAAATGCCGAGCATCTATTAGAGTCAGGGAGCCATCGAAGACAATCATTAAATCGGCCTTGCTTATTGAGGCTGGTTTCTGGTCCGACGATCAACGTGTTGAGAAAAAAAATCACAAGATAAATTACGTACTTCATTTTGCAGCAGTGAAACACGAGGTTTCTTTCTTCACGGAAAAAATAATCCCTGTCTGTTTGCAGTGCAGTATTTGGCGGGAAAGTCTAGGTACGCAGTCTCAGCCAGCTGCTGTATTTGGCGGGAAAGTCTGTATGACCAATCACGAATCGAGAATGGCTCGTCATCGAGGTTGTTTCAGCCAGCTGCTGTATTTGGCGGGAAAGTATTCATGGACAATCACGAATCGAGAATGGCTCGTCATCGAGGTTGTTTCAGCCAGCTGCTGTATTTGGCGGGAAAGTATTCATGGACAATCACGAATCGAGAATGGCTCGTCTTCAAGGTAGCCGTCTCAGCCAGCTTCTATCTTCACGGGGAAAAAAACTACTTGAAGGGAAAATGGCGATATCAGTACAGTTTGCCTTATGATGACTATAATTGCTCCTCTAGTTTGCCTTATGAAAGATCAGGTCTAGATTCTTAGCGAGAAGGGGATAAGAGCAGTTATGGTTGGCCCTACAATGACAGACGAAGAGGATAACGAAGCCAGAGACGGGAAATATAAGCTTGTGTTTACAAGTCCCGAAGCTTATTCGGCAGTCATCGTGCTACAGTATTCGCACTTAAAAACAAGATAGAGGCAGGTATTCATCGATGAAGGCATTGTGTTGTCAAGCGGTAATTTTAAAAGTGCCTTTTAATCTCTTTTAGTCTCTGGTAATATTTGTGAAATGATAAATTCTCAAGCGTATGTTTATAAATTATTTCAAAATGTATCAGTTCTTTCACGTAGGGGCCATTTGCACTTCGAAGTTAGACATTACAGTAAATGTATGAACACAACAAGACCAACCTACACTTGGAACCGTTGTTTCGTGGTCACTCAAGCGAGTTCATGTTCAGGAAACACGAGGAAAGGTCTATTGATAAATAAGTAATAAGGAAGAAGAAGGAGGTATTTATGGAAAGTTAGAAAAAACCTTGTTTACTCACAAAGCGACGAAAGATAACTAAAAAGGTTTCCGTAGGGTAGATTATAATATAATATTATCACAAACATTTTTATATGATTTGATTGCATGAAGATATTTTACGAAAATTAGGACAACTTACTTACGGACAGACTTACAACACGCTAGTTAGCTATGTCGCAAACGGGGAATCCCCTAGTAGATAAGTATAGAACGAGGTCACTCATGTGTGCTTAAACTATAGGCTTTGTCTTGTTTACGCGTCATAAAGCTAAATTAATATATAAAAGCTAATATATAATATTAACTGTTTCTAATATATAATCAATGATAAAATACTATTACATATATATGGCATAATATATATACTATTAGAGCATGTTAATCTTGCCGGACTAGATTCTACAGTTAATATCATAAGCAAGTGAGTCGATGGTTCGTCGCAGCTAGATTTCGTGGATAATAGTGTTCGCGCGTGGTGCTCGTCTTTTAAAGGGATCATTATTTTATTCTGGAGTTTCTAAGGCCCGGTTTAGATGTCGAAGTTCACATGTGCTGATTGTAATGCAAATGAGCAAAACCTATGGTTTGAGTTTATTTGCATTAGATTCAGTTCATGTGAAAACCGGGCCTTAACTATTATTATTTCCAGAGCACAAAAGAATTCACGCCTTTTTTTGTTCCAGCAGCACGAGGTTTCAAAAATAGTTTTCCAAAGACGTAATCATGAACGAAAATCGGACTCTCAATATGTAATAGTATTGTTTATGATAATAAAATTGGTATAAATGTGGCATTGCTCGTGTCAAACGCTGAGTCATGTGTAGCGGCAGCTTCATTTGAAACAACAAGATGATTTCAAAAGCATAGCATCCTAACTACATCCCCAAAGTAGTTCGATAAAGAAAGTTTGAAAGTTTAAATTGAATATATATTTATATAATAGGCTTAATTCCGAGAGTGCGGGCTGTGTGGGAAGGGCACTAGTTAACTTATTAGAGTTGTTCCGCACAAAAACGTTAGAGATGCAAATCTACAACTTGAGACCTTAGACATGTAAATTAATGCCGATAGTGTAAAATATACGCATGCAGTTTTCTTAGCACCTTCATTGCACAACTTTTCTTGTTTAGACTTACTGCGTTGGAGACAATGTCAACAAGAAATTGTGCAATGAAGGTGTTAAGAATTTAAAGCTGCACGCGTATTTTACACTATCGGCATTAATTTACATGTCTAAGGTCTTAAGTTGTACATTTGCATATCTAATGTTCCTGTGCGGAACAACTCTATTATCAACTTTGAAATGGCGTATTTGTCAATACATCTATTGCAACACCTTCTCACCTCAGTTCTTTAGAAATTATTTCAAGGGATGACAATAAAATACTGGAAAATGTTTCTTGCAACTCTTTGGTTTTAGACTTTAAATTATCTATCTCCTGTTTCCAGCGAATTAATAAATAAGTTCACTGATTTCTACTCTAGAAATCGGCTATTAATCAGTGCCGAGTACTTCTTGTTTTATTACTGCAATGTCATCGTGTCATAGTGCGAAAACTGTGCACTGAGAGTTTATCTTCTTTTAAAAGAAAGGTAAAAGCGTTTCTTTTTTGATTCTTGAAAGATCGTGCATATATGTTAATCAATTTCATTTACTTACAGGAAAATGCCGAGCATCTATTAGAGTCAGGGAGCCATCGAAGACAATCATGAAATCGGCCTTGCTTATTGAGGCTGGTTTCTGGTCCGACGATCAACGTGTTGAGAAAAAAAATCACAAGATAAATTACGTACTTCATTTTGCAGCAGTGAAACACGAGGTTTCTATCTTCACGGAAAAAATAATCCCTGTCTGTTTGCAGTGCAGTATTTGGCGGGAAAGTCTAGGTACGTAGTCTCAGCCAGCTGCTGTATTTGGCGGGAAAGTAGCGACATAGTGCAAATGCATGGCCAATCACGAATCGAGAATGGCTCGTCGTCAAGGTAGCTCGTGTGCAACGCTCAATTATGCATGGGATAAGTCATGTGTAGCGGCAGCTTCATTTGAAACAACAAGATGATTTCATAAGCATAGCAGAAATAAATATATTTTGAAATCACATTCATAAATTCGAGACTCTGCCGGATAACACTCTATTTCGTCAGCAATCCATGTCTAGAAAACAATTGCTTTTGGTATTTTATACACATTAATATTAAAATATCGCAAAAGTATAGCACACCTATTGTTTCAACAGCACGAGATTTCGAAAATGTCGTTAGAGCAAAAACGTCTACACGTGAGGTTATCGGGTCAATACAATGCTTGTTGTCTCACATTTGCATGCACCATGATAACAGCACACCAACTAATTATAACCTTGCTTATTTTTTAATTTCAACACATTTCCTTCGTCGTTTTGGCTGTCATCTTTATACAGGGTTAAAACTACATCCCCAAAGTAGTTCGATAAAGAAGGTTTGAAAGTTTAATTAAATTGAATAATAGGCTTAATTCCGAGAGTGCGGGCTGTGCGGAAAGGACACTAGTTAACTTTAATGCATGAGTCAATGTAAACCCCAACCCCCCCCCACCCCCCCCCCCCCGGGACAAGGTGGGGATTAGTAGGGGAAATGTAGGGGATTTGAGGCCATATTCATCCCCAGGGGGTCGGGGCTGGATAGCTTTGGTATCTTGTCCGTCCCCAGGGTAGGTGCCAAAGGTGGGGATTGGTTATGAGCTTGCAGATGTTAAGCCAGCGGTAGTTCATCTCAGTGATGGAAAAACATGGCGTCAGCTGAAAAGGTGAGTTCTTTGTGATTGCAAATGAAAATCCTTTGTCTTTTCATTGAATTGTTGACCATCCAAGCTTGAAACTGTTAAACAAATACTTATTAAGAGCTCATGTTTGCTTTTCTTTCAGAATGAGGAATAACAAAGTCTTATTCTTGATGGACCCTGGAAAAACAGTTTCTTCCAATTGTGCATGCATTTGTTCATCTATTAAAAGTTTGCATGCTTTCGTTTTTGAAGTTCTGTCTGCTCTCATTACTTTATATTGTTTTTTTGTCCCCAGGTGGTGGGGGTTTTGAAGCTAAAAACAAGCCCCAGGGTAAGGGAATTTTTCCTCATTTGATAGCATGCTTTTTACAAATCCCCACCTTGTCCCGGGGTGAGGGTGGGGGTGGGGAGGTCGGGGTTTACATTGACTCATGCATTATTATCAACTTTGAAATGGGGTATTTGTCAATCAATGTATTGCAGGATCTTCTCACCTTAGTTCTTTAGAAATTATTTCAAGGGATGACAATAATACTGGAAAATGTTTCTTGCAACTCTTTTGTTTTAGACTTTAAATTATCTATCTCCTGTTTCCAGCGAATTAATAAATAAGTTCACTGATTTCTACTCTATAAATCGGCTATTGATCAGTGCCGAGTACTTCTTGTTTTATTACTGCAATGTCATCGTGTCATAGCGCGAAAACTGTGCACTGAGAGTTTATCTTCTTTTAAAAGAAAGGTAAAAGCGTTTCTTTTTTGATTCTTGAAAGATCGTGCATATATGTTAATCAATTTCATTTACTTACAGGAAAATGCCGAGCATCTATTAGAGTCAGGGAGCCATCGAAGACAATCATTAAATCGGCCTTGCTTATTGAGGCTGGTTTCTGGTCCGACGATCAACGTGTTGAGAAAAAAAATCACAAGATAAATTACGTACTTCATTTTGCAGCAGTGAAACACGAGGTTTCTTTCTTCACGGAAAAAATAATCCCTGTCTGTTTGCAGTGCAGTATTTGGCGGGAAAGTCTAGGTACGCAGTCTCAGCCAGCTGCTGTATTTGGCGGGAAAGTCTGTATGACCAATCACGAATCGAGAATGGCTCGTCATCGAGGTTGTTTCAGCCAGCTGCTGTATTTGGCGGGAAAGTATTCATGGACAATCACGAATCGAGAATGGCTCGTCATCGAGGTTGTTTCAGCCAGCTGCTGTATTTGGCGGGAAAGTATTCATGGACAATCACGAATCGAGAATGGCTCGTCTTCAAGGTAGCCGTCTCAGCCAGCTTCTATCTTCACGGGGAAAAAAACTACTTGAAGGGAAAATGGCGATATCAGTACAGTTTGCCTTATGATGACTATAATTGCTCCTCTAGTTTGCCTTATGAAAGATCAGGTCTAGATTCTTAGCGAGAAGGGGATAAGAGCAGTTATGGTTGGCCCTACAATGACAGACGAAGAGGATAACGAAGCCAGAGACGGGAAATATAAGCTTGTGTTTACAAGTCCCGAAGCTTATTCGGCAGTCATCGTGCTACAGTATTCGCACTTAAAAACAAGATAGAGGCAGGTATTCATCGATGAAGGCATTGTGTTGTCAAGCGGTAATTTTAAAAGTGCCTTTTAATCTCTTTTAGTCTCTGGTAATATTTGTGAAATGATAAATTCTCAAGCGTATGTTTATAAATTATTTCAAAATGTATCAGTTCTTTCACGTAGGGGCCATTTGCACTTCGAAGTTAGACATTACAGTAAATGTATGAACACAACAAGACCAACCTACACTTGGAACCGTTGTTTCGTGGTCACTCAAGCGAGTTCATGTTCAGGAAACACGAGGAAAGGTCTATTGATAAATAAGTACTAAGGAAGAAGAAGGAGGTATTTATGGAAAGTTAAAAAAAACCTTGTTTACTCACAAAGCGACGAAAGAAAACTAAAAAGGTTTCCATAGGGTAGATTATAATATAATATTATCAACTTACTTATATACGGACAGACTTACAACACGCTAGTTAGCTATGTCGCAAACGGGGAATCCCCTAGTAGATAAATATGGAACGAGGTCACTTAGTGTGCATAAATTATTTTTCTTTGTCGTGTTTACGAGTCATAATAATAACAAAAGTTAAAATTAATATATAAAACCTAATATATAATATTAACTTTTTTTAATATATAATTAATGATAAAATACAATTATTTACATATATTTACTATTAGAGCATGTTAATCTTGCCGGACTAGATTCTACTGTTATCATAAGCGAGTGAGTCGATGATTCGTCGCAGCTAGATTCGGCGTGGATAATAGTGATCGTGGTGGTCGCCTTTTAAAGTCATCACTTTTTCATTCAGGAGTGTCTAAGGCCCGGTTTAGATGTCGAAGTTGAAATGTGCCGATTATAATGCAAATCAGCAAAACCTATTGTTTGAGTGTATTTGCATTGATTCGGTACGTACCGTGTGAAAACCGGGCCTAAACTATTATTATTTCTAAACAACCATATCACAAAAGAATTCGCGCCTTTTTTGTTCCAGGAGCACGAGGTTTCAAAAATGGTTTTCCAAAGACGTAACCATGAACGAAAATGGGACTCTCAATCTGTAGTAGTATTGTTTATGATAAACTAAGAATTATAGATATAGAAAGAACGTTTCTTTCGTAATTTCTGGCGTGAATTTTACAGAAATCAGACTTCTGAACGCATAATGCAACTTGTCATGCAATCACTAAGGATTGTGTTTTATGCATAATTTAACCGACACGCTAAAAGCTTTCTATGTAGCTTAAATTTATCAAACCACACTCAACCTTCGAAGAGAACAATAAGAACAAGAACAATACTTTCTAAGCCCCAGAGTAAATTTCATGGCAATCTGTGAAGGAAATCGGCAATCACGAGCTCTTCAGAAAGTGTGATTTTAGCATTTTCTCGAAAACGAAACAATATTTTTGAAAACCAAGTACACATGGATTCATATCTGATAAAGGTCTATCTAACTTCAAAAGGAGAACGAATTTGATTTCTTGACTCTTTGCCACCATTTGTTTGATTCTTGTGGACATTGCCTCTTAAATCATCTATCTCCTGTTTCCAGCGAATTAATAAATAACTCCACTGATTTCTGCTCTATAAATCGGCTATTGATCAATGCCGAGTACTTCTTGTTTTATTACTGTCATAGTGCAAAAACTGTGCACTGAGAGTTTCTTTTTCGATTCTTGAAAGATCATATGCATATCTGTATCAATTTCATTTACTTACAGGAAAATGCCGAGCATCTATTAGAGTCAGGGAGCCATCGAAGACAATCATGAAATCGGCCTTGCTTATTGAGGCTGGTTTCTGGTCCGACGATCAACGTGTTGAGAAAAAAAATCACAAGATAAATTATGTACTTCATGTTGCAGCCGCAAAACACGAGGTTTCTATCTTCACGGAACAAAATCCCTGTCTCTTCACGGTGCAGTATTTGGCGGGAAAATCTGACCAATCACGAATCGAGAATGCTCGTCGTCAAGGTCAAGGTGCTATCTTCACGGAAAAAAAAGCATCGTCTGTTTACGTATTAAATATTTGGGAAATGAAGCACGTCAAACCGCAAACAAGCTCGTATATTGACAATGTGAGCTCGACAATGCATAAAATTACCAATGACATCGAGCATTTATGATAATGTTGGTTTGCGTATGATCATTTATGTCGATAATAAGCAATTATTGGACGAGGTTGAGCAAAATATCGTGATTTGTCACTGACAAATCTCGATATTTTGCGATAATCGAGTTCAATAATTGTTTTATCATTCAAATTATTTTTTCTAATCTTTGAGGGGCAGTGCGAGTCAAACAATAACAAAGAAGTCAGCTCATTTTTTCAGGGAAGCGAGCCATTGTCAAATACAGCGTTACTGCGCATGAGCAAACCGTTATTTGCAGTAAGATGGCTCTGCACCGTAATGCGCATGAGCAGACCGTTATTTGTAGGCAGTTATTTGCAGTTCTCTCGGCCAATCAAAATGACGGAAAAAATAAGTCCAAATATTTGATACAAACAATAGAAACCCGTACTCTTGGATCTCATGATTTTAAATATTTTATTGAACATACAAGTAATGATGTATTCAAATATTCTTTTTTTTTTTTTTATTTATTTATTTTTTATTTTTATTTTTATTTAATAACTTTCCCAAAAATAAGGACCTACAGTATAAAGATATATAACAAACAAACGGAAATAAAAAATAATACATACTAACAATAATATACTAAGGGAGGACAACAGAAGGGGGAAACTGAATTCCCATATAAAACTGTTTTCCTAATATAACTATGGACAGGAACACGTATACATTAATATAAAATTCTAAAAACATATGTTATTAAAATGTCTATGTACAAGATTGTATAAACAGATTACTGTTGACTAGATAATAAATGTGACATTAAACTAGCTTGATTTAAAATGGCTTAAAGATTTAGTCGCAAAAAACATGGAAATATTTTCCTAGGAAATCGTATTGCTTGAAGAAATTAAACTTTTTATCACAACTGCTTGAAGAAATATCTTCCATGCATTGTATAACTAGACTGGAGTATAATTTTAATTTATCGCAAGTTGTCTTTGAGTCATGCATTTATCGTACTTTCAGTAATCTGTTTCTCGGACTTTTTATTTTTTTATTTATCTGTGACCTACTACATTAAAATAACATTTTTATTTTTATGTGAAGAGTTTGAATAGCCTTTTTAGCCGAGGTACGGTTTGTTTTATTCTGCTGAAAACTTGGTTTAAACCCATGGAAGATATTAACATAGGTAAAACACAACAAATTTTGGTGATTATTAAAGGGGGAATTTAATTCTGTTACAGTGCGAATCGAAAAACCGTGGGCACCAAGAAATAATTTAGAAATCGTTTATTGTTCTTTGAACAATCTGAAACGACTTTCTAACTACAAGAAGTTTATCTGACTACAAATCAGTCTACATTCTAGCAGTTAGAGAGTTGTTTCAGACTGGTCAACGAACGATAAACGATCTCTGAAATATTTCTGGGTGCCCACGGTTTTTCGATTCGCACTGTAATAGCTGCCTAATGCTTTGACACGAGTTTATAATTAATGATAAATAATTGCAATTAATTATTGCTTCAAAACCGCGGCACTGGAAATTACATTCCTGAGAGCCGCAATTTCAAAATTTTCAGCATGAGGGTAATGATATTCACTGACAACCCCTAGATTAGCCCCCTCACCCCGCCCCCAATCAAACTATGCTCTCCAGTCCCTGCATGCTCATTTATTCTACTGCGCAGGATCATCTTACTTTGCGTTAACGTACGAACATTACTTGTGCTTTTCTTTAACTGATTTTTGTAATATTTGCTTTGTGTGAACCAGGCTTTATCTGTCACGTTAGGTCATGAAAGGCAGACTTTCATTTGCCTATTCGAATTCATATCTTAGAATATAGTCATACTCACTTGACCAATCAGCAATCAGTATTTCAATGATCAAAAAATTTAGAAAATGAACCATATGCTATATATCCTAACCTTTTTTTTTTATTTATTTATTTATTTTTTAATTTTTTTAATTTTTAATTTTTTATATATATTTAAAAAATACTTAAGATAGTACGCGCGCTCTCATTGGTCGAGAGCTGTGTTTTCACCAGGCTATGAAGGCACGGAGAAAATGTTTTATTTCTTAAATCCTAACCTACTAAATCCAATCTAGAAGCGGGGATCACGGTTCCCTTTGACCACCCCTTAAATCCGCCTCTGATGTCTATTGTTTTCTGTTGTTTCATAGATAGTTTCAGATACAGACCCCTTTCACGTGACGTCAAAGCAGCTCAATTTTGAGGACAATAGAAAAGAACTTCAATATCCTGAGAATTGGAACCTTTTTTTTTTGTCCTCCAAATTGAGTTGCATTCTGACGTGCTGCAAGGGGTCTATAGTGTTTGCAATCTTTTGTGAGTGAGCGAATAGTGAACAATTTTCAGCAACTTCAAGACCAATTATCAGCTTTAATACAAGTCATTAACAATCATCTTTTCTACAATCTAATGTTAAATATAACCGAAGTGTTATCGATTCCCCTAATCAAAGGTTCTAATCGATATATAATCGGTTTGTTTGTTCATACCCTTACTAGAAGAGATCCAGGTGCCAGCCCTTTGTAATATGAACTTAACATCCATGTTGAGAAGAGTCTATCTAAACTTGTAGTTAAAACTATTTTTAAAGCAATCATTTTATAAAAATAAGCAAAAAGCAAATAAACCTAGCCTCTGTAGGCTTGGGCTTCCGCTGTCAATGTTCCAGAACACAACACAGGAAACCCAAAGGAAAAGCTTGATACAGGGCTGAAAAACGAGTCAGCGGTTACGGATAAATTCGCGGGCTCGCCTGTGGTTTCGAAAAAATCCCAAAATCATCTACAAAAGTGCAGAAAATAAGCTCATTTCTTGAAAGTTAAAATCAATAGGAATTGTATCTTAATCTATTAACCAATACCTGAGGTTTGTTATTATTTTATGTAGAACTTTTCTAATGTTTGTACTAAAATGTTTTTCCCTGAAAACCTAGACCAATTGAGATGCAAAATTTTCAAGCGGCCATGTTTGTTTTCTTGGAGAATTTGACGCAAGCGCGAACGTTTTTGGGCCTTGTACTGCCGAGATCAAGCTAAGAGGAACCAGGTTATAAATGCTTTTACAATCTGGCAATGATACTATTAAAGTTGTTAAAAAAATAAAATAAATTCAAAGTAATGAAAAGAAAAAAAACAAAAAAGTTACTCCTTTGAGTCATACTGAAGTGTAAGGAAATACCTAAGTCCAAAATGGCGCACGACTGTGTGAACTACATGAAAACCAGGCATCCAGGGTCAACTTTACAGTGTTTTCTTCTAATTTGATCCCTCAAAATTGTTGTGTTCCCGAATGTAAGAAAGAACGAAAGACCGAACAAGTGTATACTTTGTATAGACACCATATTGTTTCTTTGCATTTGGCCCTGGATGCCTCGTTTTCAATTATGCGCGCCATTTTGGACTTGAATAGGTGTATAGGTAAATTCTCTATGCTACAATAAAAGATGAAGATTATACTCGCTGTGTTTTGCAATCCTTATCGTAACTAAAAATTTTGATTTTTCTGTATAAACTATTTCCGTGCATGTTGCATGTCTTTGTTAAAAACTATAAACTTGTTCTAATAATTCAATTTTTCTTTAGAATTATTTATCTGATATCATTTTAGGAAGCGCTCGATGCCTCAACAATTTCTTATTCCCTATTCCCTATAGAGGGTTTGCACCATAACTTGCCGGTGCCCATAATACAGCTTAGGCTGCCTGTGGTTAGAGGGCAGAACAATAAAATCCCTTTCCTCTCGGGAATTGAATTATTTCTCATGTAAAATTAAAGTATTGTTCCTGCCATGCAACATGGCTGCCGTCACGTGATGGTGCAAAACCTCTATTCCTTATCAAACGATATTTCTAGCAAGCGGTCTAAATAAAGGAAGGACGCTCTACGCCTACGGGCAACTCCTTCGTTATTAGGGCTAGATTACATTAGCGTAAAAAGCCTCCAAAATCTACAATATGCTTAATAAATAAATAAATTAAATGGTACTTAGTTTAACCTTTGTTCATATTTTAACTTAACGAAAATATTTCAATCCTACAAATTATCTAAAAAACACACTGTTAAAAACACTTAACTTAGAATTAAAAACCATTAAAAGTTTGCTTGGTGATGGTCTTCAACGATACCACTAGTTGCAGGGTTACTTTCCTTATACAAAGATAATATCTTCGGTGTCAACGTCTGAAAATTGGAAGAAAAGGGTAGTTAGCATTCAAGAAGGACGATATCGATTTGAATAGCCCACTTCAGAGAAATGTTTCGCTTGTCACGCACAAAAGTTTCAATGTGAGGCTTTGTGCAAAATGCTCAGTGATTCGTGATAGGAAAAAAAGACAGGAGCCTCGTACTGAAACATTTGTGTTTTAAAAGCGAAACATCTCTCGGAAGTGGACTTTTTATTATTGCTATCTTGGACAACAGCGCGGTAGAATTTCTTCCTTGCGGTTGCCTTTTTGTCCCCTCTCGTCTCCTTTTCTCTCGTCTCTCCTGGCCTTTTGTCTAGTGCCCTTTCCTCCCCTTTTCTCTATTTGAATTCGTAATGAAATTCATTTATAGGAATTCATTCTCAAAAGTTTACTAAATAAAACCTTTTTTCCTTGAGCGTAATATTTTCCCATTTCATTCCCTAGAGTATCATTCATTTTTTTAACGATTGCGCACGAGAAGACTTTTGGATGTAGATACAACTCAAACAAAAAATCTTATCTCAAGAGAATGGCACGTTTTCTGAAATGGGAAAACTTTAAGCCTAAGTTAAAAAAAAAAAAAAAAAAAAAAAAAGCCTAAGTTAAGCCGAAAAGGCTTCTATCAAAACTTACCTGTCAGCCACTTGACATCCTCACTGCTCGTCGTTTCTCGTTGACTACTATTGTCTGACAACATGCTGGACTGTGATTGGCTTTTCAGTTGGTCACGTGTCTTACTTGGCTTAACACTTGGAGAATCTCCCCAGGAATCTGATTGATTGTCGTTAAAGGACCTGTCAAGCTTCTTACTGGATTTGTCACTTAAAGAAGCTCCCAAGACAGCTGATTGGTTCTCAGTCGAGGACTGGTCACGCTTCGTGCTCGGAATGTGACGGGGAGAATCTTGCAGGCAATGTGATTGGCTCTTTTCCAAGAACTTGTCACGCTTCAGAAGTGGTTTTATTACGCTTTGATCGCGGCTCGGTTTTTTGTTTCTGGTTTGAACATCACTTTGACTTCTTCCTATCTCATGATACTGCTTCGTTACAATATCAATTACTGCCTCTCCGTGACCGTCACGCTCTTGATTCATGTAGCGTGACTCTGTACGATTTATATTCCGAGCGTGCGGATCACTGTTACATTTGTGGACTTTTTTATGAGTCGATTTTTTGGTGCTGGAACTATATTGAGATGTGGCACCACGTGAAGTCTGCGCTTGCCCACCAGCATTTTTGGCGCGAAAAGAGAGCTTATACGCGTCATTTGGATCATCGAGATGGAGATCTTCGGGGCCTAGAAAGTCAGCCTTATTTCCACTCCTACATACTAAGGCAGTATGACTTGTACTGGTTGGTGGGTGGAACGGTAAATCAGGTTTCTCTATACATCCTTTCTTTCTAGTGATCATTTTGAAACTCTTGTTCCTGAAAGATCTTTTGGTTTTCTGGAAGTAAATGAATAGTATTCCTTCAGTTTGACTTTTTCACTCGTCAAGTATGGCATATACTCCCAGTCATACAAACGGCTGTAAATTTGTCATTTTTTAACTTAAGTTAAGGAGAAAGTTTATTATATTAGTTTTCTCGGCCGATATACAGCTATTTCAAAAAACGCTGAATACTGAATACTGAATAGTGCATTCCAAGAACAAAGAGCATTGTGGGTCTCATTAATTTGAAATAAAAAGTAAATATACAGCGATTTGCTCTCTGTATTAGGGCTCGAAACAGCAGTCTGCCATTGGCTAAAATCCAGGCAAAATTTAAGGTTTGGCAGGCAAAAATAACGTTGAACTGCCAAATGGAAAATGAAAGTAATAAAAGGGCAGGCAAAATTGACTGGACTGGCAGGCTATAATGGTTTCCTATTTTGAGCCCTGCATAGTATAGCTAGTCTATTGTTTCGGATGGAATGCACCAAAAACAAAATAAATAATAATTATTTATTTTATTTTATACAATAATATTACATGATACAAAAAGCATTTCGGACTTGGAATGTACTATTCAGTATGCAGTATTCAGAATTCAACGTTTTTTTTGAAATGGCTGTATAACACCAGAAATAATGAACCTTTGTAGGTTTACTAAAGTAAAGGTGCTCTTTCTTATTCGCTAAGTTTAATTCTAACTTATTTGAATTCGCAGCCACCATTATGGAGAAGGGATTATTGCGAAAAAGGTAAATGTTTCCTTCTGAAAAACCGTATGGCCCGGGGATGGGACTCCCATATATAATAGGGCGGGGATGTTCGTTTAAAAGTTTGAAAATGATCCCCTAAAAGATAACCGAGTCCTATCCAGGTGGGCGTGGCAATGATTTCCCCCCTAAGAGGTACCAACTTACAAACAATATACTCATTTACCGACGAGTGCTAAGTGGTGTCCCAAATTAGCTTGCACTGAGTGCAAGCTAGGAATTTCTCACACATTAATAAACTTTATTATTATTATTAGTGACAGAAGTCAGATGATGAGAAAAAAAAATATTCTGAATAACAACTGTGATCAGTCTGGCTATCATTATCTAATCTCTGGTATCGTATTTTCTTAGAAACACCGTAAGAGGCACAGGCTTAATCTCTGGTGGTCCTCAGGTTTACATTTGTGGCAATTTTATGAGGCACCAAATCTCAGATTTTGAACCCTAAGAGGTACGAGTATTCACGCCCTTTTACAATCTGAGAGCTACCCCCCCCCCCCCCCCCCCACCGCCCGGGAAATTTGCCCCTCCCCAACTGGGCCGTGTGGGGAGTTTCGATGATCATGCCCCTCGCCACTTTTTTGTAATGAAATGCTCCTTAATGCGAATTATGTTAAACTTCCTTACAGTCAAACTCACTCATGCTTTCCTTACTAACAACATTCAAAGATTTTGTTTATTTTCTCAATGCACGTTTCAAGACAAGATTGAAAAATCTTTAAACCTTGATAGAGGCGCGTAAGTTAGTTTATCCATAATGTCCTTAAAAATCATAATTATTACCTTCGAGTCTGTTCTTGTAAGCCCGGAGGGCGTGGCCGGTGCTGTGCTACCTTTTTTGTGCCTGATTGAGTCACGAAATGTCACATAGAAACGCGAGCGAGACTTGGATTTGTCTGATTTATTTCGCTGTTTAAAATGGAAATAGAAGATAATCAGTGTTAAAATATTTAGGGTCACTACCATCATTTTGTTCTTCCATTTCCTTACTTTTCTTTTTATCAATATTTTTTTTTTATAATCAAGCCTCTTTTTTTTTAATTTCTTTCAATTTCGATTAATTATATTTTGGGAAACTGAGAAAAAATTTAAATAAAAAATTTCGATGAATTTCTTTTAATCCTATTTGCCCTTTCTCCTCTTAATCCCATTTCTTTTCTCTCGTTTTTTCTCTTTTTCTCTCATTCATTCTTTCTTTCTCTCGCTTTATTTCACATTCATTCTTTCTCTCTCTTTATTTATTTATTTTCAGTGGATAATATACCTGGACTGCTTTGGATTTTTTACGCTGTTTGGGGGTGAGAGACTGGACCACTTTTCGTCTTCTGGCAAAATGTTGAAGAATATTCATAGTGCACTGATGAAAAAAATAAAGATATTTATTTTCTAATAACTTCTATTTTAATTGCTGCAGAATTGCTTTACAGAGCAGAGGCACGGTCACTGTCGTACCGTGTATTTGTTGTAAATCAGTCCCGTATGTTTTCCACTCATACCAAAACCACTCTAGGGCATGTCGTACCGTGTACGTGCTGTAAGTCAGTACCGTATATTTCCCACTTATACCATAACCACTCTATAGGGCATGTCGTACCGTGTACGTGCTGTAAGTCAGTACCGTATATCCATCCACTCGAACGAAAGCCGCTTTACTATATCAGTAGCTTTGTAAAATCGATGAACTCTCGAACCAAACACATCGCCCTCATGTACTCTCATGCAGTTCACCGCATGACTGAATAACTATCTGTAACACGCCATACGTGACAACAAGCGCTTCCCCTCAATGAAGTCTTCCACTCCCTAAAACTAACCTCTAAGGTATCGTCAATCTCCGGTTCGTCTTCTTCTTCTCCTTCACATTTCTCTTGTCCTAGTTTTTGTTCAACATCAAGAATCTCCTGACTACAACGTCTTTTAATCTTTTTGATCTCTGAATGCATCTTATTATGGTCTTCACAGATACCATACGTCCTTTCAGCCAAATTGTATATCTTATCAGTTGGGATCCCAATAACTGATAGTTTTCTGTCATCCCCTAACATCTTGTCAAGCGTGTGGTGCAACAGGGATGATTCTTTTTCTAGAAGCTCGAGCTTCGTTTTCGTTTTTTCACAGTTGGTGCAGTCCAAGTTTTCTTTACAGAAGCCAAAGGAGTCCTTTTTCAGTTTGGACTGCAGTTGTTCTACAATTTCCTTTAGACGGTTGACTGTGTCCTCTTTCCCCTTGATCTCTTTCAGGAAATCGTACGTGTTTCGAAGCTTTTTTTTCTTTTCGAGAAGGTGTTTCTTTGGAATTGCCTATCAATGATTAAAAGTGACAAAATAGAGGCCATTGTTAAAAGAAATCATACGATTTTTTTGTAAAAGCAAAAACAGAGTCATCACAGGCGCCGTTTACCCACACGGAGAAAAGTTAAAATTTTGCTTCTCGGAAGTGTACCAATGTGTGACGTCATCAAAAATGTTGTAATTCTGTTTTGAAATATTCAAAATCAAAGAGCGGAGATTACAACATTGCCTACTTTTTGCAAATTTTAAGATTGTTGCGAGGTATACGAGCTAAATAAATGGAGTTGTCGGGCGTTTAAGCCCCAAAAAAGCCCATACATTTTCTCTTGACGCTAGTCTCTCAATATACACCGGCCACAGAGGTCTTGGTTTCGCTCTACGGTAAAAATGTGTCAATTTTGCTTTCAACTTCATAGACTTACAAAACAACTATTTAGCTCAGCCCAATCCACTGGGAGTGACCGGGATGATCTGGGACCGATATTGATGACTGACAGCCATATCATAGTCATTACAACATAATGTAGTTACCTGTCTCGCAGCCACGATGAAGCAATCTGGTGTTTCCTCGATTTTAATGATGATGTATTTCTTGCCTGATATTTTACTCACGCAAAGATAGATCTATAGTAGAGATAAATATGAACATTAAGAATCATTTGACAGAATATTGTTTCATTCTCTCTTTATCTCTGTGACTGACTGATTGACTGACTGACTGACTGACTGACTGACTGACTGACTGACTGACTGACTGACTGACTGACTGACTGACTGACTGACTGACTGACTGACTGACTGACTGACTGACTGACTGACTGACTGACTGACTGACTGACTGACTGACTGACTGACTGACTGACTGACTGACTGACTGACTGACTGACTGACTGACTGACTGACTGACTGACTGACTGACTGACTGACTGACTGACTGACTGACTGACTGACTGACTGACTGATTGACTGACAGGACTGATCAACTGTTACATCAATGCATAACCAAATCCCATTCCATTCACTTTCACATATACTAACTACCACTTACTTCTTCATCACTGGCAACCCTCAGTTGTTTTATAACAGACATCTCCTTAAATGTTTCCTTGATGTTATGGATTACTGTGGTCATCAGAGGACATCTTATTTTCTTTGGAGATGACAAGAGAATCATCTGACATTCATTTTGTATGCGTTTTGGCAGATATTCTAGAACTTTCTCAGCTACATCTTCTCGTTCAATGTGATTAAAACACTTGAAGAGATCAAGAACAGAAGCAGCAGTTCCATTTTCATTTTTCCACTTTACCAGAACTTGGTAGGCCTTTTCGCTGACTTTGCTATAATCAGCATCAATGTTTTCAACAGAACATTCTTTCTTCAAGAGGTATCTTCCTGATTCTTTCCAGCATCCTCCAAGTTCTTCAGCAAACTCATGAAAAAGCAAGCCTAATTCATTCTTGTTGAAGTAATCTGCCACATTTTAAGAAAAAAAAAATTAAAAAAAGAAAGAAAGAAAAGGAAAAAAAAAGGGAAAAAGAAAAGAAAATGAGCTACTGTTTATTGCTTGTACTTCCAGCGCTAAGTAGTTGTGCAACTGCTTATTTTACTTTCCAGCCATGCATAAATGTGCAGCAGAAAAGTCTTGACAAGACATCTTCACTTTTGACATATTTCTCTTTTTCATTTTACTTGGCATGGCATGACATGGCACAGTACAGTATAGCAGGGCAGGGCAGGGCAGGGCAGGGCAGGGCAGGGCAGGGCAGGGCAGGGCAGGGCAGGGCAGGGCAGGGCAGGGCAGGGCAGGGCAGGGCAGGGCAGGGCAGGGCAGGGCAGGGCAGGGCAGGGCAGGGCAGGGCAGGGCAGGGCAGGGTATGGAATGGTATAATATGGTATGGTGTGGTATGGTATGGTATGGTATGGCATGGTATGGTATAGCATGGCATGGCATGGCATGGTATGGTATGGCATAGCATGGTATGGCATGGTATGGCATAGCATGGTATGGTATGCTATGGTATGCTATGATTTATTTATTTTATTTATTTATTTATTTATTTTTTTTATAATGATATTTTAACAGGATGCTCCTTCACTTTAGTGATTTTCAAGAAGGTCCTGTAAACTAATTTTTATGCATCATATAATGGAGCTAAAAAGTAGAAGGCAAATTATCAATACAAAATGAGAAAAATTACAATTATGCAAAAATGTAAAAATTCAAATAGCATACTTAAAGAGTTCATTCAGAAAAAATAGACTTAAATTGAGAAATTTTTGAAGATTGTTTAACAACGTCACTTAGATTGTTCCATTCTTTAATGGTATGGCATAGTACTATATGGTATAGCATGGCATGGCATGGTACGGCAATTTGCATGGTGATGGTATAGCATGGCATAGGGTAGAGTACTAGTACTAGGTAAGGGTAGGGTAGGGTACAGTACTGTAGGTCATAGAATAGAATGTACAGTAGTGTCAGGTTAAAGGTGTATATTAATATTCAGTAAAATATCCTCATTTCATACCTAGCTCATTTTGTTCTGGAAAGCCAGCCACATCCTCAATTGTAGCTCTTTGCATTAATCCATTGATCTGATAAAGAGATGAATTACTTGAAGCAGGAGAATCAGAAAAGAAGCCTGATTCATTACTTTTACCAATCAAGAATCTTGATGACCTATGATTAATGGAAGTATCATCTAGAATGCCTTGCAGTGCTGTAGATAAATCATTGTGGGATAATGGCTTGCGTGAACCAACAACTGTAAGGATCTCTAAATCCTTAGAATTAATTTCAGCAGGAAGACTGCCAAAGGATTGGGCCTGTAGTCTGCTGGCTGGTGCTGAATAATTACCTGAAGCAAGAGAAGGAATATGATATCAGAAAAAAAGCAGCAATTAACACTTATATATATATTAATCAAATTTACTTATAAATGAATATTGCAAAGATTTCCCACACTTTCTTTATAATCATTTTCCTTGAAGAGTGACCCACAAATTTTGATGACTTGTTTGCCAATAAATAGCATTTCGGCAGCCTTCAATCAAAGAACTAAACTCAAAAATATTACATTTTTTTTAGCTAGATTTTGGACTGAATTAAAGATTTCAATCCCCTAATCCTCTAAAATTTGTCTCAAAACTGTAATTTTTATAGTTTAGTTCTTTGATTAACATCCATCAAAATGCTAGTTGGCAAACAAGACATTAAACTTCAGGGGTCGCACTTCAACGAAAATGTTTATAATTTGTAAATATTATCTTTGTCTGTCAGGCAGTCATAATATTGTGAATTCATTTGACAAATGTGCTACCTCTCATGCACTGCACTTGTCTTGCATTTCAATCTCTGACTTTGTGATATTTGTGACTTAATTAATTCTACATAATTATGCAACAAAGAATGAAAACAGAAACTAAAAATCAATATAATTATAGCTGAAGAAAAAATGAGAAAAAAATGAAAACCACCAACTGCTGTACAATTTTAGTCAAAAATATGCCAATTTTTTTTCTTAATTTTTCCAGCTTTACAAGGTAAGAGCGTAAAAATAAATAATCAATAATATATATCGGGAAGTTGATCTGTATGATATATGGTCCGAATAGCTTGTATTCGATAAGTAGATTGTAAATATACCAATACCAATCAGATGCAAATATCATATGATTATTATAATATTATTATTATTAATAATTAATGTCATTACCCAGCTGTTTATGGAAAATCACACATACTGATTGGTCGAAAACTTTGGAATGTTTCCCTATAATCACCTACAGGTGAATATAGGATTGCCTGCACTAATTTGTTTGTTGATACAAATCTCTTTTAAAATATGAAAAATATCTACATTTTAGAAATAAATTGATGTTTTTCAAATAACCATCTGTGTAATGATTAACTAAAACAATTATTCACCTCAGTCTTGGTGATCATCGGTGAATAATTGTAATATTTAATATTACTCAGAAAATCAGCCTTAAGGATAACTATAATTTTATGACTTCTATTAAAACCTTTGAGAATGAAGGGAGTTATTTGGCTGAGAAAATCCATTTTAAAGTTGAATACAAATCAAATTTATGAACTTCTCCTAGGTGCCCATGCACCCCTCTTCTGGCTTGGATATAGTTCTTTTGTTGTTCAAAAATTGTATAGCACTTGGTTAAAAGGTGCATCTTATTAACTTTGTGATACCTTTTTAGGAAATATATAAGCACATATGCAAAAGTCGTGGTCTATGATTGTGCTCACATCAACAACCAGGATACTATACATTCCAGATGAACATGCCACTTGTCTAAAAACAATACATTGATAATAATATAATGACCTCTTAGAAGAACTCAAGTAATTTTTAACTATCCAACTGTAACATTGGGGTAAAGAATGAATAATAATTATCTCGAATAGAAGAAAACATTCAAAGCTCAGGTTAAAGATAAATTTCATCCCAAACAATAACGAATCCCAAATAATCACGAACAAACAAACAGATATACAAATATTGAGTTCCATTTACTTACTATCAATAAATTATTTATCATTTTATGTAGGGAAATGTTGACAGTTCTGCAATTCAGCGCTATCACATTGTTATGCTAATCTTTCAACCTCAAAAACTTCTTGGATAGAAATTTTAAATATCTTTCTTTTTAGTCGATTCTGTAGTGATAGTCGAGGTAAATCGAGGCTAATAATTTAGGTATTAAGTTACTTAGCGAAGATAAGAAAGCTTTCTTAGCGAAATCCATAAATAAGCTCTATAAAAGCTAAGCATTATTAACAAATTATTGAACATTTTTGTGTGATTCTCAAGACTACGAAAACATCTCAAGCAGTACTAGAATCAAAACTACTAAATTCTGAGTAATTTAGGAAGAATATACAAATCTTACCAGACATAGAGAACACGTCTTCGTCTCCCATGAGATAGGCCATTGATATTTGAATACGGTCTTGAAGGGCCGCGTCGCTCTAATCAGGCGACCAAATCATAAACTGCAACTAAGAACCTTCCAACTTTTTTGTAACATTTGAGTTGTTAGTCCTCGTAAATGTTTTTACGTATACAATTGTTGTGCAAGTGAGTAGATAGGTTTTTTCCCCCTTATAATAGAACCTTGATTAAAATTTTCCTGTTTGATTCTACAAGACACTTATTGCGTGATGACGGATGTCAATCAAGTCCAGGGACTCCCGTTCCGGGATGATGTCACCTTCTATATTAAGATCAATTGATCACTAATATTGAATAATTTTGAATTTTCTATAATTTATTTAGCTTTTCAATAGGGGAAGAGGCACCTAGTGAATCCTACTGAATAAATCATCGTTATTATTATTATTATTATTATTATTATTATTATTATTATTATTAATATTATTATTATTATCATTATTATTATTATTATTATTATTATTATTATTATTATTATTATTATTATTATTATTATTATTATTACAGTCAAACTAAGAAAACCGTGAACACCTAAAATATGTCTGGAATGTTTGTGTGTTTGATCACAGCGCTTCTACCAAAACAGGTAGAGTGTGAATTTGACTCGTCGTGCAACGCTTGTTTGACTGTACATTCGTGAAGTCTAGTGCACACATTCCTGAGCCCCGAGCGGCTATTTACCTTTGAACATGCTATTCAAGTAGAAGTAACGCCCAAGTTCCACCACAAACTTCAAAGGTAATTAGCCGCGAAGTATTTTCCCGTTTAGAAGTTTCAAACTTCATATTTTAGTTTTATTCTCGTGAAATTAGAAGTTTCTATTCGAGACAGACGGATACACGAGAGAAGGATTCAATTCAATCTTTTTTCATGGTGGTGGAAAACATCCTTTTTTTACAAGCAACGGTCTAAATAAACATTCTAGACATATTTTAGGTGTTCACGGTTTTCTTAGTTTGACTGTAAGCCAGTGATCACCACATACAAGATGAATCTAATCTAAAGTCAACAAGATGTAAAAGGAACTTAGGTGTCTGGGTTTCCTCAGACCTTACATGGACATATTAAGCAAATTTTAGATCAAAATGCTTTTGACAACCTTTTTCACAGGGAACCCGGCTTTCCTTTGCCGCATTCAATATCATTATTCTTTACGTAATTGCTTTTTATGGGTTTCCTGTGGTTTAAGATCGGCTTCGGTTACACAAGCTGTAATCAGATCTGTACTGCAAATTGATAGCCGATTAAATTCGGTAACGTGCTCTTTATGGGTTGCCTGTGTTGTTTGAATGTAACGCAGTTTCTATAAAGCTTTCAAAAGAAGAGAAGGGACGAAACCAAGGGAGTATCCGATTTGAAAACCCTTGTCTATTTGGTTCATGGAAGTCCTTTATTAATAAAAACCCCATTTGAATGCTTTATAGAGAGTGCGTTACCAACAGTTATTGATTTCAACTTAATCGGCTATCAATTTACAGTACAGATCTGATTACAGCTTGTGTAACCGAAGCCGATCTTAAACCACAGGAAACCCATAAAAAGCAATTACGTAAAGAATAATGAATACTGAATGCCACTGCGTGAAAAGGTGCGTATACGGGACCTGATATTCTCGTATACGAACTCGTATATTTGAAGAATACGAAAGTATACGCAAGTATCCGGTAACCGGATATCTAAAGTGTCATGGAATATGCGATTTTGTATACTCCCGTATTTGGACTATTTTTCCCTGTCATGGAATATCAGGGACCTGATATTTAAGTGACACGTCTAGTATCGACTTCGTATTCTCAATGATTTTCCCTGCCACTTCAAGTATTCAAGAATCACGATGTCGTATATTTTCTGATTCCCCGGATATATTTTTCGTATTCTCAATGATTTTCCCTGCCACTTCAAGTATTCAAGAATCACGATGCCGTATATTTTCTGATTCCCCGGATATATTTTTCGTATTCTCAATGATTTTCCCTGCCACTTCAAGTATTCAAGAATCACGATGCCGTATATTTTCTGATTCCCCGGATATATTTTTCGTATTCTCAATGATTTTCCCTGCCACTTCAAGTATTCAAGAATCACGATGTCGTATATTTTCTGATTCCCCGGATATATTTTTCGTATTCTCAATGATTTTCCCTGCCACTTCAAGTATTCAAGAATCACGATGCCGTATATTTTCTGATTCCCCGGATATATTTTTCGTATTCTCAATGATTTTCCCTGCCACTTCAAGTATTCAAGAATCACGATGTCGTATATTTTCTGATTCCCCGGATATATTTTTCGTATTCTCAATGATTTTCCCTGCCACTTCAAGTATTCAAGAATCACGATGTCGTATATTTTCTGATTCCCCGGATATATTTTTCGTATTCTCAATGATTTTCCCTGCCACTTCAAGTATTCAAGAATCACGATGCCGTATATTTTCTGATTCCCCGGATATATTTTTCGTATTCTCAATGATTTTCCCTGTCACTTCAAGTATTCAAGAATCACGATGCCGTATATTTTCTGATTCCCCGGATATATTTTTCGTATTCTCAATGATTTTCCCTGCCACTTCAAGTATTCAAGAATCACGATGTCGTATATTTTCTGATTCCCCGGATATATTTTTCGTATTCTCAATGATTTTCCCTGCCACTTCAAGTATTCAAGAATCACGATGCCGTATATTTTCTGATTCCCCGGATATATTTTTCGTATTCTCAATGATTTTCCCTGCCACTTCAAGTATTCAAGAATCACGATGTCGTATATTTTCTGATTCCCCGGATATATTTTTCGTATTCTCAATGATTTTCCCTGTCACTTCAAGTGTTCAAGAATCACGATGTCGTATATTTTCTGATTCCCCGGATATATTTTTCGTATTCTCAATGATTTTCCCTGTCACTTCAAGTATTCAAGAATCACGATGTCGCATATTTTCTGATTCCCCGGATATATTTTTCGTATTCTCAATGATTTTCCCTGCCACTTCAAGTATTCAAGAATCACGATGTCGTATATTTTCTGATTCCCCGGATATATTTTTCGTATTCTCAATGATTTTCCCTGCCACTTCAAGTATTCAAGAATCACGATGCCGTATATTTTCTGATTCCCCGGATATATTTTTCGTATTCTCAATGATTTTCCCTGTCACTTCAAGTATTCAAGAATCACGATGCCGTATATTTTCTGATTCCCCGGATATATTTTTCGTATTCTCAATGATTTTCCCTGTCACTTCAAGTATTCAAGAATCACGATGCCGTATATTTTCTGATTCCCCGGATATATTTTTCGTATTCTCAATGATTTTCCCTGCCACTTCAAGTATTCAAGAATCACGATGCCGTATATTTTCTGATTCCCCGGATATATTTTTCGTATTCTCAATGATTTTCCCTGTCACTTCAAGTATTCAAGAATCACGATGCCGTATATTTTCTGATTCCCCGGATATATTTTTCGTATTCTCAATGATTTTCCCTGTCATTTCAAGTATTCAAGAATCACGATGCCGTATATTTTCTGATTCCCCGGATATATTTTTCGTATTCTCAATGATTTTCCCTGTCTTTTCTAGTATCCCCGTTTCACGTATCGATTTATCTATAGTATATCAGACATTTTAATTTCCTTCAAAACGTTTTTAATGCAATAATATGATACTATTTGTGTCAGATAGCTTTAACATATTTGGTAATAAAATGATAATTGTAAGCTTATTATTATTATTTTTTTCATTTCTTCTTTTGTTTTTTGCTATTTGTTTGCCTTCCTGATTTCTTCTTTTTCACATTAGTATCATTGTCAGGAGTACTTGTCCTGAAGGGCATTTGCTCTGGCGTTTTAGGATGCGGACGCTCCAACTCTTCTTGAACTGCTCAAAAACAAAAAGAGTTCCAAAAAGAAAAAAATTAACATACAAATCAGGGAAAAAATGTACTATGCTCATGCAATAAATAAGTGACTAACCTTGAGAAAATGACAATTTCTTTCTCTTACGACTTCTTTCTTCTTCGGCTTTGGGCACTTCTATGTCTGATTCATTATCTGAAAATTCTCCCTCTTCGAACTCTTCTTCGAACTCTTCTCCCAACTCTTCTTCGAACTCTTCTTCGAATTCTGGGAACTCTGCTCCACGCTCTTCATCTGAGTCTAGCGAAGAAAATAAATATATTTTATAGCGTATGCAGGATCAATCACAATAGAAAGTATTTTTCTTCAGGCCATGCTTTCATCTTCAGTAGAAACATATTACTGATGAATTTAAAAGACAGAATCACGCTTTTCAATATTATATTCAGTTTTATCAGACATGTTTCGGAAGATCGTCTTCCTGCATCTTCAGTGCACATAAATTAATTTAACATGATATTGAAAAGCGTGGTTCTGTCTCTTAAATTCATCATTATGACCTTGTTAAAAACACGAAGCCAAGTGACGGGTTTGGTTACTTGTATCGCAAGAGCACGGTCCTTCTCAAAACGCTCTGCCTTCCATTCCTTGTAATATTTATTGGCAACATGCTCTGCTAGTTTTCGCTTTTTAACTTCATTTTTGTGTAAAGTATCCATTTGCTGAAGTTCTTGTCTCAGTTCCTCTGAACAGCCTTCACTTGACTCCTTATGGTCAACCATCCTTAACCCACAGTAAACACTTTTTCTTTCCTTTCCTTTTCGCTTTCGCAAACATCTCTTGAAAGCCTCAACAATAACAGATCTTTGCTGGCTGTAGCTAATGTTACCAAATTTTGTAACAAGATCCTCTCTAACAACAGCAGTAAAAACACATTCATTGTGGTGAAAGTCTTGACAATTGAAGGCTTCAAATTTTGAGGATAATTTCAACCTGCAAGAAAAGAAAGTCTAAGTTCTATTGACTTCAAATGATCATCAATGATTTTCAATACTTGATATCTATTAGGTGAATTATTTATAGGAACCTTTGAACATATCCAAGACAAACCAATGTTTTGATTACACCCTGCATGACCCTGAACCTGGATTATTTACAAATTAATAAAGCACTGCAATTTTTTTCTCGTTGTAATTTATCTCTTAAATCTTACTTAGCACCATACTCTCCAATCACATAAGTATAAGACCATAATCGAGAACATATTTAAAGTCTTGCTTTAATGCAAGTATGATTGACAAAAAAATGAACGCCATAACTAAGGTATTGTGAGTCCTCTAGCTGAGCTAAACAAAAATAGAATTGTGCATAATTGATATAACTATTCTTGCTTACCATTCGGCCATTGACTTGATACTTGATTGAGGAAAATCTGACTTTGTTTTGAGTGCATCAAACGAATCCATCTTACATTGAATATTGACGCCGACTCAATAAACAAACGTGACTCGTGCTGCATTGAATCATGGGCCGTGGACATTTGTCCACGGCCCATGGCTCTTTGCGCACTTTCAGTCAGGATTCAGTCATCATCGTTACTCCCTACACTTCAATACAATACAATACCATAACTTGTACTTAAACACGATTAAAGCTTAAAGCCATTCCGCTTGTGGAGTCGTGTATCTACAAGTAAACTAAGCTAAAATGACTAATTTAATTATAACATAATCAATGATACTAAGACCCAGTTTAGACATCGAATCCCCACGCGCCGAATCCAACGCAAACGAATTCATAATATTATATATAAATGATATAATGACTGACAATTATATCAGTCACTGACACTGGAAATCGAATAAATAAAGTGTGGAAAATATATTCCCTGACACTTCATGACGTTGAGTATACTGGAAATTATATTCCCTGATACTTGATGACGTTAAGTATACTGGAAATTATATTCCCTGACACTTCATGACGTTAAGTATATTGGAAATTATATTCCCTGATACTTGATGACATATAGTATACTGGAAATTATATTCCCTGATACTTCATGACATAAAGTATACGATCTTTGATATTCCATGACACGTCAAAACATTAAGTATACGGGCTCTGATACTTAATGATACTTTAAGTATCCCGACACGTCAAGTACTGTCCCCTGATACTTTGGATATCAGCGAGTATCAAGAGCTCGTATTTTCCATGACACCCCTTTTTTCACGCAGTGTGCGGCAAAGGAAATCCGGGCTCCCTGTGCCTTTTTCACCTTAAAGTTAGTCCTGTTAGCTATGCCATTTTCTCGACTCAAAGAGTGTTCAATCAATTCTCTATTTTTTTGAATAATTTATCGCTGTTTTTGCTTACGAGGGTTTATTTATTTGCTTGTTAGGGCTTCCTTTTTCTTTTTCTTTTTCTTTTTCTTTTTCTTTTAAGCTTACTTTTATCTTAATTTGTTTGATTTGCTTTTTTATTCATTGATTTTGGGAGTGAGATTTTTGCTTATACCAAAACATGGATTAAGTTAGCCTGAGATCTAGAAAGCAGATCGACGTATAAAGCTTATAGTCTCTTAAAAAAAGCCAAAAGCCATTTGTCAAAAACGAGCCTGACAATAAGAGTGACTGGCTTCTTACCTGTGATATGATCAAAAAATGACCATGAAGTACATTAGAACATGAAGTCTTTATCTTTTTCCATCAGAAAATTTCAGAAACATCTTGGTTCTTCCTTCTAGCTAGATACATCAGTTAAAATTGAGCCGCCATTTTGATTTCGAGTTGCTAAAAAGGCGGGAAAACCTGGACTGTCGCATCTTCCATACCTATATCAGTGATGCTGATTGGTCAGGGTAATTTCTAACGAAGAATTTGATTGGAGCTCGGTAATTATGACTGACATGAGAAGTCAGAGAGGAAGTCTAGGATCGTGGAGAACTTTCGAGAGCCTTCTTCGCAAGCAGAATTCCAAGTAAACTTCTCTAGTTTTTCTAATTTATTTAGTTTTTCCATAGTAAACAACTATGGTTTTCCTAGTTTTGAATATTATTCAGTGTTGCAGCAAGTCTCCAATATGTTTTGTCAAGATACTCAAGGCTCAAGAACTGCCGTTGAAAGACTAAATAGTCGAGGCGAGAATCTGAAAAAGGGCTCAAAATAGGCGCTACGTAAAAAGGTTTGACAACGGATTTTGATAGCAAAATACCTATACTTTATAGTAAAAGCAGTTATGATAGCGAATTATGGGGTCTTAGAGCTGCTATGCTATGATTTTAAGGGGGGTGGGGGATAGTTTGAATTAGCATAACCGAACATGCCCTTGATTGAAGCCAAAACAAAAAAAAATAGTTATCTTCTTTACTACCTTTTCGAATTGTTTGAAAATTGAACAGCTCATGTGACACAATGAGCTAAACACTTTTGAGTGATTTTTTCTTGAATTATTTGGGTTACCATGGCAACGGAAAGCCTGAGAAAAAGAACAAGCTTCCTAAGTGAATTAAAGTACGACACAGAATAAAAAAAATTGATTATTTTATGAAAAAATATGGCATAGGTACATTTGAAAAAGGTTTATTTATTTTTAATGTCTAAAAACAACAATAAATTTTTTTATTAAAATCCGGAAGTAATTTATTCTGACGTCACGAAATGTAAATCCCAGGATGCATTACGCTCTTAACATTGTCGTCCGCCATCTTGAAGATGCCAAAAGGTAAGTTTCTAGTACTCTCTTACTTTTGGAATAAAAATGTATGAAAATAAGAGAAAATTAACTTATTTTCCTTTTTATTGGTAGCTTTTGTTTTAATTTAACCCTTTTATTTGATTAACTTAAATAAAACATGCGTTTTGTGGATATATATGGTCTGTAAGTACAACATGATGATTCTTCGATTAGGAATTCATCACCGTCTTAAGCCAGAAGTTGACTTCTTATTAAGCTTTCTTTTAGTTTTCTGAAGTATTTCTTTAATTCAGATTTACATGTGTGATATAGCTGAAATAAATTGTAAACATTAAGCTTTTTCGACTTCATTTCATAAGGAGCCCGGCACCTTTTGAATAACTAACTTAATAAATGACAAACAAACTCAATAAACTTAGTTTGTTATTGCTTTCAATAGTGAAAAAAATATTTCTGATACACGTTGTGCAGTGTATAATACAAATGGTGATTTGTAAAATGCTGTTGATACAATATATTGTCTGTTATCCTATTTATCACCGGTAAAACCAAGCACAGAGATTAAAAAAGTATAAAAGTTTGACAATTTTTCGGCATTAATGTTTTGCTTTGTTGATGCATTTATTTAGTGACCCAAAATTGAGTAGATTTCATTTAAAACCACGTAATCAATTATTTTGCCTATAGGCGTGGCTCGTAACGATGACCAATGTGGAGACGTGCCAGGGCCTTTGCCTAGTAAACGAACAAAGACAGATCAAAGATGTGAAAGCCGCACCTCTCGATCCAAGGCTACAAAGATCAACTGGTCTTTGTGTATGTTTTGCCAAAAAATCAAGCATAAAGGTGTTAAGACACTAATTAACGTGTCAAGCTTTGATGCTTGCAAATCTATAGTTGCGGCCGCCGAAGCAAGAGCTGATTTGGATTTTATTACGAATATCAGAGAGCTGGATCTCATCGCCGTGGAGGCAAAATATCACAGCGCCTGCAGAGCAAGTTATGTGAGCAAATCAAACCTGAAGCGTCAAACATTCAAAGAGGAAGACGAGAAGGAAGAATGCATATACGAAAAGTCATTCAAGGAGCTCTTAACAGAAATAGATAACGAAATCACAGCTGGCAAGGCGTTTGAAATGACTTTCTTACTTGAGCGGTATAAAGAAAAACTTTCTTTAAACGGTGTGCCATCTCCAGCTTATAGAAGCGAAAAACTGAAAAAACGATTGAGCAATTACTTTGGTAATTCAATTGTGTTCCACAAGCCGCCAGACCCATCGAAACCAGAACTTATTTACTCCAGCAGCATTTCCGTAAAGAGTCTCATCAACGCTGCAGTTAGTACCGCAAAGGCTGATGATTACCTTAGTTGTAGCTACTCCCCAGAGGAAAAAGATGATGCGGAAGCTGAGAAGCTGAAGGTTCTATTTCAAGCGGCTCAGATTTTAAAAGAAGATATAAAGAAAAGTAAAGGCATTTGCATACGACCACTTTCAGTTGATGATATTACGTTAGAAAGGGGCAGGAGTGTGGTTCCTGATAGTTTGTACCATTTTCTTCAGTGGTTTGTGTCGCAACAAGAATATCACGAGTCTGATAAACCCGCCGCAACATGCAAAAGCCAAGAAGATGAAAGGAGAATTTTGATGCTAGGTCAAGACATGGTACACACATCTACGCGCACGCGACTCAAAACCCCTAAACATGTTGGACTTGGCATCACTATACATCACCTAACAGGCTCGAAGCAGCTTATTACACTGCTTAACAAAATGGGGCATTGTTGCTCCTACAACGACGTAGAAATTATCAACACAGGTCTTGCTAGAGAAATCAGTGCAAGGTCAGAACAGCTTGGTGTCATCGTTCCGTCAAACCTATCTCCTGGTGTCTTTTTGCAGTTTGCGGCAGACAACAATGATTTGAATGAGGAGACGTTGGATGGTAAGCGCACTACGCATGCCACGACAATAGTTGGCTATCAAAGAAAAGCATTTGGCCCAAAGCTACCCTTGCAGTCAAAAGCTGATCACTCCTCAAAAAGAAGATCTCTGGAGGCACCCCTTTCTTCTCAAGCTATTCATGATTTTGGAGTGCGTAGCCGAAGGCCCGCTGTTACATCTTACCGAGGAAAGTTAAAAGAATCTGGTAATTTTTCCAAAGATGCACCCAATATTGATAACAGAGACTTCGCTTGGTTCCTTCTCAGACTAAACAAAAACAGTGCACTTCTGTCAACCAGCGATGACATCACCGAAGATAAGCAAACCACACCTAGTTGGAGCGCGTTCAACGCTATTACCTCTGTAGCTGTAACTGCACCGTGCACCAATATTGGCTACTGTCCCATGATTCCAGGACCCGCCACCGAGTACAGCACTATTTATACTGTTATGAAAGCCGTACAAGACATGAGTGTAAGCCTCGGCCAAACGAACAGTGTAGTCACATTTGATTTAGCCATATATACCAAGGCCAAAGAAATTCAATGGCGTCGTCCTGATGAATTTCAAAACCTGACGATCCGTATGGGCGGTTTCCATATAGCTCTGAATTTCTTGTCTGTGATAGGCAAAAAATTCGAAGAAAGCGGAATAGAAGATTTACTAGTTGAATCTGGGTTGTATGGCACTTCTTCAACGTTAGCCCTCCTTAAAGGAAAGTCGTATAACCGTGGTGTCCGTGCTCATAAGCTGATCATGGAGGCACTATTGAGACTGCAGTGGTGAGCATTTTATCGGTGGTTAGAGAAGAAAAAGGATGAGCAGCAACTTGAAACAATAAACGTGGATCAGGTCCAAATGAACATGACCCAGTACAAAAACAAAGTAGCCACTGATGCAGTACAAGCAAAAGATGCGTTCGATGATCTTTGCAAATCTGTTGATGACCTCTACCATCTATTTCAACGATTTAAGGTAGAGTCCCGATCTCAGATGTTCAAGTTCTGGGACAGCTATATCAACAGGGTTTTCGTACTCTTGCGATTCATTAAAGCTGAACGGGAAGCAAACTGGGAACTTCACCTACAGTCTACAGCTGAGATGTTACCACACTTTTTCTCGATGGACCGAACCAACTATTCAAGATGGTTTCCAGTATATCTGGCAGATATGCTTCAACTAGGAAAGACTGCTCCAGAGGTTCATAGAGAGTTTCTCGAGGGTAATCACGCAGTCAGCAGATCGCAGCAACCATTTAGTCAGATTTGGACGGATATGGCTTTGGAGCAGAGCGTAAACCGTGATTCAAAGACTAAAGGGGGGATCGTCGGGATATCGCAGAAGGAGGGTGCCCTAGAAAAATGGTTTTTGACTGCCCATGAACGAGCAGCCGTAACAACTACAACCAAGGAGATGTGTGGAGTTCGAACTGATGGAACGATGTCGGTACATAAAGAAAGAGGTTCACTTCGGATGAAAAGAGATGAAGATGATGTGAAGAAGCTGGTATCAACGCTAGAATCTGTCATGGTTAACCCATTCGAAGGACATGACACCACACTTCCATTATCGAACTTGGCAACTGGTGTCGTAATGCCAACAGATATGGCTTCCAGACTCCTCAGTGCAGAGAAGATTGGAGCGACAGAGATGAATTCCTTCGTTAGCAAGAGGCTCAACACAAATACTGTGGGATTTTGGGATACGCTGCCCAAAATAAAGATCCAGACTTTTGCAAGTTTGACTAAGAAGGTGCAAGCAAGGGCGTCAGACGAGAAGATAATAACGATAAATGCAGATCGAAGCCTGTTTGCTCGTCTTTTGGTCGCCTCTAACACAAGGAACATTGATTTACGTGAAGTACTAAAGTATGAGCTTTCTTCGGTTCCTTGTGCATTAGCTCACCCAGACGGTACACTGAGGAAGAGCAACAAAAGTGTCCTACTATCTGTGCTTGAAGGGTTCGTTGATGTCTTGCCGAGACTGCCACACGATGACGAAGAGCCAATAACAGCCAAAATCATTGATGGGATGGCTTTGGTACAAATGACAAAGACAGCTGGAGCACGAACGTTTGGAGAGATGGCCGAGCGCTACTTCAAGAAAATCACGGGAAATCTTGGAATTGATAACTGCAGTCGCGTTGATGTTGTTTTTGACAGATACGACAAGACCGACTCCATAAAAGAAAGTGAACGCATAAGAAGAGGTTCCGCATCTGGATATGAAATCAAAATCACTGGTCCAAGTACACCTGTTCCTAAGAACTGGAACGCCTACATTGCAAACCCAGTCAACAAGATGAACCTTCAACATTTTCTTAGTGAAACATGGACGAAAATGGGGAAGAAATCGCTGATGTTTGGTCATCAACTAGTCTTCGCTGGATGTTTTGCGAACCCACAAGATGTCCTGATTGTCGAAAGTGGCACAGCAAGATCTCTTCATCAGCTGGTATCTGACCAAGAGGAGGCTGATACTAGGATGATGTTGCATGCGGAAGACTGCTCCCTCCAACACAGAAGAATAGTGGTGCATTCCCCTGATACAGACGTATTAGTTCTCGCAACTTATGTGTTTTCTTCACTATCTTGCGACGAAATGTGGATGAGAACAGGTGTTAAAGACAAGCTACGATTCATTCCTATCCATACGCTGAAACAGAAACTTGGTTCTCTTCTATGCAGCCTACTGCCTACATTCCATGCGCTAACAGGGTGTGATACTACAAGTGGACCCTACTTCATCGGCAAGAAAAAAGCTTGGAAAGTACTGACAGATCACCAGGACAAGTTTGCAGCATTAACAAACTTTGGAGAAGGTACACCATTGTCACCAGATCTATCAGCTGCTGCAGAGCAATACCTTTGCTCCATCTATTCCACTGCACCGCGGGCTGGAATAACTGCTAATGATGTTAGGTGAGTAACTTGTCTTTTAATTATTGACTGAAAAATACATATACTAAACTGCTTACTTTTTAAATGAATGTTCGGTAGATATTGGATGTTCTGCCAGAAGAAACAACGTAACGAAGGACTTCCACCGACTTCCAACAGCATACAGCATCACATTCAGCGAGCAAACTACCAAACAATGGTATGGAAGCGATGTCTTCAATCAATGCAAGAGCTTCCCTCGCCCATTGAGAACGGATGGAAAATATCCGACGGCATGATCCAACCAGTCTTGATGTCCAAAGATCCTGCACCAGAGGGACTCGTGGAGCTAACTGTCTGCAGATGCAATAAGTCGTCATGCAAGTCCAATCGTCTCTGCGTTTGTTACAATAACGAGATGGCATGCACTGAAGCATGTGGATGTATGGGCGATGAGAGCTGCCAGAATCCACACACCTCACAAGTCAGTAATGATGACAATGAAAGTGATGAAGACAATAGTGATGACGATAGTTGTGACGACGGCGACAGTGACGATGGCAACAGTGATGACGATAAGGGTAATGACGACAGTGATGATGACGGGAGTGATGGCTACGACAGCCAGGACAGTAGTGAAGAAGAGTTGTCCAGCGAGATCTGATTCCTTCCAGCTGATATTAGGTAGCTTTAGATTTGACTACGAGTACGAGATTGACTAAAACATTATTCCTTTTAAACTATGCTACTACAGAATGATAGTTGTCCTTACATTGGTTTAACTGTTGTTTTAGAAATGTGTTGTACCAAGATGAGGGCGACAACAAGCATATAGTGAAATATATTTCAAGACAAAATCTCGTCATCGTACTCAAATTCGTACTCGTAGTCCAATCTAAATGTCCTCCAATTTTCAACTTCATGTAAAGTATTTTCTATGAAGAAAGACACTTCGAAGACGTTGCTAAAAATCAGTCGTTACCATGGTTACCAAGACTACTTAACAGTAACATCATTTCCTCAAGTTTCAACAATCGAACTTTCATTATTTAAATCAATATGGTTTTACAAAGTTCCCATTAAATGTGGAGTCGGAGAAACTGACTTAAACACCAAATATATAAGATTTGGGCAAGTAATTAAGGTAATGTTTAGTAATTTAGTATTCATTCAATAAGTAATTTAGGTTTGTTGTACTTGCAATCAATTGCTAAAGTAAAATTTTTTCTGCATAATTTCATATGTAAGTCTTTTTCTTGCATGTTTTCTTAGCATGAATATTTATACTTTGCTTTAGAGAGTTTGAAACTCATTTTTGTCTCCCCAAAAACTCGAAATGTACGATTCTTTCGTTAAAACCTCTAAAAATCCTTTTACCTAGCAACCGTTGCCATGGTTACATTAATTATTCATCAATTTCATCTGATCATTTAACACTCGTCAAACTACACAAGCTCTTAAATTTTCAAATCATAAACTTAAGTATTTCAAAAGATATTAATTTTTCTAATCCCTTAGTCCTCGTTATATTGTCGGATTTGAGCATTCCAAGTGGACCCCACCCCCCCAAAAAATCGCGACCTAGCATCTTTGGTACTCCACAATTTGTTAGTAAAATAGGGCTGGCAGCTTTCTAGGGTCAACTGTCCGTCATAATCCGTTGTCAAACCTTTTGTGTGATGGGGGTGCTACGTCGCCACTATTTTCGGGGATTTTCGCCTCGACTAAAAGCAGACAAAATGAATCAAACAAGCAGCGGTAAGTTTTGGCAAAAAATATTATTTAGGATATTGCTCACACTATATTTTGTTCCGGCTTGTTCTTTTTTATTCTTCTTTATACACATCTCCTCTTGGCGTTTTTTCCCTTTGTTTGATTCACAAAACTATGTTTTTCAACGGGTTGCTCTTTAGTTTTTGTAAACAAATCAAGTTTATCCGGCTCTTCTTGTATTGCTAGTCGTTCGCCTGTTTCTTTGACTCATCCTTGACTGAACTAGATTGACTACTACTACTAAAATTAAGTGCTTTCTCGCTCTTAATACGAGCCACTGTTCACGAATCACTTACAATGCCGTTTTTTCCTGGTTTCTTGGCCTCGTCCGAAGACTCCACGCGTATCACATTATTTGGTATTTAATACATCGATCACGAAAACAGGTTTTCGTTGTCTCCGGTATTTTCTTCTGAATGACAGTTCCCGAAACATGTGCGACATAAGAAAAACTGTGACTATATTGGGGTACGTATTCACTAAAAATCGTTTCTCTTAACTGAACTGATCTATTATTTGAGATGAGTTTGTTTGATATGTGTTGTTCTCTCCATTCCTCCCTCTTAAATCATGTGACTCGGTGTCGTGTGTGTAGTGGTAGTGTTAGTCTATCACCTGAGACCGGTTTTTTTCACTTTATTGGCTCACTAAAGGAGACCAAATAAAACTTATGTGTGTGGAAGGGGATGGGTGGGCTTAGAGAGGGGGATATCAACAAAAATAGTGGTATTTAAAAACTCATTAATAAATCATTACCATTTTGTCCAATCCGATGTTCCTATCTGGTCAAGAGGAAAGCATTTTATACCACTTAAGCTACGTTCGAAACTTAAAGCTCGGGGAGGGATTTGAATGCGGCCCATAGGAATAATGGGGTATAATGCGTGAACAATGAATTCCTGATCACCCTAAACCTTTATCATAAAGTCACATGTGTCTTTATGATAAAAGTTTCTCCGGATACACTGAATTTTTCGGAAATATCGCATAAGACAGTGCTCAAAATAAATTTTAATTTGCAACAAAATATTTGTATTACAACGTAGACTAAATTACTAAGTTATCAAATTAGTAATTATTAAATCCTGGTATTACAGCATTGTATAAATTTAAACTAAATTATCTGAACTACTTTCCAAAGTTTTAAAAGATTTTAAAAAGCCCATTTTGTTGCATAACGAGTTGACTTTGGAGTAGAATCTTCTATAGTTGTCTTTTCTTCTGCGTCTGTTTTGGGCTGTCTAAAACTCCGTTTTGGTGGCATTCTGCCGCGAAAGTCCGTATATGAAACTGTCACGAAATAATTAAGCCCCAGGAAATCATGTTTCTTTTGTTATACCAAGTTGTATTATTAATGACAGCGTTTTTTGACCTCTAGAGGGATTATCTAAAGTACTAAGGACAATAGGAGTTACATAACCTATCTTAACCTATCCGCGAAATTCACGGCTTTAGAATATTTCGGCGAATTACTTGAAATCTAACAGATTGATTTTCTTTAAAATAGTTGGAATCGTTTTGCAATAGCTTGAAGTTGATGATGTCGTTTGCCGCTTGTCTAGGTCTCATCGAGTTTTAGAGTTATTCGATAAAAACCAATTTCAACAATATTTGTTTATCGTTGCCAAGGTAACGTCAATCAAGCTAAAATTAACACCATTTTAAAATTTCATCTTAGCTCTATAACTGGTCCAAAAATCAAGTATATAGGTATAAGTTAAGACTATGAATAAGCCAAATGAAAATGAAAGGTATGGTCTGAAAAATACTATAGGAAGCCACCTTAATTATTTACTCAGTGCAAATTCTGTGTCTTTCTTATTCTTTCTTGCAATATATATAATCAACTTTAAAATAATTTGATTCGAACAACTAACGTGCGCTGTTACAACAACTAGAGGCAAATCTTAATTATGCAAATAAGGCCCTTGAAGTAAATTGAGGGTAGAGCTAATTATCTGAGCGACATATTTAATTGTATACAAATTAGATGATATGGCCAAGAAATTAAATATAAAAAATGCTCAAAACCACTTCTTCCTAAAGTCTTATCGTTAATGGTTATAAAGTCTGCGCACAAACAACTATCAATTTCCATTCTTTCTTAGATCAACAAGTAAATGGATGCCCTACCAAATTCAATTGTGCAAGCGACAAGTCTAAATGTCTTCAAGAACGGCCCTGGTCACCTTAATTTGTCTGCGTTTTTACACTTATGTTTAGAAAGAGTTGGGCTACCAGTAAGAGAAAGAATTTCTTTGTAAACATTGCTTATATCTAAATACTAGTTCGAATTTCTTGGTCAATGCACACTGTAAATACCCCGGGTGTGCATGTCCCCGGATGTGAATGTCCCAGCATTCTGTGCGTCTTTCAAACTGATGGACGTGCAACTATAAGTTGTGCTGGAAAGTGATCGTCTTCCTCAACTGCAGTGTTAGTATACTGACAAGAATCAAGTGGAGGGTTTGGTATCTGTTCAGTAGATTGTACTTCATTCTTGATGTAAAATACTTGACTTGTTCTGCGATGGAACTGGTTTTCAGGAACACGAGTACATGGACTCAAACAACAACGTCCGTCATCATTGATAAAAGGAGCAGGATCGCAAAGGATTCTTTTAACCTTTTTAGCTAAAATTGTAAGACCTTTTTGATCACTGATATCACTGAAGAGATTCACTTGGCTGAACCAATGATGTCGACATTGTTTGGAAACGAGACAGACAAGCAGCTCCTTAAGAAGAGTTAGGAAGCATTCTTCGATATTCTCGTCAACCCAGAAGGATTGGGGATTCTTCTCGAGCGTGTTAAGTAAGATTGTCTTGACATGGTACGTGGCCAGTTCGGGTACAATTGGCTGAAGATGGTTTTTCAGTATAACTTTAAGCGCCAAGAAACATCTACGCGCTGTTTCAGGAAGAAGTTTGGAGAGCTCTACCTCGGCAACAGAGAATGATATCCTCCATGTTTTTTGGTCATCATCACAAGGAGCATGCTTAGCTACAAGATGACATCCTTGTTGGACTATCCTAGTCACATCTACTCTGCCTGGCCAGGATCTTGGTCTATTGGGCCAGTCTGAGAAAGGTGGCCATTCATCACATTTGAAACACAAAGTAATATCCGCTTCTAGAATACCTTCCAGCTTAATCTTAATGGCTGGCCCAGCTTTACTATAGTTTAGGATTGGAGTGAGCTCGCAGCATCCTTTGCAACATGGAATCCCTGGCAGATTCGTGACCCTTGTTGACCCAACAGCCAGTTTGGCCAGTTTCATATTGACGTCCGATGGGATGAAGTGACCTTCGTTACCTGGACTTATTTGCATCAAATGTGCATATGAGACAAACCTTGTGCCTTTGAATATGTACGGCTCAATACGGATATTTCCATGGTCAGCGGAAAATGACGCTTTATCGTCCACACAACAGAACATGATGTCGAGGTCGGAATACAAAGAGGTGTATGGAATGGGGAAGGTTTTCTTGTGCGACAACGGCACTCCGAATCGTTCTTCTGTGCTGCCTGAAAATATGTATTCAAACTTGGTTCTTGTTATGCGTTTTTCTAATTCTGCCTTAATGTCGTTCAAGTAAGACATGGCTTGCTCTTTGACTTGCTCCACTTGATCGGCGGATGGGATCCCTTTGTCACTATTGAGGAGCAGTGAATTCAGGGGAACGGAACTAGTTCCAGAGAAAATCAGTTTTCTGTGACCCCAACAGATTGGGAATGTGCGGGCCTAAAAGAAAAAAGAAAATATAATCATCAATCTAATTAACTGTTTAACTTATTTATTCCCCCTAACACTTGAACAAAGAGGGTCCTTCGGCTGTTAGGCCGATAGTAAAAAAGCAGCCCATAAATACCTACAGCCTTAGGCAAAATAGGGTATACCAATTTACTATTTACTTACCAGGCAAATATTGATTGGAGTGAATAAAGCAAGAAAAAATAGTAGAAATACAATGGGAATCACTATAAGCATTGCTGAAGTTGATGTACTGCAGTTGTTACATTTCACAATACCGTTCACAATATGGTTAGCAAGTTGGCTCAAAAGATAAGCAACAGTAAGAATAATAGTTAATATTGCAACTGCTTTGATTGTCCTACCACACAGCGGCCTCATGATTGATAACGCTGAAACAAGAAGAAAATTGATTAGAAAAATTAAGAATTAAAATAGTAAGAATGAAAAAGTATTCTTGTTTTCTTATCACGCTATCTAAGGTAGCCCAAGCTCATATCAGTGTTGATTGATAAGAGAATACTGGGCGATTCTTAAACGTTCGTCTTATCTTCGTCTTATAACAAAACACTCTCAGTGTCCTTTTCAAACTTCCTTTTGTTTGTTTGTGAAGATTTGAAGCAATTTGGGTTTTAAAACTAACGCATTCACTGTTTCATTTTTAATTTTATAAATCAACACAGATAGTGAGCTTGGGCTACCTGTGTGCCTCAAGTAGATTAAACCTTGGGTTTAGCATAGTTTGAATATAATTTTTGTTTTGAAAAATTCTTGTCCTCTATATGGTGGCCATTCGTAATATTTTGGCATTTATTGTTGAATATCCCTATTTAAGGATGGTGCCTAGTATTTGCAACCCATTTTTATTTCTTTGAAACTATACTAGTTATTTCAAGCGCCCAATGGCCTATCTAAAACTGAAAAAAAGTTAGGGGTTCACCACGCATCTAAGCGAGTTAATTATTGTTAAATACCTGATGACGTAGGCGTATTTTTGCGTATTTTAAAGAAATACTGTTTCATACTGTTCAGAGTTATTCAAGAAAAAATCGTGAAATAATAATCTGCAAAATACACATTTTCGACTTTAAGTCATAACTTGTATTTATCAATAGCTTTTACCTCAATATTATGGGGAAAAAAACATTTTGTGTGCATAACGAATTATTGACTAAATATCAAACTAATACCATTTTTATTTCTAAAACATCACCTTAGGAAAAAAACTGTGATATCACTATAACATTTCTAGCGAAAAAAATAGGGGTATCGACGCGTTTTTGAAAGATATGAATTTTAAGATTTCATTTTTGGGTTGAAATTGCACGAATATTCGTGACAAACGTGACTTTGTGTCACGACACGGCGTGAAAAGTCACATTTTGGCGCGTTTGCAAACGCCAAGGCACCTTTAAATTCGCTTGAAACACAACCTGGAACCGTTGTTGTGGCAAAAAGCTGAGAAAAATCAAGATTTTTAGCTTAAAATTGACAAAAATGTTACTTCAACTGGAACTTTTAAAAAACGATGGCTACGATGTATTAAAAGGAAAAAAGGAATCCTAAAACATTTCCTTTGTAAAATAAACCTTTTCATCGTAAGATTTACTAAAAAGTCATCACGGCAAATCTTCAAATACAAACAAAACAAAAAAAAAAAACGGCCGGAAAGTTATCACTTGATGGGGGTAGCCGATCGAGTTATAACAAGACGCTGGTGGCAGCGTGCACTGGGTTACCTGGACCGTGGGACCAGGGGGAGAATCCTAGGGTGCCATTGACCCACCCTGTGTGGAAAAAGAGTGATCAATTATAAAATAAGCTGACTGTAATTTGGTTTTTAATATTTCTGATGTATCGTACTGTCGAGGCCCTCGTTTTTTTTATGATCAAAAATCATAACCAGTGAGTGGAAAGACAAAAGCATAATCTGTCACATGAAGAAGAGTTGAAGTTATTTTCTGCAACTTAAGAAACAAGAAAGAAAGATATATCGACACACCATCTTCATGACAAGTAAGAACTAGCAACGGAGAAAAATCCTCAAGCTGATCATAACAAAATGACATCGGATCCTTGCTGGACATTGATATAATTAGTACAAATCAAAGTACATGTTTAGTACAAATGAATGTTGTGTTATTTTTACTCTGAGACGGATAACATCCTCCGTGGTTTGCATAATTTTATATCATGCGAAAGCCGAATTCAATAATTGTTTTATTATTCATTCAAAATGTTTTTACGGCTCCAGTTATATATATATCTATATCCAAAACGGCGCTTCGAATTCCTCAATGATAGTTTAATACATCAATCGCCGACTAAGATCAATAATTTTTCCATCTTAATATTGTCGGAAAAATATTTCGCAGCCTTTTGTTGATTTGTTTGTGTTTTTTTTCTATCTTTTTCTTGCAATAATGTGGCTTTTTTTCTCCTGGCTAAGTAAGGGAAACCGTCCTTGATTGGAGGCAGCCAATATCCCGCTCTCTGCGTGTGACGTAGGTCGTCCAATAATTTTTTCAGTTATTGGACGATTGACATACGACTTCCAAATTTGGTAAGTCTTAGCATGGTATTAAAAATTAACCGGGCGAAACCGACCAATCAGACGCAGACAAATATTTTGAATGTATAATAATGAGAGTTATTTAGTCTTTACTGGGTCACACGTCATTGAACAGCAAGGTTATAATGAACATTATTATCGCGATATTGAGAAAACGGTACATGGAAGGATCGATTGATCGAGTTGAAAATAAATATAAAAAGAAAGCCAAATGTGTCTACTCTCTGAAAATTATCACGGATACTTCCGTTAAATTAAACAAGGAAAGCCTACCAAATTGATGTCATCGAGACAGACATGAGTGGTTCTTCGCGCTTCTCTGATTCTTTCAATAAATTTTTGCAAGTTTGCAAATTTCACAGAGTTTCTGGTTGTACTGTTCACAATATGCAATACTCTACACAATATAAAAACTCCTGTCAACAATATAATCAGTGAATATTGTAAACTTGCAAAGTTTCTTCATAACTAGTTGCGCACTTAAAAAGTCACTTAATTAAATTATGGTTCACCTCAACCAAGTTGCGGCAAAAATGACTTGTCCAGATGAAAATATTAGTCAATATTAGTCAATATCAGTTCTTATCAATTCTTATTAGTTAATATACCATAAGTAGAATCATTTTATGCAGTACTTACCGAGTTAAAGTCTATTCAGTTTCACAGGCGGAAATAAACTTACTTAAATCAATAGGGTAGCATGGGTGGCGTACGCTGCTAACGCGTCGCCTTTCACCACTGTGGTTCCAAAGGCTCGGGCATCTGGTTCGAGCCCTGCGGTCGCCATATGTGAATTGAGTTTGTTTGATGTGTTGTTCTCTCCTGTGCTACGAGGGTTTTCTCCGGGTACTCCGGTTTCCTCCCTCCGTAAAAATCAACATGTGAGTGAGCGTTGTGTGCATAAAATACTGAATGTAGTGGTAGTGTGTGTGAGTGAAAAGTGTCCCCTATTAGTGCGAAAGTGCTAGAGTACAAACACTAAAAGTGTGAAGTATAAATAGCACTAAATACTGGTAATTAGCGGAAACGTATAATAATTCATTGAACCGAAACAGCACGTGCACAAATTTCCAAATGTGTACTGATTTTATTAGTCTATTATTGTGTTTTTTTTTCACATTAGATGTAATATTATTATAACAAAACGCTACTGGTTACAATCTTCCTTCTTCCGTGAGAAAAAAAACAACAATTGAATAACTTTGTGAATAACTAAAGAAACAATGTTTTTGAAATATGTCTGTGTTGTTAGTATATCAAAGGCGGCGGTAGTGCTTGTTCAGCATTCGCCCACAGTGAGGACAGAAATTCGAATTTTTCACTGCGTTACAGCATGAAGGGCAAAGTGAAAATTCAGAGCTCAAGTCAGAGAGAGCCATTGAAAAAGGATTGCAAACTTTTTCTTGGTTTTTGGGGAGTTGGATAGTACTGTGGTGAGGACGGTGGAAACTCAGAACTTTCCCTGACTGAGTCGATGTCGCGGCTGGTGTGGTACGAGAAGTACAATTCTCTGGTACTTTTTCCAAAATTCCTTTCAATTCAGTAGATGTTAGACTTGTTTTAGCAGCTAGATTTAGATCAGTGTCTGTACAAAATTGTTGGACTGTAGACGTAGCCATATAATCGGGCTCCTCATCAGGACTGTCGGACATGATCTTGTTTACCACAGCATTTATATCACCTTGTTCGTGGACCAGCATCATTTCGAGAGTTCCTCTAGGAATATCTGGCAGGATTTGACATAATTGCTCTAACTGGTGACCTAAACCAGTAGTATGTTGAGTCGTGGGGTGCCGTTTTGGGTAGTTGGGCATAACTTGAACCGGCTTTTTCTCTTCTCCACTTTGAACTGGATCAAGCTGATGCAGTTGAATGGCTGTCTTGAATACTTCAAGAGGTGGCATTTCAGGAACAGCGCTTGCTACTGCTTTTGAATAGGAGTTTACTTTGGTGAAAAGAGCCCTGTGTTTCTCCAGTTGCATTTTTTGTTTATCTAGGGAATAGATGGAATGTTTAAGTTCCATTAATAAACACTGACAACATCTTAGACTTTAGTAGTCTAGCTGGCTAGAATGCAATAGGAAGATTTGATTCGGATATACTTACTCTGTCTTTTCTCCGCCTCAGTTTGACTCTTTTTAACTTTTTTTTTGGTCAGGTCAAAATTTGCAACTGCAAGCGCATCTGATGTCGAGTTACACTCTGGAAAGCTGACCATCTCTGCTGGCTCATTTGAAGTTGGCGTTTGTACATGTGGTGTTGTTGTGGTAGCGCTTGTTTGTGTCTTTATGCTGTTATGAGCTGCGCATTTGCTGCAGCAGCATTCTTTAAATGGGCATACGCGTTTGTAACCTCGTAAGATTACAATTTTGCCATGCAGTCTGCATTTGAAACACGTCCGACGACTGCTTGAAGGATCCATTTTCAAAAGAAAATTCACTCTAATGGCCTAATCCTTTAGAAATGTATAAATAAAAGTCACGTGCAGAAAGCAAATTCTCGTGTAAATGGTGTGAACTCATTGAAAGAACAAAAAAATACCTAATTAGCTAATATTTTCATAAGCGTGAGCCCTTCATTATGCAGTCTGCTTTTTGTTCGGTATGCAGAAAAGATGTCCTGGAAGATAAACATCCAAGGAGGAAGTTATTGTCATGGCTCTGCACACTCTCAGCAGAAGAGGCTCGACATAATAGTTTCGTTTATTAATACACAGTCAATTGCTGCAACTTCCATCAATTGTAAGGTGAGCTACAATAGTGTGTCGAAAATAGTTGCGTTGTTTCAGCAAAAGGCGACACTGCTCACGCAAGTCCACTCCAATTCCCGTCCTAAAGTCATACCCTGGTGGTTGGAGCAATATATTGAAGCCATTTTGGTGTTCTATCCCACCTTGTATATAAGAGAAGTTCAAACGATGGTAGCAGATGATTTCAACCTCGCCGCCAACGATATCCCATCCTGTTCTTTCATTAGCCAGCTTCTTAAACGGCGATACATAACAAGAAAGAAGTGTGCTATTGTAGCAGTTGAGAGATTCACTCCCTTTATTCAACAAAACAGACAGCATTTTTTTCAGTGGCGTAGGACTGTGGATCCTAGAGAAGTTTACTTTTTCGACGAAACCTCATTTGCAACTGATACAGATGAACGCAAGTATGGACGCAGCGAAAGTGGTTATCCTGTCCCATGCTATCGAAAAAAATCGCCAACCGCTTGCAGCAATTCCGTGTTAAGTGTTGTAGGGTACAGAGAAGGTGTTATCATGGCCATACCAGTAGAAGGTAACTTTAACATACCGCTTATAAATGATGTCATTACAAATCAAATTCTACCTCTAATACCACATAATGCCTATCTTGTGGCAGACAATGCAAGCGTGCACAACGAGTTTGAGTTGTCAAACATTCTTTCTCAAAGGAACATAACTTTAGTGATGTTACCCGCCTACAGTTACGACCTAAATCCAATAGAACAAGTTTTTGGGCTGGCAAAATGCATGGCTCGACAGACGCCAGGTGCTTTAGAAGAAAACATGCTACTCTCCATAATTAATGCTTTTATTAAAATTCGCACTTCTGCTGTAAGAAACTTTTATAGAAGGTCTTGGCGAATTTTCGTTTGAGTAATTGGCCGGTCTCAATCTTGTCTTGATTCTAGCTTAGCTCAATAAAAAAACTGTGTGTTTGGTCTCAATTTATTTGCGTATATTGTCTTGATTGTAGCTTAGCTCAATAAAACTGTGTGTTTGGTCTCAATTTATTTGCGTATATTGTCTTGATTGTAGCTTAGCTCAATAAAACTGTGTGTTTGGTCTCAATTTATTTGCGTATATTGTCTTGATTGTAGCTTAGCTCAATAAAACTGTGTGTTTGGTCTCAATTTATTTGCGTATATTGTCTTGATTGTAGCTTAGCTCAATAAAACTGTGTGTTTGGTCTCAATTTATTTGCGTATATTGTCTTGATTGTAGCTTAGCTCAATAAAACTGTGTGTTTGGTCTCAATTTATTTGCGTATATTGTCTTGATTGTAGCTTAGCTCAATAAAACTGTGTGTTTGGTCTCAATTCATTTGGGTATTGTTTAGTTCTTATTTGTCATGCTAGACTAATTACTACTAAATACTGGTAATTAGTAGAATCTGTTGCACACTTTTAGTGTTTGTACTCTAGAACGACTAGACACTTAAATAAAGAGATTTATTTATTTATTTATTTAATTAACTCACTTAATTATGGTTCACCTCAATCAAGTTGCGGCAAAAATGACTTGTCCAGATGAAAATATTAGTCAATATTAGTCAATATCAGTTCTTATCAATTCTTATTAGTTAATATACCATACATAGAATCATGTTATGCAGTACTTACCGAGTTAAAGTCTATTCAGTTTCACAGGCGGAAATAAACTTTTCTGGTATATTCTGTGATTCAAGTTATGACCTATCAAATTAAAATCATCCTTGCATGCTAGATATTGATTGACCTTTTTGCTTATAAACTTTTTAAAGTAAAAAAAAAAAAGTTTGCCATTAGCAACATGACGTAATTCATGCTGAGTTCATATTCCATAATTTACGTCAGACAAGTTTATTCAAGTTTATTCAATAAATCTAAGAAAAAAGTATTTACAATATGACACGCAGCTATAATAGTTCGTATATATAATCGTTATTTGTATTTCAGTTAGTAAATATATAACATCCTCCGAGGTTTGCATAATTTTATATCATGCGAAAGCCGAATTCAATAATTGTTTTATTATTCATTCAAAATGTTTTTACGGCTCCAGTTATATATATATCTATATCCAAAACGGCGCTTCGAATTCCTCAATGATAGTTTAATACATCAATCGCCGACTAAGATCAATAATTTTTCCATCTTAATATTGTCGGAAAAATATTTCGCAGCCTTTTGTTGATTTGTTTGTGTTTTTTTCTATCTTTTCCTTGCAATAATGTGGCTTTTTTTCTCCTGGCTAAGTAAGGGAAACCGTCCTTGATCGGAGGCAGCCAATATCCCGCTCTCTGCGTGTGACGTCGTCCAATAATTTTTTCAGTTATTGGACGATTGACGTCATTCGTCCAATAATTTATTCAGTTATTGGACGATTGACGTACGACTTCCAAATTTGGTAAGTCTTAGCATGTTATGAAACATTAACCGGGCGAAACCGACCAATCAGACGCAGACAAATATTTTGAATGTATAATAATGAGAGTTATTTAGTCTTTACTGGGTCACACGTCATTGAACAGCAAGGTTATAATGAACATTATTATCGCGATATTGAGAAAACGGTACATGGAAGGATCGATTGATCGAGTTGAAAATAAATATAAAAAGAAAGCCAAATGTGTCTACTCTCTGAAAATTATCACGGATACTTCCGTTAAATTAAACAAGGAAAGCCTACCAAATTGATGTCATCGAGACAGACATGAGTGGTTCTTCGCGCTTCTCTGATTCTTTCAATAAATTTTTGCAAGTTTGCAAATTTCACAGAGTTTCTGGTTGTACTGTTCACAATATGCAATACTCTACACAATATAAAAACTCCGGTCAACAATATAATCAGTGAATATTGTAAACTTGCAAAGTTTCTTCATAACTAGTTGCGCACTTAAAAAGTCACTTAATTAAATTATGGTTCACCTCAATCAAGTTGCGGCAAAAATGACTTGTCCAGATGAAAATATTACTCAATATTAGTCAATATCAGTTCTTATCAATTCTTATTAGTTAATATACCATACATAGAATCATTTTATGCAGTACTTACCGAGTTAAAGTCTATTCAGTTTCACAGGCGGAAATAAACTTTTCTGGTATATTCTGTGATTCAAGTTATGACCTATATCAAATTAAAATCATCCTTGCATGCTAGATATTGATTGGCCTTTTTGTTTATAAACTTTTTAAAGTAAAAGAAAAAAAGTTTGCCATTAGCAACATGACGTAATTCATGCTGAGTTCATATTCCATAATTTACGTCAGACAAGTTTATTCAAGTTTATTCAATAAATCTAAGAAAAAAGTATTTACAATATGACACGCAGCTATAATAGTTCGTATATATAATCGTTATTTGTATTTCAGTTAGTAAATATATATATATATATATATTTACTATGATTGTCTAAATTTTCAAGATGACATAACAGCATTTAAGGCCTGGGGTGACTCGTGGGGAATGCGTTCAATTCAAAAAAATGTAAGATAATGCACATCAAGGAGATCATCCAATGCAGTAATTAATAATTATTCTATGGGTAATTTTGACATTGATAGGGTGTATAACTACAATGACATTGGTTTTGGGGTTTCTTATGACCTTAAGTGGAACCTTCACATAGACACTATATCAAAAAAGGCAAATCGCTCACTTGGATTTGTTAAGCGTACTTGTGGGTGGGGTGCTCCTGTGCATGCAAAGAAATTACTTTATAACTCCCTCGTTCGTAGCAAACTGGAAGTTGGAGTCCCAGTCTGGTCTGCTCATCTGAAGCGTAATCGTGTTAAGCTTGAAGGTGTTCAGCGTAGGGCGACTCGTTATATCTTACGCTCTGATGCTGACTATAAGTCTAGACTCGTTTCACTCAAGCTGTTACCCTTATCACTTCGCAGGGAAGTTTCAGATCTAAAGTTCCTATTCAGATGCAGACTTGGACTCTACGATCTAGATTTGTCTAAATTTATTTCTGTATATATACCGACTAGACGTACAAGAAGGGCAACAAAGGGACCCCTATATAATTCATCCCATTATAAGACTGAGACTTTCGCTACATCTTTTTTTAATCGAGTAATACCTCTCTGGAACAATCTACCTATTGAGCTCAGACAATGTACCAAGCTTAAGTCTTTCAATGAGCAGCTCTTAATTTATTATTATAATTTCTTTCTAACTTCTTTTGCAACGAGTGACACCTGTTCTTGGGTTACTAGTTGCCGCTGCTCTAAATGTAGGCCGTAATGCAGTAATTTACTTTGTAACTTTTTTGTTTATTTTATGTTTTATATGGATGTCTAGGTTATAGGTGTAATTCCACCTGTTAGACAATCCACAACTCTGTTGAAAGCGTAATAAATAAATAAATATATAAAACGGCGCACGTGTCTATATACTGTGATACAAACACGCTGGGAGCTATAGAACAAGAGAGAAGTCGAGTCGTAGACTTCTCAGTCGAGTGCTCTACAGCTCCCAGAGTGTTTATATCACAGTATATAGACACAAGCGGACGTTTTATATTGCTTTTATAAAATATTTTGAACTATTTTACAACAATAAGCTGATGAAATTGAAATTTTCCCAACTTAGTACCATAACAAGGCTTGTGCGCATGACGAAAAGTTTCATTGACAGCAAGAACAGACTGAGTTGTTACGTTCAATCGTTTTCTTTATAATGCGTTGCTTAGTAAACTTGCATCGCAATGAATTCTTTGCGATTTTTATAGTTTATTTCTGCTAATAGAGCTAGTCGTCTTATTGAACGCTATTCGATTGTTAAACTTTCCCGAACAACAAACTGAAAACAGCTAGTGAGTAGCTTATAAATGCCGGTGTTTATGGATATATATTCGGTTGTTAAACTTTACTGAACAACAAACTGAAAACAGCTAGTGAGTAGCTTATAAATGCCGGTGTTTATGGATATATATTCGGTTGTTAAACTTTACTGAACAACAAACTGAAAACAGCTAGTGAGTAGCTTATAAATGCCGGTGTTTATGGATATATATTCGGTTGTTAAACTTTACTGAACAACAAACTGAAAACAGCTAGTGAGTAGCTTATAAATGCCGGTGTTTATGGAAAGATATTCGGTTGTTAAACTTTACTGAACAACAAACTGAAAACAGCTAGTGAGTAGCTTATAAATGCCGGTGTTTATGGATATATATTCGGTTGTTAAACTTTACTGAACAACAAACTGAAAACAGCTAGTGAGTAGCTTATAAATGCCGGTGTTTATGGATATATATTCGGTTGTTAAACTTTACTGAACAACAAACTGAAAACAGCTAGTGAGTAGCTTATAAATGCCGGTGTTTATGGATATATATTCGGTTGTTAAACTTTACTGAACAACAAACTGAAAACAGCTAGTGAGTAGCTTATAAATGCCGGTGTTTATGGAAAGATATTCGGTTGTTAAACTTAACTAAACTGAAACCAGCTAGTGAGTAGCTTATAAATGCCGGTGTTTATGGAAAGATATTCGGTTGTTAAACTTAACTGAACAGCAAACTGAAACCAGCTAGTGAGTAGCTTATAAATGCCGGTGTTTATGGAACATTATTCGGTTGTTAAACTTTACTGAACAAAAAAAATTCAAAAATGAAGCATTGGGTTTAAATACACTGAATGTTTGAAGTAAATTCATTTCTCATCTTTTTGCTCAATTGATGTGGGTAAAAAAAGTAACGAAAACCCCAAAAGTGCTCACGGTTCGAGTGTCCTCACTGTACAAGACTTGAAACACTTGTACATGCTGTTCTAGTTATAGCATGTCTAAGTTGTCAAAGTCTAAGTAGTCAAAAATTGCTATTTTCTTACAAAAACGTCTAAATTTTAACTCGAATTTTAGTTAAAACGAATCTTAACAAATTTTTGAATAGTCAAATTTGTTAATTTTGACAATAAGCAATTATTGGATGAGGTTGAGTATGATATGAAAAATTATGCAAACCAAGGATGGTGTTATCTGCCGAAGCCGTAGGCTGAGGCGGATAACATCCTCCGAGGTTTGCATAATTTTATATCATGCGAAAGCCGAATTCAATAATTGTTTTATTATTCATTCAAAATGTTTTTACGGCTCCAGTTATATATATATCTATATCCAAAACGGCGTTTCGAATTCCTCAATGATAGTTTAATACATAAATCGCAGACTAAGATCAATAATTTTTTCATCTAAATATTGTCGGAAAATATTTCGCCGCCTTTTGTTGATTTGTTTGTGTTTTTTTTCTATCTTTTTCTTGCAATAATGTGGCTTTTTTTCTCCTCGCTAAGTAAGGGAAACCGTCCTTGATTGGAGGCAGCAAATATCCCGCTCTCTGCGTGTGACGTCGTCCAATAATTTTTTCAGTTATTGGACGATTGACGTACGACTTCCAAATTTGGTAAGTCTTAGCATGTTATGAAACATTAACCGGGCGAAACCGACCAATCAGAAGCGGAGAAATATTTTGAATGAATAATAATGAACTGAGTTATTTAGTCTTTACTGGGTCACACGTCATTGAACAGCAAGGTTATAATGAACATTCTTATCGCGATATTGAGAAAACGGTACATGGAAGGATCGATTGATCGAGTTGAAAATAAATATAAAAAGAAAGCCAAATGTGTCTACTCTCTGTAATTTACTTCCGTTATTTAATAAATTAAACAAGGAAAGCCTATCAAATTGATGTCATCGAGACAGAAATGAGTGATTCTTCAATATCAGTTCTTATCAATTCTTATTAGTTAATATACCATACATAGAATCATTTTATGCAGTACTTACCGAGTTAAAGTCTATTCAGTTTCACAGGCGGAAATAAACTTTTCTGGTATATTCTGTGATTCAAGTATGACCTATCAAATTAAAATCATCCTTGCATGCTAGATATTGATTGGCCTTTTTGTTTATAAACTTTTTAAAGTAAAAAAAAAAAAGTTTGCCATTAGCAACATGACGTAATTCATGCTGAGTTCATATTCCATAATTTACGTCAGACAAGTTTATTCAAGTTTATTCAATAAATCTAAGAAAAAAGTATTTACAATATGACACGCAGCTATAATAGTTCGTATATATAATCGTTATTTGTATTTCAGTTAGTAAATCCTAATATTTAAGACAGTAGAACATCTTTGAAACACTGACGCAGTTTGCAGTAGTTTAACCGCTAGTTATCGTACATTTTTACTGTAATTGCTTTCTTAGAAACACTGAAGCAGTAAGTTCACATTAGTTTGATGGCTTGTTAATGTACATTTTTAATCCAATTGCTTCCTTAGAAACACTGTCACTATCCAAACTAATTTAACCGCTAGTTATCGTACATTCTTCATGCAACTCTTCGTCTTTTATTTACAGGCCGTCCATCCTTACAAAGTTAGACATCTTAATACGAAAAGCTCACTCACTGACGAATTTTCAAATAATCCCTTGCAAAAATTGCTTGCATGTAATTACCAGTTCGAATTTCGCGGTCAATGCACACTGTAAATACCCCGGATGTGCATGTCCCCGGATGTGCATGTCCCTGCATTCTGCGCGTCTTTCAAACTGGTGGAAGTGCAACTATAAGTTGTGCTGGATAGTGAACGTCTTCATCAACTGCAGTGTTAGTATACTGACAACGATCAAGTGGAGGGTTTGGTATCTGTTCAGTAGATTGTACTTCATTCTTGATGTAAAATACTTGACTAGTTCTACGACAGTACTTATGGAACTGGTTTAATTTTCAGGAACACGAGTACATGGACACAAACAACAACGTCCGTCATCATAGATAAAAGGAGCAGGATCGCAAAGGATTCTTTCAACCTTTTTGGCTAAAATTGTAAGACCTTTTTGATAACTGATATCACTGAAGAGATTCATTTCGCTGAACCAATGATGTGGGCAATGTTTGGAGTCGAGAGCGAGAAACAGCTCCTTAAGAAGAGTTAGGAAGCATTCTTCGATATTCTCGTCAACCCAGAAGGATTGGGGATTCTTCTCGAGCGTGTTCAGTAAGATTGTCTTGACATGGTACGTGGCCAGTTCGGGTACAACAGGCTGAAGATGGTCTTTCAAAATAACTTTAAGTGCCAAGAAACATCTACGCGCTGTTTCAGGAAGAAGTTTGGAGAGCTCTACCTCAGCAACAGAGAAAGATATCCTCCACGTTCTTTGGTCTTCATCAGAAGGAGCATGCTTAGCTACAAGATGACATCCTTGTTGGACTATCCTGGTCACATCCTCTCTGCCTGGCCAGGATCTTGGTCTATTGGGCCAGTCTGAGAAAGGTGGCCATTCATCACATTTGATACACACAGTAATATCCGCTTCTAAAGTACCTGGTATAACAATTTTAATGGCTGGACCAGATGTATGATACTTTATGTATAGATTGAGCTCGTTGCACCAATGCACATTGCAATATGAACGCCCTGGCAGATTTGTGACTCTTGATGACCCAACGGCCTGATTGGCCTGTCTCGTAATTTCGCCCGATGAGATGAAGTGACCTTCGTAACCAGGACTTAGTGAAGTCAAATGTGCATATAAGACAAACCTTGTGCCTTTGAATATGTACGGCTCAATACTGATATTTCCATGGTCAGCGGAAAATGACGCTTTACCGTCCACACAACAGAACATGATGTCGAGGTCGGAATACAAAGAGGTGTATGGAATGGGGAAGGTTTTCTTGTGCGACAACGGCACTCCGAATCGTTCTTCTGTGCTACCTGAAAATATGTATTCAAACGTGGTTCTCGTTATGCGTTTTTCTAATTCTGCCTTAATGTCGTCCAAGTAAGACATGGCTTGCTCTTTGACTTGCTCCACTTGATCGGCGGATGGGATCCCTTTGTCACTATTGAGGAGCAGTGAATTCAGGGGAACGGAACTAGTTCCAGAGAAAATCAGTTTTCTGTGACCGCAATAGACTGGGAATGTGCGGGCCTAAAAGAAAAAAGAAAATATAATCATCAATGTAATTAACTGTTTATCTTATTTGTTTACTTAAGAGGGGATTTCAGCAAATATTGAACATACGCCGGAAACAGCCAAAAGTTTGATTCCGCTCATATCTTGGTATTAGGTAGGCCTATATGCGAGATATACCACGGTATCTTCCATTTGTCGAAATATGGCTCCCTTTTCGAGAAAAACGAGAAAAACGAATTTTTCAATAATTGACCCTGGGAGAGAGCCAAATTATACTCTAACTTCGGAGGGCTCGCGTGCCTTTACAAAAATATCTACATGTTTAATTCTTAGAAAAGTGTTTTATATAATGTCTTAAATTTAAAAAGATGAAATGTTATTGTCTTCCAATAAATTCATAACGGTGAAAAAAAAAAAAAAAGAAAAAAAAAATACCAGGGTACTTTGACTCCTTGTGAAAAGTAAAGAATTTTCAAAAAATATTTTCACCATGTGCTAAATAAAACAAAAGGCCGATATTAAGAAAACAAAAAGTCGAAATAATATTCTAATCGTGTTTAAAAGCATTTTTTGGGGTTTTTATTCTGCGACGAGAAATAAAAATTTAAAATTGGAGAAATTTGTTTACTTGGCGAGACTTTTTATGTTGACTGTTTTAAAATTTATTTAACAGGCCGTGGTAAACACATTTTTTCTTTTTATTTCTTTTCCCTTAAAGTATATAGGTTCATAATTACTGTCCGTAAAATTCCTTGATTGTCCAGTAAAGCCTACTCCTATAAAAGTTGAAACGTAAAAGGATATTTCCAGTAGATTTCGCCTTTAGTAAATGCGAACGCGACATGTACAGGCGTGACTCGGTGTCATGAAAGGCCACACCTAATTCATTTTTCATTTTCTTAATATCGGCCTTTTATTTTATTTAGCACATGGTGAAAACATTTTTTGAAAATTCGTTACTTTTCACATTGCGTCAAGTACCCTGGTAAATAATGTTTTTCCACCGTTATGAATTTATTGGAAGAAAATTAAATTTCAGCTTTTTAAGAGTCATTGTCAGAGGAAACCGGGCAAAGGTGACGGATCGGGGTCTGCCGATTTCCACCAAATTTTCAGCAATGAAAGACCATCCGATGAGATGATGAACCGTGGTATTGAAAGTTTCATTGAGCTTTTTCCTTTTGAGATAGACCACCCCCCTCAGTTTTCGATCGTAATCGGCCTTTGAGACGCCAAAATATAAGGCCTAACTTCATCCCCTCAAAAGCCAATATCGTTTTGTCTCTTCAAGTTTTAACATATTATTTGGGAAATGTGTCCTATGAACGAGAATTCTTGAGGTTTGGAGTCAAATCAGATGAGTTTTGAAATTTTGACCCGGACTTGAAGTTTGCATACGAAGCCTGCTTAATTCACGATCTTAAAATTTACCAACTTTGAAACCCACTTTCTCAAATTACCGACAGTTATTTTCTAAATGAATGACATTTGCTAAAAGCTCTATGTCTGAGCTTCAAGAAACTGCAAAGTTAAAATTGGGATTTTAAATCAAACGAACGCGAGCAGCTTTCAAAGTTAGCAAAAATGGCATTCTTAATTTGCATAATTGCCTTAAGTGTTTACTTCCGGTCGACCCAAGGTTGCGTTACTGATCCCCAGCTTCTACCATAGTCTAACGCCGATCCCCCTACCACTTGAACAAAGGTGGAACCCCCACCCCTACCCTCTGGGTTACGTATTCGCTTGCTCACTCATACTTAATTTATACATTTTTAATTACTTCCACTTTGCTGGCTTCTTACTTACCAGGCAATTTGTCTTGATAAATATACAAATTAGAATTCCAAAGACGATAGTAATCACTATAACAATCACTGTGATTTTTGTACTGTAAGCGGAAAAGACCTTGCTAGATCGTTCAATAACATTCACAAGTTGGAGCAAAAAGATAACAACAACAGCGGTAAAAATGATTGCAAATGTTGTAAATCCTTTGATGGTCTTAATACCACACAGCGTCCTCATGGTTAACTACGCTGAAACAAGTAGCAAAATGATTAGAAATAATAAGAATGGAAGTGAAACTATATCGCAAGAGCTTCCTGTCTGTGCTCGAGAGGTTAGCAGTTCCAGTTTTCTTTGGAAACTGGATTTTTCTTGTTTTCCCATCACACTTGTTAATCTTTCTAATTCTAGCATTATCAATAGTCAAAAAATATTTTCATTTTAAAATCGTCTACATTTTAACTCGAATTTTAGTAAAACATTATAAAATCATGAATAATTAATGAGGAAAACACAATAGAAATCATTGTCCGTGGAGGAGGTTGTATATCTGATACAAAATTGTCCTGATTTGCATAAACTTTAACTCAAATTTTCTCAGCCAAATTCAGTTTTATCTTTAAAATTTTAGTAGAACATGAATCTATACACCTAGACGTTTCATAAGTAATATACAATATGAGTCGCCGTGTTGTATCAGATATACAATCACTCCTCGTGGTTGTATCTAGTCTGATACAACACGGCCACTCATATTGTATATATTGTATGTATATATTACTTAAAGTTGTGGCAAAAATGACTCGTCCAGATGAAAATATTAGTTAATATTAGTCGATATCAGTTCTTATTAATTATTATTTGTTATATACCATAAATATAATCATTTTATACAGTACTTACCGAGTTAAAGTCTATTCAGTTCACAGGCGGAAATGAACCTTTCTGGTATTCGGGGCGCAGTAAAATGAGGAAACTGAAACGGCGGAAAGCGGAAAGCGGAAAGCGGATAGCGGATAGCGGATAGCGGAAAGCGGAAATCCGATACATTTCATTATACTTCAATTTCGTACAAGAATCAACATGAATTGAAATTCAATACATTTTATTATAGTACGCACGACAAAATTACTCGATTCTGATTGGTCTAGAGGAGTACAATTAGAGCGTTAATTGGTACTCCGCGGGAGTACCAATTAGGTCGCTATGGAAACACGGCCAAAAGCGGCAAATTTCCCCAGTGAAATGAGTGAAATTCCCAAAAAAAATCAGTGTTTTATAGATTAAAATACAAAAATTTCAGAAAACTGTTTAATACACACATAGGAAGGCCTCAAATTATGATAACTAGACAAATTCAAGACGTAATAAATCATGTTTTGTAGTAGATAGTTGGTTTTTCTTTCTAGTTTTCGCCAAACAATTTGAGTTGGAGTTTTACTACCTGTTGTCTTCTGTGGTCTTCTCGAAAAATATATTCAACACCACATCTACAATAATTGTACAATATGTAGAAAACAGCTAACAATAGTTTTAAAGCAAATTTCTTTCCGTTTAGCGAAAAAACACAGCGAGTAGAGGCTTGTTTTTTGTTTTGAAAATAGTTAAGATCAAATCTTACCGGCAAACTGTCGAGTAGTTGTAGAGAGACGAATTCAGCTATTTATCACAAGTTAATTGATCCTAAGTTGTCAATCCAGTCTTGAAATAATAAAATCTTCAGATAATTCACCATTCAAAGAAAATAGCAGCGAAATTCTTCAAGCTACAGGAGGGAATAATATCCAAAGCACATGGTCTGATCACTGGCGACTCGTTCACGGCAAGCTGTACTTCAAAACTCTTAACTTGAACGACATATTTGTCGCTTTTATCCCTTTTGATGTTGTCCAGCTAACTTGTTTTCAAAGAAAGTATTTTTGAAATTGTGTTTTAGCAGTTATTAGCAAATGCTAAGAGGAAAAAAACTTAAATTAGCGAACTGTAAACTCTCAACTTTGGCTTAGTTTTCACACAGTACGTTTTCAAAGAAAAGTCGCTTCTTGATTCGCTGTTTAGCTGTCAGTACTGTCATTCAATAGTTGTAAACATGCATTAAAATGGCTTTTTACTTGAGATGTAAAATTATTTTCTAGTATTTTGTAGTTCAAATCATACATAAAATACTAATCTAAAAAGGTTTTACAGATACGTTAACACTTTCTATGCTGTTCTTGACTTAGCGTTCTTGGAGAAGGGTCGGTCATATAGAGTCAAAGGCAATGAAGATGGATGAATGCCTTCGCTTCGCATGTTTTATAAAATTTTGTCGAGTGAACTATAAATAAAAAATCGCACGACCTTCTCGTACAATTTGGAATTAATAGGCACTCGTAATGTTTTGAAAGTTCTTTAATTGCACTCGCCTAAAGGCTCGTGCAATTACAAGAACTTTCAAAACATTACTCGTACCTATTAATTTCCAAATTGTACTCGAGGTCGTGCGATTTCCTATACTAATACTCAGATTTTCGTAAGAGAATCAACATGGATTTTTGAAACTTCAGAAATACTCATGTTTCACGATAAAGAATCGAAAACATATCTATGAAATTAAACCGGACACCTTAAACATTTCTAGGCATTTTAAGATGATAAAATGATAGGCGCTGTACGCGGGTTTTCAACAGTGTCTTCATAGAGTTTTGAGGCAATGGAAACAAATAACGGCGGCTTAACAGAATAATGTCTAGTTATCAACCCCGTGCTTAAGAAACTTCCCCAATGATGATATAAGGCGTTTATATACCTTATACCTCGGTGGATATGAGATATATCAACCCTCGGCTTCGCCTGGGGTTAATATATCTCATATCCACCGAGGTATAAGGTATATAACTTTTACATAGCCCTATTAATAACAAAGAAAACCTAATGATATAGGGAACTAACAATTATTAGACACGTAAGTGATATTTTCAAAAACCTTTTTAACGTCTTTCTAATTTTGAGAGAAATTTTAGACTAAATTAAAGATTTTAAAGGATTAGAGGATTAAAATCTTCTAACCCTAAACACCATAAAATATCCCTCAAAAATGTATTTTTTTAGTTTAGTTCTTTGATTGACAGCCATCAAAATACTAGTTGGGAAACAAGACATCAAACTTCAGGGGTCGTACTTCAACGAAGACGGTCATAAAATTATGACAATGCACCTTAAGGCTATGAAAAAGAAGAAACAAGACATTTTCGATGTACGATAGTAACAAAATAGTACTGTACCAAAATGAATTTGGTAGCATCCCTCATTTATCACTATTTTCGTGGTTGACTCTTAGCCCCATTTTTTGTCATGCCCTCCACTCCCCCCCCCCCAACCCCCCCTCTAAACTCTCTTTTTTTTGGCATTCCAAAACACTGTCTTCAACGTCTGCAATACTTGTCATGCTATCTAGGAAGGCTGATCACATCACTCTATAACAGCGCTCTATATATAAAGCATATTATCATTATGGTTATAATTATTAAGCTATTTCAAAGAAGGGTTTTTGGTTGCATAGTTGCTTGTTGCATTCTGAATGTTGAATGTCGCTTACAAAGCTTAAAATGTATTATATTCACATGTAAATAATGTCAGCATTGAAGAAAATATGTTGGAAAAAACTGCAGACAAAGTGTGTGACCTTTCACTGCTTGAATTCACATCGCCCATACTCCATTTTGGGCTTGGTATGCAAAATTCAACAAGAAACAAAAACTTCACCAACCTTTTTTGAAATATTTCTATACCAAATAATGTGATTTCTCGCGTCGAGCCTTCGGACGAGGCCAAGACACAATGAAAAACACTTGATTCGTGAAAAGTGGCTCATATTAAAAAGCAAAAAAGCATTTAATTCTAACAGCAGTCAGCCCTTGTCATGAATCTTCTTTTAACCCTCGGCGTCTAAAATGGATACGTCTTTTAAGTCCATGCCATAAACTGGATTTTCCATCCCGTCCTCTTGCCTACGTGCTTCAGCAACTGGTTTTTCTACCTCGACTGGTTTTTCGAATCGTACATGACTTTCTCCGGAGCTCAACTGACGCTGGAATACTGGGACAAGCGGATTAACTTGCTCAACTGAGTAACTTTTAGTTCCATTGTATTTCCTAACGCATAAAGTCAAGAAATCATATTATTTCCAACGACCCCGATTCTTGTTATTCAATTTTATATATTTTTAGTTTTAAAAGACTGAACACGATATCATCCTGTGTGTTTTGTGTTTGGATGCGAGGTTAAGAAATTTTGATTGGTTTCTTGTGATTCAGTTTTTTTAAAACACTTTTTTGAAACTGAAAGGTTATTTCCCTTCTAAGAGCTTAAGTCAACATTGTTTGCAGTTTAGTTTTGGTAAAATAAGAATGTTTAATATTCCTTTACACACTTCCCTGCGAAAGCTTGCAACGATAGAGATCAATCATGTGATTAATTGTTCAAGGTGCTCCATGATTGCAAGGTCACCGTTCACCTCCCTTCGATGCAAAGGCACGGCTACCTTTGAAGATGGAGTTGGGAACTGTACATATAAAGGGGACTTATTTGTTTTCCAGTGACAATTTAACTTAAACATACACGGATGTTTCTGGTACATCGTGAATTTATATCTTTGGAATTTTTTTTGTGTGCTAAAAAGCCTTTTTTTTTTTATTAAGATACCTTATTAATATACGCGCCATAGGTGTCAATGAATTCAACAATGTTGACTACAGCACTAAACATATATTAATAATAACCCTCACAATACCTGTAGATAACTAGGCCAATGACCACGGCAATAATCACTAAAATCACTGCAGCAGCGACTCCACCTATGATGGCAGACTTGTTAAAGGAAATGGACTGTCCTTCCTTAGGTAAGCTTGTTGGTACTCTTACAGTGCTAAAAAGGTTCTTTCCCGGGTAAACGGACACAGACAGTATTTTCTTGTTGATGGCTCTGCCGATACGAGCAAGAGATCCATTGACAATATCAACAAGAAGATCCTTGTCGACTGTGTCATTGCCTCCACTGGCGACTCCTGGTGGAAACTTAACGTAGAACGCGTAGAACGGATTGGGTAACCTGGCAGAAGATGAACTTCTTGTGCTGTGAAGGTTACATGAACTCCATTGGAGCGCCTGAAAAATGTTCATGCAACAGCATGCATAGTTTTAAAAAATTCAAGTCATCACTAGCAGAACTACCACTACCATCGCCAAGAACGTCATCATCATCAACAAAATATATCATCGTCATCCACATCACCCAAAATGATACCGCTACCAACAACTTCATCATCATCGTTGTCGTTATGTATCACCACAACAAACCAGCAGCAACAGCAACAGCAACAATAACAACAACGACATCTACTCCCCTACATGCCATAACTACCAACACCTTCATCATCGTCGTTGTCGTCATGTATCACCACAATACCCCAGCAGCATCAGCATCAGCATCAGCAACAGTAACAACAACAACAACAATATCACCATTCTCTTTGTTGTCATCACTGCAACAACACCATGACCACATCTAGCATCATTTTATTTATTATCAGATAGCTTACCTATTCCTGCTGAGTAATGGAGAACATCTCCGACCACTGAGAGAACAGTAATCTGTCACAACGCCTGCGGTAGCATTCCTGAACCTAAAGTCAATAAACTGATCCCACTGCAACAAACAATGTAATAATCCATCGACCATTTGCCGTATTTCACTATGATTTTACATTAAAACAATCTATTTTAACGCTAAGGATCATGGTCACCAAAACAGACGAATTCGAAATAGCAGCCAGACACAAATAAAATTCGTTCAGTTTTTGAGATGGTGAAAAGTAAAAACAACTAAACACTACACTAAATATCCCAAACCAAAGGAGATTTGCCCTAAATTTCTATTATTTTTGCCCAAGTAAATAACCCTTAACGTCATAATGAAATAGGGCATTTCATGGCAAATGTTTTTAGCAGTTTGGTCACATTTAATGTTTACCTAATTGAAAAATAATTGATGGTTAATGATTCACTGATACATACTTCTGAGATGTTAAGTCCTCCAATAGACACGATGACAGAAGACGTGTTAAAATCTTGTAACCATGAGGATGGGGGTGAAGGTGTAGATTGACCTTTGAATTTTAATAAAAACATCGAAATCTGGAACAATTACATTGAACTACAAACCGGAAGCTCGATGTTTTCCGGCTGTTTTTGTGGCTAGTAATATCAGGCGCGACAGATTTCACTTTCCAGTTTCCATAGAGCATGTTTTCGTATGAGTGGGAAACGGTACGGCAGATTCGTAGCCGTACTGTAGCCGTAACCACGCGTCGTGATTGGATGAATTACTGGAAGATAATAGAAAGCCATTTCAATGCTACGGTATGTCGTACCGTGTACGTAGTCAGTACCGTGTGTTTGCAACTGATACGAAAACAGCTCCAAATCAAAATTGTTCGAAATCTTTTTGATACGGTCGCTATACTGTAGCTGCCATCTTTTTTTGAGTATTTTCATTATACATTAGTTGTATCATTAATATGACATTTAATAGTCGTTTTTCAGACTTATAATACTATAGGAAAGTAGACTATGGCTTCCACTCTACTGTGGCTGCCATCTTTTATTGATTATTTTCATTATACATTAGTTGTATCATTAATATGACATTTAATAGTCGTTTTTCAGACTTATAATACTATAGGAAAGTAGACTCTACTGTGGTTGCCATCTTTTATTAACATTTTTTCATTATTAGTTTCAATTGTTTGTATGCAATATTTTAGCTAGAGTCGTTTTTTAGGATGTAAATTACTTAATAATTTTGTAAAGCGTCTTGATCCTAGACATGTGGGCTATATAAATTAATTTATTATTATTATTATTATTATTATTATTATTACTTACCATTTTTGGCGAATTTCACGACTACTGGTTGACTTGCTCGAATGGTTTTATTTCGAGAAAACTCTTGTGGAAGATTATTAAATATTACCAGCACTAGTACTTGTATGATGTAGTCAGTGTTTGCCCTTAGATATCGGTTGATCTCGATGCTTGTACATGTCCTATTTGCAGTCCATGATGTTATGTCACTGGGATCATTTTGTGGGGTACAGAGAACAAAATACTTGGTGATGTTTGTTGTATGATTTCCATTGTTTATTTCATATTCAGTCCACTTTACTTTTATAGAATGCGAACTTTGAAGAGCGGTGATGTTCCATGTATCATCAATCAAAGCTGAAAAGATTTAATAATATTGTCATTTGCAGTGTTCGAAATCGTGATATCCTGGGATATAAAAAGACAAAACAAGAGAAGAAGATACATGGAATTTAATGTATGTTTTATGATAAACAAACACGCAGGAAGTGAGGTAACTTTTGACGCTTCCTAAAAAAAAGAAAGAAAGGATAGTACTACTATTCATTTTACTATCCATTATAATGTCGTAGTTTTCAATGCTATTTTCTTACACTTCTTAGCTAAGCTTGCAGCTCGCACGCGGATGGCGTCAGCAACCGTGCTCCGTTCACTAATGCTCCTTTGCGTAGTATTCCCACAATCCCTTATGATCCCAGCGCGAGCTCGAGGTCAGGGTAAAATTGGCATAAAAACGTATAACCGCTCAATCAAACTACCGACACCGTACAATAGGCTTATAAACAAAAGCAAAAATGACGCCGAAGCGGCGACGCGCACTAATTAGACGCTCGCCAATTAGACCGACACCGCCAATTGCGCAACACCAGGTAATTGTGCTATTGTGTATCGTGGCAGTATAAATATGACCTATCTGACTTTATCCTTCACTTGACTCTGAAGATGACCTCCGCTCAGATTGTCGAAACGTCAGTCACATCAAACAGTCCTTCTCAGGACTACATCCACCCTGATGATCATAATACAAATATTGTTTCTTCGACAAATATTGTTACTCCGATAAATACAAATGTAAGAAATATGCAAATTTTACCCTGACCTCGAGCTCGCGCTGGGATCATAATGGATTGTGGGAAGACTACGGAAAGGAGCATGAAGCACAGTTCTCGACAAATCAGTGCGCGCGTATTATCCAAACTAACAAGTTAATTAAAAGAAAGAAAAAGAAATAAAAAAAATAAGCCATTTAGAGTTATAAGCTATCGGACAAAAGATCTTTCCACCTACATTTATCAATGCCTTGGTTGAAAATGTAATATCGTATTTTCCAGTACGTTTTAATAGCATAACGTGAAAATTGGCTTGATTCAAATTCCACTTTAGCTGATCCATTTGAAGCAAAACTATACCAATGCCCTTTGTAGCAAATCTTGTTGAGTAAATTACCTTGACCATTAAAGAAAGCAAGGTAGTTTCGGTTGTAATATCTGTAAGATAGATGAAACACTAAATCTGAATACAAGAGTTTTTGTACGACGTATGACTTCATTATCAAGTAACTTTATTGATGATCGATAAAGTAGTTTTTGATTTTTCACTAAACAAAAGATAGAAGGTTGTGTAAAAAGGGTAAACTAAACGTGTGTTTGGTTTGGTTTGGTTTGGTTTGGTTTGGTTTAGTTTGGTTTGGTTTGGTTTAGTTTGGTTTGGTTTGGTTTGGTTTGGTTGTTATTGTTATTGTTATTGTTTTTGTTTTTGTTTTGACTTTTTTGAGAGTTATATATTTGTTTTCTCCTTTATGTAATATCTACCAAAGCACTTTGCCAAGTCCCTGCAAAACAAAGAGCACTGACCTAACCCTATAGCTCCCCCTCAGCGTTTCTGCTTATGGATTTTTTTCGAAAACATTGTCAGTCATTTTGATCAGCAGCAACCAATGTAAAATAAAAAAAAAAGATAAATTCCTTTTCTATATTGCAGGGCCGTAGCTACGATGAGGCAAGTGAGGCAATTGCCTCGGTAAAATTTCAGATACTATTATTTGTTTAGTTTTCTTTAATTCTTAAAGAATGAAATCAAATTCTCTTCTTTTTCTTAGCCAGAATGTACAAAATTGACATAACTTTAATACAATGAATATGTCGCAAATAACTCTCAAGACGCTGGAAATCCCATTTCCGAGGGTCTGAATTTCAAAAGTTTTCGGGGAAGCATGCCCCCAACCCCCTATTTGCTCCCACCTACAGCAGTCGATTGCCTCGGTACACATTTCAGTCTGGCTCTGGCCCTGTAATTGGTACGTACCATTCAATGGAAATACTACTTTCCGTACAGCTTCACTTACACACCACCACTACCACGACATTCAAAACTCTCAGTTAACTTTTAACGGAGGGTGGACAATCGGAGATACCGGAGAAAACCCTGGCCATTGTGGCATTGGAAAGAACAACACATCCAAACTCAGTTTACATATGTGGATCAACCAAGAATTTCTTAGCCACAAGCTTGGACTACACATCAGTAAGAGACAGTGCCAGAGCAGGGTATACCACCCATTTCATTTCATGTAATATGAGCTTTGACTTGTTACTTACGGATAACGGTAGCACGCCCTAGTCCAAAAAGAAGAATAGTACGAATCAAGTATTATCAGTATTGTTGCAGATTTAGATGGTAGTTTAAATGTCCATGCACATTCAACAGGATCGTGTAAGACATAATTATTTGAATACGTTATTGTCCCTTCTAGTTGATCGGTGATTAGTATCTTCCTCCCTAGAATAAATAAACTGGGTTAGAGTTAGATAACAGTTACCTGGAATAAAGACAGGAGGGATGAACACTTGAAAACAACAACAACAACAACAAGTTGTCTGGTCTAATCTGATTTACATGAGAAAGAATACACCAGTTTCGCATTCGATGCAAACCGCTGTTTTTGAAGACTACAGACTCTTTTGCTCAGGCTTATCCTCGTTTATAAGTCAGCTATTCACAGACACCATTAAAAAACCGTGGGATTTCAAAACATTGGTATTGTTCAACTTGTACATTCTTTACATTACAGTTGACTGTAGAAAATCATTAATAATATTAATATTTTAATATATTGCGCATTTTAACATTTAAAATATGATCAAATAATTAGTAACAACCAACGGTAATGTAAAGAATGCACAAGTTGAATAATACCACTCCCACGGACTATTGATAATTAGAAAAAACCTACTAATGGTCTATCACCAATCGAGCCCTGTGATTGGCTGAGCTACTAGGGGTCTATTAGTGATAGACCTCTAGTAGCGAAAAGCGCCGGTTTTGAAAACCAAAAAAAATATATTTAAAGCAAAATCCAAAACTTTTTGCATCCTTTTATTGGACCGATTAGTAGGTTTTTACTAAAACAATTAGACCTCTCGCCCTCATGGCCTACGAGTCAATAGCCCATTCGGCCTTCGGCCTCATGGGCTATTGACTCGTAGACCATTCGGACTCGAGGACTAATTGTTAATTATTATTTGTAAATTAGAGAAATTACAAGAAAAATGATTAAGGTTCGTGCGTGGTGACCAAAGTAGTTAGGAACTTTCGAGTTTGCCACCACCTAAGTTAAACATTTACTAAAACAACTTGCCGGGATAGATGCGACAAATGGACATGAAAAATATATCTAAACTATGTATATTCGATTAAAAAAAAGCAAGCTGTTTCATTCGACTATGTTAACCATAGCGGGCTATGTACTATTTAATAAACGAGCAGGAGTGTTTTATCAGGTATAAAATCCCGAGGGCGAAGCCCGAGGGATTTTATACCTGATAAAACACGTGCTGCGAGTTTATTGATTAGCTTAAGAAACTCATTAATATTCAACGACCATTTTGTCCAATATCGATGAAATTATCATGTATTGATGCGAGAAAACAAAAGAAAAAGGCGGGTTGTTTGCATTTGGGAATTGATCTACAGTAATAATAGATGAATAAAATTCGAAATTCAAATGTGCAGAACTTTTTCAGTATTTCATTTGCATGTGAAGTCTTTCGGGACTAGCTTTTGGATGAGTAACAACATGCCTCCAAAGCGGCAGTTTAGGCCACCAAAGTCTAAAGAAGAAGAAAAAAACACATTGGAAGAGTGCATCCCAAAGTCCACACGTTCCTCTACGAAGTGGGCCTTTAAAGTCTTTTCCGAATGGCAAATTGGTAGAGCCAACAAAGATTCTTCCAAAGAGCAGCGTTCGTTTGAAATTGACATTGGAATAGTACAATAAATGAAAGCTGTTCCAACGTTCTAGAAGATCTTGACTCGTTAGATTTCGAAGTCGGAGATGAATTGTTAAGTAACATGGTTTTACCAGATACTTCTAACCCAGCCAAAGTTGTTATGTCGGGCTCAGTATTCAACAATTATACTTTTCATTTGAGTAAGTAACAAAGCAATCACGAAATAAATGTTATGATTATTCAATGCCTGTTATATTTCATTTTTGTACTGCCTAAGGACATGAAGCATTATATAATGACACATGTGCCATTATATAATGCTTCATGTTCATTTGCATTCCATTGTTCTTCTATTCTACCCCATTATTCCCCTGGCCCGAATTCAAATCCCTCCCCGGGCTTTAAATTTGAAAAGTACTTTATGCGGTATAAAATGTTTTCCTCGTGACCAAAAGTGAGCATCGGATTGGACAAAATGGTCGTTGAATATTAATGAGTTTTTTAAAGGTTTCTTAGTGCCTTCTAGTCCATCAGCTAGGGGGGTCGTATGGCTCACTTAAGGGGAACAAACGAAACTTATAAATTCTCATTCCTTGTCTATTAAGCATTATAAAAATGTATGATAGCAAGTATTGAGCGGTAGCTTTCACTGTGTAAATCAATTTTTAAATTTGTCCCTATACCCTCCTCTTGGCCGCCGTCTTGGATTTTTTTAAATCCTTCCAATTTTTTTTTCTTTTTGAAATGCACACGATTCATTGCATATATGTGCAAATGGAATCATAACTTTCTAATAACCTTCTAAAATATTATTAATTTCAGCATTGCTTACAGATATCTATGCTATGATGACGTCACGAATGACCGCCATTTTGTTTCTTAGTTTCTGTATTCGACTGCTATCTCAAACATCTGAATTAACAATAAATTTGAATTTGCTGCTCTCTACATTAAACTGCTAAAACTGTTTAGTTAAGCATACCATGAATAAATATGTCACAAGTCAAGTACACTTGAGTCTAGAGCTCGTATAAGCACAAAAGCACCTATCACCACACACGGTCTTTTTCATTGCTGTGTCTTGCTTGCGAGATCTTTCATGTACTGCTGTTGTATCTCTAACATTAAGTAGCAGCAAAACGTCTATAGGGGGCTGCAGAAAGATTTGTGTGATATGCGCTATATGAACAAGGCCTTGGTTCTAAGCCTGCTCCGGAAGAGATCCTTAAACTGCTGTCCTGTCTCATCGAGTTTTAGAGTTATTCGATAAAAACCAATTTCAACAATATTTGTTTATCGTTGCCAAGGTAACGTCAATCAAGCTAAAATTAACATTATCTTAAAATTTCATCTTAGCTCTATAACTGGTCCAAAAATCAAGTATATAGGTATAAGTTAAGACTATGAATAAGCCAAATGAAAATGAACGGTATGGTCTGAAAAATACTATAGGAAGCCACCTTAAGTGAGCCATAAACCCAAATTTTCTGGTCTCAGCTGATGGACTATTCAGTTTCCATAGGAATGTCAATTTAGTGTCACTCACTTGAAAAAAACGATGTATATGATGCTGGTCCTGATCCTTTAACAGTAAACGCAGAAACCTGTAGACTATAACGCGTACATGAAGGGAGATCTTTTAGTGTTACTTGGGTTTTGTTAGTGACAAAGGTTCTGCTGTTAAAACCGCTATAGTAAATCACTTTGTATCCAAGAACGCCGTGTGCTTGATGGGGTAATATTGGATTCCACTGGATAAGAACGTCTTGTTGTCCCACTAAAGTAGCTGTTAAATTGGCAGGTTGTCGAATTGGAACTAAAACAAACAATGCGTTAGTTTATATTACATGAAATGATAAACAGCGACTTTCAAAGGTGAAAAAGTCAGCACACACGAGCCTCAGTTCGGGTCATTTGAAGGCAGCAAGGCAACATGAGTAGATCTGATGATCTAAGCGAGTGCTGGGTTGTGATTGGCCGATCTTTTGCCGGAGCCAATCAGAACATATTTATTTCCAGACCACCCGATTGTATATAGGAAGATTATGGGGACCCTGGAAAATTGTGCATTTTAGAATGCGCTTGAGGTAAAATCTCGATTATGGGACTCATACCACACAGCTTACGGCAATCGTTGCATTTACCGGTAAGGTAACCTTATGCAACTAGGCATGAGGTAAAACAGAATTCATTACCACATGCATTGTTTTGTTTCTTTCTTGTTGCCTGCGGTGGAATTCCAAGTAAGCCCTATCAAGTAATTAAAACCTTACACAACATTATATTTTTGAATTGGACACGTACCTCCTTGGAGGGTTGTTGCATTGAGCGTCTCACTTCTGTAAACCATCATCTGACTCCTGTCAATAACTTTAACAAGAGACACAAACACCTGCACTTGGTAATACGTGTGTCCTACGAGCTGATTGCATGAAGCAGACGTTAAAGTGCTATTGGCAACACCGTAAGACGCATTCAACTTGATATACTGATGTTGTGTTGTATTACACAACATTAAATACCCTACAACAAGGTACCCCTGAGCATTGAATGATGACCAAGATGCTGTTATGGAATGGGGACTCTTGCTTTCTAGTGTGACGTTCCATTTACTGGCAACTGAAGCTAAAATATAAATATCCATAAGATCGACTGATCAAGTTTCTTGCTTTGATAAAATAGACTCAAAGCAAAACAAAAACACCTCCTATTTTAATTTATTTCCAGCTAAAAGTACATAGAAAATAACTCTCTCGGACACTCGCTAGGACACTGAAGCACGTAGAATCCAACCAAACAACAACAACAACAACAAAAAACAGTCACTTCTTCATCTTCGTACCAACATTTATAGCTATTCAAAAAAGGTTGGTGAAGGTTTTGTTGCATGTTGCATGTTGCTTGTTGGATGTTGCATGTACCAGTTACCAAGCTTGAAATGTATTAAAATGCATATGTAAATCATTTCAGCACACGTACAAAAGAAAATATGCTGGAAAAACCTGCAGACAAAGTTTTGGAATATTGCATATTGTTGTGACCTTTCGCTGATTCAATTCACATCACTGTATTTCGGGCTTGGTATGCAACATGCAACAAGCAACAAAACTTTCACCAACCTTTTTGTGAAAGAACTTTATACAACAGAGGATTTGAAAAAGTGCTTACCATTTCTTATATTCTTATTAAGCACTAGGTAAAGCATACGGAATCCTGTTAGCGGTCTTTTAATTGTATACGAAGAAAAGTAGGAAACTTGTAATGGGATTCTCTTGGAGGGAATAGACAACGTAATACTGAATCCTTGGTTTCGCGCAACGAATGACAATAGCCTCTGTCCATTGGCATCTGTTACTGTGAGATTACTAACCCTGTTAAATTAAATTACCAAAATATTCAAATATTAATCTATATAAGTTACGCAACCAAAAACATTCATTTATATGTTAGGCCCAGATCAGAAGTCGAATTTTTACCGCGTCGAATCTAATTGCCTTTGAGGTCGAGCGCTGTTTTCTAAGTAGACTAAGTAGAAGCTTGTAGACCAAACTTAACATATTTCTTCTCCTGGCGCTAAGCAAAAGAGCCGATGTCTTATATGGTAGCCTCTCGGCGTTTTCTTAGCCGCTGGCCTCATAGTTAATTACATTCGACGCGGTAAAGGTTTGACGTCTGAACTGGACATTATACATAGTACCCTTCATTATAGCGGTTCAAGTTGATGTCTTGAAACAGAATGAAAAGTTGAGCTTGACGAACTGGCTGCCTGAATGTCCACTCGTAGTGAGCCTGTTCCATGTATTGTGGGTACCCAGGACTTGTGATCTCTCCAGAGAGATTTGTCACATTAAGCTTTACCACTGAAAATGTGAATATGAAACCAGCTGCTGAGAAGGTGTTAAAGATTTGAGCGCGAACCTTTGAAACAACATGTTATATTCATAAATACTACACGCCATGTGCTTGCACTCGAGTCCTCTTTATTATCACGTGACTACTCACTCATGCATAACTTAGCATATATTACATCTCCTTTTTTTTTTTTTTTTTTTTTTTTTTTTTTGAAAACTGAACTTTAACGACTTAAGGTTTGGATCAGACTGGTGTCCAAAATAATAATAATACAGTTATAGTTCATTGTTCATAGTCTTGAAATTTCTGTGGGGGCTTGACCACCCTTCCAGACCGTGTGGTCACTGGGGATTGCTGGGCCTTCGCTAGTAGCTTGCTGAGCAGGTTTTTTCCGACTTCACTTTTTGTGTTGACAGTTGGTTGTTCTGTATCTGTTTGGCTTGCTTTTGTCTGTTCCTTCTTTGGGGAAGTGCTGACCAGTGTAGAACTTGTATTCTTGTCCTTTGTTGATACAACTGTTGCCTTGTCCCTTCCTGTAGGTGTTGGTTGTGACATCATCTCAGGTACAATAGTGGAACCGGTATGTGACTTGTCACTGTGTAAGTCTCTCCTGTTCCGCCGGTACAATCTTCCATCAGGAGTTTGTACTACATACGAACGGGGTGAGCTGTGTTGATTGATTACTTTGGCTGGCATCCACTTCTTTCCTTGTTGGATCCTAACTGGGTCCTCTCGTTGTAAGCTATGCAGTTCTCTTCCACTATTCTTATTGTAGTAGTGGGCTTGGGAAGCTTGTCTTGCTTGTAGCTGTGTCTTGATCACTGCAGAGTCTGCGGGTTTCAGCAGTGCGGCTGTGGTTGGCAATGTTGTCTTAAGTCTCCTTCCCATCATCAGTTGAGCTGGTGATTTGTTTACTTGCTCAAGCGGTGTGTTTCTGTAGTCCAAAATGGCTAAGTATGGATCCTTAGCTTTCTTTAGGACATTCTTCACTGTTTGCACACACCTTTCTGCCTCTCCATTTGACTGGGGGTAATGAGGACTTGAAGTAGTGTGTCTGAAGTCATACTGTGCTGCAAAGTTGTTAAATTCTGCACTTGCAAACTGTGGCCCATTATCTGAAACCACTTCATCCGGTATGCCATATCTCGATATCTGGCTCTTTAGCTGGACTATGACATGCTTGCTGGTAAGTCCATCCAGTCTTGCAATTTCAGGCCACTTGGAATAATAGTCAACAGTTAGCAAATAAGTGGCACCGTTGTATTCAAAAAGATCTGCTCCGATCTTTGACCAAGGTCGTTCTGGAATTTCTGCTGTTATCATTGGCTCTTTGGGATTGCTCCTTTGGTACTGACAGCAGGTAGGGCATTTAGATACCTTCTCTTCTATTTGGCTTGACATTCCCGGCCAAAATAGTACGTCTCTAGCCCTTTGCTTGCATTTGACTATACCAAGGTGAGATTCATGGATCTTTTCCAGCATTTGTCTTCTGAGCTGGTGTGGGACTATGACTTTGTGTCCCTTGAACAGAAGGCCATCGATACATGAGATCTCGTCTCTATGGTTCCAATACTGCCGGATATCAGTAGGGAGCTCTGCCTTTGTGGCTGGCCATCCATCTAAGACTGCATCTTGTAGCTTGACCATTACTTGGTCCTCTGCTGTTGCTCGTTGGAATTGCTTGTACTTGTCAGTGCTCATTGGCAGATGTACATTTAACAGTACCTCATTAACATCATACTCTTCTTCCAGAGGTTCTGTTGTTTCTGGGAGGTAGGATCTACTTAATGCATCACTGATGTACATTTCTTTACCTGGCTTGTAGATTACCTTGTAGTCGTACCTCATCATCTTCATCATCATACGTTGGATCCTGGGTGGTGCTAGATGAACCGGTCTGTTTAGAATGTATTCTAGAGGCTTGTGATCTGATTCTATTGTCACAGTTCGTCCGTATAAGTACTGATGGAACTTCTGTAGACCGTATGCGACTGCTAGGGTCTCTTTCTCTATCTGTGCGTATTTCTGTTGGGCTTCAGTAAGCGCTCTTGATGCATAGGCAATGGGTTTCTCATTCTGGCTTATTACTGCTCCTAAACCCTTTGAGCTAGCATCTACTTGCAGGGTGATGGGCCTTTCTGGGTCAAAGAAACCAAGAACTGGGGCTTGGGATGCTAATTGTTTCAACTTATTGAAACTCTCCTCTTGGGGATCTTCCCAGTGCCAAGCTACATTTTTCACTAGAAGCTCTCTCAATGGTGCACTCACTTCAGATAGGTTAGGTATGAACTTTGCAAGGTACTGTATGAATCCAAGAAATGTTCTCAGCTCCTTGACATTAGATGGTGCATTCATGGATTCAACTGCTCTCACCTTTTCTGGGTCTGGCTTGATTCCATCTTTGGACAATACATGACCTATGTATTGCACTTCTTCTCTCTTTACTTTGCACTTCTTTAAGCTGAGCTTTAGATTTGACTCTCTTGCTCTGTCTAAGACCTGTCTGAGGCTCTGGTCATGCTCATTTTCCTCTGTGCCCCACACCAAGATATCATCTACCACTACTTCTGTATGTGGGATACCACTCATGAGGTCTGTCATAATTTTCTGAAAGACCTCTGGGGCTGACTTGATACCAAATGGTAGTCTATTGAATCTGTATCTACCAAATGGCGTGTTGACAGTGCAAAGCTTGGAGCTTGTCTCATCTAACTTGATCTGCCAGAAGCCTGATGTGGCATCTAGCACACTAAAGATCTTTGCATCTTTTATCCCAGCTAGCACTTCTTCAATCGACTTCATGGGATAATGTTCTCTCTTTATGGCTGTGTTTAGATCTCTAGGATCAATGCATATACGCACCTTGTTGGGTTTCACAACTGTAACCATACTACTAACCCATTCAGTTGGTTCTGTCTGTCTGGAGACTACTCCTAATTCCTCCATTCTGTCAAGTTCCTCTTTGACCTTGTCTCTTATGGCCAGTGGAACTTTTCTGGGTGGGTGTACCACAGGCTTTACACTTGGGTCTAATTGAATCTTGTGCTCTCCAGGCAGGCAGCCTAGTCCTTGAAACACATCAGGATACTCACGTAGGATCTCTGGGAGGCTTTTACTGGGCTCTTTTTGTGGTTTTCCCTTGTCGTCTGTCTTCAGATTATCTGTGCTTTCTGTTACATTCTGCACATTGTGCACTCTTTTGATCAGTCCCAGTCGTTTACATGACTGTGCTCCTATAATGGTTTGTGCATCTTGCTCTATGACCTGGAATTCCAGCCAGTAATCTTGTCTTTTGTGGTGACACTTGAGTTGTACTTTCCCAATAGGGTGCATGACATGTCCTGAGAAGGTTCTCAGTCTGGAATTGGCTTTCTGCATTGGCTGTTGGACTTTAAGCTTCTTCAAGCTATTAGTGGAAATAATATTGCACATTGATCCTGTATCTAGTTGCACCTTGCAGGATTGCTGATTTATTTGGAGTGTTTCAGTCCATTCATCAGCAAAGTTGACTGTATTCACCTGTGTTTGTGTTATTTTGTCAATACAGCCTGCATAAAAATCTTCTTCTATGTCTTCATAATCATCATCACTTTCCTCATCTATATTATGAACATCTGATGACTGGCACATCTTTGCAAAGTGATTAGGCTTTTTGCATTTTAAACATTCCTTACCATAAGCAGGGCATTTCTTGTATTCATGTCTGGTACCACATCTTGAACAAGGTTTTCGTGTGTTGGCACTTGACTTAGTACTCTTAGATTGCTTAGCCTCTGGAGTTTCCTTCTTCCCTGGCGGTCTTTCTTTGGTATTGCGTTTCTTATCTTCCTGTCTTCTTATATTGTTAACTTGTTCGGCTCCGGCCATCGATTTAAGCTGTGCTTGTGAGATTTCTTGTGTTCTTGCAATGTCTATTGCTTTCTGTAGGGTTAACTCCGAACCTTGTTTGATCAACTCTTCTCTTACTTTAACTGATTTACATCCAAACACGATTCTGTCTCTAATCATGTCATCTTGATCTGTATATCTACAGTGTCTGGCTAGGAGCTTTAATTCAGTAATATATTGGTCAAAGGATTCGTTTTCCCCTTGTACTCTCTCGTTGAACTTGTATCTGGTGAACACAACATTTGACTTGGGCTCTACGTGTGCTTCATATTTATTGTAGTAGGTTTCCAGCTTTTTCTTTTCCTCTGCTGTAAGGCTCCACGTATTATATATATCACGGCCTTTATCACCTACCCAAATCATCAGATAACTGCACTTTTCTTCTTCGGATTTCTTGTTTAACGGCCCTGAAAACATAAATTCCACATGCTGCTTGAATGTTCGCCACGAACTCGGCAAATCGGCGCTGTTCCAATCCATTTTCGGGACTCCTGCTCCTGATATCGCTTCCATGTTTCTTTAAGTTTCTATTTCATTGATTTTCCTATTCTAATGTTAATTTTTTCAAGAGAAAACTACAGTTCTGACACCATGTTATATTCATAAATACTACACGCCATGTGCTTGCACTCGAGTCCTCTTTATTATCACGTGACTACTCACTCATGCATAACTTAGCATATATTACACAACATACTCCTTTTAACGTATCAACGAGTGCTCTTTTGTTCGGTGTCCAATAGGTAATGTGCACCAAAGCTCACAAAGCACTCTGGGATAGTGAGTCCTGCAAAAATGGAACAGCGAAATCAAAGCAACTATCCGAAACCAATTACTCTGTTATTTCCGTCTTTTCAAATACTTATAATTCCATAGAAAATATCGAAGGAAAAACTGTTAGATGATTTTTTAAAGGAGCCAAAAAACGTAAGGACTCACTTTCCCATCATGCTTTGTGCTATAATTTCGAGCTCATGCACACTGGCTATTCAAACTGTCGATTGATTTATAGGAATACTATTGTAATCGGACTGAGAACGAAATTACACAATATCATTTAAATTCAATATGGCGATTTTTCGAGGGACCACAAAACACACTACTTTCCCAAGGTTCCAGTTAATGTATTGTTGTTTTTTGTTTTTTTTTGCTATATACCCAGTCCCAAAGAACAAAAGCAAAACAAAACTTGACCTTTAATTTTTAATTTCCGGCGAAGTCACTTCCGGTTTTGTTATTTACCGGGGAATATAAATGCATTTTTGCCCGCTCAAAAGGGTTTCTGGGATACAGTGAAATGTAATGACTATCACGTGCCACCTTCTTGACCAATAAGAAGAGAGAGAAAATTAACTTTGACACTTGGTATATAACAATTAACTGCAGCATTAAAATAAATCATTTAAGGATGCTGTTAACATTGAATACCTGGCGGATATCCACAGACGACAGACGCTTGATAGTAATATCGTGTGCACCAGCCTGGTGTGTTGCCCCAACCTGCATGTGGACAATCTGCCAGACTACTTTCATTTCCAATACAATGCAATCCTGTCAACCACGACTTTTGATTCTTGGTAGACAGGAACCTTCCCCTTATAACATATCTTGCTGGTGGCAAACCCCTTGAACGACAAGCAACATTGGCATCTTTTATGTCCCAGTAGTCATTACAGATGGTACCCCATGTTCCATTATAGTACACCTCCACAGTTCCTTCGTTTGGTAGACGTCCTCCAGCAAGTCGCCAACGCACTGTTTTTGAATAAGCATTAAGAATTAATTTCCTTCTTCACCATATCGTGATTTTCGACTTTTCCTCGTGCTCACCCAAGATTCAGCTCGTACATAAATCGCGACATCAACAGGGAAAGTGATTTAATAATGCTCGTATAAAGTAAAAATTGAACTTGTTGAATTACTGAACTACAACTTTTAATAATTTTTCTTGATTCTCCTTACGATGTACTATCATATCGGGACCAAAAAAAAAAGTTTGTTAGAATTCATTCAAAACTCGACCGACAAACTGAGAAGCAAAGCTGCATGGCAGCAAGAAAAATGATTTAGTTAGAAAATCTCGCTAAAACATTCATCTGTATCTTGCTATTACCGTTAGCAGGGTGGCGGTATCGTTCATGAATCACGGACAAATGTTTCATCTATTCACGAATCACGAAATACTACTAATGAATAATCTTGATACAAGGATTTAGGGTTTAATAAGAATTTTTTTCGAACCATGATCCAAAAAAGGCCAAATCACTATTCACGCATAACCCCTATGTCACCCTGCGTTAGGGCATTATTTGGCGATGTGACTAACGCTTCTGCAGAAAACACCAAGAGACTTGTTTTCAAACCAAATAGGTGTATTTGCATTCAATGTTACTATATTTAATTTTGTTCTAGAATTGATCATTCGAAAAGCAATACCAATATTACTAAATAAATTATTCACCAAATGCAATCACAACACTTACTATCATTCACGCAACATTCGTCGAACACAATGCTATTATTATACACCAATATTAGCTTTGCTATTCAGTTTCAACACGTTAAATCCATTTCGTGTTGACTAAAGCATTCAAATATAGCTAAAATTTCACACCAAATGTCGAGTGCTATTAGATGTCAGATAGTTGACTTTCTAACGTTGAATTACAATGACTTTTTCGTGAAAATAATATCAAGAGAAATTTAGCATTTTCTAGTTCAGTTATTTTTTCTTCTTGGAAGATGTCGATGACAATCTATTTCGTTGTAACATCATCTATCGTCATCATTAAGTAAGAAATGAAGGAACACTTGCAATAGCAGACCTCTTCGTAAATTACCGCGGTGTTCATTGACTACAGATTCATTTAGTACGCAGGTTAGTCTCATTTCAATGTCAAAACATTCACAAATACCAACGTTTAAGTAAAGAATACACGACTTTAACAATACAAACACTTTGAAATTTCACAGTCCATCACTGGAACACATGGTTAGTCTACGAATAATCGAGGCTAACCCTGGGTAAGTGAATCTGAAGTCCAGAGAGACAGCGGTATTTTACGATTTCGAAACTTGAAGCCCGATTGCCATGTTTCCAATGTGTTACAATTACTTCGAACGAAAGAGACAAGTCGTAAGTACTGAAATAATCACTTACCTTCACAAAGTGATGTTCTTGCACATAATACCACAATAAGCACGATCCACTTCATTTTTACAATTCCAGGCGATAAGAAAAGTTTTGTAAGGCGATTTCTTCTTGTCTTCAGATGGCGAAGTCAGCAAACACTGTGTCCTGGAGTCTTCCAAAAGTTCCGCATCTAACAACTTTGGAAAAAACTCTGTAAACGTGACTTCGGCGAACTAATTACAGATATTGGTATTAATAATTTGTCGAAAAATTGGAAATCCACTTATCAAGTCCTGGATAAAGTCTACAGCTTATTAAGTGAAGCAAGATATTCAGTCGAAACTATGGAAACGAATCAAAAGGTTCTTGATGGCGAAGTCAGCAAACACTGTGTCCTGGAGTCTTCCAAAAGTTCCGCATTCAAAGGTCAAGTGACTTTTATCGGGAATATTATTAGAATATTATGCAAATAAAATGGTAGCATAAAAAAAATAAAAAATAAAAATAAGATAGATAAATAGGATTTAACAGTGGCTCGTCTACGGAAGTAGCTATTCGTCCACTTTTTTTCCAATTGGAATTCATGAGTTTGCTTTTACGGAGGGCCACTAAGCAGCATAGAAAGTTCAAGTACCCGGCTTCTCCTCTTTTTTCATCTAACATGCTTTCTCCTGTTTATCTTCGACATTATTCAGCTTGTGAAAAAATCACAAGCTAGTGAGCGCGTTTTATGCTGGAGATAAATACTTTGGCAAGTAGGTGTGAAAATTGACAATGCTACCATTAATTCCAGCACGAGCCAGTGGCATTAACATGCCGTGAATTTGTTTTCTCAGCATTTCTGACAAGACAGTGTTGGCTGTAATTGCACATAAGACACGAGCTAGCTAGCTAGCTACAATTGAAGAAAGATCCTTTTACATGAGTAACATGGAGAAATCAGAGCAAGGTATTGTGAAAATTGTAGTTTAATGGTCGAGTCCTAAAGGAAGCGTTTTGTTTTGTCTTCGTGTCTTCGTAACTCAGATTATTTCAGTATCGACTAGATGATTATATTTCACCTTTCATAGCACTCAAAATACTACAGCACGCAAGATACTATACTACATTGAATATATATTGTTTTGGTTTCAATAAAATATCAATTTCAAATTGCGAAAAAAAGTGTTTGTGTGTTAAATACAGTCAGGTTTGTAGACGCTACAAAGCTTGGGTGGTTAGTAAAACTCATTTGCATATTTTGTTGATCATTATCATAAATAGTAAAATAGTGAGCTAACACGGAACATCTCTAATAGGTCAATAGTTGTTTCATTAATAGCTACTTGTTCACGAAACATTGGAGAACGTGAAAATGAAATTCTAAGCTCTTTGCATTTCTTAGGATGTAATTGACCTATTGGTCACAGACGACTACGCCATCTCATCATACTAAGGAGGCTTTCATTTATTACTGTATGGAGGAGCGCGACTCGTGCGATATCGTTTTTACTCGTGAAATTCATCGTGGAATTCCCTCGTCATCCAATGAATTTTTCTATAATATCCCACGAGTCACTTGTAGCCCTTAGGCGAGTGTGAATATACGAAGAAAATACAAGTGATGAATGGGAAATCCACGGTATGCCACGAAAAATCATTGTATAACCATTTTATCCCACACCATAAAAAATACAAATGCGTAGATTCAATGCGCAGTGCATGATGGGAAGGAAGAGTGAAATACCGACGAATATACAACTGTTTTCCTGCTATCTGATTGGCTGTATTTTCTATGGTGTGGGATAAAGGAGTTTAGTAATAAACTGGGCGAAATATAGGGGGTCATGACATTATTGCCAACCAGGAAGGTGGGGTTGGATAATATTTGGAAAAGACAATAGATGATTTTGCCGACTGTCCTCCCCCCCCCCCCCCCCGATACACTAATAATGAAAGCCCCCTAAGAAAATCTGAGAAACTAAAAAAAAGGCTAGATAAGGAGAATACGTCTTAGATAAAAATGAAGATAATCAAGTGTTATGTCCCTACTGTGTCGCATTCTGTAAGAACAAGCGACCAATGTTCTTGTACTTCTGACATTATAATGATTTTTCGATGCTTGAACTTGGCCTTACTCTGCAACCTTGGCCTCCCCTCTCCGTTGGTGCTCAATTTGAAAGAAATTGGGAGCCAAATCTACATGGGGTCGAAACGAGACAGTAACAAAGATCATGAGGGATCGAAACTGCGACATCTTGGCGTTAAGGGCACCAAGCTTACTATCAATTACGTGACTTTTCTGGATTTGACTGGGGGGCAACCAATGGTTGACTGGGGGGCAACTTGTGATTCTTAAATCAAATCACATGAAATTAATTCCTCAAAGTATTCTATCTGACTATTTCTACAACATGAAACCACAAAACAAGATACACACACAACCTCCAACATTCTCCAAGCCGGTTAAAACGGAGATACTACCGGAAGTGACGTCCATTGATAGTCAAGCAGTCAAGTCAAGCAGTTCGGTAAAACAGCTGCACAAACTTGCAACCTCTTTTCGTGATTTAGCGCGTTTGCGCTACTACTGAGCTAGTTTTAGTGTAAAGCGGACATAGCTAGAAATCCCATTATTATTATTATTATTATTATTATTATTATTATTATTATTATTTACATATAGAGTATGTATAGAGCATTCAAAGAAATGCATAAAAGATTTTGTTATCATGCTACATGCGGGGAGCACGGGTGGCGTAGCGGTGAGAGCGCTCGCCTCTCACCAAGGCCACCCGAGTTCGAGCCCAGCTGAGCTCGGTGTCGTATGCGAGTAGAGTTTCATAGTTGGTTCTCTCCTGTACTTTGATGGTTTTTCTGTGGGCCCTCTGATTTCTCTCCCTCCGTAAAAGCAAACTCATAAATTTTAATTGGAAAAACAGTGTACGAATAGCTACTTCCGTATACGAGCCACTGTTAAATCCTATTTATCTTATTTTTATTTTATATATTTTTTTATGCTACCATTTTATTTGCATAATATTCTAATAATATTCCCGATAAGAGTCACTTGACCTTTGAATGCGGAACTTTTGGAAGACTCCAGGACACAGTGTTTGCTGACTTCGCCATCTAAGGACAAGAATAAATCGTCTTACAGAACTTTTCTTATCGCCTGGAATTGTAAAAATGAAGTGGATCGTGCTTCTTGTGGTATTATGTGCAAGAACATCACTTTGTGAAGGTAAGTGATTATTTCAGTACTTACGACTTGTCTCTTTCGTTCGAAGTAACTGTAACACATTGGAAACATGGCAATCGGGCTTCAAGTTTCGAAATCGTGAAATACCGCTGTCTCTCTGGACTTCAGATTCACTTACCCAGGGTTAGCCTCGATTATTCGTATACTAACCATGTGTTCCAGTGATGGACTGTGGAATTTTAAAGTGTTTGTATTGTTGAAGTCGTGTATTCTTTACTTAAACGCTGGTATTTGTGAATGTTTTGACATTGAAATGAGACTAACCTGCGTACTAAATGAATCTGTAGTCAATGAACACCGCGGTATTTTACGAAGAGGTCTGCTATTGCAAGTGTTCCTTCATTTCTTACCTAATGTTGACGATAGATGATGTTACAACGAAATAGATTGTTATCGACATCTTCCAAGAGGAAAAAATAACTGAACTAGAAAATGCTAAATTTCTCTTGATATTATTTTCACGAAAAAGTCATTGTAATTCAACGTTAGAAAGTCAACTATCTGACATCTAATAGCACTCGACATTTGGTGTGAAATTTTAGCTATATTTGAATGCTTTAGTCAACACGAAATGGATTTAACGTGTTGAAACTGAATAGCAAAGCTAATATTGGTGTATAATAATAGCATTGTGTTCGACGAATGTTGCGTGAATGATAGTAAGTGTTGTGATTGCATTTGATGAATAATTTATTTAGTAATATTGGTATTGCTTTTCGAATGATCAATTCTAGAACAAAATTAAATATAGTAACATTGAATGCAAATACACCTATTTGGTTTGAAAACAAGTGTCTTGGTATCTCTGTAGAAGCGTTAGTCACATCGCCAAAGAATGCCTAACGCAGGGTGACATAGGGGTTACGCGTGAATAGGTAGTGATTCGGCCTTTTTTGGATCATGGTTCGAAAAAAATTCTTATTAGACCCTAAATCCTTGTATCAAGATTATTCATTAGTAGCATTTCGTGATTCAGGAATAGATGAAAAATTTCTCCGTGATTCATGAACGATACCGCCACCCTGCTAACGATAATAGCAAGATACAGATGAATTTTTTAGCGAGATTTTGTAACTAAATTATTTTTCTTGCTGCCATGCAGCTTTGTTTCTCAGTTTGTCGGTCGAGTTTTAAATGAATTCTAATAAACGTTTTGATTGGTCCCGATATGATAGTACATCGTAAGGAGAATCAAAACAATTTTTTAAAAGTTGTAGTTCAGTAATTCAAAAAATTCAATTTTTACTTTATACGAGCATTAATAAATCACTTTCCTTTTTTATGTCGCGATTTTTATACACGCTGAATCTTGGGTGAGCACGAGGAAAAGTCGAAAATCACGATATGGTGAAGAAGGAAATTAATTCTTAATGCTTATTCAAAAACAGTGCGTTGGCGACTTGCTGGAGGACGTCTACCAAACGAAGGAACTGTGGAGGTGTACTATAATGGAACATGGGGTACCATCTGTAATGAATACTGGGACACAGAAGATGCCAATGTTGCTTGTCGTTCAAGGGGTTTGCCACCAGCAAGAAATGTTACAGGGCGAAGGTTCCTGTCTACCAAGAGTCAGAAGTCGTGGTTGACAGGATTGCATTGTATTGGAAATGAAAGTAGTCTGGCAGATTGTCCACATGCAGGTTGGGGCAACACACCAAGCTGGTGCACACGATATTACTATCAAGTGTCTGTCGTCTGTGGATATCCGCCAGGTATTCAATGTTAACAGCATCCTTAAATGATTTATTTTATTGCTGCGCGATTAATACAGTTAATTGTTATATACCAAGTGTCAACGTTCCTTTTCTCTCTCTTCTTATCATAATATTATGATAGTCATTTTATTTCACTGTATCCCAGAAACCCTTTTGAGCGAGCAAAAATGCATTTATATTCCCCGGTAAATAACAAAACCGGAAATGACTTCGCCAAAAATCAAAAATCAAAAAGTCAAGGTTTTTGTTTTGCTTTTGTTCTTTGGGACTGGGTATATAGCAAAAAAAAAAAAAAAACACATCAACTGGAACCTTGGGAAAGTAGTCTCAGCAACCGGTTTCATATTCACATTTTCAGTGATAAAGCTTAATGTCACAAATCTCTCTGGAGAGATCACAAGTCCTGGGTACCCACAATACATGGAACAGGCTCACTACGAGTGGACATTCAGGCCGCCAGTTCGTCAAGCTCAACTTTTCATTCTGTTTCAAGACATCAATTTGAACCGCTATAATGAAGGGTACTATGTATAAGGTCCAGTTCAGACGTCAAACTTTTACCGCGTCGAATCTAATTAACTATGAGGCCAGCGGCTAAGAAAACGCCGAGAGGCTACCATATAAGACATCGGCTCTTTTGCTTAGCGACAGGAGAAGAAATATGTTAAGTTTGGTCTACAAGCTTCTACTTAGTTTAAGAGAAAACAGCACTCGACCTGAAAAGCAATTAGATTCGACGCGGCAAAAGTTCGACTTCTCATCTGGGCCTAACAAATAAATGAATGTTTTTGGTTGTCGTAACTTATATAGATTAATATTTGAATATTTTGGTAATTTAATTTAACAGGGTTAGTAATCTCACAGTAACAGATGCCAATGGACAGAGGCTATTGCCATTCGTTGCCCGAAACCAAGGGTTCAGTATTACGTTGTCTTTTCCCTCCAAGAGAATCCCATCACAAGTTTCCTACTTTTCTTCGTATACAATTAAAAGACCGCTAACAGGATTCCGTATGTTTTACCTAGTGGTTAATAATGGTAAGAACGTTTTCAAATCCTGTCTTGTATAAAGCTCTTTCACAAAAAGGTTGGTGGAGGTTTTGTTGCTTGTTGCATGTTGCATACCAAGCCCAAAATACAGTATAAATGATGTGAATTGAATCAGCGAAAGGTCACAACAATATGCAATATTCCCAAACTTTGTCTGCAGGTTTTTCCAGCACATTTTCTTCTGTGCTGAAATTATTTACATAAAAAATTTAATACATTTCAAGTTTGGTAAGCAACATGCAACATACAACAAGCAACATGCAACATGCAACAAAACTTTCATCAACCTTTTTTAAATAGCTGTAAATGTTGCTACGAAGATGCAGATGTGACTGATTGTTTGTTGTTGTTGTTGTTGCTGTTGTTTGTTTGTTGGAGTCCACGTGCTTCAGTGTCCTAGCGAGTGTCCAAGAGAGTTATTTTCTATTCACTTTTAGCTGGAAATAAATTAAAATAGGAGGTGTTTTTGTTTTGCTTTGAGTCTATTTTATCAAAGCAAGAAACTTGATCAGTCGATCTTATGGATATTTATATTTTAGCCTCAGTTGCCAGTAAATGGAACGTCACACTAGAAAGCAAGAGTCCCCATTCCATAACAGCATCTTGGCCATCATTCAATGCTCAGGGGTACCTTGTTGTAGGGTATTTAATGTTGTGTAATACAACACAACATCAGTATATCAAATTGAATGCGTCTTACGGTGTTGCCAATAGCACTTTAACGTCTGTTTCATGCAAACAGCTCGTAGGACACACGTATTACCAAGTGCAGGTGTTTGTGTCTCTTGTTAAAGTTATTGACAGCAGTCAGATGATGGTTTACAGAAGTGAAACGCTCAATGCAACAACCCCTCAAGGAGGTACGTGTGCAATCCAAACATATAATGTTGTGTAAGGTTTTAATTACTTGATAGGGCTTACTTGGAATTCCACCGCAGGCAACAAGAAAGAAACAAAACAATGCATGTGATAATGAATTCTGTTTTAGTCATGCCTAGTTGTATAAGGTTACCTTACCGGTAAATGCAAGGATTGCCGTAAGCTGTGTGGTATGAGTCACATAATCGAGATTTGATATTATCAATATATAATCGATATGATCTGATTGGCTCCGGCAAAAGATCGGCCAATCACATCCCAGCACTCGCTTAGATTGGTTACGGATGTCTCCGGTGCGCTTGTGTTGTAGAACCGGCGCTTCATCAGATCTACTCATGCTGCTCATCAGTTCTACTCATTCTGCCTTGCTGCCTTCAAATGACCCGAACTGAGGCTCGTGTGTGCTGAGTTTTTCACCTTTTAAAGTCGCTGTTGATCATTTCATGTCATATAAACTAATGCATTGTTTGTTTTAGTTCCAATTCGACGACCTGCCAATTTAACAGCTACTTCTGTGGGACAACAAGACGTTCTTATCCAGTGGAGTCCAATATTACCCCATCACGCACACGGCGTTCTTGGATACAAAGTGATTTACTCTCGCCGTTTTAACAGCAGAACCTTTGTCACTAACAAAACCCAAGTAACACTAAAAGATCTCCCTTCATGTAAGAGTTATATTGTATGGGTTTCTGGGTTTACTGCCAAAGGATCAGGACCAGCATCACATACATCGTTTGTTACAAGTGAGTGACACTAAATTGACATTCCAATGGACACTAGTACTGAAGGCACTAAGAAACCTATAGCCCGCTATGGTTAACATTGTCAAATAAAACAGCTTGCTTTTTTTTAATCGAATATACATAGTTTAGATATAGTTTTAAGCGCATTAGATCATACACTTTATAATGAATTTTTGCTCTATAGAAACATTAAATTATTATTATTATTATTATTATTATTATTATTATTATTATTATTATTATTATTATTATATATTTTTCATGTCTATTTGTCGCATCTATCCCGGCAAGTTGTTTTAGTAAATTTTTAACTTAGGTGATGGCAAACTCGAAAGTTCCTAACTACTTTGGTCACCACGCACGAGCCTTAATCTCTTTTCTTGTAATTTCTTTAATTTACACATTATCAGTAGTCCCCTTCACAGTCCCCTGCGCCATCTTGAAAGGTAGCCGGGCTTTTGTATCGAAGCGAGTTGTTGTTAATGATTTCCTAGAATCAACTGTAATGTAAAGAATGTACAAGTTGAACAATACCAATGTTTTGAAATCCCACGGACTTTTAATGGTGTCATCAATAGCTGACTTATAAACGAGGCTAAGCCTGAGCAAATGAGTCTGTAGTCTTCAAAAACAGCGGTTTGCATCGAATGCGAAACTGGTGTATTCTTTCTCATGTAAATCAGATTAGACCAGGCAACGTGTTGTTTTGGTTGTTGTTGTTTTCAAGTGTTCATCCCTCCTGCCTCTATTCCAGGTAACTGTTATCTAACTCTAACCCAGTTTGTTTATTCTAGAGAGGATACTAATCACCGACCAACTAGAAGGGACAATAGCGTATTCAACTTATCGTTTCTCCCACCGACATGTTGAATGTGCATGGACATTTAAACTACCATCTAAATCTGCAATAATACTGTTAATACTTGATTGGTACTATTCTCCTTCTGGGTCTGGTCCTTGCTACTCTTATCCGTAAGTTACAAGTCAAAGCTCATATTAATTACATTTTTGTTAAAGAATGGGACGAGTGTACAAGAATAGATCAGGTGAGATGAATGGGTGGCATACCGTGCTCTGGCACTGCCTCTTATCGATGTGTAGTCCAAGCTTGTGGCTAAGAAATTCTCGGCTGATCCACATATGTCAACTGAGTTTGGATGTGTTGTTCTTTCCAATGCCACAATGGCCAGGGTTTTCTCCGGTATCTCCGATTGTCCACCCTCCGTTAAAGGTCAACTGAGAGTTTTGAATGTCGTGGTAGTGGTGGTGTGTAAGTGAAGCTGCACGGAAAGGAATATTTCCATTGAATTATACGTAGCAATATAGAAAAGGAATTTATCTCTTTTTTTTATTTGACGTTGTTTGCTGCTGATCAAAATGACTGACAATGTTTGCGAAAAATTTCCATAAGCAGAAACGCTGAGGGGGAGCTAGGGTTAGGTCAGTGCTATTCGTTGCGCAGGGACTTGGCAAAGCGCTTTGGTAGATATTACATAAAGGAGAAAACAAATATATAACTTCCAAAAAAGTCAAAACAAAAACAAATAAAAAATAAAACCAAACCCAACCCAACCAAACCAAACCAAGTTTACCCTTTTACACAACCTTCTATCTTTTGTTTAGTGAAAAATCAAAAACTACTATATCGATCATCATTAAAGTTACTTGATAAGGAAGTCATACGTAGTACAAAAACTCTTGTATTCAGATTTAGTGTCTCATCTATCTTACAGATATTACAACCGAAACTACCTTGCTTTCTTTAATGGTCAAGGTAATTTACTCAACAAGATTTGCAACAAAGGGCATTGGTATAGTTTTGCTTCAAATGGATCAGCTAAAGTGGAATTTGAAAGGGGCTTTTTTGGACGTTGGGCTATTGAAACGCACTGGAAAATACGATATTATATTTTCAACCAAGGAATTGATAAATGTAGGTGGAAAGATCTTTTTTCCGATAGCTTATAATTCTAAATGGCTTATTTTCTTTTTTTTTCTTTTAATTAACTTAGTTAGTTGTTAGTTTGGATAATACGCGCGCACTGATTTGTCGAGAACTGTGCTTCATGCTCGTTTCCGTAGTCTTCCCACAATCCCTTACGATCCAAGCGCGAGCTCGAGGTCAGGGTAAAATTTGCATATTTTTTATACATTTTTATTTATCGAAGTAACAATATTTGTCGAAGAAACAATATTTGTATTATGATCATCCGGGTGGATGTAGTCCTGAGAAGGATTTTTCGACAACCTGAGCGGAAGTCATCTTCAGAGTCAAGTGTAGGATAAAGTCAGATAGGTCATATTTATACTGCCACGATACACAATAACACAATTACCTGGTGTTGCGTAATTGGAGGTGTCGGTCTAATTGGTGAGCGTCTAATTAGTGTCGATCTAAATAGTGCGCGTCGCCGCTTCGAATTCATTTTTGCTTTTGTTTATAAGCCTATTGTACGGTGTCGGTAATTTGATTGAGCGGTTATACATTTTTATGCCAATTTTACCCTGACCTCGAGCTCGCGCTGGGATCATAAGGGATTGTGGGAAGACTACGGAAAGTAGCATTAGTGAACGGAGCACGAACACTGCAAATGACATTATTATTAAATCTTTTCAGCTTTGATTGATGATACATGGAACATCGCCGCTCGTCAGAGTTCGCATTCTATAAAAGTGAAGTGGACTGAATATGAAATAAACTATGGAAATCATACAACAAACATCACCAAGTATTTTGTTCTCTGTACCCCACAAAATGATCCCAGTAACATAACATCATGGACTGCAAATAGGACATGTACAAGCATCGAGATCAACCGATATCTAAGGGCGAACACTAGCTACATCATACAAGTACTAGTGCTGGTAATATTTAATAATCTTCCACAAGAATTTTCTCGAAATAAAACCATTCGAGCAAGTCAACCAGTAGTCGTGAAATTCGCCAAAAATGGTAAGTAATAATAATAATAATAATAATAATAATAATAAATTTCTTTATATAGCGCACATGTCTAGGATTCAAGGCGCTTTACAAAATTATTAAGTAATTTACATCCTAAAAAACGACTCTAGCTAAAATATTGCATACAAACAATTGAAACTAATAATGAAAAATTTTTAATAAAAAATGGCGGCCACAGTGAAGCGACCAAAACAAAAAGATTTCGAACAATTTTGATTGAGAGCTGTTTTCGTATGTGAGGGAAATTACACTACGTACACGGTACAACATACCGTAGCATTGAAATGGCTTCTTATTGTCTTCCAATAATTCATCCAATCACGACTCGTGGTTACGGGTACGGTACGGCTACAGTACGGCTACGAATCTGCCGTACCGTTTCCCACTCATACGAAAACATGCTCTATGGAAACTGGAAAGTGAAATCTGTCGTGTCTGATATTACTAGCCACAAAAACAGCCGGAAAACATCGAGCTTCCGGTTTGTAGTTCAATGTAATTGTTCCAGATTTCGATGTTTTTATTAACCTTCAAAGGTCAATCTACACCTTCACCCTCATCCCCATGGTTACAAGATTTTAATACGTCTTCTGTCATCGTGTCTATTGGAGGACTTAACATCTCAGAAGTATGTATCAGTGAATCATTAACCAATGAATTATTTTTCAATTAGGTAAACATTAAATGTGACCAAACTGCTAAAAACATTTGCCATGAATTGCACTATTTCATTATGACGTTAAGGGTTATTTACTTGGGCAAAAATAATAGAAATTTAGGGCAAATCTCCTTTGGTTTGGGATATTTAGCGTAATGTTTAGTTGATTTTACTTTTTACCATCTCAAAAACTGACCGAATTTTATTTGTGTCCGGCTGCTATTTCGAATTCGTCTCTTTTGGTGACCATGATCCTTAGCGTTAAACAATAGATTGTTTTGATGTAAAATCATAGTGAAATATGGCAAATGGTCGATGGATTATTACATTGTTTGTTGCAGTGGGATCAGTTTATTGACTTCAGGTTCAGGAATGCTACCGCTGGCGTGGTGACAGATTACTGTTCTTTCAGTGGTCGGAGATGTTCTCCAATAGTTAGCAGGAATAGGTAAGCTATGTGATAATAAATAAGATGATGCTAGATGTGGTCATGGTGTTGTTGACAATGATGACAACAAAGAGAATGGTGATATTGTTGTTGTTGTTGTTGATGATGATGATGTTGTTGCTATTGCTGATGCTGATGCTGATGCTGCTGGGGTATTGTGGTGATACATGATGACAACGACGATGATGAAGTTGTTGATAGTTATGGCACGTAGGGGAGTGGATGTTGATGTTGATGTTGCTGTTGCTGTTGCTGCTTGTTTGTTGTGGTGATACATAACGACAACGATGATGATGAAGTTGTTGGTAGAGGCGACATTTTGGATGATGTGGATGACGATGATGTTGCATGTTGTTGATGATGATGACGTTCTTGGCGATGGTAATGGTAGTTCTGCTAGTGATGACTTGAATTTTTTTAAACTATGCATGTTGTTGCATGAACATTTTTCAGGCGCTCCAATGGCGTTCATGTCACCTTCACAGCACAAGAAGTTCATCTTCTGCCAGGTTACCCAATCCAGTTGTCTTACTCGTCCATCCCTGATCACATGATTGCTGCTATCGCATTCTACGTTATGTTTCCACCAGGAGTCGCCAGTGTAGGCAATGACACAGTCGACAAGGATCTTCTTGTTGATATTGTCAATGGATCTCTTGCTCGTATCGGCAGAGCCATAAACAAGAAAATACTGTCTGTGTCCGTTTACCCGGGAAAGAACCCCTTTACCACTGTAAGAGTACCAACAAGCTTACCTAAGAAAGGACATTCCAGTTCCTCTAACAAGTCTGCCGTCATTGGTGGAGCCGTTGCTGCAGTGATTTTAGTGATTATTGCCGTGGTCATTGGCCTAGTTATCTACAGGTATTGTGAGGGTTATTATTAATATATGTTTAGTGCTGTAGTCAACATTGTTGAATTCATTGACACCTATGGCGTGTACATTAATGATGTATCTTAATCATAAAAAGAGGCTTTTTAGCACATTAAAAAAAATTCCAAAGATATAAGTTAACGATGTACCAGGAAAATCCGTGTATGTGTAAGGTAAATTGTCAATGGAAATCAAATAAGTCCCCTTCACATGTACAGTTCCCAACTCCATCTTCAAAGGTAGCCGTGCCTTTGCATCGAAGGGAGGTGAACGGTGACCTTGCAATCATGGAGCACCTTGAACAATTAATCACATGATGTCTCTCTATCATTGCAAGCTTTCGCAGTGAAGTGTGAAAAGGAATATTAAACATTCTTATTTTACCAAAACTAAACTGCAAATAATGTTGACTCAAGCTCTTAGAAGGGAAATAACCTTTTTCATAAAGGTTTTAAAAAAAAATCTGAATCACAAGAAACCAATCAAAATTTCTTAAACTCGCATCCAAACACAAAACACACAGGATGATATCGTGTTCAGTCTTTTTTAAAAAACTAAAAATATATAAAAATGAATAACAAGAATCGGGGTCGTTGGAAATAATATTTCTTGACTTTATGCGTTAGGAAATACAATGGAACTAAAAGTTACTCAGTTGAGCAAGTTAATCCGCCTGTCCCAGTATTCCAGCGTTTGAGCTCCGGAGAAAGTCATGTACGATTCGAAAAACCATTCGAGGTAGAAAAACCAGTTGCTGAAGCACGTAGGCAAGAGGACGGGATGGAAAATCCAGTTTATGGCATGGACTTAAAAGACGTATCCATTTTAGACGCCGAGGGACAAAAGAAGGGACATGACAAGGGTTGACTGCTGTTAGAATCAAGTGCTTTTTTGCTTTTTAATATGAGCCACTTTTCACGAATCAGGTGTTTTTCATTGTGTCTTGGCCTCGTCCGATGGCTCGACGCGGCAAACTACATTATTTGGTATAGAAATATTTCAAAAAAGGTTGGTAGTTTTTTTGTTGCTAGTTGCATTTTGCATACCAAGCCCGAAATGGAGTATGGGCGATGTGAATTCAAGCAGCGAAAGGTCACACACTTTGTCTGCAGGTTTTCCAACATATTTTCTTCAATGCTGACATTATTTACATAGGAAGGCATGAAAAAAAATTGAGCTAAAAGTCAACCACGAAAATAGTGGTAAACGAGGGAGGCTACCAAAAACATTTTGGTACAGTACTATCTTGTTACTATCTTACATCAAACATGCCTTTTTTTCTTCTTTTTCATAGCCTTAAAGTAACTTGGGACACAATCAGTTCATATTTTTGTAACAACTGTAACTCGCTTGTTTTTTAACGGATCTGCAATGAAGTATACATTTTCTGAAAGCTTAATAATTGAAAATTTCAAATATCAAGCTAATTTTAGCCGCTCCCTCCGCTTTGTTTAAACGGATTAGATTTCCTTGCCTTCTCAATCTACACATGTTGATCTAAAAAAGCTTGTCTCAGATTTTCGTTTTAGAGCCTCATTATTTTTTAAATGGTTTTTAAATTTATGATATAAGTTTTCTAATAGGTTCTTGTAGAGAAGTATCAATATCTTCTAAACGAAGCCCTAAATTAAAAAAAATGAGACACTCTTTTTCAGTTTAGTAGTTTGCCTGGCCAAATTTCGCTGAAAAATGTTAAAAACTGAGGGAAAATAAGTGTTCGAAAGTTCGCAATTTTCCAAAAACTCTTTACGAAGAAAACGCAGTCGTAAGTTTTGTGCAGATTAAAGCGATATTTACCTAGAGGGATTATCGGCGACACCTTTAAGCCAATGAACACACAGCAAGCTATTTGACGCTGATGTTTGCGGCATGTGATTAAAAGCCGCTGACATTCGATTGACAGTTCCTGTCAACGCGGCAACACTTCTGAGCGGCTGTTAAAAACATATTTTGCTTTTTTTCTCCGAAACTGAAAAGAATTCTAAACTTTTTTTCCCGACAAACAAAAGATATTTTGATAGGCAATAATTTAGGATCTTTTTAAAAAAATTGACGATTATAGTGATTTTGTGTCCCTAGTTACCTTAAGGTGCATTGTCATAATTTTATAACCGTTTTCGTTGAAGTTCGACCTGCGAAGTTTGATGTCTTGTTTCCCAACTAGCATTTCGACGGCTGTCAATCAAAGAACAAAACTAGAAAAATTACATTTTTGAGGGATATTTTATGGCTGTTTAGGGTTAGAAGATTTTAATCCTCTAATCCTCTAAAATCTTTAATTCAGTCTAAAATTTCTCTCAAAATTATAAAGACGTTAAAAATATCTTTGAAAATATCACTTACGCCTCTAATAATTGTTAGTTCCCATCATTAGGCTTTCTTTGTTATCCATAGGGCTATGTAAAAGTTATATACCGTTACCGAGGTGGATATGAGATATATTAACCCGAGGCGAAGCCGAGGTTTGATATATCTCATATCCACCGAGGTATAAGGTCTATAACCGCCTTACTAGTATCATCATTGGGGAAGTTTCTTAAACACGGAGTTGATAACTAGACATTAATCTGTTAAGCCACCGTTATTTTTTTCCATTGCCTCAAAACTCTAAGAAGACACCTTCTCAAAACCCTATATGAAGCCACCTTAAATGTAGGGCTTTTATTCAAAAATCTTAATTTACTTTTTTTAATATCGCAGTAAATTATTATAATAATTATAAATAAAGAAATAATAAGAAAAAGACTGTCAAAACATAAACATACACAAGCAAAATTAAGAAATAATAGTAAAAGATAACAAAAAATACATATACACTGACTAGCAAAAGCTGAAATATTAGATAATTATATATTGTAAGAAAATACATAATTTTCAATGCTATTATAGTGCTTGTTGATTCGTCAAGATTCGTCCAGTTTTTCAATAAATTCCTTCATTTGATTACTTTACAGTTTTTATTGCCAAACGGTAGACAAATACAAATTGATCAAAATGATATGTGAAATTGGATGTCCAAAGTAACGAAACTAGGCCCAGTTCAAACGTCGATCTTCTCATGAGCCAAACGTAATGAGATCAAAGAAGACCGCAATCCATGACGTTATCCATTTTTTAATTCGTTCGGCTTATGAGAAGATCTGCGTTTGAACTTGGCCTAACTGTGTAACCTTGAACCGCACACACTTGAAATGTCTTTTTTTAAAACGTGATTTCCTCTGCGCTTCTAGTTTCGTAAATTGAATCGATGTCGCTAGAAAACAATAATATTGCCAGTCTCGTATTTCATTTCAGAAGGTCCATTCTGCATTAACGTTAACGTATACATTGCAGTGACGGGTTCTTGTGTGGTTAGTGAGACAGAAAAAGACACATCCTGTCTCACAGTTATTGCTGCATCGATCGAAAAACGGGCAATCCAATAAACGAGAATATTTTATCAAGACATTACTTAAAGTGCATATAAGCTCTACGGAATTGCTTCATGATTTGAAAGCCCTTATGAAATAATTCTTAATTCGTAAGTTCTATATTGAATATCTCGGCAACAAAAAGAGATATCAAAGAATAGTAAAATTTAAAAAAAGTAAAATTTTTAATTTATAGAATAAGGGCTTTCAAATCATGAAGCCATCCTGTAGGGCTTATATGCACTTTAACTGGATAAGGTTAACGAGTCGGAACATCAGATTTAGAATACCATTGTACGTGAGTATATATCCATATTACAAATTCTAGTTTCAAGGAGGTAAAGATTTATTAAAACGCCAAGCTTTTAAAAGTGAAAAGGGGTTTAGTAATAAACTGGGCGAAATATAAGGGGTCATGACATTATTGCCAACCAGGAAGGTGGGGTTGGATAATATTTGGAAAAGACAATAGATGATTTTGCCGACTGTCCTCCCCCCCCCCCCCCCCCCCGATACACTAATAATGAAAGCCCCCTAAGAAAATCTGAGAAACTAAAAAAAAGGCTAGATAAGGAGAATACGTCTTAGATAAAAATGAAGATAATCAAGTGTTATGTCCCTACTGTGTCGCATTCTGTAAGAACAAGCGACCAATGTTCTTGTACTTCTGACGTTATAATGATTTTTCGATGCTTGAACTTGGCCTTACTCTGCAACCTTGGCCTCCCCTCTCCGTTGGTGCTCAATTTGAAAGAAATTGGGAGCCAAATCTACATGGGGTCGAAACGAGACAGTAACAAAGATCATGAGGGATCGAAACTGCGACATCTTGGCGTTAAGGGCACCAAGCTTACTATCAATTACGTGACTTTTCTGGATTTGACTGGGGGGCAACCAATGGTTGACTGGGGGGCAACTTGTGATTCTTAAATCAAATCACATGAAATTAATTCCTCAAAGTATTCTATCTGACTATTTCTACAACATGAAACCACAAAATAAGATACACACACAACCTCCAACATTCTCCAAGCCGGTTAAAACGGAGATACTACCGGAAGTGACGTCCATTGATAGTAAGCAGATGTTCGGAAGTCAAGCAGTTCGGTAAAACATCTGCACACACTTGAAACCTCTTTTCGTGATTTCGCGCGTTTGCGCTACCACTGAGCTAGCTAAAGAAATGCATAAAAGATTTTGTTATCATGCTACATGCGGGGAGCACGGGTGGCGTAGCGGTGAGAGCGCTCGCCTCTCACCAAGGCCACCCGAGTTCGAGCCCAGCTGAGCTCGGTGTCGTATGCGAGTAGAGTTTCATAGTTGGTTCTCTCCTGTACCTTGATGGTCTTTCTCTGAGCCCTCTGATTTTTCTCCCTCCGTAAAAGCAAACTCATCAATTCCAATTGGAAAAAAAGTGGACGAATAGCTACTTCCGTATACGAGCCACTGTTAAATCCTATTTATCTTATTTTTATTTTATATATTTTTTTATGCTACCATTTTATTTGCATAATATTCTAATAATATTCCCGATAAGAGTCACTTGACCTTTGAATGCGGAACTTTTGGAAGACTCCAGGACACAGTGTTTGCTGACTTCGCCATCTAAGGACAAGAATAAATCGTCTTACAAAACTTTTCTTATCGCCTGGAATTGTAAAAATGAAGTGGATCGTGCTTGTTGTGGTATTATGTGCAAGAACATCACTTTGTGAAGGTAAGTGATTATTTCAGTACTTACGACTTGTCTCTTTCGTTCGAAGTAACTGTAACACATTGGAAACATGGCAATCGGGCTTCAAGTTTCGAAATCGTAAAATACCGCTGTCTCTCTGGACTTCAGATTCACTTACCCAGGGTTAGCCTCGATTATTCGTAGACTAACCATGTGTTCCAGTGATGGACTGTGAAATTTCAAAGTGTTTGTATTGTTGAAGTCGTGTATTCTTTACTTTAACGTTGGTATTTGTGAATGTTTTGACATTGAAATGAGACTAACCTGCGTACTAAATGAATCTGTAGTCAATGAACACCGCGGTAATTTACGAAGAGGTCTGCTATTGCAAGTGTTTCGTCATTTCTTACCTAATGTTGACGATAGATGATGTTACAACGAAATAGATTGTTATCGACATCTTCCAAGAGGAAAAAATAACTGAACTAGAAAATGCTAAATTTCTCTTGATATTATTTTCACGAAAAAGTCATTGTAATTCAACGTTAGAAAGTTAACTATCTTAAAAAGAGTGATCGTAATTGACATGTAATAGAACTCGACATTTGGTGTGAAATTTTAGCTATATTTGAATGCTTTAGCCAACACGAAATGGATTTAACGTGTTGAAACTGAATAGCAAAGCTAATATTGGTGTATAATAATAGCATTGTGTTCGACGAATGTTGCGTGAATGATAGTAAGTGTTTTGATTGCATTTGATGAATAATTTATTTAGTAATATTGGTATTGCTTTTCGAATGAACAATTCTAGAACAAAATTAAATATAGTAACATTGAATGCAAATACACCTATTTGGTTTGAAAACAAGTCTCTTGGTATCTCTGTAGAAGCGTTAGTCACATCGCCAAAGAATGCTGAGTCCCTAACGCAGGGTGACATAGGGGTTACGCGTGAATAGTGATTCGGCCTTTTTTGGATCATGGTTCGAAAAAAATTCTTATTAGACCCTAAATCCTTGTATCAAGATCATCAGGTACGTGTCCAATTCAAAAATATAATGTTGTGTAAGGTTTTAATTACTTGATAGGGCTTACTTGGAATTCCACCGCTTAGGCAACAAGAAAGAAACAAAACAATGCATGTGGTAATGAATTCTGTTTTACCTCATGCCTAGTTGCATAAGGTTACCTTACCGGTAAATGCAAGGATTGCCGTAAGCTGTGTGGTATGAGTCCCATAATCGAGATTTTACCTCAAGCGCATTCTAAAATGCACAATTTGGCAGGGTCCCCATAATCTTCCTTTATACAATCGGGCGGTCTAGAAATAAATATGATCTGATTGGCCCCGGCAAAAGATCGGCCAATCACAACCCAGCACTCGCTTAGATTGGTTACGGATGTCTCCGGTGTGCCCGTGTTGTAGAACCGGCGCTTCATCAGATCTACTCATGCTGCTCATCAGTTCTACTCATTCTGCCTTGCTGCCTCACAATGACCCGAACTGGGACTCGTGTGTGCTGACTTTTTAACCTTTGAAAGTCGCTGTTTATCATTTCATGTAATATAAACTAACGCATTGTTTGTTTTAGTTCCAATTCGACGACCTACCAATTTAACAGCTACTTTTGTGGGACAACAAGACGTTCTTATCCATTGGAATCCAATATTACCCCATCAAGCACACGGCGTTCTTGGATACAAAGTGACTAACTATCGCGGTTCTAACAGCAGAACCTTTGTCACTAACAAAACCCAAGTAACACTAAAAGATGTCCCTTTATGTCAATATTATGGTATACAGGTTTCTGGGTTTACTGCCAATGGATCAGGACCAGCATTATATACATCGTTTGTTTCAAGTGAGTGACACTAAATTGACATTCCTATGGACACTGAAGGCACTAAGAAACCTATAGCCCGCTATGGTTAACATGCACAGTCAAATGAAACAGCCTGCTTTTTTCTAATCGAATATACATAGTTTAGATATATTTTTCATGTCCATTTGTCGCATCTATCCCGGCAAGTTGTTTTAGTAAATGTTTAACTTAGGTGGTGGCAAACTCGAAAGTTCCTAACTACTTTGGTCACCACGCACGAACCTTAATCTCTTTTCTTGTAATTTCTCTAATTTACAAATAATAATTATCAATAGTCCGTGGGAGTGGTATTATTCAACTTGTGCATTCTTTACATTACAGTTGGTTGTTGCTAATTATTTGATCATATTTCAAATGTTAAAATGCGCAATATAAGTATTAAATATTATTAATATTAATATTATTAATGATTTTCTACAGTCAAGTGTAATGTAAAGAATGTGCAAGTTGAACAATACCAATGTATTGAAATCCCACGGACTTTTAATGGTGTCATCAATATAAACGAGGCTAAGCCTGAGCAAAAGAGTCTGTAGTCTACAAAAACAGCGGTTTGCATCGAATGCGAAACTGGTGTATTCTTTCTCATGTAAATCAGATTAGACCAGACAACTTGTTGTTGTTGTTGTTTTCAAGTGTTCATCCCTCCGGTCTTTATTCCAGGTAACTGTTATCTAACTCTAACCCAGTTTATTTATTCTAGGGAGGAAGATACTAATCACCGATCAACTAGAAGGGACAATAACATATTCAAATGATTATGTCTCCCGCCAACCTGTTGAATGTGCATGGACATTTAAACTACCATCTAAATCTGCAACAATACTGATAATACTTGATTGGTTCTATTCTTCCTTTTGGAATAGGGCGTGCTACAATTATCCGTAAGTAACAAGTCAAAGCTCATATTACATTTTTGTTAAAGAATGGGACGAGTGTACAAGAATAGCTCAGGTGAAACATCGCCACAAATTCCGAACCAAAGTGGGCGGGCACTATATTATGTAAAATTAGAATCATGCAAAATAAATGCCAATCATTCTTATTGTCTTATCTCAATTGTAATTGGTTCATACATCACAACTTAGCATTGAACATAAAGGTTTGTTCGCTGCTTTAAATTATTTATCTACGGCAGATATTTTGCTAGCAAAACATTCTAAAAGACCAAGAGGAAGCGGATCAGTTTGGGAAGTCGAAATATTCATTTAAAGACGTAAATCTTCGGCAGGGGTGAGAGAAAGATCGTCTACGACTGTAGAATCACGAAGTTAATCATAAAGTTAGCTTATGGAATAATTCTTTGTTTTCCTCATTTACTGATAAACGTTAATTTATCATACAAGGATTCAGAGTTCTTAGTGTTGTGGAAGGGATTTTCGCCGTTCGATGCTTCAAGGGAACACGAGGATAATATCATCCCAGAGTGTTTTCGGTGCGTTATAATTAGTACATAGTTTTTCTGTGTTATGTAGCTCTCGCTCGCATACCAAGATTATTCCACAAAAATGTCCCGAAGCCCCAACTGTCTATAAGAATCAGTGACACCTATGTACAACACCGTATTATTATTATTATTATTATATAAGAATCGCTGAATCTGAACAGCGTCTGCTCTCTATCTTTCCTCGATTTTTCAGTCATTTTCAATAAAAAAAATAACGCCTGCTATGAATACGAAATCTTTTGTTTATGTCGCGCCGGAAGTGTTTCTTTTCAGAGCTTCGAAGTCTAATGACTGCAAATATTGAGAGATGAAAAACCGAAATGAGTTTGTGGCCAAACCATTTGAAACTTGGCAGAAATATTGACGAAAGTCCAATCCTTCAAACAAGACTTAAGATACAGCTATACGTATCCGTTGACCATAATTGTGAGACCAAAATAGTTGAGTGACTTTGCACTCTTCCGGTCTTCTTCACTAAAATGGGCACTCGAAATCCTAGTATTTTTGTTTTTGTAAAACCGAATTGTAATTTAAAGTTTTGGTTCTGATTTATCATTTTTATTAAAGCTCGCAAGTTAGTTGTTGAACTTCTAAGCCGTGCAGCTGTTGTAGTTAAATATTTTGTAAGATATCGAGGAATTAAAACTCTAGCTCCTTACATTTTCTTTAAGTATAGGATTACTCCTTAAGAATAACGCCGCTAATACGCATGTCAGTTCGGAATTTCTGGCGATGATGAATGGGTGGCATACCGTGCTCCGGCACTGCCTCTTATTGATGTGTAGTCCAAGGTTGTGGCTAAGAAATTATTGGCTGATCCACATATGTCAACTGAGTTTGGATGTGTAACAGTTGTTCTTTCCTCTGCCACAATGGCCAGGGTTTTCTCCGGTATCTCCGATTGTCTACCCTCCGTTAAAAGTCAACTGAGAGTTTTGAATGTCGTGGTAGTGGTGGTGTGTAAGTGAAGCTGCACGGAAAGTAATATTTCCATTGAATTATACGTACCAATATAAAAAAGGAATTTATCTCTTTTATTTATTTGACGTTGTTTCCTGCTGATCAAAATGGCTGACAATGTTTTCGATAAAATTCCCTAAGCAGAAACGCTTAGGGTTAGGTCAGTGCTATTTGTTGCGCAGGGACTTGGCAAAGCTTTTAGCTACATATTACATAAAGGAGAAAACAAATATATAACTCTCAAAAAAGCCAAACCAAACCAAACCAAACCAAACCAAACCAAACCAAACCAAACCAAACCAAACCAAACCAAACCAAACCAAACCAAACCAAACCAAACCAAACCAAACCAAACCAAACCAAACCAAACCAAACCAAACCAAACCAAACCAAACCAAACCAAACCAAACCAAACCAAACCAAACCAAACCAAACCAAACCAAACCAAACCAAACCAAACCAAACCAAACCAAACCAAACCAAACCAAACCAAACCAAACCAAACCAAACCAAACCAAACCAAACCAAACCAAACCAAACCAAACCAAACCAAACCAAACCAAACCAAACCAAACCAAACCAAACCAAACACTCGTTTAGTTTACCCTTCTATCTTTTATTTAGTGAAAAATCAAAAACTACTTTATCGATCATCATTAAAGTTACTTGATAATGAAGTCATACGTCGTACAAAAACTCTTGTATTCAGATTTAGTGTTTCATCTATCTTACAGATATACCAACCGAAACTTCCTTGCTTTCTTTAATGGTCAAGGTAATTTACTCAACAAGATTTGCGGCAAAGGGCATTGGTATAGTTTTGCTTCAAATGGATCAGCTAAAGTGGAATTTGAATCAGGCCATTTTTCACGTTATGCTATTGAAACGTACTGGAAAATACGATATTACATTTTCAACCAAGGCATTGATAAATGTAGGTGGAAAGGTCTTTTGTCCGATTTTTTCTTTCTTTTAATTAACTTGTTAGTTTGGATAATACGCGCGCACTGATTTTTCGAGAACTGTGCTTCATGCTCCTTTCCGTAGTCTTCCCACAATCCATTATGATCCCAGTGCGAGCTCGAGGTCAGGGTAAAAGGTAAAAGTGACAATATTTGTCGAAGAAACAATATTTGTATTATGATCATCCGGTTGGATGTAGTCCTGAGAAGGACTGTTTGATGTGACTGACGTTACGACAACCTGAGAGGAAGTCATCTTCAAAGTCAAGTGAAGGATAAAGTCAAATAGGTCATATTTACACTGCCACGATACACAATAGCACAATTACCTGGTGTTGCGTAATTGGTGGTGTCGGTCTAATTGGTGAGTGTCTAATTAGTGCGAGTCGCCGCTCGGCTTCATTTTTGCTTTTGTTTATAAGACTATTGTTCGGTGTCGGTAATTTGCTTGAGCGGTTATAAATTTTTATGCAAATTTTACCCTGACCTCGAGCTCGCGCTGGGATCATAAGGGATTGTGGGAAGACTACGGAAAGGAGCATTAGTGAACGGAGTGTCCGTTGCAAACTTAGCTAAGAAGTGTAAGAAAATAGCATTGAAAACTACAACATTATAATGGATAGTATAATGGATAGTAGTACTATCCATTCTTTCTTTTTTTTAGGAAGCGTCAAAAGTTACGTCACTTCCTGCGTGTTTGTTTATCATATAACATACATTAAATTCCATGTATCTTCTTCTCTTGTTTTGTCTTTTTATATCCCAGGATATCACGAGTTCTAACACTGCAAATGACATTATTATTAAATCTTTTCAGCTTTGATTGATGATACCTGGAACATCACCGCTCGTCAGAGTTCGCATTCTATAAAAGTGAAGTGGACTGAATATGAAATAAACTATGGAAATCATACAACAAACATCACCAAGTATTTTGTTCTCTGTACCCCACAAAATGATCCAATTAACATAACATCATGGACTGCAAATGGGTATAGGACAAGCATCGAGATCAACCGATATCTAAGGGCGAACACTGACTACATCATACAAGTACTAGTGCTGGTAATATTTAATAATCTTCCACAAGAGTTTTCTCGAAATAAAACCATTCGAGCAAGTCAACCAGTAGTCGTGAAATTCTCCAAGAATGGTAAGTAATAATAATAATAATAATAATAATAATAATAATAATAATAATAATAATAATAATAATAATAATAATAAATTTCTTTATATAGCGCACATGTCTAGGATTCAAGGCGCTTTACAAAATTATTAAGTAATTTACATTCTAAAAAACGACTCTAGCTAAAATATTGCATACAAACAATTGAAACTAATAATGAAAAAATGTTAATAAAAGATGGCAGCCACAGTATAGCGGAAGCCACAGTCCACTTCCCTATAGTGTTCTAAGTATTATAGTATTATGAGTCTGGAAAACGACTATTAAATATCATACTAATGATAAAACTATTTATTTGGAGCTGTTTTCGTATGAGTGGGAAACACATGGTACTGACTTACACTACGTACACGGTACGACATACTGTAGCATTGAAATGGCTTCCTATTGTCTTCCAGTAATTCATCCAATCACGACGCGTGGTTACGGCTACAGTACGGCTACAGTACGGCTACGAATCTGCCGTACCGTTTCCCACTCATACGAAAACATGCTCTATGGAAACTGGAAAGTGAAATCTGTCGTGCCTGATATTACTAGCCACAAAAACAGCCGGAAAACATCGAGCTTCCGGGTTGTAGTTCAATGTAATTGTTCCAGATTTCGATGTTTTTATTAAAATTCAAAGGTCAATCTACACCTTCACCCCCATCCCCATGGTTACAAGATTTTAATACGTCTTCTGTCATCGTGTCTGTTGGAGGACTTAACATCTCAGAAGTATGTATCAGTGAATCATTAACCATCAATTATTTTTCAATTAGGTAAAAATTAAATGTGACCAAACTGCTAAAAACATGTGCCATGAAATGCCCTATTTCATTATGACGTTACGGGTTATTTACTTGGGCAAAAATAATATAAATTAGGGCAATCTCCTTTGCTTTGAGATATTTAGCGTAAAGTTTAGTTGTTTTTACTTTTCACCATCTCAAAAACTGAACGAATTTTATTTGTGTCTGGCTGCTATTTCGAATTCGTCTCTTTTGGTGACCATGATCCTTAGCGTTAGCGAAATAGGGCAAATGGTCGATGGATTATTACATTGTTTGTTGCAGTGGGATCAGTTTATTGAATTCAGGTTCAGAAATGCTACCGCTGGCGTGGTGACAGATTACTGTTCTCTCAGTGGTCGGAGATGTTCTCCATTTGTTAGCAGGAATAGGTAAGCTATCTGATAATAAATAAAATGATGCTAGATGTGGTCATGGTGTTGTTGACAATGATGACAACAAAGAGAATGGTGATATGTTATTGTTGTTGTTGTTGTTGTTACTGTTGTTGATGCTGCTGCTGGGGTATTGTGGTGATACATGACGACAACGACGATGATGAAGTTGTTGATAGTTATGGCATGTAGGGGAGTGGATGTTGATGTTGATGTTGATGTTGATGTTGATGTTGATGTTGATGTTAATGTTGATGTTGATGTTGATGTTGATGTTGATGTTGATGTTGATGTTGATGTTGATGTTGATGTTGATGTTGATGTTGATGTTGATGTTGATGTTGATGTTGATGTTGATGTTGATGTTGATGTTGATGTTGATGTTGATGTTGATGTTGATGTTGATGTTGATGTTGATGTTGATGTTGATGTTGATGTTGATGTTGATGTTGATGTTGATGTTGATGTTGATGTTGATGTTGATGTTGATGTTGATGTTGATGTTGATGTTGATGTTGATGTTGATGTTGATGTTGATGTTGATGTTGATGTTGATGTTGATGTTGATGTTGATGTTGATGTTGATGTTGATGTTGATGTTGATGTTGATGTTGATGTTGATGTTGATGTTGATGTTGATGTTGATGTTGATGTTGATGTTGATGTTGATGTTGATGTTGATGTTGATGTTGACAATGGTGACAACAAAGAGAATGGTGATATTGTTGTTATTGTTGTTATTATTGTTGCTGTTGTTGATGCTGCTGGTGTATTGTGGTGATACATAACGACAACGATGATGATGAAGTTGTTGGTAGCGGTATCATTTTGGGTGATGTGGATGACGATGATATATGTTGTTGATGATGATGACGTTCTTGGCGATGGTAGCGGTAGTTCTGCTAGTGATGACATGAATTTTTTTAAACTATGCATGCTGTTGCATGAACATTTTTCAGGCGCTCCAATGGCGTTCATGTCACCTTCACAGCACAAGAAGTTCATCTTCTGCCAGGTTACCCAATCCAGTTGTCTTACTCGTCCATCCCTGATCACATGATTGCTGCTATCGCGTTCTATGTTAAGTTTCCACCAGGAGTCGCCAGTGGAGGCAATGACACAGTCGACAAGGATCTTCTTGTTGATATTGTCAATGGATCTCTTGCTCGTATCGGCAGAGCCATAAACAAGAAAATACTGTCTGTGTCCGTTTACCCGGGAAAGAACCCCTTTACCACTGTAAGAGTACCAACAAGCTTACCTAAGAAAGGACATTCCAGTTCCTCTAACAAGTCTGCCGTCATTGGTGGAGCCGTTGCTGCAGTGATTTTAGTGATTATTGCCGTGGTCATTGGCCTAGTTATCTACAGGTATTGTGAGGGTTATTATTAATATATGTTTAGTGCTGTAGTCAACATTGTTGAATCCATTGGCACCTATGACGTGTACATTAATGATGTATCTAAATCAAAAACAGAGGCTTTTTAGCTCAAAAAAAAAAAAAAAAAAAATACTCCAAAGATATAAGTTAACGATGTACCAGGAACATCCGTGTATGTGTAAGGTAAATTGTCACTGGAAATCAAATAAGTCCCCTTCACAGTTCCCAACTCCATCTCGAAAGGTAGCCGTGCCTTTGCATGGAAGTGAGGCGAACAGTGAGCTTGCAATTATAGAGCACTTTATCATTGTCTCTATCATTGCAAGCTTTCGCAGGGAAGTGTGAAAGGGAATATTAAACATTCTTATTTTACCAAAACTAAACTGCAAACAATGTTGACTTTTAAAGCTCTTAGAAGAGAAATAACTTTTTTCAAAAAGGTTTTAAACAAAAAAAACGGAATCACAAGAAACCAATCAAAATTTCTTAACCTCGCATCCAAACACAAAACACGCAGGATGATATCGTGTTCAGTCTTTTAAAACTAAAAATATAAAAAATTGAATAACAAGAATCGGGGTCGTTGGAAATAATATTTCTTGACTTTATGCGTTAGGAAATACAATGGAATTAGACGCTACTCAGTTGAGCAAGTAAATCCGCCTGTCCCAGTATTCCAGCGTTTGAGCTCCGGAGAAAGTCATGTACGATTCGAAAAACCACTCGAGGTAGAAAAACCAGTTGCTGAAGCACGTAGGCAAGAGGACGGGATGGAAAATCCAGTTTATGGCATGGACTTAAAAGACGTATCCATTTTAGACGCCGAGGGACAAAAGAAGGGACATGACAAGGGTTGACTGCTGTTAGGATCAAGTGCTTTTTAATTTTGCTTTTTAATATGAGCCACTTTTCACGAATCAGGTGTTTTTCATTGTGTCTTGGCCTCGTCCGATGGCTCGACGCGGCAAACTACATTATTTGGTATAGAAATATTTCAAAAAAGGTTGGTGGTGTTTTTGTTGCTTGTTGCATTTTGTATACCAAGCCCGAAATGGAGTATGGGCGATGTGAATTCAAGCAGCGAAAGGTCACACACTTTGTCTGCAGGTTTTTCCAACATATTTTCTTCAATGCTGACATTATTTACATAGGAAGGCATGAAAAAAATTTGGGCTAAAAGTCAACCACGAAAATAGTGGTAAACGAGGGAGGCTACCAAAAACATTTTGGTACAGTACTATCTTGTTACTATCTTACATCAAACATGCCTTTTTTTCTTCTTTTTCATAGCCTTAAAGTAACTTGGGACACAATCAGTTCATATTTTTGTAACAACTGTAACTCGCTTGTTTTTTAACGGATCTGCAATGAAGTATACATTTTCTGAAAGCTTAATAATTGAAAATTTCAAATATCAAGCTAATCTTAGCAAGTTTGTATTCATTTTGAAGATATAAGATGTTTATTAAAAAACGGGTCAGTTTCGAAGCGCTACTTATTCTCCCTCCGCTTTGTTTAAACGGATTAGATTTCCTTGCCTTCTCAATCTACACATGTTGATCTAAAAAAGCTTGTCTCAGATTTTCGTTTTAGAGCCTCATTATTTTTTAAATGGTTTTTAAATTTATGATATAAGTTTTCTAATAGGTTCTTGTAGAAAAGTATCAATATCTTCTAAACGAAGTCCTAAATTAAAAAAATGAGACACTCTTTTTCAGTTTAGTAGTTTGCCTGGCCAAATTTCGCTGAAAAATGTTAAAAACTGAGGGAAAATAAGTGTTCGAAAGTTCGCAATTTTCCAAAAACTCTTTACGAAAAAAACGCAGTCGTAAGTTTTGTGCGGATTAAAGCGATATTTACCTAGAGGGATTATCGGCGACACCTTTAAGCCAATGAACACACAGCAAGCTATTTGACGCTGATGTTTGCGGCATGTGATTAAAAGCCGCTGACATTCGATTGACAGTTCCTGTCAACGCGGCAACACTTCTGAGCGGCTGATAAAAACATATTTTGCTTTTTTTCTCCGAAACTGAAAAGAATTCTAAACTTTTTTTCCCGACAAACAAAAGATATTTTGATAGGCAATAATTTAGGATCTTTTTAAAAAAATTGACGATTATAGTGATTTTGTGTCCCTAGTTACCTTAAGGTGCATTGTCATAATTTTATAACCGTTTTCGTTGAAGTTCGACCTGCGAAGTTTGATGTCTTGTTTCCCAACTAGCATTTCGACGGCTGTCAATCAAAGAACAAAACTAGAAAAATTACATTTTTGAGGGATATTTTATGGCTGTTTAGGGTTAGAAGATTTTAATCCTCTAATCCTCTAAAATCTTTAATTCAGTCTAAAATTTCTCTCAAAATTAGAAAGACGTTAAAAAGATCTTTGAAAATATCACTTACGCCTCTAATAATTGTTAGTTCCCATCATTAGGCTTTCTTTGTTATCCATAGGGCTATGTAAAAGTTATATACCGTTACCGAGGTGGATATGAGATATATTAACCCGAGGCGAAGCCGAGGTTTGATATATCTCATATCCACCGAGGTATAAGGTCTATAACCGCCTTACTAGTATCATCATTGGGGAAGTTTCTTAAACACGGAGTTGATAACTAGACATTAATCTGTTAAGCCACCGTTATTTTTTTCCATTGCCTCAAAACTCTAAGAAGACACCTTCTCAAAACCCTATATGAAGCCACCTTAAATGTAGGGCTTTTATTCAAAAATCTTAATTTACTTTTTTTAATATCGCAGTAAATTATTATAATAATTATAAATAAAGAAATAATAAGAAAAAAGACTGTCAAAACATAAACATACACAAGCAAAATTAAGAAATAATAGTAAAAGATAACAAAAAATACATATACACTGACTAGCAAAAGCTGAAATATTAGATAATTATATATTGTAAGAAAATACATAAATTTCAATGCTATTATAGTGCTTGTTGATTCGTCAAGATTCGTCCAGTTTTTCAATAAATTCCTTCATTTGATTACTTTACAGTTTTTATTGCCAAACGGTAGACAAATACAAATTGATCAAAATGATATGTGAAATTGGATGTCCAAAGTAACGAAACTAGGCCCAGTTCAAACGTCGATCTTCTCATGAGCCAAACGTAATGAGATCAAAGAAGACCGCAATCCATGACGTTATCCATTTTTTAATTCGTTCGGCTTATGAGAAGATCTGCGTTTGAACTTGGCCTAACTGTGTAACCTTGAACCGCACACACTTGAAATGTCTTTTTTTAAAACGTGATTTCCTCTGCGCTTCTAGTTTCGTAAATTGAATCGATGTCGCTAGAAAACAATAATATTGCCAGTCTCGTATTTCATTTCAGAAGGTCCATTCTGCATTAACGTTAACGTATACATTGCAGTGACGGGTTCTTGTGTGGTTAGTGAGACAGAAAAAGACACATCCTGTCTCACAGTTATTGCTGCATCGATCGAAAAACGGGCAATCCAATAAACGAGAATATTTTATCAAGACATTACTTAAAGTGCATATAAGCTCTACGGAATTGCTTCATGATTTGAAAGCCCTTATGAAATAATTCTTAATTCGTAAGTTCTATATTGAATATCTCGGCAACAAAAAGAGATATCAAAGAATAGTAAAATTTAAAAAAAGTAAAATTTTTAATTTATAGAATAAGGGCTTTCAAATCATGAAGCCATCCTGTAGGGCTTATATGCACTTTAACTGGATAAGGTTAACGAGTCGGAACATCAGATTTAGAATACCATTGTACGTGAGTATATATCCATATTACAAATTCTAGTTTCAAGGAGGTAAAGATTTATTAAAACGCCAAGCTTTTAAAAGTGAAAAGGGGTTTAGTAATAAACTGGGCGAAATATAAGGGGTCATGACATTATTGCCAACCAGGAAGGTGGGGTTGGATAATATTTGGAAAAGACAATAGATGATTTTGCCGACTGTCTTCCCCCCCCCCCCCCCCCCCGATACACTAATAATGAAAGCCCCCTAAGAAAATCTGAGAAACTAAAAAAAAGGCTAGATAAGGAGAATACGTCTTAGATAAAAATGAAGATAATCAAGTGTTATGTCCCTACTGTGTCGCATTCTGTAAGAACAAGCGACCAATGTTCTTGTACTTCTGACATTATAATGATTTTTCGATGCTTGAACTTGGCCTTACTCTGCAACCTTGGCCTCCCCTCTCCGTTGGTGCTCAATTTGAAAGAAATTGGGAGCCAAATCTACATGGGGTCGAAACGAGACAGTAACAAAGATCATGAGGGATCGAAACTGCGACATCTTGGCGTTAAGGGCACCAAGCTTACTATCAATTACGTGACTTTTCTGGATTTGACTGGGGGGCAACCAATGGTTGACTGGGGGGCAACTTGTGATTCTTAAATCAAATCACATGAAATTAATTCCTCAAAGTATTCTATCTGACTATTTCTACAACATGAAACCACAAAACAAAATACACACACAACCTCCAACATTCTCCAAGCCGGTTAAAACGGAGATACTACCGGAAGTGACGTCCATTGATAGTAAGCAGATGTTCGGAAGTCAAGCAGTTCGGTAAAACAGCTGCACACACTTGCAACCTCTTTTCGTGATTTAGCGCGTTTGCGCTACTACTGAGCTAGTTTTAGTGTAGAGCGGACATAGCTAGAAATCCCATTATTATTATTATTATTATTATTATTATTATTATTATTATTATTATTATTATTATTTACATATGTAGTATGTATAGAGCATTCAAAGAAATGCATAAAAGATTTTGTTATCATGCTACATGCGGGGAGCACGGGTGGCGTAGCGGTGAGAGCGCTCGCCTCTCATCAAGGCCACCCGAGTTTGAGCCCAGCTGAGCTCGGTGTCGTATGCGAGTAGAGTTTCATAGTTGGTTCTCTCCTGTACTTTGATGGTTTTTCTCTGGGCCCTCTGATTTCTCTCCCTCTGTAAAAGCAAACTCATCAATTCCAATTGGAAAAAAAGTGTACGAATAGCTACTTCCGTAGACGAGCCACTGTTAAATCCTATATATCTATCTTATTTTTATTTTTCATTTTTTTTTATGCTACCATTTTATTTGCATAATATTCTAATAATATTCCCGATAAAAGTCACATGACCTTTGAATGCGGAACTTTTGGAAGACTCCAGGACACAGTGTTTGCTGACTTCGCCATCTAAAGACAAGAAGAAATCGTCTTACAAAACTTTTCTTATCGCCTGGAATTGTAAAAATGAAGTGGATCGTGCTTCTTGTGGTATTATGTGCAAGAACATCACTTTGTGAAGGTAAGTGATTATTTCAGTACTTACGACTTGTCTCTTTCGTTCGAAGTAACTGTAACACATTGGAAACATGGTAATCGGGCTTCAAGTTTCGAAATCGTAAAATACCGCTGTCTCTCTGGACTTCAGATTCACTTACCCAGGGTTAGCCTCGATTATTCGTAGACTAACCATGTGTTCCAGTGATGGACGGTGGAATTTCAAAGTGTTTGTATTGTTAAAGTCGTGTATTCTTTACTTAAACGTTGGTATTTGTGAATGTTTTGACATTGAAATGAGACTAACCTGCGTACTAAATGAATCTGTAGTCAATGAACACCGCGGTATTTTACGAAGAGGTCTGCTATTGCAAGTGTTCCTTCATTTCTTACTTAATGATGACGATAGATGATGTTACAACGAAATAGATTGTCATCGACATCTTCCAAGAAGAAAAAATAACTGAACTAGAAAATGCTAAATTTCTCTTGATATTATTTTCACGAAAAAGTCATTGTAATTCAACGTTAGAAAGTTAACTATCTGACATCTAATAGCACTCGACATTTGGTGTGAAATTTTAGCTATATTTGAATGCTTTAGCCAACACGAAATGGATTTAACGTGTTGAAACTGAATAGCAAAGCTAATATTGGTGTATAATAATAGCATTGTGTTCGACGAATGTTGCGTGAATGATAGTAAGTGTTGTGATTGCATTTGATGAATAATTTATTTAGTAATATTGGTATTGCTTTTCGAATGATCAATTCTAGAACAAAATTAACTATAGTAACATTGAATGCAAATACACCTATTTGGTTTGAAAACAAGTCTCTTGGTGTTTTCTGCAGAAGCGTTAGTCACATCGCCAAATAATGCCCTAACGCAGGGTGACATAGGGGTTATGCGTGAATAGTGATTTGGCCTTTTTTGGATCATGGTTCGAAAAAAATTCTCATTAAACCCTAAATCCTTGTATCAAGATTATTCATTAGTAGTATTTCGTGATTCGTGAATAGATGAAACATTTGTCCGTGATTCATGAACGATACCGCCACCCTGCTAACGGTAATAGCAAGATACAGATGAATGTTTTAGCGAGATTTTCTAACTAAATCATTTTTCTTGCTGCCATGCAGCTTTGCTTCTCAGTTTGTCGGTCGAGTTTTGAATGAATTCTAACAAACTTTTTTTTTTGGTCCCGATATGATAGTACATCGTAAGGAGAATCAAAAAAAATTATTAAAAGTTGTAGTTCAGTAATTCAACAAATTCAATTTTTACTTTATACGAGCATTATTAAAACACTTTCCCTGTTGATATCGCGATTTATGTACGAGCTGAATCTTGGGTGAGCACGAGGAAAAGTCGAAAATCAGGATGGTAAATAGAGAGGGAAAGTAATTCTTAATGCTTATTCAAAAACAGTGCGTTGGCGACTTGCTGGAGGAAAGCTACCAAACGAAGGAACTGTGGAGGTGTACTATAATGGAACATGGGGTACCATCTGTAATGAATACTGGGACACAGAAGATGCCAATGTTGCTTGTCGTTCAAGGGGTTTGCCACCAGCAAGATATACCTTATTTCGAAGTTTCCTGTCTACCAAGAGTCAAAAGTCGTGGTTGACAGGATTGCATTGTATTGGAAATGAAAATAGTCTGGCAGATTGTCCACATGCAGGTTGGGGCAACACACCAGGCTGGTGCACACGATATTACTATCAAGCGTCTGTCGTCTGTGGATATCCGCCAGGTATTCAATGTTAACAGCATCCTTAAATGATTTATTTTATTGCTTTTATTAATTTCTCTCTCTTCTTATTATGATATTATGATAGTCATTTTATTTCACTGTATCCCAGAAACCCTTTTGAGCGAGCAAAAATGCATTTTTATTCCCCGGTAAATAACAAAACCGGAAGTGACTTCGCCGGAAATCAAAAATCAAAAAGTCAAGTTTTGTTTTGCTTTTGTTCTTTGGGACTGGGTATATAGCAAAAAAAAAAAAAACAACACATCAACTGGAACCTTGGGAAAGTAGTCTCAGTAGCCGGTTTCATATTCACATTTTCAGTGATAAAGCTTAATGTCACAAATCTCTCTGGAGAGATCACAAGTCCTGGGTACCCACAATACATGGAACAGGCTCACTACGAGTGGACATTCAGGCAGCCAGTTCGTCAAGCTCAACTTTTCATTCGGTTTCAAGACATCAATTTGAACCGCTATTATGAAGGGTACTATGTATAAGGTCCACTTCAGACGTCAAACTTTTACCGCGTCGAATGTAATTAACTATGAGGCCAGCGGCTCAAAATACGCCGGGAACTACCATATAAGACATCGGCTCTTTTGCTTAGCGCCAGGAGACGAAATATGTTAAGTTTAGTCTACAAGCTTCTACTTAGTTTAAGAGAAAACAGCGCTCGACCTCAAAGGCAATTAGATTCGACGCGGTAAAAATTCGACTTCTGATCTGGGCCTAACATATAAATGAATGTTTTTGGTTGCGTAACTTATATAGATTAATATTTGAATATTTTGGTAATTTAATTTAACAGGGCTAGTAATCTCACAGTAACAGATGCCAATGGTCAGAGGCCATTGTCATTCGTTGCGCGAAACCAAGGGTTCAGTATTACGTTGTCTATTCCCTCCAAGAGAATCCCATTACAAGTTTCCTACTTTTCTTCGTATACAATTAAAAGACCGCTAACAGGATTCCGTATGCTTTACCTAGTGCTTAATAAGAATATAAGAAATGGTAAGCACTTTTTCAAATCCTCTCTTGTATAAAGCTCTTTCACAAAAAGGTTGGTGAAAGTTTTGTTGCTTGTTGCATGTTGCATACCAAGCCCGAAATACAGTATATAAAGTGATGTGAATTGAATCAGCGAAAAGTCACAACAATATGCAATATTCCAAAACTTTGTCTGCAGGTTTTTCCAGCATATTTTCTTTTGTACATGTGCTGAAATGATTTACATATGCATTTTAATACATTTCAAGCTTGGTAACTGGTACATGCAACATCCAACAAGCAACATGCAACATGCAACGAAACCTTCACCAGCCTTTTTTGAATAGCTATAAATGCTGGTACGAAGATGAAGAAGTGACTGTTTGTTGTTGTTGTTGTTGTTGTTGTTTGGTTGGATTCTACGTGCTTCAGTGTCCTAGCGAGTGTCCAAGAGAGTTATTTTCTATGTACTTTTAGCTGGAAATAAATTAAAATAGGAGGTGTTTTTGTTTTGCTTTGAGTCTATTTTATCAAAGCAAGAAACTTGATCAGTCGATCTTATGGATATTTATATTTTAGCTTCAGTTGCCAGTAAATGGAACGTCACAATAGAAAGCAAGAGTTCCCATTCCATAACAGCATCTTGGTCATCATTCAATGCTCAAGGGTACCTTGTTGTAGGGTATTTAATGTTGTGTAATACAACACAACATCAGTATATCAAATTGAATGCGTCTTACAGTAGGTATGTAGTGCCGGTTTTAGTACTGCGGCTCACCCCTCCCAGTCAAAAGAACACATCTCCAAAAATCACGCCTAAGAGTTTTTTACACAGGCACGGCCTCGCCACAAACACCCCCTACCCCTTCCCCCTCCCTCCAACAACACATCCAACCAAATCACGCCTAAACCCCAAACACACTAGCACGGCCTCGCCACAAACACCCCCTCACCCTTCCCCCTCCCTCCAACAACACATCCAACCAAATCACGCCTAAACCCCAAACACACTGACACGGCCACGCCGCACATTTCCCCCCACCCTTCCCTCTCCCTCCAACATCACGCCTAAACCAGAGTAATCCCCCAACACGACCACCCCCACCTTCCCTGAAGTCCAAAGATCACGCCTAAACCAGAGTAATCCCCCAACACGACCCCTCACGCCTTCCCCGAAGCCCAAAAATCACACCTGGACCAGAGTGATTCTCCTTCTTTTCCCCAAGTTGCGCTCAAAGGGCTCCCACTCTTGAGCTTTTTCTGAACTCTAGAGATCACATCTGAGTCAGAGTAAAACTTTAAGTGAAAGAAGACTTTTTCAGAGGGGGCTAGTCTGGACTAGATGTGCGCAAGAAATGAGGGAAGGTCTGAGCTATTTTGGGGGAGGAGAGTGAGCACAGGGGTGTGGGGGAGGAACTCCCCCACGAACTGAAGAAGAAGAAAGAAAAGAAGAAAGAAAAAGAAGATCTTTCTAAAAATACTAAAGTAAATAAAAGTTGAAAAAAAAAATCTTGCTTATCATAAAAGAAAAGATGCCAAAAGGAAAAGGAATAAATAGTAAGATCAACAAGATGTGTTCTCTTCCACACATAGATGGGCACTGGAACAACCCCCATAACAATCCATATCATTCCGTACGATACAACCAATATCCTCGACCTAAGGATTCTGATTATACTAGTCAGCCTTATCCTTATAAGCCTAACCCTAGTAATTAGAGCCAATTAAGATCTTAAAGAAGAACTTTGAGATCTGTGGAAAACGAAATTTGTTTCCAAAGAATATCTAGGCCATAATAAAGTGAAAAAATGCAGAACATTTTAGACAGCCCTATTCCTGAGACTAAAATACCCCTAGTCCCTCCAATAAGGCCGACAAAGCCAACTTCAAATCTAAAGCCACGCATCATCGAGAAAATCCAGGAGGAGTTAAAAAATTTTTCAGAGTGGTTATTACCAATGATTCGCCCCAAGATTAGGAATCGCGTTGAGGTGAAGATCGCGAAGCTGAAGAAGAGAATAAAGGCTATTTATCGTAGATCGGAAAAAGAGAATACGCTGAAAAAATCCTCATTTGATTCGTATCTTAAGGAACACAGGATTCTTGGGGGTAATGATGACGTAGACCCCAGCGTATTCTTAAAGAAGCAGGAAAAACGCGTCTTAGAGACCATCTCGATAACTAAGAAGCCCACGAAGATTAAGTTCTACTTAACCTGTGAGTTCCATAAGATCGGAAATGATGGACAAGAAGTCACTAGCGAAGGACATTTCCACACGGTACCAGAAATAGTAACAAAAAGCACCAACTTATTAACCCTATACGAGAAAATTTCCGAGGACATCCTAGAAAGAATCGCCGAATTCCAGAACGAGGGTTCTGGCTGGGCCATTGGGAAAGTAGTATCCTTAAGCATTCATTTCGCGAAATACGAACCCCTAAGAGGTAGCACATTCATTCGCCTTCCTCAAGAATTAGCAACAAAGAAGGCCATCATTAACCCCCAGAATGAAGACGATCAATGCTTTAAGTGGGCGGTAACCATTGCCCGATTTACACCAAAAAGTCATCCTGAGAGGATAACGCTACCCCTTAAGGTAAACGCGGAAAAGCTGAACTGGGAGGGACTTCGCTTCCCCCTAGAGCTCCGAGACATCAAAATCTTCGAGAAAAATAACAAGGACTACGCGATTAGTGTCTTAGGCTACGAAAAGGAGGACTTCGAGCCCCTCAGAATCTACGAAGGGGAGATCAGGGAGCACAACATAATCCTACTACTAATCTCCAACGAGAGAACGAAGCACTATTGTTGGATCAAAAACATCTCGAGGCTCTTATCCTCCAAACTATCGAGTAACGAACATAAGAGACACTTCTGCTTAAGATGTCTTAACTCCTTTACCAACGAGTACGTTCTCCAAGACCATTCCGAATGGTGCGGACAACACAAATCCGTAAAAGTAACCGTTCCCAACAAAGGAACTGCACTCCAGTTCCAGAACCACCCTCGTTCTATGAAAGTTCCCTTCGTCATCTATGCCGACTTTGAGTGCATTCTGGAAAAAGTCGCTTCTTGTTCTTCAGACCCAAAAAGATCTTTTACAGAACCATGCCAAAAGCACAAGCCCTCGGGATACTGTTACGTAATCAAGTACAATGAGAACGCGCTTCCTCCAAAAATCGTGAAATACACAGCTCAAAGAGAGGAAGAAGACTTGGGAGAACACTTCATGAGATCAATAGAAGAAGATGTTCTTTTCTTATACAAAAAACTTTCCGAGAAGAAAAAGCTGGTAATGACCGACCTGGATCGAAAGGAATACGAAGAAGCAACGCACTGCCATATCTGTAAGAAAGAGCTAGGAAGCGACAAAGTAAGAGATCACGATCATCTCACAGGGAAATTCCGAGGGGCGGCGGATAGTAGGTGTAATCTTCGTTACAAACTTCCGAACTTCATTCCCATCTTTTTCCACAATCTTTCAGGATACGACGCCCATCTGTTCGTAAAAGCCCTAGGAATCAGCAAAGGTAAGATTAAGTGCATCGCGAAGAACGAGGAACAATACATGTCTTTTAGTAAGGGAATCATCGTAGATCACTACTCGGATAAAAAAGGGAAAATCCATGATGTTTACTTAGAAGCGAGATTCCTCGACAGCTACAAGTTCATGTCCTCCAGCTTGAGTAACCTTACCAACAACCTAACGAAAGATCAGTTCGAAGTCATCAGTTCCTTTTATGGAGGTGAAGATCTTAACTTATTGATGAGAAAAGGAGTGTACCCCTACGAGTACATGGATTCCCTTACGAAGTTAGAGGAGCCGCACTTACCTCCTCTGAAAGCCTTTCATTCAGATCTTAATGATAGCGACATCACAAGAGAAGACTACGAGCACGCGCAAAAAGTATGGAAAACCTTCAACATGAAGACGATGAAAGACTATCACGACCTATATCTCCAAACGGACGTACTTCTCCTAGCGGACGTATTCGAGAACTTCAGAATCGTTTGTAGAAGATACTATGACTTAGATCCCGCTTGGTATTACACGGCCCCTGGACTTGCCTGGGACGCCATGTTAAAAATCACGAACATCCGACTAGAACTCCTCAGCGATATAGACATGATCTTAATGATGGAAAGCGGAATCCGAGGGGGAATTTCCTCTGTGGGAAGTAAGCGCTACGCGAAGGCTAATAACAAGTACATGAAGAACTACAATCCTAAGGAAAAAAGCACTTACATTCCCTACTGGGACGCGAATAACCTCTACGGATGGGCAATGTCCCAACCCCTTCCAACGAAAGGTTTTAAATGGATGACTCGAAGTAAGCTGTGGAAGTGGAGAAGAATTCCCTGTATCTTAGACGTTGATCTAGAGTATCCCCGACAATTGCATAATATCCATAACGACTATCCCCTTGCCCCAGAGCACCTTAAGGCGAAAAGTGGAGTAGTGAAGCTTATTCCGAACTTCTACGACAAGTCACACTACGTGGTACATCACGATACTCTAAAATTCTACGAAAGCCAGGGACTAATAATCACGAAGGTCCATAGGGGAATTTCCTTTGAAGAATCCCCCTGGTTAAAGAAGTACATTGACCTAAATACGGACTTAAGAACCAACGCGACGAACGATTTCGAGAAAGATTTCTTCAAGCTCATGAACAACAGCGTCTTCGGAAAGACCATGGAGAACATTCGTAATCGACGAGACATACGCTTAGTCACAAACAAAAAGCAAGTGAATAAGCTAACTCGTAAGCCGAACTTCATTGGAGCCAAATCCTTCTCTGAAAAGTTAGCCGCCATTCACATGAGAAGAACGCGCTTAGAGTACAACAAGCCCATTTACCTAGGAATGTCCATCTTAGACTTATCTAAGAAATTCATGTATGACTTTCACTATAACTACGTCAAGGAGAAGTACAAGTACAAAGTAACCCTTCTTTACACTGATACTGATAGTCTAATCTACGAAATCCAGACACGCGATCTTTACAAAGACATGGAAGGGGACATCGAGAGGTTATTCGACACAAGCAATTATCCCAAAGATCACGCGGGAATAAAGAAGAGAGTGAACAAAAAAGTAAGAGGAATGATGAAGGACGAGACAGCTGGAAAGCAAGTCACGGAATTCGTTACGCTAAGAGCGAAGCTCTATTGCTTCAGAACAGAAGCCCCCCACGAGGAACTCCCCCACGAGGAAAAGAAGTGCAAGGGAATCAAAAGATGCGTCGTAGAAAATAGCATTCGCTTCCCCCACTACAAAAACTGCTTATTTACTGGAGAAGAAGTTATGAGAACAATGAGAGTCTTCAGAAGCCGATCACATGAAATAACTTCAGAAAAGGTCAATAAGATCGCTCTTTCCTCAAAGGACGACAAGCGAGTAATCTTACGAGGAGATCCTCTCACGACCTTAGCCCACGGGCACTACATGAACAATCTTTAACCCAAAACACCATCAGGCGGCAGTTCCGTGTCCTCAGGGATAACCTGTAACTCTTCTCTAACGAAAGAACGCTTGGGAGTCTTTCTCCCATGCCTTCCCATATCAGTCAAAGGATTTACCCAACTTTCAGAAAGATAATAAAGCACAGGTTGATTAGGACTAATGGTCGCGCGTGATATCTCGTAAACTTCTATAGACCAAATGGGGTCAGTAGCGCGCTGTCGTCCTCCCTCCTCTTCCCCAGCGGCATACAAGTATCGAACAAAAACCCCTGCAGGGATCCTATTTTCCTTTGATCCCACGGGTCTTTTGTAGATGGGATCTTTTAGCTCGAGGGACTTTAAATTTTGTGCCTCCTTTGCTTTCTTCCCAGTAATCTTCTTCACTTCGTTGTTAATAGATCTTATCACGCTAGGAAGTTGTTTCACCCATTCTCGTGACCTCGTGTCCCCCAGGTGGGTCTTAGAAACTTCCATAAGCATCTCTTGCGCATACTGATGACTAAACAGCTTCTCAGCTATCGTTCGATTAGCGCGCTCCACGAGGGATTGTGCTCTATGATTTCCAGGATCTGATCTTTGGATTTCTACGTCACGTTTCTTCATGACCTTCGTAAAAGCTCCCTTGAATTCTGTTCCTGGATCGACCATCAAAGTCTCAGGCCAATATAATTTTCTAGAATAAATACTTTCTAAAGCCTCAGATACTCCCGTGGAGTACTTCGCGGTCAAAGGTTCCGCATCCACGTATCTAGAAGCAACATCAACCACAACGAGAGCGTACTTATACGTCTTTTTCTTCACGGTATCGTGAGGCATAAAGAGTAAGTCCGCTTGATGGATCTGATCAGGCTCAGAAATGTTCCAATGGTATCTGGGAATTTACGTGGGGGCAGGAAGGTATATTTGCCACAAGGCCTGCTTAATAAGCCACTTCCTCGTGATCTCTTCGGAAATGCCTGTTGCTTCGGATAGTCTCGAGATCGCGGAATATCCCTTCCAATATCCTTCGGTTGAGTAATAAACGTTTGAAAGCTTCTTTTCGTGGGGGAGTTCCTCCTTTCTTCTTTCCATAGTATTTAAGAGAGTAACTCATTATTACATAAATAAGAAAGATGTCAAGAACAATCCCAGAAAAGCTTGATGTAGATAGGTTCTTTAAACAGCCCTACGGACTCAAAGCAGAGAAGAACATTCATCGCGTGAGCTTTAGTCCAGCCACAGTGGATCCCGGACGAACGTTGGATGTTCACATACCCAAGTTACCGGAGAACGTTGTTATTGTTCCCGGAAGCGTGGCACTCTTAGTGGATCTTACTTTGAAGGATGGGAGCACCGCGGATCAGAATAAGACCGTGGTTAATAACCTGGGAAAGAACCTTATCGAAGAGATGAGAGTTACCTTTGGAGGAAGATCAATAGAAGACTTGGTTCGATATGACCTCTATCAAACTTACGGCGACTTATTCCTCAGGAAAGAAGAACGAAAGAATAGACTAAGAGAAGGGATCTCCTCGGAAAACATGCGGAAACTAAGAACAGCAGCGGGAGATAAGACCAGTGATGATTCCGCAGAAGTTGCCTTAGCGAAAGTATATGGAAAACGATACAGAATCCCCATATCCCACGCCATTCTCGACTCTCATGGAGTATATTATTCCAACGGATTAGTAGATACTCTACTCTTCCAGGTTACCTTTTCGACAAGCGGAAAGATCGTAACCTCATCCCAAGAGGACGCAAAGTATACCCTATCCAATCTAGAACTAGAGTACGAGACCATTACCAGCGAATATCTAGCAAACGAAGCATTAAGCAGCTACGAAGATGGTAGGGGATTCTACTACGAGAACGTGTTGATGCACAAGAGTTTTCCCATCAATAAGAAGAAGACCACCGTGATCAACGAACAGATCAACCTCCCCCTACGATCGATGACTGGGATCCTACTGGTATTCATAGACCCATATACGGCCTGCGCTAGGGACTCAGAAAAGTTCACGAACCCCAATATTACCAAAGTAGACATCAACGTGAATAGCGTGCCCCATAAGTTGTATTCCGATGGGATGATACCAACGGACTTTTGGGAGTCCATTGTGATGCGATATGGAATAACGGATACCATAACTCCAAAGGAGTTTTACGAGGACAAGTTTGCCCTGTGGATTGATTTGAGGACTCATCCTGATGGAGGCATCCATGGTAGTGGGCTCGTTTCGGACGCTACGAAGGGAGGGGTGAAGTTGTACATTAAAAGAACTGCTGGGAGCGAAGATGAGGAAATGACCTGTTACTTATTCGTCGTGGCGGATGGATTAGTGGAGTTCGAGAAGAGGAGTTTCAAGCAAAACTGGTACTAACGTGGGGGCTCCAGCCCCATGAAGTATTAAAGCATAGTTATGATACAATAAATAAGAATGGAGGAACTAAAAGATAAGACTCCCTTTCACTGTATCATAACAGGTCCTACGAATTGCGGAAAGACTCATTATCTAGTGAATACGCTAAGGAATAGTTTCCGATATGTGTTCGAATACATCGTACTTATCTGTCCCACCTACGTGGAGAATCTTATTTACCGAGGCTTCGCTAAAGATGATCCTAGATTCATCGTCCTGTCGCCCAAGGCAGATGATGTGAACGAGATCTGTGATCTACTTTCCATGTGTAAGAAGATATTCTCGGGGCAGGAGACTCTAATTATCTTGGATGATTGTGCTTTCTCAAAAGAGTTAAAAAATAGGTCTAATCACTTCGTTAGGCTGGGATTTTCGGGAAGACACGATAAGATCTCTATTTGGGTCTTAACTCAGCAGATTACCTCGATTGCGAAACCCTTCCGCGAGAACGTTACGTGCATCATATCCTTCTACAGTCCAAGTCAATCGGCGAATAAGCTACTCTTTGAAGAATTCGGAGGGACCATGGATGTCGAAGAGAGGAACGCCCTGATGAAAATACTAAAGAAGGAAAGGTACTCCAGAATATGTCTTTGCTTAATACACCCACATCAATCCTACGTGGAAGTACCTGGCTTAAGTGTATCTTGATTATGATAAAGTAAGAATGATGCCTATTACGGATTCCCCTCAAAAAGAAGTAAAGTCTAGCTTCGAGAAGAAGGTGGAAGACTTAAGGGAACAACTTTGCATACTTGCTTTGTTAGGAACCATTAGCGAACACGTTGGACGCGAACTAAATCTAGGAGATATCATAAAGTTACCAGCAAAGGGCGTTGAGAAATATCATAAGATGTATCAGCCCACGACTGAGCCCCTTCCTGGGTTCATGAACGTAGCTCATAGATTCCTAGGGGAAATCATCTCGCGCGGACTCCTGATGGAGAAGGAGAAGGAGAAGAAGAAGAAGAAGGAAGAAGAAGAAGGAGAAGAAGAAGGAAGAAGAAGAATTCTTGGATCTAGAAATGCTTGATCTAAGTACATGTTGATGATGATAAAGTAACATGGCATCGATCATGGAACAATACGATGATAAATCCACACCCCCAAAGACAGAAGAAGTAAAGGAAACAACTCCCCCAAAGAAGAAGCCAAAGTCAAAGCCTGAGGAGGAGGAGGATGACGAAGAGGTAGCGGAAAAGCGCGAACAACTTTGCATAGTTGCCACATTAGGATCGATTAGTGAATACACGGGGGCCAAACTAAGTCTAGGAGACATCAAAAGATTGTCTAAAAAGGACGTTAAGAAATACTATAACAGATATCAGGCCGTACTTCTGGGAATAGCAGTAGAAGTCATCTCACGGGTTCTTCCGATTGATGATAAAAAAGAACTTAACAAGGACTTGGAGAAGGATAAGTTCCTGAGAGAAAGTTTAACCAATGACATCGGATTCATTGCGCTGAAAGGAGGAAGATTCATAGCATTAGCAGACTTTCTTTTCCAAGTCGGAAAGCACGTGAAGACGGATTTCTTTGGCGCAGCTCCGGAAATTTTGGAACCCGCGGAACAACTTGTTAGGGAATATGGAGAAGAATTAAGCAAGACTTAAGCAAGACTTAAGCAAGACTTAAGCATTTGTTGATAAGTAATAAAGATGGAAACGCCAAAAGAAGAAAATGCTGGAGGCGGAGGCGCTGATGAAGAACGAATTACGAAAGAACCACAAAGGATCGTTCGAGAAAAAGATCCTAAGAAGGTTGCTGCCGGGAAGAAGTTGGTGGAATATAATAGGAAAGCTAAGAGGGCACTGCTAGAAAAGGAAGCTGCGGAAAAGGAAGCTGCGGAAAAGAAAGCTACCCCAGAAGAAGAAGAAGAAGAACCGGCGGGAACGTGGATGCCTAGTCTCGACTTCACTAGCGTATTAACGATGATAGGACTCGGACTAACGGCCGCTGATCTATACTTTAAGTGGAGAAAGAGTAGTCCTTCCCAAAGTACGCCTCCGCCTCCCCAAAGTACTCCCCCCACTCCCGCGGATAACACTCCCATGCCTTCATACATCATATGTATGCGCCACAATGGCTGCACGCCTGATGACCGCTCTTAGGATAATTTTTATTCTCCTACTCACTAGAAAAGGTTTTTCTCTGAACATTAAACCTGTTCGAGTATTTAATGTTCTTCTCGTTCCTACAAGACAATATTCTTTAGTCAATATTGAAGATTTGGATGGATTTTCACTAGTCAAAACAGTCAAGATCGGACCGGCACTGAAGCGTATCAGTTCACCATCGAGTTCTAACCTGAAGTTTCCAATCTGCAAGTCAACTAGACATGGATTAACGACTTTGGCGCTACCAGATAAGTTATTTGTGGTTGATTTAACCATCCACCTTGATGTAGAAAGAAATCCTGGACCAGAAGATGAAATATTCAACTCTCGACCTATTACAGTTCCTAAAGTGAATTTAAATTCACCCGCCAAAAACAATGGATTAATTACTTATTCTAGAGAAGAACTATTCAGCCTCAGATCTGAGTTCTATTTGCCAAACCACCTTTACATGCTTATAAAAAATGAAGGAATACTGAAAACTCGCAGAACTAGGGCTGGTAATTCTGTAAGATCGAGAAACAGTAGAATTAGACAACGAATTACTTCTCGTTATTTACAATCCACATCAAGATCATCCAAAGGTGTTAACCCAACTAACTTGTGCAACATTCCATTGAACAAAACATCAAGTGATGCATTGGACTACAAACAAGACAACCTTCAAGTATGTTTACTTAACGCACGCTCCCTAAGAAACAAGTCGACTTCACTGCTTGATTATATCTACGATCGCAAACCGGATTTCGTTGCTATAACTGAAACTTGGTTTACTGAGAATGACTCGGCTTTAAAGATTGCCTGTACCCCACCGGGCTATTATCTTCTTGATCAATCACGAAAGGATCGCAAAGGCGGTGGCATCGCTGTATTAGTGAAAGATACCATGGTCGGAAAAAAAGCCCCCCTCACGACGAACTATCGTTCCTTTGAATATTGTGAAGTCAGCCTTACAGTCAGATCTTTTCATTTCAAGGTAATTGTTGTATATAGACCACCCTACTCTACAGCTCATCCAGTTACCGCTGCGCATTTCGTCGATGAATTTGCTGTTTACCTTGAATCTACAGTCTTAAGTAAGGAACCCGTTATTATCATGGGTGACTTCAATCTACATGTGGATGATCCATCAGATACCGATTCAATGAAATTCTGTGACCTACTTGACTCATTTGGACTTGAACAACATGTTAGAGAGCCCACACATATTCATGGCCACACACTTGATTTGGTAATTACCCGATTCTGTGACTCACTGCTAAAGGATACTCCAAGTACTGACCACCTGTTCTCGGATCACTTAGCTGTTCTCTACCACATCCATGCACCTCGTCCACACATCTCAATCGAAAAGATTACATACAGGAAGATTAAATCTGTTGACATTGACGCGATTTCATCTGATATGGCTGCGTCAAATCTATGTAACTCTACTACCACAGACCTCAACGAACTTGCTACTTCATATAATTCTATTCTTGCTGCTATTCTGGATGTTCACGCCCCTTTGAAAGAAAAGACCATGGTCATCCGTCATCGAGTCCCATGGTATTCTGAGGAGATCAAGCAAGCAAAAAGATCGAGACGCAAAGCAGAAAAGAAATGGAGAAGAACAAAATTACCACGAGACCTGAAACTGTTAAAGGATGCTAAAAACAACTGCAACTTTCTGATGAATGAAGCTAAACGGAAATTTTACACCGAATTCATAAGTGAACACTCCAGTGATTCTCGTAAATTGTTTCAAGCAACTAAGCGTCTTCTTTTTAAGGCATAACGACTGTCCTTTCCTGATTACAAGGATAATAACCAACTTGCTAATGATCTTGGAGAGTTCTTCATACAGAAGATCGCCAAAATTCGTAGTGAACTTGATGTTTGTCCAACGACCCACCATGAGCCTGACCTTTATGTCACTGACTCTCAAGTTAGTGAATTCACTTGCTTTGAACTGTTATCAGAAGATGATGTTCTTAGCCTGCTTTCTTCTTTACCGAAGAAGTCGTGTACGCTGGATCCCATGCCTACATATTTGCTCATACGCTGTATTCCAACTATTTTACCAGTAATAACCACCATGACCAACATGTCTCTTCAGCAGAACTGCTTCCCAGATGTATGGAAAGAAGCAATAGTACAACCAAGACTGAAGAAAGTAGAGCTTGACACTTCTTTTGGTAACCTTCGTCCTGTCAGCAACCTTGTCTATGTATCTAAACTTACTGAAAAAGCAGTATTTCAACAACTTCATAAGCACATGGCCAGTAATAACCTCTATCCAACACTGCAGTCAGCATATCGCAAAAATCACAGCACGGAGACTTCATTACTGAAAGTGTTCAACGACACCCTGCTTGATATGAACAGTCAGAACGTCATATTGCTAGTATTCCTGGACCTGAGCGCTGCATTCGATACTATTGACCACGATATTCTTATAGCTCGTCTCAATTCAAACCTTGGCATTTCAGAACCTGCTCTATCGTGGTTCAAGGAGTACCTCTCTGGCCGAAGTCAACGTGTCTCTATCAACGGATGTATATCTAAGAAGTTCAGCATCACAAGCGGTGTGCCTCAAGGAAGCTGTCTAGGGCCTCTCCTCTTTATCATTTACGCCAGTGATCTGTTTAAGATTCTAAACGAACACTCAGTTAAAGCTCATGCTTATGCAGATGACAGCCAACTGTATCTCTCGTTCAAACCAGGAAGCATGGTTAACCAAAATGAAGCTACGGATACTGTGACGAACTGCATCAGAGATATTCAAGGATGGATGACATGCAGCAAATTGAAAATGAATGATGGGAAGACAGAGTTCATGATCATTGGCACGCGACAGCAAGTGTCCAAGCAATCAATAGAGCAGCTCACTGTTGGCAATTCTTCAATCAAGCCATCATCTTCTTTCAGGAATCTTGGAACTATTTTTGACACTAACTTATCCTTAGATAAGCAGATAGCAAGCATATGCAAATCTTCTTTTTATTATCTATATAATATTAGAAAGATCAGGAAATTCCTATCTCCTGATTCTTGCGCTACTCTAGTCAATGCTTTCATAACCTGTCGCATAGATTACTGTAATAGCTTATACTATGGGCTACCTGGTTATCAAATAGCTAAACTGCAACGCATACAGAATGCTGCCGCTCGTTTAGTGTCTTTGACCCCGCGCTTTTCGCATATTACTCCTGTCTTAGCTGATCTCCACTGGCTACCAGTGAGATTTAGAATACGCTTTAAGATACTTATTTTCGCTTTTAACGCTATCCACGGTCTTGCTCCTAGTTATTTATCTGATCTAATTTCTATCAAAAATCAGTCTAGTTATAATCTTAGGTCTAATAATGAGCTTCTATTAGCACCTCTACCGACTAAGCTTCGACCTACTCTTGGTGGTAGGACTTTTTCATATGCTGCGCCAGTAGAATGGAACTCTTTACCATCTAGTATTAGGCATATTACATCATTAGCTACTTTTAAAGAACACTTGAAGACATATTTTTATAGGAAAGCCTTTTTATAGCGTTTATGACTATGATTTATTATTTTTGTATTCAGCGCAGATGAACATTTCATGCTAATTTGCGCTTTATAAGTGTAATTATTATTATTATTATTATTCCCACTCCAATTCAAAACTCCCGGTTCCAAGTAGGACGAAGCCCAAGCCCACGATAGGAATGGAAGGAGTTTAAGCCTCTGGGAAGGAGTTTAACCCTCTAACCCTGGGAAGGAGTTTAAGCCTCTAACCCTCTAACCCCTGGGAAGGAGTTTAAGCCTCTAACCCTCTAACCCCTGGGAAGGAGTGGAAGGAGCTTAAGGAAAATTCATATAAGCAAATGATACCCCCCAATCAAATAAAGGACATGGCAAAGAAAGTAGAAAATGACCTTGTGAAAAAGATCATGGAATCCGCAGTGATCGTAGGAATCGCTGCGGGAATAGGTTTCCTAGGGAAGAAGATGACGAAAGAGTCATTCATTAACGATCCATCTAATAGCTTGACGAATTATGGTAAGTGGGTGGCCGTACTCGCGGGTTCCACGTACTTGAAGCACTATCTAGAAGAGAAGAAGATTTTACCCACGTCTCTCTAAGTACTAAAAAAAAAAATATCTAAACACTTATCTTTCTCAATGAAAGATAAAATGGCGGTGGCGATTGGAGCATTATTAAACGCAGCAGCGTTCATTGGGGGGAGTTACTTGGCTAAGTCGTTATCAGCCGACGGTGGACTAGAGGAAAAGATTCGTCATGATAAGGCCTTGGAAGCGTATCAGAGGGACCTGGAGGTGTGGGAAAAGAAAAGGGCAAAGTATAGGGATTACCTAGACGCACAATACGAGAATAAGAAGATGGCAGAAAAGAACCTGAAAGAAACAGATGACGCCCTTTTCCTCTATGCTAAGACTCATCAGGACCTTGCGTCCTTTGATAAGGAACAGAAACCTAAGTTCTCAGATTATTACAAACCAGGGAAGGAACAAAAGAAGTACGAGATGATCTTCGTGGGTGGGGGAATGTTGGCTTTAATCTATGTTATTACTAGAGTAATATAAGAGAATGGAAGGAAGTGAAGAAAAGTTACATGTTACCATCAATGCTAATGAGAGAGAATGGTTATTGCGGGGTAAGAACATGAGCAAGGGGTCTCAGTACGAGAGACTTAAGAACTTCTTTATAAATAAGGCAATCAAGGTGACTGAAGAAGATCTAAATAGGTGCATGAGATTACCTAGTGAGGATGATGACTCATATATTGATAGGCTTCGTAATGGTGGTTTTGGAGGGGCTTACGAAGCAAACGAGCAAAAGAAGTACATGAGGAAATTCTTGTGGATTGGGGGAATCTTGGCTTTAATATACGCTATTTCTAGAGTAAAATAAAAGATGGCAGAAGGTAGAGAAGATGTAGATTTTGATCCATTAGGAGAAGATGGGCGCGTCGACATCAATGATGATGACTTAGACCCCTTAATAGAGGATAGGGGCTCAGGGAAGAGTTGGTTGGAAAGGGCTAGGGGCTTCTTTTCGAGGAGAGGAAGGGACATGAGTGATCGAGAATTAGAGGGGTATGAGAGGTTAGAGAATGAGGGTGCTGACGCATATCGTAGTAGGCTCAAACAGAAGATGGAGGAGTTCGAGATGAGTAACCTCAAGGAAAGGGAAGCTAGGGTGGGGTCTGCCGCAGGAGAGGTGAAGAAGCTGTATCCAGAATGGGATCCTAAGAAAAAAGTAGCTAAGTCTAAGATGGTACTAGTCGGAGAAGACGAATTTGGTAGGGTGACGCTGAAGTTGGGAAAAAAGAACTCTAAAGCATACTTCTTAGACGAACCCGAGACTTTTCCTGATACGATGAAGGAAGCTTTGGGCAAGCGATGGGTTGAGGTCGTGGAAGGGAACGAGAGAATCATAGAACGAAACGAAGAAGAGATCGAGAGGTTGGAAGAGGAGAACGATCCTGATAACGCGGAACGAATAGAAGAACTAGAGAGAGAGGATGAACAACTAGAGAGAGAAAACGAAGCCATGAAAGAAAAAGTTCCCCTGAAAGATCGCATCAAAGAGATCTTCAAAAAAGCAGGAGGAGTCACCGTGGCTTCTGTACTAGCAGCTACCCTCGTCGTGGTCGGAGTCATCCTTTCCAAACTCAAGGCAGGGTTATCCGCTATGGGGAGGGGCTTGAAGAACCTAGGCGCAAAGCTGGGGGCACTGCTACCTGGGCTGATAGGCTCTATCGTTTCGTTCCTATTCAATATGGCGGGAAAGGTCTTGGGGTTTTTGGCTAATAATGCGTGGTTGTTGATCGTGGCTGTGGTCGTGTACGTGGTTGAAGAATATAAGAAGAAGAAAAGATAAGAATATAAGAGATAGGGATAAAGGATATAAATGACAAGATTTTACGTGACATTAAGGAAGTCGGATGAGACGTTTTGGTTGGAGTATCCCATAAGCAGGAAGACTAAGATGACGTTGTTGAGTTACATGTTTAAGAATGGGCTCTATGATCTCATGGAAGAAGGACTTGTGTATGCTGCTAGTGGAAAAGTTAGTCTTAGGATTCCTCGGGGGAATTATCACATGGATACCCTCGCATCTTTCCTTGAGGGAGAACAAAGCTTTCCCTTGAAGGTGAAAGAAAATGATGAGAAGAAATGGGTTGTAAGTACCTCCAAGAAGGGCACAACCCTAAGTCCAAACTTAGCCTCTTTCCTGGGGGTACCTAAGGATCTACCTTGGGATGGAGAGAAAAAGAAAGCACACCCGATAAATATTAAGGGATCCCCCACCGTTCTTTGTCTTCATTGTAGCCTCGTGAACTCCTTTCATACCCTAATAGATCAACAACGTGACTCGTTATCATACAAGACATTCGCTCCTTCCCAGATGCTTTCCACGATAGGCGCGGGGGATCTTGGCGAGAACGTATCACATGTCTTCAACAATACCCCCACTACCCCCATTTTGGGAGAAAAGATCAGTAACATCAGATTTTGGGTTACGGATACTGATAATAAGATCATCCCTGATGGGATATATCCAATGACGATTGCAGTAGAAATCACATAAGAATAGTAACGTAATATAGAAAAGAATGGTGGATAACGATATTAAAAGAACAACAAGACTCTATCCAACGGCTCCAGAATTCACTGATGGCGAGGATTTTAGACTACATAAGGTAGATTCTGTACTCACGAAGTTAGAAAGTGAGCGCGATCGATACGAAAAAGTGCGAAAGAAATATTCGCGATGGAGGTTGTTCTTTCATACTTTCTCAATGACCTCGGGAAGTCTTTCTGTCTTGTTTACGATGGGAGGCATTGGTACGTCACTTACGGGCCCCGGATTGGCAGTTGGAATACCACTCTCTGCGCTGGGGGGTTTTATGGGGGTTGTTTCTGCTTTGTGCGGAATGACTGTTAAGAAGCTCACTGTGAAAGTAAGTAAGCACGAGAAGACGGTTCAGCTCATTCGTTCTAAGCTTAATAGTATTAGCGATCTTGTCTCGAAAGCTTTGAAGGATAATAAGATTAGTGAGGAAGAATTTACTCTTATTCTTGGTGAAATGGGGAAGTATGAGCAACTTAGGGGAGAGATTAGGATGAAGAAGAACGAAGAATTTTCGCAAAAAAAAGTATTCGACATCGAGGACTTAAGGAAGGAGGTGAAAGAGGAATTTATTCAACAACTCACACAACCAAGGAAGTAGCGTTCCGACTAGGAGGCTTTGAGTATAGGATTCGTCAGGAGGATAGAATAGAGGTTTAATGGGAAAGAAATACATCATATAAAAGAAGAAAGATGTTTGATGCATTTGGTAACTACATGGGAAGTGATTACTCAACCTCCCCCCATCGCCCAACGCCTCCTAAATACCTCCCTAAGCCTAAGCCTAAACCTAAACCTAAACCCAAGCCAAAGATCAAAAGACCAAAGCCCAACTTTCCCAAAAACCTCACGAGAACTGAAGAGTCATACCCCTTTTACGACAACAAACCTGAGGGAGGCTTTTCCGATCTAGTAACCAATCTTTTGATCCAAGTTACTCCAGAAGCATCCTTCAAAACAACACTTAGGAACATCTTTCTGGGAACAACGATAACACACAATTCACACGAAGAAAGTAGTGCTTGGCTAGCGGGTCCTAACATGAAGTACTGGCCCCAACAGCTAAACTTTGCTGTTTGGGCTGCTACTAAGGGGTGTGGTGTTGGACTTGATATGATGAAGAACATTCCGTTTTTCCGATTCCACGTGGCTTTTACAGTGCGCAGATTGCTGTATGAGTTGGGGTGTCCGCTTCCTAAAGATCCTACGTTTGATAGGATGGACAATCACTACGATGAGATAGCGTGGGAGCGATTGAAGAATGAGTTCGGGTTAGTGAATCCAGACTTTAGGAATAAGGAGGGGGCAGCTCGTGGTCTTGGAGAAACCTACTTCTACTATCCTAGTGGTCCATATATTCAGTGGAAGGGAATGGGATATCCTTCTAACAATAAGTTTAGTGATAATGGGGGTTCGGGGCCCAAAGGGAACCTCATTTACTTCATACGAAGCTTGGAGAAAAAACCATGGAGACCGTTTTTCGCTGAAAAGGGGCTTGGCTTAAAGAGGTTGATTAGGATTAATCGTAGTATCGAAGCCTTCGTGTATTGCATTCTTGGCGCTCAAGTCAATACGCGCACTCCTATCTATGATGAGGAGAATAGTGGTGGTGCCCAGGAAACACAAAAGGTTTTTATCGTCCTTTTCGAGAGCAGCATCCTCGTAAAGAGTATTACTGTTGGTGTTCAAGACTTTCAGAAAGCCGTAAATGATACGAATGTGGTGTTGGATTACGCGTTAGCTTTGGGTTGTTGGTTGATGCCAAGTAGGCTTATCATAAACGAGAATCCCGTGAAGGGGTACGATGATAAGCTTAGGAAAGTACGTCCTTGGATGAAGTTTGGGGTAAATGAGGTTAATAAGAAGACTGAAAGCGAGCACGAAGAGGAGAAAGAGAAAGAGAAGGAGAAGGAGAAGGAGAAGGAGAAGGAAAGGAAGAACATACCTCATCAAACAACTGGCAAGGCTGAGAAGAAAAAAGACGACGCGACTAAGCCTGGGAAAACCAGTAACAATGTTAAGAGTCCTAAGAGGAATCTTAATCCTACTGGTGATAGTTCGCATGATGTGAATTTAGTGGTAATTGCCATAGTATCGGCGGGAGTTGGTTGGGTGTTGTTTAGGTAGAGGGATATTCTTCATCTATTTCTGAATCTGACTCCTCTATTTCTGGAATTGGCTTTAGTAGTCTCTCATACTCTTAGGATCTTTGGTGTTTACTTCCCATACTCTTATGACTAAGGTTACTTTACCTGAAGATCCTACGCAAATGTTACTGATGTGTAACGCAGCCTCTACGTCCATTTCCTTATCAATAAGTTCTTCTGGATCTATCCTTTTTCCGGACATGTCATTTTCTTTTCTTGTTCTCTTTATGATAGACTAGATATTCTTAAGCGTATTAGATGTCAAAGTCCTTCTTTGATATCTTACGTTACTTAGCCTTTAATAACACGCACCCCTCGGCTAACTCCTCTTCTTTGAAGTAAGCGATTGCATATTTTTGACCATCGATCTTTGACTTTCCGGTCTTTGCAGAAGGTTTTCCCTCACAACAGGCGATTATGAGGCCTGGGTTTATTCCTAAGCGCTTACCTGTTGCGTACATGCTCCGAAAGTAGCTCTTTTCCTTGGTAAGTAGGTTCGTGGCTACAACACATTTCCTGTTCTCCCAGTTGTTCTTTAGGAAGGAATGGTCTTTTTTCTTTGGTGGGGGCGTGGGGGGTTCTTTTTCCGGAGAGGTCTTGATTAGTGGAGGTTCTTCTTTTGGAGGGGTTTCGATCAGTGGAGGTTCTTCTTTTGGAGGGGTTTTGATCACTTGGGGATAATTTCGTGATGGTGGCGTTGGAAGTTCTTCTTTTGGAGGGGTTTCGATCACTTGGGGCGATGCGGTCATGGAATTGCGGAACGCTCTCATGACCTGTTCGAGCGCTTTTTCAGTGATGTGGATCTCTTCTTCCTCCTTGACTTCTCTCTGACGACCTTTCTTATTCTTTTTTCGCATTTTTTCTTTGTTATGTATTTGCATCTTTATTAAAGCACTTTTATTTAGTTTATTTTCTTCTTTTCTTTCTTCTTCTTCAGTTCGTGGGGGAGTTCCTCCCCCACACCCCTGTGCTCACTCTCCTCCCCCAAAATAGCTCAGACCTTCCCTCATTTCTTGCGCACATCTAGTCCAGACTAGCCCCCTCTGAAAAAGTCTTCTTTCACTTAAAGTTTTACTCTGACTCAGATGTGATCTCTAGAGTTCAGAAAAAGCTCAAGAGTGGGAGCCCTTTGAGCGCAACTTGGGGAAAAGAAGGAGAATCACTCTGGTCCAGGTGTGATTTTTGGGCTTCGGGGAAGGCGTGAGGGGTCGTGTTGGGGGATTACTCTGGTTTAGGCGTGATGTTGGAGGGAGAGGGAAGGGTGGGGGGAAATGTGCGGCGTGGCCGTGTCAGTGTGTTTGGGGTTTAGGCGTGATTTGGTTGGATGTGTTGTTGGAGGGAGGGGGAAGGGTGAGGGGGTGTTTGTGGCGAGGCCGTGCTAGTGTGTTTGGGGTTTAGGCGTGATTTGGTTGGATGTGTTGTTGGAGGGAGGGGGAAGGGGTAGGGGGTGTTTGTGGCGAGGCCGTGCCTGTGTAAAAAACTCTTAGGCGTGATTTTTGGAGATGTGTTCTTTTGACTGGGAGGGGTGAGCCGCAGTACTAAAACCGGCACTACATACCTACTCTTACGGTGTTGCCAATAGCACTTTAACGTCTGCTTCATGCAATCAGCTCGTAGGACACACGTATTACCAAGTGCAGGTGTTTGTGTCTCTTGTTAAAGTTATTGACAGGAGTCAGATGATGGTTTACAGAAGTGAGACGCTCAATGCAACAACCCTCCAAGGAGGTACGTGTCCAATTCAAAAATATAATGTTGTGTAAGGTTTTAATTACTTAATAGGGCTTACTTGGAATTTCACCGCTTAGGCAACAAGAAAGAAACAAAACAATGCATGTGATAATGAATTCTGTTTTACCTCATGCCTAGTTGCATAAGGTTACCTTACCGGTAAATGCAAGGATTGCCGTAAGCTGTGTGGTATGAGTCCCATAATCGAGATCTTACCTCAAGCGCATTCTAAAATGCATGTATCTGGAAATGTGCTAAAGTTATAGCTCTATTCAAATCCGCTGATAGAAGTGATGCCACTAACTCACGACCGATCTCCATTCTTCCAACATTGAGTAAAATCCTTGAAAAAAGCTGTCCACCTTCAATTCTATGAATATCTGGGTATGAACAATCTGCTCTCCAACAAGCAATTTGGTTTTCGCCCCAAACGGTCAACAGCAAGTGTATTAACCAGCTTTGCGGCTGACATTCTTCACAATATGGACAATGGAAAATTATGTGGAGCTGTCTTCTTGGATCTGTCAAAAGCCTTTGACACAGTTAACCATATAATTCTGCTGAACAAGCTATCTTTAGCTGGTGTGTGTGAGAACGATCTTAAATGGTTTGCTTCCTACTTGTCATCAAGATATTTACGCACATCCCATGGCCTAGACCTTTCAGAGCCATTACCATGCAACCTTGGTGTGCCACAAGGAAGTATTCTTGGTCCGCTCCTGTTTATCATCTACATGTCGATCTACCTGACATTGTCCAACATACTCAAGTATCCTTGTATGCTGATGATACAGTCCTGTAATATTTCTCCTCTTCAGTTGCTGACATTGAAGATAAGCTAAATGACGATCTCAAAATAGTTGGCGATTGGGTCAAACTCAACCGCTTAACATTGAATACATCTAAAACTAAAGCTGTGCTGTTCGGAAGTAGGAGGAAAACAAACAACATATCAAGCATATCCATCGAAGTACACTCGAAGAAGGTTGAAAGAGTGGATGAGTTCAAGTACCTTGGTGTGGTGTTTTCAGGTAATATGTCTTGGTCAGCCCACATTGAAAAACAGTTGAACAAAATCAACAAACGCCTTGGTCTACTGAAGCGAATCAAATATCTTCTACCAAAGTTTGCTAGACTGTTGTACTTCAATAGCTTAGTTTTACCACTCTTTGATTATGGGGACATTGTGTGGGGAGATAAAGAAAACATCACGCTGATGCAATCACTTCAAACCCTGCACAACAAAGCTGCCAAGATCATACTGGATCGCCCTCTCCAGTCCTCAGCATCTGACGCACGAAGGGAACTCGATTGGAAAGAGCTTACTCAACGTAAACGCTATCACCGATGTTTGCATATTTTCAAATGTAAGAACAATTTGCAATACTCCAATCTCAAGTTCACCAAACTGATTGAGCATGAACACAACACAAGGCATGGAAACGAATATCGACTACCAATTGTTAAAACAAATTGGGGGAAGCAAAGGCTATCCTATCATGCCATTAAAGAATGGAACAATCTAAGTGACGTTGATAAACAATCTTCAAAAATTTTTCAATCTAAGTCTATTTTTTCTGAATGAACTATTTAAGTATGCTACTGGAATTTTCACATTTTTTGCATAATTGTAATTTTTCTCATTTTGTATCGACTACTTTTTAACTCCATTATATGATGCATAAAAGTTAGTTTACAGGACCTTCTTGAAAATCACTAAATTGAAGGAGCATCCTGTTAAAATGTCATTGTAAACAAATGAAAATAAAAAAATGCACAATTTTCGAGGGTCCCCATAATCTTCCTTTATATAATCGGACGGTCTAGAAATAAATATGATCTGATTGGCTCACAACCAAACACTCGCTTAGATTGGCTACGGATGTCTCCGGTGCGCCAATGTTGTAGAACCGGCGCTTCATCAGATCTACTCATGCTGCCTTGCTGCCTTCAAATGACCAGAACTGAGGCTCGTGTGTGCGGACTTTTTAGCCTTTGAAAGTCGCTGTTTATCATTTAATGTAATATAAACTAACGCATTGTTTTTTTTAGTTCCCATTCGACGACCTGCCAATTTAACAGTTACTTCTGTGGGACAACAGGACGTTCTTATCCAGTGGAGTCCAGTATTACCCCATCACGCACACGGCGTTCTTGGATACAAAGTGACTTACTATCGCGGTTATAACAGCAGAACCTTTGTCACTAACAAAACCCAAGTAACACTAAAAGATCTCCATCCATGTACGCGTTATAGTCTACGGGTTTCTGCGTTTACTGTTAAAGGATCAGGACCAGTATCATATAGATACTTTTTTTCAAGTGAGTGACACTAAATTGACATTCCTTGACGTTGACGTTGACTGTCGATGCTACATCCCAAATTCCTTTTTTAATTCGATACTCTTACAAGTAAGGTATAGACTATAAATGATAAATAAATTAAGGAGTAAGTAAAGTGAAATAACAAGAAACACAGGACTATAAGAAACTGTAAAAACGATCTAAAAGGAATAACGAAGAACTTACATTTGTGTAGGACGGGATGAACGACAAGCACCAACTGACTAAAGATTAACATATGGGGCGTATATAAAGCAGTACGAACTCCGTAGGGACAACTAACAATGACGAAAAATACTAAAGAATGTGACGAATAGAACAATGACTAAGATACTTCAAAACTGAACAAAAGGACACTAAGTGAAAATGTGTAAATACTTAAATCAGATCTAACATTGACGTTGCTAATTATTTGATCATATTTCAAATGTTAAAATGCGCAATATAAGTATTAAATATTATTAATATTATTATTTTTAATGATTTGCTAAAGTCAACTGTAATGTAAAGAATGTGCAAGTTGAACAATACCAATGTTTTGAAATCCGACGGACTTTTATGTTAATGGTGTCATCAATAGCTGACTAAACGAGGCTAAGCCTGAGCAAATGAGTCTGTAGTCTTCAAAAACAGCGGTTTGCATCGAATGCGAAACTGGTGTATTCTTTCTCATGTAAATCAGATTAGACCAGACAACTTGTTGTTGTTGTTGTTGTTGTTTTCAAGTGTTCATCCCTTTTGTCTTTATTCCAGGTAACTGTTATCTAACTCTAACCCAGTTTGTTTATTCTAGGGAGGAAGATACTAATCACCGATCAACTAGAAGGGACAATAACGTATTCAAATAATCGTTACTCCAACAATCATGTGGAATGTGCATGGACATTTAAACTACCACCTAAATCCGCAACAATACTGGTAATACTTGATTGGTACTATACTCCTTCTGGGTCTGGTTCGTGCTACCCTAATGCGTAAGTTACAAGTCAAAGCTCATATTAACTGAATTTTTGTAAAAGAATGGGACGAGTGTACAAGAATAGATCAGGTGAGATGAATGGGTGGCATTCCCTGCTCCGGCACTGCCTCATATTGATGTGTAGTCCAAGCTTGTGGCTAAGAAATTCTCGGCTGATCCACATATGTAAACTGAGTTTGGATGTGTTGTCCTTTCCAATGCCACAATGGCCAGGGGTTTCTCCGGTATCTCCGATTGTCCACCCTCCGTTAAAAGTCAACTAAGAGTTTTGAATGTCGTGGCAGTGGTGGTGTGTAAGTGAAGCTGCACGGAAAGTAATATTTACATTGAATTATACGTAGCAATATAGAAAAGGAATTTATCTCTTTTATTTATTTGACGTTGTTTGCTGCTGATCAAAATGGCTGACAATGTTTTCGAAAAAATTCCCTAAGCAGAAACGCTTAGGGTTAGGTCAGTGCTATTCGTTGCGCAGGGACTTGGCAAAGCGCTTTGCTAGATATAACATAAAAGAGAAAACAAATATATAACTTCCAAAAAAGTCAAAACAAAAACAAAAACAAACAGAATAACAACCAAACCAAACCAAACCAAACCAAACCAAACCAAACCAAACCAAACCAAACCAAACCAAACCAAACCAAACCAAACCAAACCAAACCAAACCAAACCAAACCAAACCAAACCAAACCAAACCAAACCAAACCAAACCAAACCAAACCAAACCAAACCAAACCAAACCAAACCAAACCAAACCAAACCAAACCAAACCAAACCAAACCAAACCAAACCAAACCAAACCAAACCAAACCAAACCAAACCAAACCAAACCAAACCAAACCAAACCAAACCAAACCAAACCAAACCAAACCAAACCAAACCAAACCAAACCAAACCAAACCAAACCAAACCAAGTTTAACCTGTTACACAATCTTTTATCTTTTGTTTAGTGAAAAATCAAAAACTACGTTATCGATCATCAATAAAGTTACTTGATAATGAAGTCATACGTCGTACAAAAACTTTTGTATTCAGATTTAGTGTTTCATCTATCTTACAGATATTCCAACCGAAACTTCCTTGCTTTCTTTAATGGTCAAGGTAATTTACTCAACAAGATTTGCGACAACGGGCATTGGTATAGTTTTGCTTCAAATGGATCAGCTAAAGTGGAATTTGTTGGACGTTGGTCTTTTGAAACGTACTGGAAAATACGATATTATATTTTCAACCAAGGCATTGATAAATGTAAGGGACTTGTCAGAAATTAGCAGGGGGTAGGGGGGGGGGGGGTTGAAAAAGGGGGAGGGTCATAACTTTTTGAGCCCCTGAATCTTCTTTTCTTGTTTTGTCTTTTTATATCCCAGGATATCACGATTTCGAACACTGCAAATGACATTACTATCAAATCTTTTCAGCTTTGATTGATGATACCTGGAACATCACCGCTCGTCAGAGTTCGCATTCTATAAAAGTGAAGTGGACTAAATATGAAATAAAGTATGGAAATCATACAACAAACATCACCAAGTATTTTGTTCTCTGTACCCCACAAAATGATCCAATTAACATAAGATCATGGACTGCAAATGGGTATAGGATAACCATCGAGATCAACCGATATCTAAGGGCGAACACTAACTACATCATACAAGTACTAGTGCTGGTAATATTTAATAATCTTCCACAAGAGTTTTCTCGAAATAAAACCATTCGAGCAAGTCAACCAGTAGTCGTGAAATTCGCCAAAAATGGTAAGTAATAATAATAATAATAATAATAATAATAATAATAATAATAATAAATTTCTTTATATAGCGCACATGTCTAGGATTCAAGGCACTTTACAAAATTGTTAAGTAATTTACATCCTAAAAAACGACTCTAGCTAAAATATTGCATACAAACAATTGAAACTAATAATGAAAAAATTTTAATAAAAAATGGCGGCCACAGTGAAGCGACCAAAACAAAAAGATTTCGAACAATTTTGATTGAGAGCTGTTTTCGTATGTGAGGGAAATTACACTACGTACACGGTACAACATACCGTAGCATTGAAATGGCTTCTTATTGTCTTCCAATAATTCATCCAATCACGACTCGTGGTTACGGGTACGGTACGGCTACAGTACGGCTACGAATCTGCCGTACCGTTTCCCACTCATACGAAAACATGCTCTATGGAAACTGGAAAGTGAAATCTGTCGTGTCTGATATTACTAGCCACAAAAACAGTCGGAAAACATCGAGCTTCCGGTTTGTAGTTCAATGTAATTGTTCCAGATTTTGATGTTTTTATTAACCTTCAAAGGTCAATCTACACCTTCACCCTCATCCCCATGGTTACAAGATTTTAATACGTCTTCTGTCATCGTGTCTATTGGAAAACTTAACATCTCAGAAGTATGTATCAGTGAATCATTAACCAATGAATTATTTTTCAATTAGGTAAACATTAAATGTGACCAAACTGCTAAAAACATTTGCCATGAATTGCACTATTTCATTATGACGTTAAGGGTTATTTACTTGGGCAAAAATAATAGAAATTTAGGGCAAATCTCCTTTGGTTTGGGATATTTAGCGTAATGTTTAGTTGATTTTACTTTTTACCATCTCAAAAACTGACCGAATTTTATTTGTGTCCGGCTGCTATTTCGAATTCGTCTCTTTTGGTGACCATGATCCTTAGCGTTAAACAATAGATTGTTTTGATGTAAAATCATAGTGAAATATGGCAAATGGTCGATGGATTATTACATTGTTTGTTGCAGTGGGATCAGTTTATTGACTTCAGGTTCAGGAATGCTACCGCTGGCGTGGTGACAGATTACTGTTCTTTCAGTGGTCGGAGATGTTCTCCAATAGTTAGCAGGAATAGGTAAGCTATCTGATAATAAATAAAATTATGCTAGATGTGGTCATGGTGTTGTTGACAATGATGACAACAAAGAGAATGGTGATATTGTTGTTGTTGTTGTTGATGATGATGATGTTGCTATTGCTGATGCTGATGCTGCTGGGGTATTGTGGTGATACATGATGACAACGACGATGATAAAGTTGTTGATAGTTATGGCACGTAGGGGAGTGGATCTTGATGTTGATGTTGCTGTTGCTGTTGCTGCTTGTTTGTTGTGGTGATACATAACGACAACGATGATGATGAAGTTTTTGGTAGAGGCGACATTTTGGATGATGTGGATGACGATGATGTTGCATGTTGTTGATGATGATGACGTTCTTGGCGATGGTAATGGTAGTTCTGCTAGTGATGACTTGAATTTTTTTAAACTATGCATGTTGTTGCATGAACATTTTTCAGGCGCTCCAATGGCGTTCATGTCACCTTCACAGCACAAGAAGTTCATCTTCTGCCAGGTTACCCAATCCAGTTGTCTTACTCGTCCATCCCTGATCACATGATTGCTGCTATCGCATTCTACGTTATGTTTCCACCAGGAGTCGCCAGTGGAGGCAATGACACAGTCGACAAGGATCTTCTTGTTGATATTGTCAATGGATCTCTTGCTCGTATCGGCAGAGCCATAAACAAGAAAATACTGTCTGTGTCCGTTTACCCGGGAAAGAACCCCTTTACCACTGTAAGAGTACCAACAAGCTTACCTAAGAAAGGACATTCCAGTTCCTCTAACAAGTCTGCCGTCATTGGTGGAGCCGTTGCTGCAGTGATTTTAGTGATTATTGCCGTGGTCATTGGCCTAGTTATCTACAGGTATTGTGAGGGTTATTATTAATATATGTTTAGTGCTGTAGTCAACATTGTTGAATTCATTGACACCTATGGCGTGTACATTAATGATGTATCTTAATCATAAAAAGAGGCTTTTTAGCACATTAAAAAAAATTCCAAAGATATAAGTAAACGATGTACCAGGAAAATCCGTGTATGTGTAAGGTAAATTGTCACTGGAAATCAAATAAGTCCCCTTCACAGTTCCCAACTCCATCTCGAAAGGTAGCCGTGCCTTTGCATGGAAGGGAGGCGAACAGTGAGCTTGCAATTATAGAGCACTTTATCATTGTCTCTATCATTGCAAGCTTTCGCAGTGAAGTGTGAAAGGGAATATTAAAGATTCTTATTTTACCAAAACTAAACTGCAAACAATGTTGACTCAAGCTCTTAGAAGGGAAATAACCTTTTTCATAAAGGTTTTAAAAAAAAATCTGAATCACAAGAAACCAATCAAAATTTCTTAAACTCGCATCCAAACACAAAACACACAGGATGATATCGTGTTCAGTCTTTTAAAACTAAAAATATATAAAAATGAATAACAAGAATCGGGGTCGTTGGAAATAATATTTCTTGACTTTATGCGTTAGGAAATACAATGGAACTAAAAGTTACTCAGTTGAGCAAGTTAATCCGCCTGTCCCAGTATTCCAGCGTTTGAGCTCCGGAGAAAGTCATGTACGATTCGAAAAACCATTCGAGGTAGAAAAACCAGTTGCTGAAGCACGTAGGCAAGAGGACGGGATGGAAAATCCAGTTTATGGCATGGACTTAAAAGACGTATCCATTTTAGACGCCGAGGGACAAAAGAAGGGACATGACAAGGGTTGACTGCTGTTAGAATCAAGTGCTTTTTTGCTTTTTAATATGAGCCACTTTTCACGAATCAGGTGTTTTTCATTGTGTCTTGGCCTCGTCCGATGGCTCGACGCGGCAAACTACATTATTTGGTATAGAAATATTTCAAAAAAGGTTGTTGGTGTTTTTGTTGCTTGTTGCATTTTGCATACCAAGCCCGAAATGGAGTATGGGCGATGTGAATTCAAGCAGCGAAAGGTCACACACTTTGTCTGCAGGTTTTTCCAACATAATTTCTTCAATGCTGACATTATTTACATAGGAAGGCATGAAAAAAAATTCAACCACGAAAATAGTGGTAAACGAGGGAGGCTACCAAAAACATTTTGGTACAGTACTATCTTGTTACTATCTTACATCAAACATGCCTTTTTTTCTTCTTTTTCATAACCTTAAAGTAACTTGGGACACAATCAGTTCATATTTTTGAAACAACTGTAACTCGCTTGTTTTTTAACGGATCTGCAATGAAGTATACATTTTCTGAAAGCTTAATAATTGAAAAGTTCAAATATCAAGCTAATTTTAGCAAGTTTGTATTCATTTTGAAGATATAAGATGTTTATTAAAAAACGGGTCAGTTTCGAAGCGCTACTTATTCTCCCTCCGCTTTGTTTAAACGGATTAGATTTCCTTGCCTTCTCAATCTACACATGTTGATCTAAAAAAGCTTGTCTCAGATTTTCGTTTTAGAGCCTCATTATTTTTTAAATGGTTTTTAAATTTATGATATAAGTTTTCTAATAGGTTCTTGTAGAAAAGTATCAATATCTTCTAAACGAAGTCCTAAATTAAAAAAAATGAGACACTCTTTTTCAGTTTAGTAGTTTGCCTGGCCAAATTTCGCTGAAAAATGTTAAAAACTGAGGGAAAATAAGTGTTCGAAAGTTCGCAATTTTCCAAAAACTCTTTACGAAGAAAACGCAGTCTTAAGTTTTGTGCGGATTAAAGCGATATTTACCTAGAGGGATTATCGGCGACACCTTTAAGCCAATGAACACACAGCAAGCTATTTGATGCTGATGTTTGCGGCATGTGATTAAAAGCCGCTGACATTCGATTGACAGTTCCTGTCAACGCGGCAACACTTCTGAGCGGCTGTTAAAAACAAATTTTGGTGTTCTTCTCCGAAACTAAAAAAAATTCTAATTTTGTTTTTCGACAAACAAAAGATATTTTGATAAGCAATAATTTAAGATATTTTTAAAAAAATTGACGATTATAGTGATTTTGTGTCCCTAGTTACCTTAAGGTGCATTGTCATAATTCTATCAAATCATTACGTACATACGGTTTAACATGAGATGCGCACGCACCGCCGCGAATCAGTGCATGTGTTAGCCGTGGATCAGTCGGACGTGTTGTACTTTGCTCTGTAAATTTCTTCTACAAGACTTCATAAGGTAAGATATATTCCTGTTACATATAAAACTACCCTTTTTTCTTTTAATCTAGCAGTCGAATAACATGGACGTGTCCTGTTATTAGACTTTAAACATATTTCCACGTTTTTGCAGTGGAATAGTGATTGTACCCGAGGCGGTAGTCGCTATAAGCTCACGTTTATCACTGAAATTAGAGGTTGAGACGTGTCTCACCATATCAAACTTATTTTAAACAACTTTTACCGAGTTGGTGGTTGTTTGTGAGCAATAAAATATGATAAACAGCACTGTTCAAGTGAAAATTATGAGCCGTTTATTCGTTGAAATACGGCGTATTCATTCAAGACATCGTTTTTCTTGTAGACATGTCTGATGATAATGAACACATTGATAAGCCAGATAAAAAAATGGCCCCTACTTTTCAAGAGAATATCAAAGAAATGCTTGCTTCTGCCTTGGCAGATGTCAGAGAAGACATTTTGAGCTCAGTACATGAAGCCATTGATTTCAAATTTAATGAATGGGCCGAAGGCATAGATAACAATGAAGCTAATTATGACGAGTCACAAACCAACACCAATCTAGATGTGAATTCCTTGATGCAAACTATTGTTAGGCCTAACAAAGATCAAAGTGAATTACCAGTTACGCGTGAAGAAACAGCATCTAAGATTAGCATTTCTACAGAAACATCTTTGCTAGAAAATTTGGTAGCAGAATTCAATCCAGAAAAAGCTACCGGTCCTCCTATTTCTGATAAATTGGCTGAATTAGTAAACGGTTTGTTAAAAGAGGGGCTGTCCAAAGATCAAATCTCTACGATCAACCAGAAATATCTTAAACCACAAAATTGCCCCTTTTTAGAAGCTCCTAAAGTCAATAATTTGTTATGGAGTCAATTGAAACAAGAACCCAAAAATCTGGACACGAGTTTGCAAAAAGGACAAGGTTTCTTGATGTCAGCCTTGTACGCCCTGATTCAAGTGTGTAATAAGTTGGCACAAAAACAGAATGACGTTGAAAGCCTAACCACTCTGACTCACGCCCTGGTGCTGGGTCTCTCTGCAAACAGACAAGTCAATTTATCTCGACGAGATCTACTGAGACCTCATCTGAATAAGCCATATCAATCGTTGTGCAACCCATCTGTACCCATAACTTCATCCTTATTTGGAGACGATTTGAATAAGCAAGTCGATGATTTAACCAAAGCCAATAAGATTGGGCAGAAAGTACAAGGCCCTTCTGCAAAACCACGTTACCATCCGTATGGGCCAAGCTCAGGAGCACGTGGTCGAGGGTACAGGCAGAATTACTTTGGGTATGGACGTGGCTCCAACTACACAACAGGAGTAAGGAGAGAGCCTTTTTTAGGCTCAGGCCGGGGCGGACAGCCCCAGAAACAAACACGATAAAAGAACAGGTAATGAGCGCTATTTTGAACCAAACACCTTTTCAAGGGACAATTAAAGTTGTTCGCTCATACGTGGCGAACTTTGACTTCTGATCCTAAACTATTGGATATTGTCTGCCATTGTCATATTGAATTTTGGGAAATTCCCTTTCAGCATCAGTGGGTGGCGAGGTTGGAGAATAGATTCTTGGAGAACGAGCGCCAGATCATTGATATCCAAATTCAAGAATTTTTGCAAAAAGGAATCATCGCTCGCTCTAGTTTTCAGGAAGAACAAATTATTTCCCCAATGTTTTTGCGTCCAAAACCCGATGGTTCACATCGTGTCATCTTTAATCTGAAATCACTAAACGACAGTGTGGTAAACCAACACTTCAAGCTAGACACTTTAGAAAAGGCTATCCAACTCGTTCGCCCTGGGTGTTCTATGGCGTCTTTAGATTTAAAAGACGCCTATTACTCGGTACCTATAGCCCCAGAAAAACAGCGTTCTCTAAAATTCCAATGGAAAGGGGCTCTATACCAATTCCAATGTCTCCCAATGGGTCTGACATCGTCCCCGCGTATTTTCACCAAGCTGTTGAAGCCCGCGTTCGCCCACTTACGAGCACAATGTGGGATATATTGTACTGGGTACATTGACGATTCATTATACCTGGGTGAGACCGATCAAGAATGTCTGATCCATATTTTCACTGCTGTTCAACTGTTGATTTCGTTGGGTTTTCACATTCATCCTAAGAAGTCCGCCATTGTTCCATCCCAGCAAATCGAATACTTGGGGTTTGTGTTATCTTCCGTCACCATGACAGTGAAATTAACGGACGAGAAGATTTCCAAGTATGTGAAGTTATGTCAAAGTTTTTTACCCCTTAATAAGAAACACAAAATTCGTGACGTTGCATCCTTGATTGGAAAATTAACTTCTACCTTCCCAGGGTTCAGTATGGACCGCTACATTATCGACAGCTTGAGCACGACAAGACAAAAGTCTTGAAACAGCATAGGGGTGATTACGAAGCCCTAATGTTTTTGTCTAACTCTAGTTTACGAGACCTACAATGGTGGGTTACAAATTTGGGTACGGCCTTTAGAAAGATCCAAGTAGGAGAACCTGACTGTATTGTTCATACAGACGCATCCCTTACAGGGTGGGGTGCCAAATACGACGAGATGAGCGCGCAGGGAATTTGGTCAAGTGGGGAAAAACGCCGTGCCATCAATTCCTTGGAATTACTGGCTATTCAGTGTGGCTGCCAGTCTTTGTTCCATGCCCAACACGATTGTCACATTCGAATTATGAGCGACAATATAACAGCTGTTACTTATATTAATGCCATGGGGGGATCGAAATCCGAAGGATGTGATATGGTAGCTCATGAGATTTGGGACTGGGCCATAGCGAGACAAGCTTGGCTGTCTGCTGCTCACACCCCAGGGGTGGAGAACACTGAAGCTGATTCGTTATCAAGAAATCTAAACCCTAATTTGGAATGGAGTTTAACTGACAGGGCATTCCCCCAGATTCTAGAGGATCTCTCCTTTACTCCCAATGTGGATTTGTTTGCGTGTCGCCTTAATCACAAGGTAGAGACGTATGTTTCGTGGAAACCTGACCCATTTGCCACATTTATTGATGCATTTACGATCGATTGGGGCCCACACTCGTTTTATGCCTTTCCCCCGTTTTGTTTGGTGTGCAAAAAATGAGTCGCAATGGTGCCACCGGGATTATAATCGTTCCTGTATGGCCTACTCAGACTTACTTTGCTTTCCTATTAAGCATGTTGGTGGATCTTCCTCGTCATTTCAAGGCAACCCGATTGAATTTGATCCACCCATCATTGAGCGAAGCCACCAACTCCGAAATTTTCAGAGATTTGGCCAGTTGATCAAGTACTGCAGGCTTTAGAACAGGCAACCCTTCTGGAGGAGCTCAATCTGAAAGATCTAACATTAAAATTGACCATGTTGGTGGCCCTGATAACAGGGCAGAGGTGCCAAACACTCAGTTATTTGGATATATCTGAAAAACACATGAAAAAATTCCCGATGTACTTTAGTTTCGCATTAACTGGTCACGTAAAACAAAATAGACCAGGTCAAACGTTTGTTAATGTTCGTTTAATTCAATATCCAATGAACAAGAACATTTGTGTTTATGCTACGTTAGAACATTATTTAAAAGTAACACAAACGTTACGAAAGTCATCTCAACTTTTTGTGTCTTATGTCAAGCCACATGATAAAGTATCTTGTTCCACCATTGGAAGGTGGCTAAAAACTGGCCTAGCTCAAGCAGGTATTGATATTAGTGTTTATCAAGCCCATAGTACCCGCAGTGCATCCACTAGTAAAGCTGCCGGATTAATTCCAGTCGATGCAGTGATGAAATTAGTTGGCTGGTCGCAGGAGTCCACATTTCGAAGATATTATGATAAAACTGTGGCAATTACTGATGAGATGAATAAAGCTGTCCTGGATTAATTTAGAGTGATAACAATCGTTGTCTAGTGTTACTAAAACTTTGCAAATAAATTGGAAGTTTTTTCTTTATTGGTCCATTTGGGCCCGCAGCTTTAAAATCTCATGTTAAACCGTATGTACGTAATGATTTGATAGAATTAAAAAATTAAACAAGACTTACCTTAAGTTGAAGTTTGATGGTAATTCTATCAAATCATTTGTAGTACAATAGGGTTAACATGCCCACCCTTTCACATACCCTCCCTTGTATGTTAGTTTTATTGCGTGCCCAAATGATTTGAAAGACTGATTCGCGGCGGTGCGTGCGCATCTCATGTTAACCCTATTGTACTACAAATGATTTGATAGAATTACCATCAAACTTCAAAAAAAGGTAAGTCTTGTTTAATTTTTTAATTTTATAACCGTTTTCGTTGAAGTACGACCTGCGAAGTTTGATGTCTCGTTTCCCAACTAGCATTTCGACGCCGCTGTCAATCAAAAAGAACTAAACTAGAAAAATTACATTTTTGAAGGATATTTTATGCTGTTTAGGGTTAGAAGATTTTAATCCTCTAATCCTCTAAAATCTTTAATTTAGTCTAAAATTTCTCTCAAAATTTAGAAAGACGTTAAAAAGGTATATAACCGCCTTACTAGTATCATCATTGGGGAAGTTTCTTAAGCACGGAGTTGATAACTAGACATTAATATATTAAGCCGCCGTTATTTTTTTCCATTGCCTCAAAACTCTAAGAAGAAACCTTCTCAAAACCCTATATGAAGCCACCTTAAGTGTAGGGCTTTTATTCAAAAATCTTAATTTACTTTTTTTAATATCGCAGTAAATTATTATAATAATTATAAATAAAGAAATAATAAGAAAAAGACTGTCAAAACATAAACATACACAAGCAAAATTAAGAAATAATAGTAAAAGATAACAAAAAATACATATACACTGACTAGCAAAAGCTGAAATATTAGATAATTATATATTGTAAGAAAATACATAATTTTCAATGCTATTATAGTGCTTGTTGATTCGTCAAGATTCGTCCAGTTTTTCAATAAATTCCTTCATTTGATTACTTTACAGTTTTTATTGCCAAACGGTAGACAAATACAAATTGATCAAAATGATATGTGAAATTGGATGTCCAAAGTAACGAAACTAGGCCCAGTTCAAACGTCGATCTTCTCATGAGCCAAACGTAATGAGATCAAAGAAGACCGCCATCCATGACGTTATCCATTTTTTAATTCGTTCGGCTTATGAGAAGATCTGCGTTTGAACTTGGCCTAACTGTGTAACCTTGACCTCCTCTTCCCCTTGGTGCTCCGCTTAAAGAAATTTAGAGCCAAATCTACATGGGGTCGCAACGAGACATTAATAAAGATCATAAGGATCGAAACTACGGAATCTTCTCGTTGTTGGCGCCAAGAATCAGATGATCGGAAGTCAAGCAGTTCGGAGGAACAACCGCACACACTTGAAATGTCTTTTTTTTAAAACGTGATTTCCTCTGCGCTTCTAGTTTCGTAAATTGAATCGATGTCGCTAGAAAACAATAATATTGCCAGTCTCGTATTTCATTTCAGAAGGTCCATTCTGCATTAACGTTAACGTATACATTGCAGTGGCGGGTTCTTGTGTGGTTAGTGAGACAGAAAAAGACACATCCTGTCTCACAGTTATTGCTGCATCGATCGAAAAACGGGCAATCCAATAAACGAGAATATTTTATCAAGACATTACTTAAAGTGCATATAAGCTCTACGGAATTGTTTCATGATTTAAAAGCCCTTATGAAATAATTCTTAATTCGTAAGTTCTATATTGAATATCTCGGCAACAAAAAGAGATATCAAAGAATAGTAAAATTTAAAAAAAGTAAAATTTTTAATTTATAGAATAAGGGCTTTCAAATCATGAAGCCATCCTGTAGGGCTTATATGCACTTTAACTGGATAAGGTTAACGAGTCGGAACATAAGATTTAGAATACCATTGTACGTGGGTATATATCCATATTACAAATTATAGTTTCAACCAGGTGAAGATTTAGTAAAATACCAAGCTTTTGAAAGTGAAAAAATGTACAACACGCGCGAGATAAGTTGGTAACAAGCGGTAACTATGGTGATAAACGGCATTAGCTCGTATTCGGGAGGGCTCGAGGAAAATTAAATTGAAATAAGAAATTACAGTCAAGTCATATAGATAGATAGATTAGAGTAAAATAAATGAAAAAAATACGATCTAAAATACAGTATACAGTTAAGAGGAGTCTAGTAAATGCTATAATTGTCTGGGAATATTCTTCCGCTGTCTCGAACTGAGAATGTTTATTTCCAGCAATCTTAAGAGCTTCCATCTACTTTCGTTGTATCCAGCGATGTTCCTGCCCAATCATCTTAGTTTCATTTCCCATAGAGTTGGGGTGTTCCACTAGTGCTGAACGCTCGGGTTTATCGAGACGGATGCTATAGCCATGTGTTCCTTCCTCCTTGTTTTTAACGACCTCCCTGTCTCACCGACACCAGAGAAAATCATTTCGGCGCATCCGTCCCTTTCAGCACGCTTTCCAAGAATTTCCAAGAGTTTTAGTGAGAAAATAAATGTCTGTTTTATCCGAGTATACATAAAACTTCTCGAGTATACTTTTGTGAGACCAAGTTAGTGTATTAATAAAGACAATATCAAGAACTGACTTTAAGTTTTGGTATTTTGTAAAGTCCATTTGTCAGGCGACTTTCGAAGACAAATATTTTTACAATCACTTCAAGTACTTTCAAAGACTTAATAGGTCAATAGTTGTTTCATTAATAGCTACTTGTTCACGAAACATTGGAGAACGTGAAAATGAAATTCTAAGCTCTTTGCATTTCTTAGGATGTAATTGAAACCTATTGGTCACAGACGACTACGCTATCTCATCAATGGCGATCTGTGCCTAGCTTCTGCTTTAGCATAATATTTAAGAACGTTTACGGGCATTGTTCATGCGCATCTGATCTGCGCATATAGAGTGACAGCGCGTGCGCGTGACCTATGTTTTTCAAGATCAAATTCCACCACGCTCGTTGCGAAAACGATTTCGATCGGCTATATCTCGAAAACAACCACGGTGACCCCCATTTTTTATTCTAATATTTGATAAAGAATTACGTAAGCTGTCAATGTTTCAAATTTGAAGAAAAAAGTATAGGAAAATCATAACGAAAACACGTATTTGGATGAAAAATTCAATCTACTTTACGGCAAAAGCGTCACCGAATAGTGTATGGTGGCTGTAAATTAGAACCCAAAACTACAAGTTATTTTTATGTATTCATAAATATTTACATATAATATTTATCTATGGGTTATTAGACACGTACGGTTGTTCCAAAACATGTTTAGCAATCCATTTAGTTTTTCAACAACAAAAAAAAATGACTTTACTGCTCGACTTGTATGTATTGCGCGCAAACGATTCTCGACAAGAAAAAGGCTGCACTTTGATATCATTTCACTCCTAAACGAGAACGGTAACCCCCATTTTTTATTTGCTCATGGAACTCAGTTCTATGATGGTCTTATTTCACCATGCGAAGATTGAAGAAAAAAACATGGTAAACATTTTTGCCCGCAAACGTTCTTGAAATGAAATAAGAGACTCGCAATATCAGTTTATTCTAGCGATCGACATGTGTCTAATGTAAGAAACTAGTAGCGCAGAGGAAATCACGAGAAGAAGACTTCTCAAGTGTGCGGTTGTTCCGCCAAACTGCTTGACTTCCGATCACATAATCTGCAAAAGCATTAAGTTGCAAAACTTCGTTTGCATGAGATTACCACAATCAAATGGTGTAGTCGAACTAATATGTTCATATGTTGCAAAGTTATTCAAAGTTATTGAAAGTTGATCTTCCTCAGTGAGCTGTTTATCGGCTCTTGAGGAGAGCACAGAGAAAAAATATATTTAAACAAAAAAAAAAAGTTATTCTTATTGCGGTAGGGTTGCTAAAATATGATAGCATTTGAGCTGATATCGATAGTAATCAAACTGGTCCATATATAACTGACTCAATAAGACAGATAAAGTTTGAATTTCGTGCGGTATTTTTTACTTGATTTTCACTTAAGATAAAATTTTAAACTATTATGGCCAAAAAGGGGGAAGTGGCCATTTTTCCAAATCCCAACTGAAATCCGGGTCCCGTAGTCACCCCTAACCTCCCTTCTTCCTCTTATGCTCTGTTCTCACGTCTTAATCTACGTAACAGGAAAAAAAAAACAAGAAACTGAGTTAAATATAGAGCGAATGAGGTAAGAATGGAACGTGCATGGTATTGATATCCGTTATTCGCTGTTCAGAGTCTTTACTGGCACATTTTCTTCGACTTCCCTTTAATCGGCGCTTAACTTTTAACAGTTACCTTCCTAAGACCGGAACGGTGGTAGAGGAAAGAACGGCCGCACCTCCAATCTCGTTTATACTGGACAATCTTGATGAATGAACCTATCGACACTATAGACATTAGCCTCATTACATTGACCTTGACGGGTTTCCCTTTTTATTTTGAGGAACTATTGACGGTTCCAAAAAATACTGGCCATGTCAATGCGGTATAAAAAGAACAGCATTATACTACAAAAGGCGTGGAAAAGATCTCACAGGAAAATAGTTAATAAAATTTTTCTTGGTCACAAAGGTCGGCTATTGAGTGAAATATTTTCAAGTGTTTCACTAGTATGTCGCTTAAAAGCGCGTGCGACATAAAAAAACATAGTTTCAGCCTCCTAGTTTCAGCCTCTACTGACTGAAACTGTAACCTTTAGGGGTTAAACGTGACACAGAGTGAAACAAAACTCCTGCGTTGGAAACGTAAATCAAGACTAAAATGTCATCTCTCAAAGTTGAGCAGAGTATCAAAACTGAACTCAATGAAAAGGTTACGTCATCACGTCTTAACATTTATTAAGAACTTAGTCTTAGATTTCATTCTATTTGAACTGAGGCATAATTATTTTCAATGAGGGGAGATTGTTTTCCGTTTTCTGGGCGTATTTCCTGTTGATATGGAGTTTCAATATTGAATTTTCACCAGACACATAGCTCGCTAGATTTTGTATATATTTTAATAAGTTGGGTGGCTAAGTAAACCCAATTTAGAATGAGTACTAAGAAAAAATGTAGAAAATGTCAAAAAATGTGTTCTGCATGATTACTGGAACATGAAAGATGATGACACTCGAGAAGTATTCCAAAAACTGGAACAGTTTCTTTCGCATAGTCAAATCGGAACATCCTATCAACGTCGACCATGCCTAGGAAATGCCGGTTGAAATAATAAACTGTCACGGAATCAGATTTCAGAGGCGGTAGAGTAGTATTCTTCTCCGACTAGATACGGGTGCATATATAGGCAAGGAACACGCTCTAGGTTCTCATTGATCAGAAGAATCAAGACCCAAGAAGATCAAAAAACCAATCTGAAGAAGACGAACCTACAGTTACCTGAATAAGAAACATGGAAAAGACTATCATTGTAAGTAGAATGGATTGCTTTTGTAGTTATTAGTACTTTTAGTAATAACATTAAGATTTTCAAAGCTATTTTATTTTATGCTGTACAATGTTGATCGCCCCTTTTTGTTGTTGTTGTTGTTCTTCGTTATCTCAAGAACTGTCTCATCGCAAATGTTGTAACTAAGGGTTTTTTTCTGTTTTTTTTTTTAATTTTTATTTCTACTGTTTTAACATGTATATTGAACTAGCAAGGGTAGTTCAACCAAGACTGATTTGTTTCAAAGATCGATCAGTTTTCAAATGTTTCTTTTGAGTAGCTTTTTTGTGACCTTTTTTATCAGTCATCTTATAATACGCGTAAGAAGTACTAACGGTATTTATAGTTTGTTCTGTTTCTTTTTGCTATTCCCATCTGTATATTAAACTTACGAAGACAGCCGGGTATGGGGCGCCAAGCTTGTCAAAAATACATGATGTCATATATATATGACAAGTCTAAAATATCAGACACGATTGTGGATATATACACCGACTAGACATAAATATGTATGATATTTCTGAAATATATAATAGATGTTGGTATTTATAAAACATGTTCTTGTTTATACTTCATCTCTACACTTCTAACATACGTTGAAATTTATAATACATGTTCATTTATAATAATTGTTCAATTATAAAACATGTTTACCATATGAACGGCGAACTTTCATAATTATAAAACGTGTTTGCGATATATAACAAAACGGCGAATTTTTTATAATACATATTCATTTATAACACATGTTTACGATATAAAACGTGTTTATGAGCCAACAGTCAAACGGGTCTGTGACCAGGATCTTATTGAGCATGCGTGATATCAGTCCAGGTCCTAGCAAAATGGAATCCATTTGTACAAGTACCACTTGATTTAAAGAAAGATATTATCATAATAATTGGCTATGGATGTTCTTAACGAGCTGAAAAGGCATCTTGTAGTTCTTCCTGAAATATTCAATCAGTTACATCAAAATCGAGGGAGTCGTAGCTTGGATACTATCCAGGAGATGCAAAGAGTTGCAGATCGTGAAGTTTCCACGTTGTTTTGGTTCATCATCGTTGTTGAACTTGAGGACCATGGATTAAACATAAACCACAGACCCGTTTGACTGTTGGCTCATAAACACGTTTTATATCGTAAACATGTGTTATAAATGAATATGTATTATAAAAAATTCGCCGTTTTGTTATATATCGCAAACACGTTTTATAATTATGAAAGTTCGCCGTTCATATGGTAAACATGTTTTATAATTGAACAATTATTATAAATGAACATGTATTATAAATTTCAACGTATGTTAGAAGTGTAGAGATGAAGTATAAACAAGAACATGTTTTATAAATACCAACATCTATTATATATTTCAGAAATATCATACATATTTATGTCTAGTCGGTGTATATATCCACAATCGTGTCTGATATTTTAGACTTGTCATATATATATGACATCATGTATTTTTGACTAGCTTGGCGCCCCATAGCCGGGAGCTCTTTCGCAAATGATTCCATTGCTCACGCTAAATTCCAATCCAATCTCAAAGTTAACGGTCAGTGCGTTTTTTTTAAAGAGAATTTATTCACATTCACGTCTGTGAACAGAAACGATTACATATATACATATTTCATATATTTTCGAATAAGTCACCGTAGTGTATTTATTTTGCCTTTTATTTGGTCATTACCTTTTCAAATTTGATATTTTTTACCCACAACAGAAAGACGTCTATTTTTGAACTGCATGAATGGGTGCCGCCCGCCAATTAGAGTCCAGTTAGTTTCCGTCGATAGTTGTATTTATAACTGTTAGGTTGTTTAAAAAAAATGGTACTATAGCAATAAAACCTTGAGAAAAAAGGAATAAAAACAAACACGAGAACAGACTAATAAGAGAAAGGTCAAAGTGGAAGATGAAAAGAGCAAAGCAACGAAAGGATTCAAAGAGTATCAGATGAAGACCGTATTTCCTACAGTGTAGCGATATAGGAAGGATGTTGTTATAGTTTCGAAATATTAATCAACGGAAATGGAATCAATAAATCTCGTGCTCGTTTGGCCAAGTTGATTACAAGTTAGTTAATAGTTAGTTTACAATGTCCAAAGAGATGGTAGGGGGTTTCAGTAACACTCTGATATTTTCTCAATTCATTAATCAACTGTTACCTCATAATAATGGGCTTAAATATATAGTGGGTCGTGCTTTTGATCGGCATTAAGTCAAATAGAAGACATTTTTGGATCAATTTTCTCTTAGCAAGATTTCTCCTTGTAATTTACTTTTTTATCCTTTTATTCCTGCAGAACTGATTTTAATCTCTTACTTTTTGAAATGTTTGCTTATCGGTTTAGGCTTTGCTTGCTTTCTTCGTTGCTACCGCATACAACAAGCCCGTTCCTGATGGACCGTACAAGATTTCGATGAAGATCAAGAATCACGATCCAGTCTACACCAATCCCTGTTTCATACTGAAGATGAAAGTCCAAAACAGCAAACGTACTCTGGGACTTGGAACTTGTTGTGATCAGGACCAGTGGACTGGTTTGTACTTCCATTTTTTTGGCTTAAGGCTTCCGCACTAATTAGGGACACTTTTCACTCACACACACTACCACTATATTATTTATTCTATGCCCACAACGCTCAATTCACATGCTGATTTTTACGTAGGGAGGAAACCGGACAACCTGGAGAAAATCCTTGTAGCATGGGAGAGAACAACACATCAAACAAACTCAATTCACATTTGGCGTTGCCTGAACAAATGAATGTATTTTGTTTGTTATAGACTTTCGAACTGTCAAGGGACCCGGCGGCACTACTACTAAACTGAAGATAATGAGCAGTGATTTGAATTATGTTCTTACGGACAAACTGGAATTTGTGGTAAGTACGCTTGTCTGCATGAATAGCTGTCTGTCTGTCTGTCTGTCTGTCTGTCTGTCTGTCTGTCTGTCTGTCTGTCTGTCTGTCTGTCTGTCTGTCTGTCTGTCTGTCTGTCTGTCTGTCTGTCTGTCTGTCTGTCTGTCACATAGCGGAGTATTGTTTTGAGTGGGGGTCTAAGCCCCGAAAGCGCCTCTCCCACCGTTGTTCCTGCACAGCAGTCACTTTCAGTAACGTTCAGTATCGAACTTTAATTTCTAGGTTTAACGTGACCATATCTGCATATCTTTGTGACATTCGGTGATAGCTTGGAGATAATTAATACTAAGCCGCCTGAACTAAATTAGCCTGCGTAGCAAGCAGAGGGGTAATGGGTGGTCCAATTGAAACAGTTACTTGGGCTGCAAATTTAAGAACGTGACACGGGCAGCGAGTAGTGTGACAGTACTTTTATTCCCATTTGTCCAAGGTCCCGGCCTAACGATTCCATTAATAAAGCTAGAGGATTTGCTTGTAGACGTTTTTGTACTGTAGGACCGCGTTCATTGAGTTTGGGTTCGTGTTTGTTTTCTTCAGAATGCTACTTATGCGTCGAGCCTGAGTCAGAGCAAGGTGTATTTCAAGACTGGACGTTCCACGTTCCCGGACATCGATACAATATCATTACAAACGATGTCTTCTCCGTTCAAATACATCTCAGTTGACTATTCTACGAAAAACGTAACACTGGTTGACCAAATATCTCTAAACACATCCTTCAGGCTGGACCTTACGAGTCTTTCTAATTCTGTTTGCAAGAGGATATTGACGATTAGTCGTAATTATTGTCAGCTAATTGCAAATGCAAACTGTGGCTAAGGCAGCCCAAGGCATTTAGTTTGTTTGAATGCTGCACGTGTATAGTACATGCAAGTTCAACGTTACATGTTACAAGGGGTTGAAGTACTAGTACTATAGGGTAAATGCTAGTTATACAATTGTTTCGAGCGGCATACCGTGGAATATCTAACGAGTCACTTGTAGTTTCTAGTATACACACGAGCCTTTATGCCTCGAGAAACCATTGTATAACCATTTTTAATTAAAATTAACAATATAGTTTCAATTCAGTCCGAAGTGCAACAGGGTCTCATGTAATAATATTCATATTTAATAAATATTTCATGGGAAAAATTATATCAGGTGTGATTTCATATATTATTGGGGTCAGTTTACTGGTGCTAAACGTTTCGTGGATAAACCTGTCCACTTTCTATGATTGTATGGATAGTTTTGATATTTTTATAGTTAATTTATTTTAATGCTGAAATGAAATATGAAAAAGGAATACATATTACACCAAATATTCACTATCAAGAGAATATTCAGTAAGAGAGCACATCAGTAGCGTAGGGAGGGGGCACTCCCCCCCCCCCCTCCCCCCACGCCCCCCTCCCAATTTTTTGGTAATTAGTATAGGTAGTTGTTTGTTTCAAACTACAGGTAAACGGTTTACCTGTTGTTGTTTTTTTACTTTTTGGGGCTTTTTTTGTACTGGGTGCCAACGTCACGCAGGTGAGGTCAAGTCATAAACACGCAAAACTTTGTACTTTTTCCTTTTTTTAATGTACTTTCGCGTGGACTTTTGACTTAGGTACCTACAGATTCTAAAACTTCGTTTTATGAGGTCTTCATTTCATATTACGTATTGTTAAAGAATGAAATATTTCTCACGGGATTTTTGGACTTTAGGTTGACAATTTATGTCTCTTGAAGAGACTTTCCGACCTCTGTGTGCTACCGTCTGATGAGTCTGGGCCTAAAACTAAAAAGCGCATGCTCAGATGTTAAAAGTACCGCCAAATATGAAAAGTTTTACTTGCGAAATAAATGAGTAAGTCAATCGGCGGTTGTGTTCCAGAAATAAAGTTATATTTCAAGCTAAACCGCTTGATTTATTAAGCTCTAGCGTAGCCCTTAATGACTTCTTTTACTTCAGCTATCTTATTTACGCGATACGATTTCGAAGCAAATAGTAGACGAAAATACTAGCGAATCTGTTATAGAAGGAATGATAAAGGAGATTTTGAAAGAATCGGAGATTCATGGTGTTAAATCAATAGCAGAATAACAAATGTATTTGTCATACTTAGCACTATACCGGCCCTTTGGAAATGAATTTTAACAAGGTTTATCGATTTGCCGACCTCTATGATCTCTATCTTATAAAGACTGTTATCCCTAGTTTGAGCTTTCTTTCAATTCTTTGGCTTATCTTGAGAAATTTTGTCGATATTCTCTTAAGAATCTTACACTGTCTTATTTTCTTTGCGTCCTTCACATTGAAAATGTGTCATGTTCCATGTCACGTTTCTAGAGTCAAATGACAATGCGCATGTCAAGAAGCAATTTGGAGGACTGGGGCCGATATATGCTAAATGTTCAAATAAGTATGTAATGACTTTATTTGATATGTTCACCTAAAAAAACTTTTAACTTAACATTTGCTGAATAAAATCCTTTGTTCTATACATATATTCATATGTTCTATAAGCTTAAATCATTTTTCTTCGAATTGAATACGTTTTCTGATGCTTTTGAAGGCTTAAGATAATGGTTTTTCTTTCAGTTTTTTCTTCTTCTAAAATCAGAAGAAGTGGTCACGTTGTTTCAGTTCGTAACCGGCGTTATGCCACGTCACACAATTGTCACGTATTTAGCACTATATATACTATTTTAGGCAGTGCTTAAAATTTATATCTTATTTTCACTAAAGAAGAAACGAATAAAATCGAATCTGCTATATAATTTTTTCATGCAACATTTATTGTATATAAATACTATAAAAATAACCCTGAAACAATTTTACACTTCAGAACTTAAACTAGATTGTTAAATACTCCAATATTCACAACATGTGCCATAGATATTTTACTACTACATATTATTATAAGACTCGTGCTTTCCTTATGCGGCAAATACGCCCTTTTGCGCGAGTGTATTACACGGGTCAGCTAGAGCGAGTGCCCTAGACCTATCTATAATATATATAAATACCGTTATTCAATTTCAAAATATTTTTCCTAAAAAAGTCTGTCAATAAATTACTTAATATACTTTGTTGTTGGCCGTGAATGCGGCTTGATATTTTCACTCAGACATCCTTTTGTAGTTAGGAACTGGTCATTATTGATCGCCTAAGGGATGGGGGGGGGGGGGGGGGGGGTTGCTACTTTGTGATTCCCCCTTTGATACCTGCCGCTTTTTAGCTAAATTTTCCTACATGCAGTTGTCTAAACAATATTTTCCCCAAACACCAGGCGGTAAATAATGACGAGTCCTCTAGTTCGCTATGTGACCTCGTCACTGATACGACACTACTCCGAGTCAAAATATCCAGCAGCTATCGTATTGCTACTTCCCGCGTAATAACCTTATTTAACCTATACTACTAGTACTTCATAGTCATTTAATCCCTTGTAAGATGTAACGTTGAACTTGCATGTAATATACACGTGCAACATTGCTTTGTTTAACTAAATGCCTTGGATTGCCTTAGCCACAGTTTGGTTTGGCAATTAGTTGACAATAATTAGGACTCATCGTCGGCAACAACATGAGGTTACAAACAGAATTAGGAACACTCTTAGATTCCAGCCTGAAGGATGTGGTTAGAGATATTTGGTCAACCAATTTTAAACTTTTCGAGGAGTAGTCAACTGAGATGTATTTGAACGGAGAAGACATCGTTTGTAAGGATATTGTATCGATGTCCGGGAACGTGGAACGTCCAGTCTTGAAATACACCTTGCTTTGACTCAGGCTCGACGCATAAGTAGCATTCTGAGAAGAAAAAAAACACGAACCCAAACTCAGTAAACACGTTTCTTTAGAACACAAACGTTTGCAAGCAAATCCTCTAGCTTTATTCATGGAATCGTTAGGCCGGGACCTTGGACAAATGGGAATAAAAGTACTGTCACACTACTCGCTGCCCGTGTCACGTTCTTCAATTTGCAGCCTAAGTAACTGTTTCAATTGGACTACCCATTACCCCTCTGCTTGCTACGCAGGCTAATTCATTTCAGGCTGCTTAGATGTCGTGACGAATCATGAATTCTCTCCAGGCTATCACTGAATGTCACAAAGATATGTAGATATGGTCACGTTAAACCTAGAAATTAAAGTTCGATCTATACTGAACGTTACTGAGAGTGACTGCTGTGCAGGCGGTACGGAGGGAGAGGCGCTTGCGGGGCTTAGACCAACTCAAAACAATACTCCTCTATGTGACAGACAGACAGCTATTCATGCAGACAAGCGTACTTACCACAAATTCCAGTTTGTCCGTAAGAACATAATTCAAATCACTGCTCATTATCTTCAGTTTAGTAGTAGTGCCGCCGGGTCCCTTGACAGTTCGAAAGTCTATAACAAACAAAATATTTTTCATTTGATCAGGCAACACAAAGAAAGAATTGAGTTTTTTTGATGTGTTGTTCTCTCATATGCTGCAAGGGTTTTCTTCGGCTTCCTCCCTCCGTAAATTGAGCGTTGTGGGCATAGAATAAATAATGTAGTGGTAGTGTGTGTGAGTAGCAGTTGGCCAATTAGTGCGGAAACACTAAGCCAAAAACTTAGAAGTTCAAACCTGTCCACTGGTCCGGATCACAACAAGTTCCGTTTGCTGTTTTGGACTTTCATCTTCAGTATGAAACAGGGATGGGAGTAGACTGGGTCGTGAAGCTTGATCTTCATCGAAATCTTGTACGGTCCATCAGGAACGGGCTTGTTGTATGCGGTAGCAACGAAGAAAGCAAGCAAAGCCTAAACCGATAAGCAAACATTTCAAAAAGTAAGAGATTAAAACCAGTTCTGCAGGAATAAAAGGATAAAAAAATTAAATTACGAGGAGAAATCTCGCTGACAGAAAATTGATCAAAAATGACATCTACTTGACTTTTAAAATGCCGATCAAAAGCACGACCCACTATATATAGCCCATTATTATGAGGTAACAGTTGCTTAATGAATTGAGAAAATATCAGAGTGTTACTGAAACCACTTACCATCTCTTTGGACGTTGTAAACTAACTATTAACTAACTTGTAATCAACTTGCTCAAACGAGCACAGGATTTATTGATTTCATTTCCGTTGATTAATATTTCGAAACTATAACAACATCCTTCCTATATCGCTACACTGTAGAAAATACAGTCTTCCTCTGATACTCTTTGAATCTGATCGATCTCTGAAACAAATCAGTCTAGGTTGAACTACTCTTGCTAGTTTAATATACAGGTTAAAACAGTAGGAAAAAGAAACAGAGAAAAGCTTATAACACTTGCGATAAGATAGTTCTTGAGAAAATCAACAATGAAAAAATAACAAAAAAGACGATCAACATTCTACTGCATAAAATAAAATAGCTTTAAAATCTTAATGTTATTATTACTAAAAGTACTTAATAATATTGGTTTTCGTATGATGATGGAATATAACATCTATATGTGATCGTACCATACTGAATGGACTCAGAAAAAATTCTGAGCCCCAGATGGGAATCGAGCCCACGACCCTCGGTATGCTAGTCGGACGCTCTACCACTGAGCTGCTGGAGTAGGTCGTTAATGTGGGTTTAATTGTGACAAACTAAAAGTATCAATAGCTGCAAAAGCAATCCATTCTACTTACAATGATAGTCTTTTCCATGTTTCTTATTCAGGTAACTGTAGGTTCGTCTTCTTCAGATAGTTTTGTTATTTGATCTTCTTGGGTCTTGATTCTTGTGATCAATGAGAACCTAGAGCATGTTGCCTGCCTATATATGCACCCGTTTCTAGTCAGAGTAGAATACTACTCTACCGCCCACTAACTCTGATTCCGTAACAGTTTGTTATCCAAACCGGCATTTCCTAGGGATGGTCGACATTGGTGGGATGTTCCGATTTGACTATGCGAAAGAAACTGTTCCAGTTTTTGGAATGTTTGTCGAGTGTCATCATCTTTCATGTTCCAGTAATCATGCAGAACACAGTTTTCGACATTTTCTACATTTTTTCTTAGTACTCATTCTAAATTGGGTTTACTTAGCCACCCAACTTATTAAAATATATACAAAATCTAGCGAGCTATGTGTCTGGTGAACATTCAATATTGAAACTCCATATCAACAGGAAATACGGAAAACGGAAAACAATCTCCCCTCATCGAAAATCATTATGTCTCGGTTCAAACAGACAGGCATCTAAAACTACGTTCAGTTCAAATAAATATTAAGACGTGAACTATTTTCCCAACTGTTTGTCCAACGAAAGTATTCCAACGTTCCTGTACACCCTGATTGATAATGACGTAACAGTTCAGTTTTGATAGTGTGTTCAACTTTGAAGCGCGTGCATGGTGGTGACATTTTAGTCTTGAGTTAGGTTTCCAACGCAGGAGTTTTGTTTCACTTTGTGTCACGTTTATTCACTAAAGGTTACAGTTTCAATCAGTAGAGGCAGAAACCAGGAAGGTTTTTTTTATTTCGCACGTCTCTTCTCTTTATCTGGCCATTATCATTTACAGTTTTATTTTAAAAGTAAGTAAAAAACACTGCACAACCTGCAAACTTTATCTGTCCTAATGAGTCAATTACATACCAGTTTGATTACTATCAGCTCCAATGCTATTTTAGCAACTCTACCCCAATAAGAGTATTTTTGCAATATATTAACATTAGTTCGACTGCACCTGCCAGATCTTGGTAATCTCATGAGACAATATTTTTAAGCCTCTTTCATTATTCTTGATTGAGTAGAGGAGTAGGTGATCGGAAGTCAAGCAGTTCGGCGGAAACAACCGCACACGCTTGAAAAGACGAGTAGTTCTGCGATTTCCTCTGCGCTACTAGTTTCGTAGAGAAGATTTAGTTGACTAAACATACTGAACAATCTGTGGAATTCACAGACATTCATGTTGTCAATACTCTAAACACATCTCAAAAATGAATGCAATCCAAAGAATTCTGTTTCTTTTGTGATGCCACATTGTTACAGGATACAGAAATTATACAAAACAACATCACTCGGGCAGAGTTAATATCAAATTTTTCTGATGCGTTGGGTTTCTTCTTCAAGCAACGAGCTATCCTGTACTAACGGTACGGCTGCCAAGACTAATTTGCAGTCATGAATGCGTGAAGAAGTTTTTTCTTCGAATACAATCCTTTTGCCCTGCTTTTGCATATCCCTTTCTCATCTAAATAACCAAAGCTTTGTTAGTTTGTAGAGACGTTTGGCAAAGGTCAAACAAGCTCAATAACACATGTACGAACACAATGAATCATAATAGTCAAGTATGGACAAACAACCACCTACTCACTTTAGCCATGCATAGAAAGGGAGGAACTGACCTCGTTATCAACCAAAAATGAAGAACATCAAATCTGATGTCCAAGTTTTAAGGTCTTTTTTTTTTCAAAATTAAAAATTAATTTTTCGAACAGCGCTGCTGGACTAATTTTAAACTGAAGCCGTTTCAAAGATATTTTTTATATTTAAATAAGAAATCAATGATGTGAAATATTCCAATGTATGGATACGGTTCCTCATTCCACTTCTCATTTTGTTACTTCTAGAATGTGAAGAACGACAGAGTTATGAAAGGAATGAACTGGGAGGGAAAGAAACTTTTCAAACACCATCAGCTCTAGAGTATTACAAACTTTTCAAACATTCACTATTTATTTTTTTAAAACATATTTTTTCCTGTGCTAATGGTTTCGTTATTTTTGACAGAATGTTTGTACATTCCAAAGGAGAAAATCATAAGCAGATGAAAAGCAGAAAAAAAGAAATTCGAAAGGAAAAAAGACACAAACATGAAATAAAAACATACGGAGAAAGAATAACACTTCGACTTCTCAATACGATCAAAGTATTATTCATTATACCCTATATTTAACCTGCAAACTTTATGTTCAATCAGCTGTTAATAGTTAAAACAACCGCTAATGCTCTCGACTGTGATTGACCGGAAGAGGTGATTAAATGGTTGAATAAACTCTATCAAAATGTTTATTTTTCTATTTAATAGTTCTTCTGTAGTCTCCCCCGCAGGCGCTTTCAATGTCGGTCGTCACGTAACGCCCCCCTCTCCTTACTTGTGGGAAGGAATATTGCGTGACGACAGACACTGAAAACGGCTGCGGACGAAATTAGTTCTACTGTAGCGCGAGGCAAGTTAAAGTGTTCTGCTCTCTTCTCGTCATTCAGGAAGTATATTAAGGAAGCACGTTATACTTTCTAATAATTGATTCGATCCCTTATCGTTACTATCATGAGAAGATGATATCATTATTATCTTTAGGGGAGAATTAGGAACTGAAGTGATCATCACACATACAAAAAAAATATTGATAGAAACAGAAACAAGAGGAAGGAAAAAAGATATGTAAAAAGTAAATTTACAAGAGAATTTTCTTTGATGTGTTTTCCATTTTGTAGAACCTAGAACCTTATTCAGTTAGTACATAACCCTCTCTGGTCACAGCCTAAATGATATAAATGTTATCGATCTGTTTTCTACGGTCATGCCGACAACTATGAATTTTTGCTCACTTTTTGACACATTATAATACTAATTCGTCTAAAAAATGTATTTGCTTTAAATATATAGTTGGAACCGATCAATGTTCTTTCTAGACTAATTACGATTTCCGATGCCCGCTTTCTTAGTGTTTTCGACGGCATTTGACGTCATCATGTTCGTCCGACTTCGTCGTGTTTGCTCTTCCATAGTTCCGTAACAAAATGATCTACATCCTTAAAACTTTACCAGTATGTGAAGTTTTGAACGATTTATTATGTAGAGAAATTACGCTTTTGAAATTGATGATGACAGCGGATGACCTCTAATAACTAATGTAAGTGGAATATTTTCTTAATTAGTCATTCAGCACACTGCTACACATCTCTATGTACACTTCAGTGAGCAACACAAAATACAAAAGTAAAATTTCGATATATAACCCGGAGTCATTACTGGAAGTGATAACTTCAGTGTAAGCTGACTAGGAATTATGATGTCAGAACCCGTGACAAAATTAAGTTTTTTGAAATACTTTTTTGCTCTACTTTTCAGTTGTTCTTTCTCAGTTTATTTAATATTTTTTTTTAATTCTCGTGAAATGTCTTTCTTTCCTATATGACCAGTCAGCTGGCAAAGATCAGGACATTTAGGCAGTCCAAATCAGTATCTAGAAATGTGCCTCAAGAGAAAACACAGCGAGTTTGTGTCAGTCAAGGATTTTGAAATTCTTCAATCTAATTGCAAAATTAGGCCCATCAGCCGAACCTAATGACATCAAAAAAGACCGCCTTGTTATCCATTTTTTACCGAAAAGTCACGAGCTCAAATATTTTTTCTAAAAAAGAAACGAATTTATAAAAAATTCATCAGGAATTTCATTCATGACAATCTTAGAAAGTGGACAGGTTTATTCACGAAACGTTTAGCACTTGTCAACTGACCACAATAATAAATAAAATCAAACTCCCTAGAAATTTTTAAAGCAATATTTATTAAAAATAAATACTATAATAAATAAATGTTCCATAGATATTTTACTACTACATATTATTATAAGACTCGTGCTTTCCTTATGCGGCAAATACGCCCTTTTGCGCGAGTGTATTACACGGGTCAGCTAGAGCGAGTGTCCTAGGCCTATTTATAATATATATAAATACCGTCATTCAATTTAAAAATATTTTTCCTAAAAAAATGTATCATCTATCAATGAATTACTTAATATACTCTACAGAAAGTTGGGTGAATACGACTGGATATTTTCACTCAGACATCCGTTTGTAGTTACGAACCGGTCATTATTTATCGCCTTAGGGAAGGGGGGGGGGGGGATGTTGCTACTTAGTCACCCCCATTTGATACCTGGCAATTTTTAGCTCAATAATCCTTCATGCAGTTGTCTAGAAATATTTCCCCTAAACACCAGGCGGTAAAAAATGAAAGGTCCCCTGGTTCACTATCGCTCCTCGTCACTAATACAGCACTACTCCGAGTCAAAATATCCAGCAGGTACATAGCGTATTATATAATCTTAGCCACAGTTTGGTTTGGCAATTAGTTGACAATAATTAGGGCTCATCGTCGGCTTCAACATGAGGTTACAAACAGAATTAGGAACACTCTTAGATTCCAGCCTGAAGGATGTGGTATAAGATATTTGGTCAACCAACTTTAATTTTTTCGAGGAGTAGTCAACTGAGACGTATTTGAACGGAGAAGACATCGTTTGTAGGGATATCGTATCGATGTCCGGGAACGTGGAACGTCCAGTCTTGAAATACACCTTGCTCTGACTCAGGCTCGACGCATAAGTAGCATTCTGAAGAAAACAAACACGAACCCAAACTCAGTAAACACGTTTGTTTAAAACAGAAACGTTTGCAAGCAAATCCTCTAGCTTTATTAATGAAATCGTTAGGCCGGGACCTTGGACAAATGGGAATAAAAAACTGTCACACTACTCGCTGCCCGTGTCACGTTCGTCAATTTCCAACCTAAGTAACTGTTTCAATTGGTAACGGGTTTTCTACTAATTTATTTCAGGATGCTTAGATTTCGTGACCACTCATCAATTCTTTCAAGGCTATCACTGAATGTCACAAAGATATGCAGATATGGTCACGTTAAACCTAGAAATCAAAGTTCGATAAATACTGAACGTGCAGGCCGTACAGAGGGAGAGGCGCTTGTTGGTATTAGACCGCCACTCAAAACAATACTCCTCTATGTGACAGACAGACAGCTATTCATGCAGACAAGCGAACTTACCACAAATTCCAGTTTGTCCGTAAGAACATAATTCAAATCACTGCTCATTATCTTCAGTTTAGTAGTAGTGCCGCCGGGTCCCTTGACAGTTCGAAAGTCTATAACAAACAAAATATTTTTCATTTGATCAGGCAACGCCTAAAAAGAATTGATTTTTTTTTAATGTGTAGTACTCTCCTATGCTACAAGGGTTTTCTACGGCTTCCTCCCAACATGTGAATTGAGCGTTGTTGGCATAGAATAAATAAGGTAGTGGTTGTGTGTGTGAGTAGCAGTGGGCCAATTAGTACGGAAACACTAATCCAAAAACTTAGAAATTCCAAGTTCCAAGTCCCAGAATACGTTTGCTGTTTTGGACTTTCATCTTCAGTATGAAACAGGGATGGGAGTAGACTGGGTCGTGAAGCTTGATCTTCATCGAAATCTTGTACGGTCCATCAGGAACGGGCTTGTGGTATGCGGTAGCAACGAAGAAAGCAAGCAAAGCCTAAACATAAGCATACATTTCAAAAAATAAGAGATTAAAATCAGTTCTGCAGGAATAAAACGATAAAAAAGTAAATTACAAGGAGAAAATCTCGCTGAGAGAAAATTGATCCAGAAATGACTTCTACTTGACTTAATGCCGATCAAAAGCACGACCCACTATATATAGCCCATTATTATGAGGTAACAGTTGCTTAATGAATTGAGAAAATATCAGAGTGTTACTGAAACCACGTACCATCTCTTTGGACATTGTAAACTAACTATTAACTATCTTGTAATCAACTTGCTCAAACGAGCACAGGATTTATTGATTTCATTTCCGTTGATTAGTATTTCGAAACTATAACAACATCCTTCCTATATCGCTACACTGTAGGAAATACAGTCTTCATCTGATACTTTTTGAATGCCTTCATTGCTTTGCTCTATTCATCTTCCAGTTTGACTTTTCTTTCTTTCTTTTTTCTTCTTCTGTTTATTTTGATTTCCTTTTTTACCACCTAGTTTTTATTCCTTGAGTAGCATTTTTTTTAAAACAATCATAACAGTTATAAGTACAGCAACTATCGACAGAAACTAATTGGACTCTTATTGGAGGGCGGCACCCATTCATGCAGTTCAAAAATAGACGTCTTTCTGTCCGTGGGCGTAAAATATAAAATTCTTAAAAGCAAATGACAGAATAAAAGGCAAAAAAAAATTATATATATATATAGAATAGCTGACGTGAATATGAATAAGTTTTCTTTTAAATAAACATAACGGCCGTTAACTCTGAGATTGGATTGGAATTTAGCGTGAGCAATGTCCAATCATTTGCAAAAGAGCTCCCGGCTGTCTTCGTAAGTATAATATACAGATGGGAATAGCAACAGAACAAACTATAGATACCGTTAGTACTTCTTACGCGTGTTACAAGATGACTGATAAAAAAGGTCACAAATAAGCTACTCAAAAGAAACATTTGAAAACTGATCGATCTCTGAAACAAATCATTCCAGGTTTAGCTACTCTTGTTGGTTTAATATACAGGTTAGAACAGTAGGAAAAAACAAACAGAGAAAAGCTTACAACACTTGCGATAAGATAGTTCTTGAGAAAATCAACAAAAATTGAAAAAAAAAATAACAAAAAAGGCGATCAACATTCTACAGCATGAAATAAAATAGCTTTGAAAATCTTAATGTTATTACTGAAAGTACTAATAACTGCAAAAGCAATCCATTCTACTTACAATGATAGTCTTTTCCATGTTTCTTATTCAGGTAACTGTAGGTTCGTCTTCTTCAGATAGTTTTGTTTTTTGATCTTCTTGGGTCTTGATTCTTCTGATCAATGAGAACCTAGAACATGTTGCCTGCCTATATATGCACCCGCTTCTAGTCAGAGTAGAATACTACTCTACCGCCCACCGCTAACTCGGATTCCGTAACAGTTTATTATTCCAACCGGCATTTCCTAGGCATGGTCGACATTGGTGGGATGTTCCGATTTGACTATGCGAAAGAAACTGTTCCAGTTTTTGGAATGTTTGTCGAGTGTCATCATCTTTCATGTTTCAGTAATCATGCAGAACACAGTTTTCGACATTTTCTACATTTTTTCTTAGTACTCATTCTAAATTGGGTTTACTTAGCCACCCAACTTGTTAAAATATATACAAAGTCTAGCGAGCTATGTGTCTGGTGAAAATTCAATATTGAAACTCCATATCAACAGGAAATACGGAAAACGGAAAACAATCTCCCCTCTTCGAAAATCATGATGCCTCAGTTCAAACAGACAGAAATCTAAGACTAAGTTTCTAATAAATGTTGAAACGTGAACTATTATTATTTATTTTTTTTCGCTATTTGTCTGACGAAAGCATTCTAACTTTCCTAATCTCCCCTCATCGAAAATCATTATGCCTTACTTAAAACAGACAGACATCTAAAACTACGTTCAGTTCAGTGAACTATTTTCCCCACTGTTTGTCTGACGAAAGTATTCCAACGTTCCTGTACACCCTGATTGATAATGACGTAACAGTTCAGTTTTGATAGTGTGTTCAACTTTGAAGCGCGTGCATGGTGGTGACATTTTAGTCTTGAGTTAGGTTTCCAACGCAGGATTTTTGTTTCACTTTGTTTCACGTTTATTCACTAAAGGTTACAGTTTCAGTCAGTAGAGGCAGAAATCAGGAATGTTTTTTTTTTTATGTCGCACGTGTCTTCGCTTTATCTGGCCATTATCATAAAAAACACTGCACAACCTGCAAACTTTATCTGTCCTAATGAGTCAATTATAGACTAGTTTGATTTATATCAGCTCCAATGCTATTTTAGCAACTCTACCCCAATAAGAGTAATTTTGCAATATATTAACATTAGTTCGACTGCACCAGCCAGATCGTGATAATCTCATGAGACAAGTTTTTTTAAGCGTCTTCCATTTTCCTATATTCAGTAGAGGAGTAGGTGATCGGAAGTCAAGCAGTTCGGTGGCAAACCGCACACGCTTGAAAAGACAAGTAGTTCTGCGATTTCCTCTGCGCTGTTTCGTAGAGAAGATTTAGTTGACTAAACATACTGAACAATCTGTCCGATTCACAGACATTCATGTTCGTCAATACTCTAAACACATCTCAAAAATGGATGCAATCCAAAGAATTCTGTTTCTTTTGTGATGCCACATTGTTACAGGATACAGAAATTATACAAAACAACATCACTCGGGCGGAGTTAATATCAAATTTTTCTGATGCGCTGGATTTCTACTTCAAGCAACGAGCCATCCTGTACTAACGCTACGGCTGCAAAGAGTAATTTGCATTCATGAAAGGTCAAACAACCTCAATAACACATGTACAAACACAATGAATCTAGTTTGAATCAATAGTCAAGTATGGACAAACAACCACCTACTCACTTTAGCCATGCATAGAAAGGGAGGAACTGACCTCGTTATCAACCAAAAATGAAGAACATCAAATCTAATGTTTAGAGTTCTAATTTGTTTGTTTGTTTTTCATCTCAGTTTATATTTCGAACGACGTTGCTGGAATAAGTTTAAACTGAAGCCGTTTCAAATATATTTTCATATAGAAATAAGAGATCAATGATGTGAAATATTCCAATGTATGGATACGGTTCCTCATTCCACTTCTCATTTCGTTGCTCCTAGAATGTGAAGAACGACAGAGTTATGAAAGGAATGAACTGGGAGGGAAAGAAACTTTTCAAACACCATCAGCTCTAGAGTATTACAAACTTTTCACTTATTTATTAAAAATAAAAATCTGTGCTAATGGTTTCGTTATTTTTGACAGAATGTTTGTACATTCCAAAGGAGAAAATGATAAGCAGATGAAAAGCAGAAAAATAGAAATACGAAAGGAAAAAAGACACAAACATGAAATAAAAACATACGGAGAAAGAATAACACTTCGACTTCTTAATACGATCAAAGTATTATTCATTATACCCTATATTTAACCTGCAAACTTTATGTTCAATCAGCTGTTAATAGTTAAAACAACCGCTAATACTCCCGACTGTGATTGACCGGAAGAGGTGATTAAATGGTTGAATTAACTCTATCAAAATGTTTCTTTTTCTTTTTAATAGTTCTTCTGTAGTCTCACCCGTAGGCGTTTTCAATGTCGGTCGCCACGCAAAGTCCCCCTCTCCTTACTTGTGGGAAGGAGTATTGCATGACGACAGACACTGAAAACGGCTGCGGACGAAATTAGTTCTACTGTAGCGCGAGGCAAGTTAAAGTGTTCTGCTCTCTTCTCATCATTCAGGAAGTATATTAAGGAAGCACGTTATACTTTCTAATAATTGATTCGATCCCTTATCGTTACTATCATGAGGAGATAATATCATTATTATCATTAGGGGAGAATTAGGAACTGAAGTGATCATCATGTATACAAAAAATATTGATAGACACAGAAACAAGAGGAAGAAAAAAAGATATGTCAAAAGTAAATTTGCAAGAGAATTTTCTTTGATGTGTTTTCCATTTTGTAGAATCTAGAACGTTATTCAGTTAGTACGTAACCCTCTCTGGTCACAGCCTACATGATATAAATGTTATCGATCTGTTTTCTACGGTCATGCCGACAACTATGAATTTTTGCTCACTTTTTGACACATTATAATACTAATTTGTCTAAAAAATGTATTTGCTTTAAATATATAGTTGGAACCGATCAATGTTCTTTCTAGACTAATTACGATTTCCGGTGCCCGCTTTCTTAACGTTTTCGACGGCATTTGACGTCATCATGTTCGTCCGACTTCGTCGTGTTTGCTCTCCCATAGTTCCGTAACAAAATGATCTACATCCTTAAAACTTTACCAGTATGTGAAGTTTTGAACGATTTATTATGTAGAGAAATTACGCTTTTGAAATTGATGATGACAGCGGATGACCTCTAATAACTAATGTAAGTGGAATATTTTCTTAATTAGTCATTCAGCACACTGCTACACATCTCTATGTACACTTCAGTGAGCAACACAAAATACAAAAGTAAAATTTCGATATATAACCCGGAGTCATTACTGGAAATGATAACTTCAGTGTAAGCTGACTAGGAATTATGATGTCAGAACCCGTGACAAAATTAAGTTTTTTGAAATACCTTTTTGTTCTACTTTTCAGTTGTTCTTTCTCAGTTTATTTAATATTTTTTTTTAATTCTCGTGAAATGTCTTTCTTTCCTATATGACCAGTCAGCTGGCAAAGATCAGGACATTTAGGCAGTCCAAATCAGTATCTAGAAATGTGCCTCAAGAGAAAACACAGCGAGTTTGTGTCAGTCAAGGATTTTGAAATTCTTCAATCTAATTGCAAAATTAGGCCCATCAGCCGAACCTAATGACATCAAAAAAGACCGCCTTGTTATCCATTTTTTACCGAAAAGTCACGAGCTCAAATATTTTTTCTAAAAAAGAAACGAATTTATAAAAAATTCATCAGGAATTTCATTCATGACAATCTTAGAAAGTGGACAGGTTTATTTACGAAACGTTTAGCACTTGTCAACTGACCACAATAATAAATAAAATCAAACTCCCTAGATTTCTTTAAAGCAATATTTATTAAAAATGAATACTATAATTATAACCCTGAAACAATTCTACACTTCAAACTGAAACTAGATTGTTAAATACTCCAATATTCACAACATGTGCCATAGATATTTTACTACTACATATTATTATAAAACTCGTGCTTTCCTTATGCGGCAAATACGCCCTTTTGCGCGAGTGTATTACACGGGTCAGCTAGAGCGAGTGTCATAGGCCTATTTATAATATATATAAATACCGTCATTCAATTTCAAAATATTTTTCCTAAAAAAATGTATCATCTATCAATGAATTACTTAATATACTCTACAGAAAGTTGGGTGAATAGAACTGGATATTTTCACTCAGACATCCGTTTGTAGTTACGAACCGGTCATTATTTATCGCCTTAGGGAAAGGGGGGGGGGGGGGGGGGGGATGTTGCTACTTAGTCACCCCCATTTGATACCTGGCAATTTTTAGCTCAAAAATTCTTCATGCAGTTGTCTAGAAATATTTCCCCTAAACACCAGGCGGTAAAAAATGAAAGGTCTCCTGGTTCACTATCGCTCCTCGTCACTAATACAGCACTACTCCGAGTCAAAATATCCAGCAGCTACATAGCGTATTATATAATCTTAGCCACAGTTTGGTTTGGCAATTAGTTGACAATAATTAGGGCTCATCGTCGGCTTCAACATGAGGTTACAAACAGAATTAGGAACACTCTTAGATTCAAGCCTGAAGGATGTGGTATAAGATATTTGGTCAACCAACTTTAATTTTTTCGAGGAGTAGTCAACTGAGATGTATTTGAACGGAGAAGACATCGTTTGTAGGGATATTGTATGGATGTCCGGGAACGTGGAACGTCCAGTCTTGAAATACACCTTGCTCTGACTCAGACTCGACGCATAAGTAGCATTCTGAAGAAAACAAACACGAACCCAAACTCAGTAAACACGTTTGTTTAAAACAGAAACGTTTGCAAGCAAATCCTCTAGCTTTATTAATGAAATCGTTAGGCCGGGACCTTGGACAAATGGGAATAAAAAACTGTCACACTACTCGCTGCCCGTGTCACGTTCTTCAATTTCCAACCTAAGTAACTGTTTCAATTGGTAACGGGTTTTCTCTACTTGCTACGCAGGTTAATTTATTTCAGGCTGTATAGATTTCGTGACCACTCATCAATTCTTTCAAGGCTATCACTAAATGTCACAAAGATATGCAGATATGGTCACGTTAAACCTAGAAATTAAAGTTCGATATATACTGAACGTGCAGGCCGTACGGAGGGAGAGGCGCTTGTTGGAATTAGACCGCCACTCAAAACAATACTCCTCTATGTGACAGACAGACAGCTATTCGTGCAGACAAGCGTACTTACCACAAATTCCAGTTTGTCCGTAAGAACATAATTCAAATCACTGCTCATTATCTTCAGTTTAGTAGTAGTGCCGGCGGATCCCTTGACAGTTCGAAAGTCTATGACAAACAAAATATTTTTCATTTAATCAGGCAACGCCAAAAAAGAATTGAGTTTTTTTGATGTGTAGTACTCTCCTATGCTACAAGAGTTTTCTCCGGCTTCCTCCCTCCGTAAAAATCAACATTTGAATTGAGCGTTGTGGGCATAGAATAAATAAGGTAGTGGTTGTGTGTGTGAGTAGCAGTGGGCCAATTAGTGCGGAAACTCTAAGCCAAAAACTTAGAAGTACAAACCTGTCCACTGGTCCGGATCACAACAAGTTCCAAGTCCCAGAATACGTTTGCTGTTTTGGACTTTCATCTTCAGTATGAAACAGGGATGGGTGTAGACTGGGTCGTGAAGCTTGATCTTCATCGAAATCTTGTACGGTCCATCAGGAACGGGCTTGTTGTATGCGGTAGCAACGAAGAAAGCAAGCAAAGCCTAAACATAAGCATACATTTTAAAAAGTAAGAGATTAAAATCAGTTCTGCAGGAATAATAGGATAAAAAAGTAAATTACAAGGAGAAACCTCGCTGAGAGAAAATTGATCAAAAATGACTTCTACTTGACTTAATGCCGATCAAAAGCACGACCCACTATATATAGCCCATTATTATGAGGTAACAGTTGATTAATGAATTGAGAAAATATCAGAGTGTTACTGAAACCACGTACCATCTTTTTGGACATTGTAAACTAACTATTAACTAACTTGTAATCAACTTGGCCAAATGAGCACGGGATTTATTGATTCCATTTCCGTTGATTAATATTTCGAAACTATAACAACATCCTTCCTATATCGCTACACTGTAGGAAATACGGTCTTCATCTGATACTCTAACTGGACTCTTATTGCGGGCGGCACCCATTCATGCAGTTCAAAAATAGACGTCTTTTTGTCCGTAGGCGTAAAGTATCAAATTTGAAAAGGATATGACAGAATAGAAGGCAAAAAAATGACTATAGAATAGCTGACGTGAATATGAATATGTTTTCTTTTAAAAAAATGCACGGACCGTTAACTCTGAGATTGGATTGGGATTTAGCGTGAGAAATTGAATCATTTGCGAAAGAGTTCCCAGCTGTCTTTGTAAGTATAATATGCAGATGGGAATAGCAAAAAGAAACAGAACAAACTATAGATACCGTTAGTACTTCTTACGCGTATTATAAGATGACTGATAAAAAAGGTCACAAAAAAGCTACTCAAAAGAAACATTTGAAAACTGATCGATCTCTGAAACGAGTCAGTCTAAGTTGAGCTACTCTTGTTGGTTTAATATACAGGATAAAATAGTAGGAAAAAATAAACAGAGAAAAGCTTACAACACTTGCGATAAGATAGTTCTTGAGAAAATCAACAACAATGAAAAAAATGACAAAAAAGGCGATCAACATTCTACAGCATGAATTAAAATAGCTTTGAAAATCTTAAAGTTATTACTAAAAGTACTAATAACTGCAAAAGCAATCCATTCTACTTACAATGATAGTCTTTTCCATGTTTCTTATTCAGGTAACTGTATGTCCGTCTTCTTCAGATAGTTTGGTTTTTTGATCTTCTTGGGTCTTGATTCTTCTGATCAATGAGAACCTAGAGCATGTTGCCTGCCTATATATGCACCCGTTTCTAGTCAGAGTAGAATACTACTCTACCGCCCACTAACTCTGATTCCGTAACAGTTTGTTATCCAAACCGGCATTTCCTAGGCATGGTCGACATTGGTGGGATGTTCCGATTTGACTATGCGAAAGAAACTGTTCCAGTTTTTGGAATGTTTGTCGAGTGTCATCATCTTTCATGTTCCAGTAATCATGCAGAACACAGTTTTCGACATTTTCTACATTTTTTCTTATTACTCATTCTAAATTGGGTTTACTTAGCCACCAAACTTGTTAAAATATATACAAAATCTAGCGAGCTATGTGTCTGGTGAAAATTCAATATTGAAACTCCATATCAACAGGAAATACGGAAAACTGAAAACAATCTCCCCCTCATCGAAAATCATGATGCCTCAGTTCAAACAGACAGAAATCTAAGACTAAGTTTCTAATAAATGTTGAAACGTGAATTATTATTATTTATTATTTTTTCTAACTTTAATGAAAACCCTGATTGAAAATCACGTAAGGTTACAGTTTCAATCAGTAGAGGCAGAAACCAGGATTTTTTTTTTTTTTATGTCGCACGTCTCTTCTCTTTATCTGTCCATTATCATTTACAGTCTTATCCTAAAAGTAAGTAAAAAACACCGCACAACCTGCAAACTTTATCTGTCCTAATGAGTCTATTACAGACCAGTTTGATTACTATTCAGCTCCAATGCTATTTTAGCAACTCTACTCCAATAAGAGTAATTTTGCAATATATTAACATTAGTTCGACTACACCTGCCAGATCGTGATAATCTCATAAGACAAGCTGTTTTTAGTGTCTTTCATTATTCTTGATTGAGTAGAGGAGTAGGTGATCGGAAGTCAAGCAGTTCGGCGGAAACAACCGCACACGCTTGAAAAGACGTGTAGTTCTGCGATTTCCTCTGCGCTATACTAGTTTCGTAGAGAAGATTTACTTGACTAAACATACTGAACAATCTGTGCGATTCACAGACATTCATGTTGTCAATACTCTAAACACATCTCAAAAATGAATGCGATCCAAAGAATTCTTTTTCTTTTGTGATGCCACATTGTTACAGGATACAGAAATTATACAAATCAACATCACTCGGGCGGAGTTAATATCAAATTTTTCTGATGCGCTGGATTTCCTCTTCAAGCAACGAGGCATACTGTACTAACGCTACGGTTGCAAAGAGTAATTTGCAGTCATGAATGCGTCAAGATGTTTTTTCTTCGAAAACAATCCTTTTGCCCTACTTTTGCATAGCCCTTTCTCATCTAAAGAAGCAAAGCTTTGTTAGTTTGTAGAGACGTTTGGCAAAGGTCAAACAACCTCAATAACACATGTACAAACACAATGAATCAAGTTTGAATCAATAGTCAAGTATGGACAAACAACCACCTACTCACTTTAGCCATGCATAGAAAGGGAGGAACTGACCTCGTTATCAACCAAAAATGAAGAACATCAAATCTGATGTCCAAGGTCTTTTTTTTCAAAATTAAAAATCAAGTTTTCGAACAGCACTGCTGGAATAAGTTTAAACTGAAGCCGTTTCAAAGATATTTTTATATTGAAATAAGAAATCAATGATGTGAAATATTCTAATGTATGGATACGGTTCCTCATTCCACTTCTCATTTCGTTGCTTCTAGAATGTGAAGAACGACAGAGTTATGAAAGGAATGAACTGGGAGGGAAAGAAACTTTTCAAACACCATCAGCTCTAGAGTATTACAAATTTTCAAAACATTCACTTATTTATTTTAAAAAACCCATATTTTTTCCTGTGCCAATGGTTTCGTTGTTTTTGACCGTATATTTGTACATTCCAAAGGAAGAAAATGATAAGCAGATGAAAAGCAGAAAAAAAAGAAATACGAAAGGAAAAAAGACACAAAGATGAAATAAAAACATACGGAGAAAGAATAACACTTCGACTTCTTAATACGATCAAAGTGTTATTCATTATACCCTATATTTAACCTGCAAACTTTATGTTCAATCAGCTGTTAATAGTTAAAACAACCGCTAATGCTCTCGACTGTGATTGACCGGAAGAGGTGATTAAATGGTTGAATAAACTCTATCAAAATGTTTTCATTTCTGATTATAGTTCTTCTGTAGTCTCACCCGCAGGCGTTTTCAATGTCGGTCGCCACGCAAAGTCCCCCTCTCCTTACTTGTGGGAAGGAGTATTGCGTGACGACAGACACTGAAAACGGCTGCGGACGAAATTAGTTCTACTGTAGCGCGAGGCAAGTTAAAGTGTTCTGCTCTCTTCTCATCATTCAGGAAGTATATTAAAGAAGCACGTTATACTTCCTAATAATTGATTCGATCCCTTATCGTTACTATCATGAGGAGATGATATCATTATTATCATTAGGGGAGAATTAGGAACTGAAGTGATCATCATGTATACAAAAAATATTGATAGACACAGAAACAAGAGGAAGAAAAAAAGATATGTCAAAAGTAAATTTACAAGAGAATTTTCTTTGATGTGTTTTCCATTTTGTAGAACCTAGAATTTTATTCAGTTAGTACGTAACCCTCTCTGGTCACAGCCAACATGATATAAATGTTATCGATCTGTTTTCTACGGTCATGCCGACAACTATGAATTTTTGCTCACTTTTTTGACACATTATAATACTAATTTGTCTAAAAAATGTATTTGCTTTAAATATATAGTTGGAACCGATCAATGTTCTTTCTAGACTAATTACGATTTCCGATGCCCGCCTTCTTAACGTTTTCGACGGCATTTGACGTCATCATGTTCGTCCGACTTCGTCGTGTTTGCTCTTCCATAGTTCCGTAACAAAATGATCTACATCCTTGAAACTTTACCAGTATGTGAAGTTTTGAACGATTTATTATGTAGAGAAATTACGCTTTTGAAATTGATGATGACAGCGGATGACCTCTAATAACTAATGTAAGTGGAATATTTTCTTAATTAGTCATTCAGCACACTGCTACACATCTCTATGTACACTTCAGTGAGCAACACAAAATACAAAAGTAAAATTTCGATATATAACCCGGAGTCATTACTGGAAGTGATAACTTCAGTGTAAGCTGACTAGGAATTATGATGTCAGAACCTGTGAAAAAATTAATTTTTTTGAAATACCTTTTTGCTCTACTTTTCAGTTGTTGTTTCTCAGTTTATTTAATATTTTTTTTTAATTCTCGTGAAATGTCTTTCTTTCCTATATGACCAGTCAGCTGGCAAAGATCAGGACATTTAGGTAGTCCAAATCAGTATCTAGAAATGTGCCTCAAGAGAAAACACAGCGAGTTTGTGTCAGTCAAGGATTTTGAAATTCTTCAATCTAATTGCAAAATTAGGCACATCAACCGAACCTAATGACATCAAAAAAGACCGCCTTGTTATCCATTTTTTACCGAAAAGTCACGAGCTCAAATATTTTTTCTAAAAAAGAAACGAATTTATAAAAAATTCATCAGGAATTTCATTCATGACAATCTTAGAAAGTGGACAGGTTTATTTACGAAACGTTTAGCACTTGTCAACTGACCACAATAATAAATAAAATCAAACTTCCTAGATTTCTTTAAAGCAATATTTATTAAAAATAAATACTATAATAAATAAATGTTCCATAGATATTTTACTACTACATATTATTATAAGACTCGTGCTTTCCTTATGCGGCAAATACGCCCTTTTGCGCGAGTGTATTACACGGGTCAGCTAGAGCGAGTGTCATAGGCCTATTTATAACATATATAAATACCGTCATTCAATTTAAAAATATTTTTCCTAAAAAAATGTATCATCTATCAATGAATTACTTAATATACTCTACAGAAAGTTGGGTGAATACGACTGGATATTTTCACTCAGACATCCGTTTGTAGTTACGAACCGGTCATTATTTATCGCCTTAGGGAAGGGGGGGGGGGGGGGTGTTGCTACTTAGTCACCCCCATTTGATACCTAGCAATTTTTAGCTCAAAAATTCTTCATGCAGTTGTCTAGAAATATTTCCCCTAAACACCAGGCGGTAAAAAATGAAAGGTCCCCTGGTTCACTATCGCTCCTCGTCACTAATACAGCACTACTCCGAGTCAAAATATCCAGCAGCTACATAGCGTATTATATAATCTTAGCCACAGTTTGGTTTGGCAATTAGTTGACAATAATTAGGGCTCATCGTCGGCTTCAACATGAGGTTACAAACAGAATTAGGAACACTCTTAGATTCAAGCCTGAAGGATGTGGTATAAGATATTTGGTCAACCAACTTTAATTTTTTCGAGGAGTAGTCAACTGAGATGTATTTGAACGGAGAAGACATCGTTTGTAGGGATATTGTATAGATGTCCGGGAACGTGGAACGTCCAGTCTTGAAATACACCTTGCTCTGACTCAGGCTCGACGCATAAGTAGTATTCTGAAGAAAACAAACACGAACCCAAACTCAGTAAACACGTTTGTTTAAAACAGAAACGTTTGCAAGCAAATCCTCTAGCTTTATTAATGAAATCGTTAGGCCGGGACCTTGGACAAATGGGAATAAAAACTGTCACACTACTCGCTGCCCGTGTCACGTTCTTCAATTTCCAACCTAAGTAACTGTTTCAATTGGTAACGGGTTTTCTCTACTTGCTACGCAGGTTAATTTATTTCAGGCTGTATAGATTTCGTGACCACTCATCAATTCTTTCAAGGCTATCACTGAATGTCACAAAGATATGTAGATATGGTCACGTTAAACCTAGAAATTAAAGTTCGATATATACTGAACGTGCAGGCCGTACGGAGGGAGAGGCGCTTGTTGGAATTAGACCGCCACTCAAAACAATACTCCTCTATGTGACAGACAGACAGCTATTCGTGCAGACAAGCGTACTTACCACAAATTCCAGTTTGTCCGTAAGAACATAATTCAAATCACTGCTCATTATCTTCAGTTTAGTAGTAGTGCCGGCGGATCCCTTGACAGTTCGAAAGTCTATGACAAACAAAATATTTTTCATTTAATCAGGCAACGCCAAAAACGAATTGAGTTTTTTTGATGTGTAGTACTCTCCTATGCTACAAGAGTTTTCTCCGGCTTCCTCCCTCCGTAAAAATCAACATTTGAATTGAGCGTTGTGGGCATAGAATAAATAAGGTAGTGGTTGTGTGTGTGAGTAGCAGTGGGCCAATTAGTGCGGAAACTCTAAGCCAAAAACTTAGAAGTACAAACCTGTCCACTGGTCCGGATCACAACAAGTTCCAAGTCCCAGAATACGTTTGCTGTTTTGGACTTTCATCTTCAGTATGAAACAGGGATGGGTGTAGACTGGGTCGTGAAGCTTGATCTTCATCGAAATCTTGTACGGTCCATCAGGAACGGGCTTGTTGTATGCGGTAGCAACGAAGAAAGCAAGCAAAGCCTAAACATAAGCATACATTTTAAAAAGTAAGAGATTAAAATCAGTTCTGCAGGAATAATAGGATAAAAAAGTAAATTACAAGGAGAAATCTTGCCGAGAGAAAATTGATCAAAAATGACTTCTACTTGACTTAATGCCGATCAAAAGCACGACCCACTATATATAGCCCATTATTATGAGGTAACAGTTGCTTAATGAATTGAGAAAATATCAGAGTGTTACTGAAACCCCCTACCATCTCTTTGGACGTTGTAAACTAACTATTAACTAACTTGTAATCAACTTGCTCAAACGAGCACAGGATTTATTGATTTCATTTCCGTTGATTAATATTTCGAAACTATAACAACATCCTTCCTATATCGCTACACTGTAGGAAATACGGTCTTCATCTGATACTCTAACTGGACTCTTATTGCGGGCGGCACCCATTCATGCAGTTCAAAAATAGACGTCTTTTTGTCCGTGGGCGTAAAATATCAAATTTGAAAAGGATATGACAGAATAGAAGGCAAAAAAATGACTATAGAATAGCTGACGTGAATATGAATATGTTTTCTTTTAAAAAAACGCACGGACCGTTAACTCTGAGATTGGATTGGGATTTAGCGTGAGAAATTGAATCATTTGCGAAAGAGTTCCCAGCTGTCTTTGTAAGTATAATATGCAGATGGGAATAGCAAAAAGAAACAGAACAAACTATAGATACCGTTAGTACTTCTTACGCGTATTATAAGATGACTGATAAAAAAGGTCACAAAAAAGCTACTCAAAAGAAACATTTGAAAACTGATCGATCTCTGAAACGAATTAGTCTAAGTTGAGCTACTCTTGTTGGTTTAATATACAGGATAAAATAGTAGGAAAAAACAAACAGAGAAAAGCTTACAACACTTGCGATAAGATAGTTCTTGAGAAAATCAACAACAATTAAAAAAATGACAAAAAAGGCGATCAACATTCTACAGCATAAAATAAAATAGCTTTGAAAATCTTAAAGTTATTACTAAAAGTACTAATAACTGCAAAAGCAATCCATTCTACTTACGATAATAGTCTTTTCCATGTTTCTTATTCAGGTAACTGTAGCTTCGTCTTCTTCAGATAGTTTTGTTTTTTGATCTTCTTGGGTCTTGATTCTTCTGATCAATGAGAACCTAGAGCATGTTGCCTGCCTATATATGCACCCGTTTCTAGTCAGAGTAGAATACTACACTACCGCCCACTAACTCTGATTCCGTAACAGTTTGTTATCCAAACCGGCATTTCCTAGGCATGGTCGACATTGGTGGGATGTTCCGATTTGACTATGCGAAAGAAACTGTTCCAGTTTTTGGAATGTTTGTCGAGTGTCATCATCTTTCATGTTCCAATAATCATGCAGAACACAGTTTTCGACATTTTCTACATTTTTTCTTATTACTCATTCTAAATTGGGTTTACTTAGCCATCAAACTTGTTAAAATATATACAAAATCTAGCGAGCTATGTGTCTGGTGAAAATTCAATATTGAAACTCCATATCAACAGGAAATACGGAAAACTGAAAACAATCTCCCCTCATCGAAAATCATGATGCCTCAGTTCAAACAGACAGAAATCTAAGACTAAGTTTCTAATAAATGTTGAAACGTGAATTATTATTATTTTTTTTTTTCGCTATTTGTCTGATGAAAGCATTCTAACTTTAATGAAAACCCTGATTGAAAATCACGTAAGGTTACAGTTTCAATCAGTAGAGGCAGAAACCAGGAATGTTTTTTTATTTCGCACGTCTCTTATCATTATCTGGCAATTATCATTTACAGTTTTATTTTAAAAATAAGTAAAAAATACCGCACAACCTGCAAACTTTATCTGTCCTAATGAGTCTATTACAGACCAGTTTGATTACTATTCAGCTCCAATGCTATTTTAGCAACTCTACCCCAATATGAGTAATTTTGCAATATATTAACATTATTTCGACTGCACCAGCCAGATCGTGATAATCTCATGAGACAATATTTTTAATCGTCTTTCATTATTCTTGATTGAGTAGAGGAGTAGGTGATCGGAAGTCAAGCAGTTCGGTGGAAAAACCGCACACGCTCGAAAAGACGTGTGGTTTCGCGATTTCCTCTGCGCTACTAGTTTCCTTGAGAAGGTTGTTAAGAGCGACTGTCTGTAAAAATCGAGAATCGTTCGACAGTTGTAAAAATTTTGATTTCTTTATACTTTGCCCAAAAGACCCTTAGGGTAAACTATTTTCGAAAAAAATATTTAAAGGTTTGGCCGATTTTTATTTTTGGCAAAATCGAGAAAAGTTGAAATTCACGTCCGAGCGTGTCTGGCGGCTTTCGAAATGCGTGAAAAATGGTGCATCTTTGATAACCGCTCACGACCGATTGAAACCCCGTTCGAAATTGAAAAACTCACAACTGATTTATCTATTATTAATCTATGAACAGACTTAATTTGAGCTATACAGACATTTTATTTCTTTTTATTTTCTTACTAAGGTAAGGGCACTTTGGAGTTGCTAGAGAAAACATCGAATTACGGGCAAATCCAATGCATTCATTCTCCAATGCGCTATACAATATTACAAAAAAAATAATTTTTCCTTAAAGCTCAACTGTCATACTAAGTCACCACAAAATATCTAACTTGGCCCGCAAAAAGCCTGACTTCTAGAGGAAGAGTTCTAAGCACTACTTTGACCTGTCGTAACGCAATCTAGCACTTGAGCGTTACCAAGATGATAGGCCTAAACTGCTCCTAAAATATATTCTATGCCTCTAAATGACTGTTTTTCAATTGTTGGTCGTAATTCGACTGCAGAAGTATAAGTTTTGTAAACATTGAGATGATAATATTCAAGAAACTATCATACTGAACTACAACAATGACTTCCGGTTACATTCCCGCAGTAACACAACGACAACAACAAAGGCCTAATGTGATAATCTTGCAAAAATTACCAGTTTGAGAGTGATAATACTAAACTAAATGGAATAAAGCAATGAATTCAACTCTGCATATATGTAATTTTGAATAAATGAGCGAATATAAGCGTTATTAATGGCAATGATACTTAAGGGCCGTTCTGCCAGACTATAAAACGCATGTCGGTTGTACAAACATCATTAATGTAGCTTCTGGCTTCAACCAACTTACGATTGTAACGTTGTTTAACAAAATCCAGTTTAAACTCAAAATTATATAAAAAATAATGCTGCGTTTATTGATGAAATAAGCTTAAATTCAATCCGTTATTTTCAAAAATACATTAATTTACTTACAAGTCTGGCTACATTTCTACTTGTTTTGTTAGCTTTTCTAATGTCCGTCCTGATTTGTCAAATGTTCTGAGTTGGTCAACCAAATCACCTTGAATTTGCCTTGAATTCAAATACAATATTTTGAGTTGGTCAGCCAATCCTCTAAATAATATCCTTGTGACATAGTTAGTTTACGGACAGTACCATAAACTGCATAAACAACCTTTGCGATACTAGACCGACAGTAATCAAAGACTGGCGGCTAGTTAATAAGAATAACAAATGAAACCGTTGGGGGTGGGGGTAGGGGTAGGTAGAGTCTATATATATATTTATGAATTTGAACGCTGACAGACAGCAACATTACAGTTTTTAAGGTGGGGGGTAGGGGGTGGGGGGGGGGGGGTAGCGTTCTCACCACAGGTAATCCAATCTCATCTCGGGGTGAGAATTATGTTATGTTAACTTTTTTTCTTATTCTTAGACAAAATAGAAATGTCATTCTCGTGAAAGCCCGCCACTACCCCCCCCCCCCCCCCCTCCGTCTCTCCCTGAATAGAGCAATGTAAAACGCTTTCTTCCGGCAGTTCTTTGAATCAGCAAGGTGCAAATCTAAGTTGGTGCAAATCAAAGTTGTTGCAAAGTGACTTGAGAACGGGCAGCTTCAATTTAAGCATTGTGTATACGTCGTACTGCGCAAAGATATATAACACGTCTCTCTTACACTCACTCAATGCGATACACTGTATGTTGTCAGGATTTCTCCAGCTTGCTCCACAAGGTGTAGGATTTTCAAGCAAGAGCGAAAAGCCGCACGAGGCCTTCTCATCGCAGCAACAAGCATCGTACAATGTATAAGGCAATTCACCACTTTCACATTCCCATAATGCTTTGCATTCAGTGGGGGGCAACAACGAAACAAAATCGTTAATATTACCATGAAGACTAATAAGAATTGAAGAAAAAAACATCTAAAAACACGTATGCATCTATGATAGATTCTATCACAATTCACAAAAACCAGAAAGAAAGAAATTTGAACAGGTTTACGAGTCATGACATTTTTTGGTAAGTCCATACATCATCTGTTACGCCAAACATTTCATTTTCACATTAGTGTGGAATTGACTCTGATTAAACTGATTTTGAATTTTCATATATTTTTTTTGCCCATTGTTGTCCCCCCCCCCCCCCCCAAAAAAAAAAAAAGAAAACGCAAAGTATTATGGGGATGTGACAGTGGTGATATAACATAATTCTATTGTCGTTACATTGGTAACTAAGTTCTATATTTGGCAATATTCGTAAGGTGGAGCCGTCAAACTTGACATGATCATTGTCTAAACGTTATTTCTAACGAAACAAACGCAAAACTAATAACACACGAGATAAGCTTATTGAAATATACTTGTTTAAATTTGACTAAAGCAACCAATGTAAATATATGCATCGTAACAAGCCACAAGCAACTGGCGTTCATGTAATAAAGTGTTCTTTACAAAATAATTATTCACTGTGCGTCACTCGACTTTGCGCAAGCTCCCTCACCCCCACGGGACTTATTTCTTTACCATATGTTTTTATCATTATCATTATCATACTGTCATTACTAAGTATCGCTTCGCCTTTAACTCTAAAGTCGGGCTCACAAGGCTACGTGTACTGAGGCCTAAATCTTTCAAAAGAATATGAGAATTCAGGGATTGGTTGAATCGGGACGGATAAATATAATAGCCGGCTGACAACCGGTAACAAGCACGAATGTAGACGAGTGTAACTTTTGAATAAATGTAAGTAACTGAATTTTCGAATTACTGATCTGACCAATCGCATTGAATTTAAGCTTATTTCATCAATAAACGCAGCATTATTTTTTATATAATTTTGAGTTTAAACTGGATTTTGTTAAACAACGTTACAATCGTAAGTTGGTTGAAGCCAGAAGCGGCATTAATGATGTTTGTACAACCGACATGCGTTTTATAGTCTGGCAGAACGGCCCTTAAGTATCATTGCCATTAATAACGCTTATATTCGCTCATTTATTCAAAATTACATATATGCAGAGTTGAATTCATTGCTTTATTCCATTTAGTTTAGTATTATCACTCTCAAACTGGTAATTTTTGCAAGATTATCACATTAGGCCTTTGTTGTTGTCTTTGTGTTACTGCGGGAATGTAACCGGAAGTCATTGTTGTAGTTCAGTATGATAGTTTCTTGAATATTATCATCTCAATGTTTACAAAACTTATACTTCTGCAGTCGAATTACGACCAACAATTGAAAAACAGTCATTTAGAGGCATAGAATATATTTTAGGAGCAGTTTAGGCCTATCATCTTGGTAACGCTCAAGTGCTAGATTGCGTTACGACAGGTCAAAGTAGTGCTTAGAACTCTTCCTCTAGAAGTCAGGCTTTTTGCGGGCCAAGTTAGATATTTTGTGGTGACTTAGTATGACAGTTGAGCTTTAAGGAAAAATTATTTTTTTTGTAATATTGTATAGCGCATTGGAGAATGAATGCATTGGATTTGCCCGTAATTCGATGTTTTCTCTAGCAACTCCAAAGTGCCCTTACCTTAGTAAGAAAATAAAAAGAAATAAAATGTCTGTATAGCTCAAATTAAGTCTGTTCATAGATTAATAATAGATAAATCAGTTGTGAGTTTTTCAATTTCGAACGGGGTTTCAATCGGTCGTGAGCGGTTATCAAAGATGCACCATTTTTCACGCATTTCGAAAGCCGCCAGACACGCTCGGACGTGAATTTCAACTTTTCTCGATTTTGCCAAAAATAAAAATCGGCCAAACCTTTAAATATTTTTTTCGAAAATAGTTTACCCTAAGGGTCTTTTGGGCAAAGTATAAAGAAATCAAAATTTTTACAACTGTCGAACGATTCTCGATTTTTACAGACAGTCGCTCTTAAACATGACTAAACATACTGAAAAAATCGGTCCGATTCACAGACATTCATGTTCGTCAATACTCTAAACACATCTCAAAAATGAATGCGATCCAAAGAATTATGTTTCTTTTGTGATACCACATTGTTACCGGATACAGAAATTATACAAATCAACATCACTCGGGCGGAGTTAATATCAAACTTTTCTGATGCGTTGGATGTCTTCTTCAAGCAACGAGGCATACTGTACTAACGCTACGGTTGCAAAGAGTAATTTGCAGTCATGAATGCGTCAAGATGTTTTTTCTTCGAAAACAATCCTTTTGCCCTACTTTTGCATAGCCCTTTCTCATCTAAAGAAGCAAAGCTTTGTTAGTTTGTAGAGACGTTTGGCAAAGGTCAAACAACCTCAATAACACATGTACAAACACAATGAATCAAGTTTGAATCAATAGTCAAGTATGGACAAACAACCACCTACTCACTTTAGCCATGCATAGAAAGGGAGGAACTGACCTCGTTATCAACCAAAAATGAAGAACATCAAATCTGATGTCCAAGGTCTTTTTTTTCAAAATTAAAAATCAAGTTTTCGAACAGCACTGCTGGAATAAGTTTAAACTGAAGCCGTTTCAAAGATATTTTTATATTGAAATAAGAAATCAATGATGTGAAATATTCCAATGTATGGATACGGTTCCTCATTCAACTTCTCATTTCGTTGCTTCTAGAATGTGAAGAACGACAGAGTTATGAAAGGAATGAACTGGGAGGGAAAGAAACTTTTCAAACACCATCAGCTCTAGAGTATTACAAATTTTCAAAACATTCACTTATTTATTTAAAAAAACCCATATTTTTTCCTGTGCCAATGGTTTCGTTGTTTTTGACCGTATATTTGTACATTCCAAAGGAAGAAAATGATAAGCAGATGAAAAGCAGAAAAAAAGAAATACGAAAGGAAAAAAGACACAAAGATGAAATAAAAACATACGGAGAAAGAATAACACTTCGACTTCTTAATACGATCAAAGTGTTATTCATTATACCCTATATTTAACCTGCAAACTTTATGTTCAATCAGCTGTTAATAGTTAAAACAACCGCTAATGTTCCCGACTGTGATTGACTGGAAGAGGTGATTAAATGGTTGAATTAACTCTATCAAAATGTTTCTTTTTCTTTTTAATAGTTCTTCTGTAGTCTCACCCGTAGGCGTTTTCAATGTCGGTCGCCACGCAAAGTCCCCCTCTCCTTACTTGTGGGAAGGAGTATTGCGTGACGACAGACACTGAAAACGGCTGCGGACGAAATTAGTTCTACTGTAGCGCGAGGCAAGTTAAAGTGTTCTGCTCTCTTCTCATCATTCAGGAAGTATATTAAAGAAGCACGTTATACTTCCTAATAATTGATTCGATCCCTTATCGTTACTATCATGAGGAGATGATATCATTATTATCATTAGGGGAGAATTAGGAACTGAAGTGATCATCATGTATACAAAAAATATTGATAGACACAGAAACAAGAGGAAGAAAAAAAGATATGTCAAAAGTAAATTTACAAGAGAATTTTCTTTGATGTGTTTTCCATTTTGTAGAACCTAGAATTTTATTCAGTTAGTACGTAACCCTCTCTGGTCACAGCCAACATGATATAAATGTTATCGATCTTTTTTCTACGGTCATGCCGACAACTATGAATTTTTGCTCACTTTTTTGACACATTATAATACTAATTTGTCTAAAAAATGTATTTGCTTTAAATATATAGTTGGAACCGATCAATGTTCTTTCTAGACTAATTACGATTTCCGATGCCCGCCTTCTTAACGTTTTCGACGGCATTTGACGTCATCATGTTCGTCCGACTTCGTCGTGTTTGCTCTTCCATAGTTCCGTAACAAAATGATCTACATCCTTAAAACTTTACCAGTATGTGAAGTTTTGAACGATTTATTATGTAGAGAAATTACGCTTTTGAAATTGATGATGACAGCGGATGACCTCTAATAACTAATGTAAGTGGAATATTTTCTTAATTAGTCATTCAGCACACTGCTACACATCTCTATGTACACTTCAGTGAGCAACACAAAATACAAAAGTAAAATTTCGATATATAACCCGGAGTCATTACTGGAAATGATAACTTCAGTGTAAGCTGACTAGGAATTATGATGTCAGAACCCGTGACAAAATTAAGTTTTTTGAAATACCTTTTTGTTCTACTTTTCAGTTGTTCTTTCTCAGTTTATTTAATATTTTTTTTTAATTCTCGTGAAATGTCTTTCTTTCCTATATGACCAGTCAGCTGGCAAAGATCAGGACATTTAGGCAGTCCAAATCAGTATCTAGAAATGTGCCTCAAGAGAAAACACAGCGAGTTTGTGTCAGTCAAGGATTTTGAAATTCTTCAATCTAATTGCAAAATTAGGCCCATCAGCCGAACCTAATGACATCAAAAAAGACCGCCTTGTTATCCATTTTTTACCGAAAAGTCACGAGCTCAAATATTTTTTCTAAAAAAGAAACGAATTTATAAAAAATTCATCAGGAATTTCATTCATGACACTCTTAGAAAGTGGACAGGTTTATTTACGAAACGTTTAGCACTTGTCAACTGACCACAATAATAAATAAAATCAAACTCCCTAGATTTCTTTAAAGCAATATTTATTAAAAATGAATACTATAATTATAACCCTGAAACAATTCTACACTTCAAACTGAAACTAGATTGTTAAATACTCCAATATTCACAACATGTGCCATAGATATTTTACTACTACATATTATTATAAAACTCGTGCTTTCCTTATGCGGCAAATACGCCCTTTTGCGCGAGTGTATTACACGGGTCAGCTAGAGCGAGTGTCATAGGCCTATTTATAATATATATAAATACCGTCATTCAATTTCAAAATATTTTTCCTAAAAAAATGTATCATCTATCAATGAATTACTTAATATACTCTACAGAAAGTTGGGTGAATACAACTGGATATTTTCACTCAGACATCCGTTTGTAGTTACGAACCGGTCATTATTTATCGCCTTAGGGAAAGGGGGGGGGGGGGGGGGGATGTTGCTACTTAGTCACCCCCATTTGATACCTGGCAATTTTTAGCTCAAAAATTCTTCATGCAGTTGTCTAGAAATATTTCCCCTAAACACCAGGCGGTAAAAAATGAAAGGTCTCCTGGTTCACTATCGCTCCTCGTCACTAATACAGCACTACTCCGAGTCAAAATATCCAGCAGCTACATAGCGTATTATATAATCTTAGCCACAGTTTGGTTTGGCAATTAGTTGACAATAATTAGGGCTCATCGTCGGCTTCAACATGAGGTTACAAACAGAATTAGGAACACTCTTAGATTCAAGCCTGAAGGATGTGGTATAAGATATTTGGTCAACCAACTTTAATTTTTTCGAGGAGTAGTCAACTGAGATGTATTTGAACGGAGAAGACATCGTTTGTAGGGATATTGTATGGATGTCCGGGAACGTGGAACGTCCAGTCTTGAAATACACCTTGCTCTGACTCAGACTCGACGCATAAGTAGCATTCTGAAGAAAACAAACACGAACCCAAACTCAGTAAACACGTTTGTTTAAAACAGAAACGTTTGCAAGCAAATCCTCTAGCTTTATTAATGAAATCGTTAGGCCGGGACCTTGGACAAATGGGAATAAAAAACTGTCACACTACTCGCTGCCCGTGTCACGTTCGTCAATTTCCAACCTAAGTAACTGTTTCAATTGGTAACGGGTTTTCTCTACTTGCTACGCAGGTTAATTTATTTCAGGCTGTATAGATTTCGTGACCACTCATCAATTCTTTCAAGGCTATCACTAAATGTCACAAAGATATGCAGATATGGTCACGTTAAACCTAGAAATTAAAGTTCGATATATACTGAACGTGCAGGCCGTACGGAGGGAGAGGCGCTTGTTGGAATTAGACCGCCACTCAAAACAATACTCCTCTATGTGACAGACAGACAGCTATTCGTGCAGACAAGCGTACTTACCACAAATTCCAGTTTGTCCGTAAGAACATAATTCAAATCACTGCTCATTATCTTCAGTTTAGTAGTAGTGCCGGCGGATCCCTTGACAGTTCGAAAGTCTATGACAAACAAAATATTTTTCATTTAATCAGGCAACGCCAAAAAAGAATTGAGTTTTTTTGATGTGTAGTACTCTCCTATGCTACAAGAGTTTTCTCCGGCTTCCTCCCTCCGTAAAAATCAACATTTGAATTGAGCGTTGTGGGCATAGAATAAATAAGGTAGTGGTTGTGTGTGTGAGTAGCAGTGGGCCAATTAGTGCGGAAACCTGACTAAGCCAAAAACTTAGAAGTACAAACCTGTCCACTGGTCCGGATCACAACAAGTTCCAAGTCCCAGAATACGTTTGCTGTTTTGGACTTTCATCTTCAGTATGAAACAGGGATGGGTGTAGACTGGGTCGTGAAGCTTGATCTTCATCGAAATCTTGTACGGTCCATCAGGAACGGGCTTGTTGTATGCGGTAGCAACGAAGAAAGCAAGCAAAGCCTAAACATAAGCATACATTTTAAAAAGTAAGAGATTAAAATCAGTTCTGCAGGAATAATAGGATAAAAAAGTAAATTACAAGGAGAAACCTCGCTGAGAGAAAATTGATCAAAAATGACTTCTACTTGACTTAATGCCGATCAAAAGCACGACCCACTATATATAGCCCATTATTATGAGGTAACAGTTGATTAATGAATTGAGAAAATATCAGAGTGTTACTGAAACCACGTACCATCTTTTTGGACATTGTAAACTAACTATTAACTAACTTGTAATCAACTTGGCCAAACGAGCACGGGATTTATTGATTCCATTTCCGTTGATTAATATTTCGAAACTATAACAACATCCTTCCTATATCGCTACACTGTAGGAAATACGGTCTTCATCTGATACTCTAACTGGACTCTTATTGCGGGCGGCACCCATTCATGCAGTTCAAAAATAGACGTCTTTTTGTCCGTAGGCGTAAAATATCAAATTTGAAAAGGATATGACAGAATAGAAGGCAAAAAAATGACTATAGAATAGCTGACGTGAATATGAATATGTTTTCTTTTAAAAAAACGCACGGACCGTTAACTCTGAGATTGGATTGGGATTTAGCGTGAGAAATTGAATCATTTGCGAAAGAGTTCCCAGCTGTCTTTGTAAGTATAATATGCAGATGGGAATAGCAAAAAGAAACAGAACAAACTATAGATACCGTTAGTACTTCTTACGCGTATTATAAGATGACTGATAAAAAAGGTCACAAAAAAGCTACTCAAAAGAAACATTTGAAAACTGATCGATCTCTGAAACGAGTCAGTCTAAGTTGAGCTACTCTTGTTGGTTTAATATACAGGATAAAATAGTAGGAAAAAACAAACAGAGAAAAGCTTACAACACTTGCGATAAGATAGTTCTTGAGAAAATCAACAACAATGAAAAAAATGACAAAAAAGGCGATCAACATTCTACAGCATGAATTAAAATAGCTTTGAAAATCTTAAAGTTATTACTAAAAGTACTAATAACTGCAAAAGCAATCCATTCTACTTACAATGATAGTCTTTTCCATGTTTCTTATTCAGGTAACTGTATGTCCGTCTTCTTCAGATAGTTTGGTTTTTTGATCTTCTTGGGTCTTGATTCTTCTGATCAATGAGAACCTAGAGCATGTTGCCTGCCTATATATGCACCCGTTTCTAGTCAGAGTAGAATACTACTCTACCGCCCACTAACTCTGATTCCGTAACAGTTTGTTATCCAAACCGGCATTTCCTAGGGATGGTCGACATTGGTGGGATGTTCCGATTTGACTATGCGAAAGAAACTGTTCCAGTTTTTGGAATGTTTGTCGAGTGTCATCATCTTTCATGTTCCAGTAATCATGCAGAACACAGTTTTCGACATTTTCTACATTTTTTCTTATTACTCATTCTAAATTGGGTTTACTTAGCCACCAAACTTGTTAAAATATATACAAAATCTAGCGAGCTATGTGTCTGGAGAAAATTCAATATTGAAACTCCATATCAACAGGAAATACGGAAAACGGAAAGCAATCTCCCCTCATCGAAAATCATTATGCCTCGGTTCAAACAGACAGAAATCTAAGACTAAGTTCAGTTCAAATAAATGTTAAGACGTGAACTATTTCCCCCCTCTATTTGTCTGACGAAAGTATTCTAACGTTCCTTTACACCCTGATTGATAATGACGTACCTTTTTATTCAGTTCAGTTTTGATACTGTGTTCTACTTTGAAGCGCGTGGTGACATTTAAGTCTTCATTTACGTTTGTGTCACGTTTGACCACTCAAGTTTACAGTTTCAGTCAGTAGATGTCGCACGTCTCTTCTCTTTATCTGTCCATTATCATTTACAGTCTTATCCTAAAAGTAAGTAAAAAACACCGCACAACCTGCAAACTTTATCTGTCCTAATGAGTCTATTACAGACCAGTTTGATTACTATTCAGCTCCAATGCTATTTTAGCAACTCTACTCCAATAAGAGTAATTTTGCAATATATTAACATTAGTTCGACTACACCTGCCAGATCGTGATAATCTCATAAGACAAGCTGTTTTTAGTGTCTTTCATTATTCTTGATTGAGTAGAGGAGTAGGTGATCGGAAGTCAAGCAGTTCGGCGGAAACAACCGCACACGCTTGAAAAGACGTGTAGTTCTGCGATTTCCTCTGCGCTATACTAGTTTCGTAGAGAAGATTTACTTGACTAAACATACTGAACAATCTGTGCGATTCACAGACATTCATGTTGTCAATACTCTAAACACATCTCAAAAATGAATGCGATCCAAAGAATTCTTTTTCTTTTGTGATGCCACATTGTTACAGGATACAGAAATTATACAAATCAACATCACTCGGGCGGAGTTAATATCAAATTTTTCTGATGCGCTGGATTTCCTCTTCAAGCAACGAGGCATACTGTACTAACGCTACGGTTGCAAAGAGTAATTTGCAGTCATGAATGCGTCAAGATGTTTTTTCTTCGAAAACAATCCTTTTGCCCTACTTTTGCATAGCCCTTTCTCATCTAAAGAAGCAAAGCTTTGTTAGTTTGTAGAGACGTTTGGCAAAGGTCAAACAACCTCAATAACACATGTACAAACACAATGAATCAAGTTTGAATCAATAGTCAAGTATGGACAAACAACCACCTACTCACTTTAGCCATGCATAGAAAGGGAGGAACTGACCTCGTTATCAACCAAAAATGAAGAACATCAAATCTGATGTCCAAGGTCTTTTTTTTCAAAATTAAAAATCAAGTTTTCGAACAGCACTGCTGGAATAAGTTTAAACTGAAGCCGTTTCAAATATATTTTTATATTGAAATAAGAAATCAATGATGTGAAATATTCTAATGTATGGATACGGTTCCTCATTCAACTTCTCATTTCGTTGCTTCTAGAATGTGAAGAACGACAGAGTTATGAAAGGAATGAACTGGGAGGGAAAGAAACTTTTCAAACACCATCAGCTCTAGAGTATTACAAATTTTCAAAACATTCACTTATTTATTTTAAAAAACCCATATTTTTTCCTGTGCCAATGGTTTCGTTGTTTTTGACCGTATATTTGTACATTCCAAAGGAAGAAAATGATAAGCAGATGAAAAGCAGAAAAAAAAGAAATACGAAAGGAAAAAAGACACAAAGATGAAATAAAAACATACGGAGAAAGAATAACACTTCGACTTCTTAATACGATCAAAGTGTTATTCATTATACCCTATATTTAACCTGCAAACTTTATGTTCAATCAGCTGTTAATAGTTAAAACAACCGCTAATGCTCTCGACTGTGATTGACCGGAAGAGGTGATTAAATGGTTGAATAAACTCTATCAAAATGTTTTCATTTCTTATTATAGTTCTTCTGTAGTCTCACCCGCAGGCGTTTTCAATGTCGGTCGCCACGCAAAGTCCCCCTCTCCTTACTTGTGGGAAGGAGTATTGCGTGACGACAGACACTGAAAACGGCTGCGGACGAAATTAGTTCTACTGTAGCGCGAGGCAAGTTAAAGTGTTCTGCTCTCTTCTCATCATTCAGGAAGTATATTAAAGAAGCACGTTATACTTCCTAATAATTGATTCGATCCCTTATCGTTACTATCATGAGGAGATGATATCATTATTATCATTAGGGGAGAATTAGGAACTGAAGTGATCATCATGTATACAAAAAATATTGATAGACACAGAAACAAGAGGAAGAAAAAAAGATATGTCAAAAGTAAATTTACAAGAGAATTTTCTTTGATGTGTTTTCCATTTTGTAGAACCTAGAATTTTATTCAGTTAGTACGTAACCCTCTCTGGTCACAGCCAACATGATATAAATGTTATCGATCTGTTTTCTACGGTCATGCCGACAACTATGAATTTTTGCTCACTTTTTTGACACATTATAATACTAATTTGTCTAAAAAATGTATTTGCTTTAAATATATAGTTGGAACCGATCAATGTTCTTTCTAGACTAATTACGATTTCCGATGCCCGCCTTCTTAACGTTTTCGACGGCATTTGACGTCATCATGTTCGTCCGACTTCGTCGTGTTTGCTCTTCCATAGTTCCGTAACAAAATGATCTACATCCTTAAAACTTTACCAGTATGTGAAGTTTTGAACGATTTATTATGTAGAGAAATTACGCTTTTGAAATTGATGATGACAGCGGATGACCTCTAATAACTAATGTAAGTGGAATATTTTCTTAATTAGTCATTCAGCACACTGCTACACATCTCTATGTACACTTCAGTGAGCAACACAAAATACAAAAGTAAAATTTCGATATATAACCCGGAGTCATTACTGGAAGTGATAACTTCAGTGTAAGCTGACTAGGAATTATGATGTCAGAACCTGTGAAAAAATTAATTTTTTTGAAATACCTTTTTGCTCTACTTTTCAGTTGTTGTTTCTCAGTTTATTTAATATTTTTTTTTAATTCTCGTGAAATGTCTTTCTTTCCTATATGACCAGTCAGCTGGCAAAGATCAGGACATTTAGGTAGTCCAAATCAGTATCTAGAAATGTGCCTCAAGAGAAAACACAGCGAGTTTGTGTCAGTCAAGGATTTTGAAATTCTTCAATCTAATTGCAAAATTAGGCACATCAACCGAACCTAATGACATCAAAAAAGACCGCCTTGTTATCCATTTTTTACCGAAAAGTCACGAGCTCAAATATTTTTTCTAAAAAAGAAACGAATTTATAAAAAATTCATCAGGAATTTCAATCATGACAATCTTAGAAAGTGGACAGGTTTATTTACGAAACGTTTAGCACTTGTCAACTGACCACAATAATAAATAAAATCAAACTTCCTAGATTTCTTTAAAGCAATATTTATTAAAAATAAATACTATAATAAATAAATGTTCCATAGATATTTTACTACTACATATTATTATAAGACTCGTGCTTTCCTTATGCGGCAAATACGCCCTTTTGCGCGAGTGTATTACACGGGTCAGCTAGAGCGAGTGTCATAGGCCTATTTATAATATATATAAATACCGTCATTCAATTTAAAAATATTTTTCCTAAAAAAATGTATCATCTATCAATGAATTACTTAATATACTCTACAGAAAGTTGGGTGAATACGACTGGATATTTTCACTCAGACATCCGTTTGTAGTTACGAACCGGTCATTATTTATCGCCTTAGGGAAGGGGGGGGGGGGGGGGTGTTGCTACTTAGTCACCCCCATTTGATACCTAGCAATTTTTAGCTCAAAAATCCTTCATGCAGTTGTCTAGAAATATTTCCCCTAAACACCAGGCGGTAAAAAATGAAAGGTCCCCTGGTTCACTATCGCTCCTCGTCACTAATACAGCACTACTCCGAGTCAAAATATCTAGCAGCTACATAGCGTATTATATAATCTTAGCCACAGTTTGGTTTGGCAATTAGTTGACAATAATTAGGGCTCATCGTCGGCTTCAACATGAGGTTACAAACAGAATTAGGAACACTCTTAGATTCAAGCCTGAAGGATGTGGTATAAGATATTTGGTCAACCAACTTTAATTTTTTCGAGGAGTAGTCAACTGAGATGTATTTGAACGGAGAAGACATCGTTTGTAGGGATATTGTATAGATGTCCGGGAACGTGGAACGTCCAGTCTTGAAATACACCTTGCTCTGACTCAGGCTCGACGCATAAGTAGTATTCTGAAGAAAAAAAACACGAACCCAAACTCAGTAAACACGTTTGTTTAAAACAGAAACGTTTGCAAGCAAATCCTCTAGCTTTATTAATGGAATCGTTAGGCCGGGACCTTGGACAAATGGGAATAAAAACTGTCACACTACTCGCTGCCCGTGTCACGTTCTTCAATTTCCAACCTAAGTAACTGTTTCAATTGGTAACGGGTTTTCTCTACTTGCTACGCAGGTTAATTTATTTCAGGCTGTATAGATTTCGTGACCACTCATCAATTCTTTCAAGGCTATCACTGAATGTCACAAAGATATGTAGATATGGTCACGTTAAACCTAGAAATTAAAGTTCGATATATACTGAACGTGCAGGCCGTACGGAGGGAGAGGCGCTTGTTGGAATTAGACCGCCACTCAAAACAATACTCCTCTATGTGACAGACAGACAGCTATTCGTGCAGACAAGCGTACTTACCACAAATTCCAGTTTGTCCGTAAGAACATAATTCAAATCACTGCTCATTATCTTCAGTTTAGTAGTAGTGCCGGCGGATCCCTTGACAGTTCGAAAGTCTATGACAAACAAAATATTTTTCATTTAATCAGGCAACGCCAAAAACGAATTGAGTTTTTTTGATGTGTAGTACTCTCCTATGCTACAAGAGTTTTCTCCGGCTTCCTCCCTCCGTAAAAATCAACATTTGAATTGAGCGTTGTGGGCATAGAATAAATAAGGTAGTGGTTGTGTGTGTGAGTAGCAGTGGGCCAATTAGTGCGGAAACTCTAAGCCAAAAACTTAGAAGTACAAACCTGTCCACTGGTCCGGATCACAACAAGTTCCAAGTCCCAGAATACGTTTGCTGTTTTGGACTTTCATCTTCAGTATGAAACAGGGATGGGTGTAGACTGGGTCGTGAAGCTTGATCTTCATCGAAATCTTGTACGGTCCATCAGGAACGGGCTTGTTGTATGCGGTAGCAACGAAGAAAGCAAGCAAAGCCTAAACATAAGCATACATTTTAAAAAGTAAGAGATTAAAATCAGTTCTGCAGGAATAATAGGATAAAAAAGTAAATTACAAGGAGAAATCTTGCCGAGAGAAAATTGATCAAAAATGACTTCTACTTGACTTAATGCCGATCAAAAGCACGACCCACTATATATAGCCCATTATTATGAGGTAACAGTTGGTTAATGAATTGAGAAAATATCAGAGTGTTACTGAAACCCCCTACCATCTCTTTGGACGTTGTAAACTAACTATTAACTAACTTGTAATCAACTTGCTCAAACGAGCACAGGATTTATTGATTTCATTTCCGTTGATTAATATTTCGAAACTATAACAACATCCTTCCTATATCGCTACACTGTAGGAAATACGGTCTTCATCTGATACTCTAACTGGACTCTTATTGCGGGCGGCACCCATTCATGCAGTTCAAAAATAGACGTCTTTTTGTCCGTGGGCGTAAAATATCAAATTTGAAAAGGATATGACAGAATAGAAGGCAAAAAAATGACTATAGAATAGCTGACGTGAATATGAATATGTTTTCTTTTAAAAAAACGCACGGACCGTTAACTCTGAGATTGGATTGGGATTTAGCGTGAGAAATTGAATCATTTGCGAAAGAGTTCCCAGCTGTCTTTGTAAGTATAATATGCAGATGGGAATAGCAAAAAGAAACAGAACAAACTATAGATACCGTTAGTACTTCTTACGCGTATTATAAGATGACTGATAAAAAAGGTCACAAAAAAGCTACTCAAAAGAAACATTTGAAAACTGATCGATCTCTGAAACGAATTAGTCTAAGTTGAGCTACTCTTGTTGGTTTAATATACAGGATAAAATAGTAGGAAAAAACAAACAGAGATAAGCTTACAACACTTGCGATAAGATAGTTCTTGAGAAAATCAACAACAATTAAAAAAATGACAAAAAAGGCGATCAACATTCTACAGCATAAAATAAAATAGCTTTGAAAATCTTAAAGTTATTACTAAAAGTACTAATAACTGCAAAAGCAATCCATTCTACTTACGATAATAGTCTTTTCCATGTTTCTTATTCAGGTAACTGTAGCTTCGTCTTCTTCAGATAGTTTTGTTTTTTGATCTTCTTGGGTCTTGATTCTTCTGATCAATGAGAACCTAGAGCATGTTGCCTGCCTATATATGCACCCGTTTCTAGTCAGAGTAGAATACTACACTACCGCCCACTAACTCTGATTCCGTAACAGTTTGTTATCCAAACCGGCATTTCCTAGGCATGGTCGACATTGGTGGGATGTTCCGATTTGACTATGCGAAAGAAACTGTTCCAGTTTTTGGAATGTTTGTCGAGTGTCATCATCTTTCATGTTCCAGTAATCATGCAGAACACAGTTTTCGACATTTTCTACATTTTTTCTTATTACTCATTCTAAATTGGGTTTACTTAGCCACCAAACTTGTTAAAATATATACAAAATCTAGCGAGCTATGTGTCTGGTGAAAATTCAATATTGAAACTCCATATCAACAGGAAATACGGAAAACTGAAAACAATCTCCCCTCATCGAAAATCATGATGCCTCAGTTCAAACAGACAGAAATCTAAGACTAAGTTTCTAATAAATGTTGAAACGTGAATTATTATTTTTTTTTTTTTTCGCTATTTGTCTGATGAAAGCATTCTAACTTTAATGAAAACCCTGATTGAAAATCACGTAAGGTTACAGTTTCAATCAGTAGGGGCAGAAACCAGGAATGTTTTTTTATTTCGCACGTCTCTTATCATTATCTGGCAATTATCATTTACAGTTTTATTTTAAAAATAAGTAAAAAATACCGCACAACCTGCAAACTTTATCTGTCCTAATGAGTCTATTACAGACCAGTTTGATTACTATTCAGCTCCAATGCTATTTTAGCAACTCTACCCCAATATGAGTAATTTTGCAATATATTAACATTATTTCGACTGCACCAGCCAGATCGTGATAATCTCATGAGACAATATTTTTAATCGTCTTTCATTATTCTTGATTGAGTAGAGGAGTAGGTGATCGGAAGTCAAGCAGTTCGGTGGAAAAACCGCACACGCTCGAAAAGACGTGTGGTTTCGCGATTTCCTCTGCGCTACTAGTTTCCTTGAGAAGGTTGTTAAACATGACTAAACATACTGAAAAAATCGGTCCGATTCACAGACATTCATGTTCGTCAATACTCTAAACACATCTCAAAAATGAATGCGATCCAAAGAATTATGTTTCTTTTGTGATACCACATTGTTACCGGATACAGAAATTATACAAATCAACATCACTCGGGCGGAGTTAATATCAAACTTTTCTGATGCGTTGGATGTCTTCTTCAAGCAACGAGGCATACTGTACTAACGCTACGGTTGCAAAGAGTAATTTGCAGTCATGAATGCGTCAAGATGTTTTTTCTTCGAAAACAATCCTTTTGCCCTACTTTTGCATAGCCCTTTCTCATCTAAAGAAGCAAAGCTTTGTTAGTTTGTAGAGACGTTTGGCAAAGGTCAAACAACCTCAATAACACATGTACAAACACAATGAATCAAGTTTGAATCAATAGTCAAGTATGGACAAACAACCACCTACTCACTTTAGCCATGCATAGAAAGGGAGGAACTGACCTCGTTATCAACCAAAAATGAAGAACATCAAATCTGATGTCCAAGTTTTAAGGTCTTTTTTTTTCAAAATTAAAAATCAAGTTTTCGAACAGCGCTGCTGGAATAAGTTTAAACTGAAACCGTTTCAAAGATATTTTTATATTGAAATAAGAAATCAATGATGTGAAATATTCTAATGTATGGATACGGTTCCTCATTTAACTTCTCAGTTCGTTGCTTCTAGAATGTGAAGAACGACAGAGTTATGAAAGGAATGAACTGGGAGGGAAAGAAACTTTTCAAACACCATCAGCTTTAGAGTATTACAAATTTTCAAAACATTCACTTATTTATTTAAAAAAACCCATATTTTTTCCTGTGCCAATGGTTTCGTTGTTTTTGACCGAATATTTGTACATTCCAAAGGAAGAAAATGATAAGCAGATGAAAAGCAGAAAAAAAGAAATACGAAAGGAAAAAAGACACAAAGATGAAATAAAAACATACGGAGAAAGAATAACACTTCGACTTCTTAATACGATCAAAGTATTATTCATTATACCCTATATTTAACCTGCAAACTTTATGTTCAATCAGCTGTTAATAGTTAAAACAACCGCTAATGCTCTCGACTGTGATTGACCGGAAGAGGTGATTAAATGGTTGAATAAACTCTATCAAAATGTTTATTTTTCTATTTAATAGTTCTTCTGTAGTCTTCCCCGCAGGCGTTTTCAATGTCGGCCGTCATACAACGCCCCCCTCTCCTTACTTGTGGGAAGGAATATTGCGTGACGACAGACACTGAAAACGGCTGCGGACGAAATTAGTTCTACTGTAGCGCGAGGCAAATTAATATGTTCTGCTCTCTTCTCATCATTCAGGAAGTATGTTAAGGAAGCACGTTATACTTCCTAATAATTGATTCGATCCCTTATTGTTACTATCATGAGAAGATGATATCTTTGTTATCATTACATGTCATTAGAGGAGGAACTGAACTGATCATCACGTAGAAAGAAAAAAGAAAAGAAAAAAATAAGGAATAGTAAAATAAAACATACATAAAGAGAGAAAATAAAGTATGAACGGTAAAATTACAAACAAATTTTCTTTCCTGTTTTTTTTTTTTTTTTCATTCAGTTTTAGAACCTAGAATCTCGACATGTTGTTTATCTGTTTTCCACCGTCATTCCGACAGCTCAGTTGCGTTTGCTCACTTTCTTGCCACTAAAATATTATTATAATACTGAATTTCTTCAAATTTATTTGATCTCGGCTATTAGCTTTATCTTTCCGAGGTCCGGAACCGATCAATGTTCTTTGACAGTTAGTTACGGTATCAGTGATAACGGGCTATGTCATGTAAAACGACACTTCCATAATACATACTTCCTGAACGAAACGAAGAGAGCAGAAACTCTCGTCTCACGCTAGCTACAGTGGAACTATTAGCAAATATTTGGATAAAGTTCATTTTAAAACAACTGCCTCTTCCGGTCAATCACAATCCGTAAGCTTAAGCAGATGATTGACCACAATCTTTTCAGGTTAAGGTGAATTCAATAATATTCTTATTGATCTAGGGCAGTTGTCATTCTTTTCATGAATTTGTCTATTTTCTTTGTGCGTCTCTAATTTTTCAGTTTCTTTCTTTTAATTAGATCTTAATTGTTTTCCTTCGAAGATTAACGACACAGGAAAAATATGTTTTTATTTGATAAATAGTGAATGTTTGACAAGTTTGTAATACCCTATAACCAATGTTGTTTAAAAAAATGAAAGGTTTCTTTCCCTCCCCGGTTCATTCCTTTCATAACTCTGTCGTTCTTCGCATTCTTAATTTCTTATTCATACTTGAAAAGTCTTGAATCGTATTCCAGCAGCGCTTTTCGGAAACTTAAAGATAAAGAAACGCCAAAAAAAAAAAAGAAAAAAAAAACTTAAAACTTGCACATCAGATTCGATGTTCTTCATTTTTGGTTGATAACGAGGTCAGTTCCTACCTTTCTATGCATGGCTAGGTACTAAGTAGGTGGTTGTACATACTTCACTATAATGATTCGTTGTGTCTGTGTTATTGAGTTTGTTTGACCTTTGCCAAATATCTCTACAAACTCAAAAGCAAAAAATGTTGTATTTGAAGAACTGAAGAAATTAAAGGCATCGGACAATTTTGTATTTTGGAGTTAACTCACTGATATACGTGTTGAGTTTCAGTATCCTGTATGAGTTTAAAGCGGTATTGACGACGGACATGGACGTGATTCAGAAAAAAATTGTTCAGTATTTTTAGTCAACTAATTCTGTTTTGTAAGTGTCTAGCAGAATGTGCACTCTACGAAACTAGTAGCGCACAGGACATCGAAAACCGACACCCCTTTTCAAGCATGTGCGGTTTTTGCGCCGAACTGCTTCGGACTTCCGATCACCTACTCCTCTACTCAATCAAGGAGAGTAAAGGGCGCTTAAAAAATCAAAAGTATTATGCTGCAAAACTTGTCGCATGAGATTATCACGATAATATATTGCAAAATTGCTCTTATTGGGGTAGAGTTGCTAAAATAGCATTGGAGCTGATAGTCATCAAACTGGTCTATAATTGACTCATTAGGACAGATAAAGTTTGCAGGTTGTGCAGTGTTTTTTACTTACTTTTAAAATAAAACTGCAAATGATAATGGCGAAATAATGAGAAGAGGCCATTTTTTTCAAATCCTCACTGAAATCGGGTTCCCGTAGCACCTCTAACCTCCCTTCTTCCTTATGCTCATCTCTTACGTCTTAAACGTCTTGTCGTTTTTCTTACGTAGTGACTACGTAAGAAAAACGACAAGAAATATTAATTTATTTATATATTAGCCTCATTACATTGACCTTGACGTGTTTCCCTTCTATTTTGAAGTACTATTGACGGTACCCAAAAATACTGGCCATGTCAATACGGTATAAAAAGAACAGCATTATACTACAAAACGTGTGGTAAAGTTCTAACAGATAAATACTCGATCAAGTTTTTCTTGGTCACAAAGGTCGGGTATTGAGTGAAACATTTTCAAGTGTTTCACTAGTATGTCACTTAAGCGAGATAAAATTTTAAGCGCTTGCCTCTACTGACTGAAACTGTAAACTTGAGTGGTCAAACGTGACACAAACGTAAATGAAGACTTAAATGTCACCACGCGCTTCAAAGTAGAACACAGTATCAAAACTGAACTGAATAAAAAGGTACGTCATTATCAATCAGGGTGTAAAGGAACGTTAGAATACTTTCGTCAGACAAATAGAGGGGGGAAATAGTTCACGTCTTAACATTTATTTGAACTGAACTTAGTCTTAGATTTCTGTCTGTTTGAACCGAGGCATAATGATTTTCGATGAGGGGAGATTGTTTTCCGTTTTCCGTATTTCCTGTTGATATGGAGTTTCAATATTGAATTTTCTCCAGACACATAGCTCGCTAGATTTTGTATATATTTCAATAAGTTGGGTGGCTAAGTAAACCCAATTTAGAATGAGTACTAAGAAAAAATGTAGAAAATGTCAAAAACTGTGTTCTGCATGATTACTGGAACATGAAAGATGATGACACTCGACAAACATTCCAAAAACTGGAACAGTTTCTTTCGCATAGTCAAATCGGAACATCCTACCAACGTCGACCATGCCTAGGAAATGCCGGTTGGAATAATAAACTGTCACGGAATCAGAGTTCGTGGGCGGTAGAGTAGTATTCTACTCTGACTAGAAACGGGTGCATATATAGGCAGGCAACATGCTCTAGGTTCTCATTGATCAGAAGAATCAAAACCCAAGAAGATCAAAAAACCAAACTATCTGAAGAAGACGAAGCTACAGTTACCTGAATCAGAAACATGGAAAAGACTATCATTGTAAGTAGAATGGATTGCTTTTGCAGTTATTAGTACTTTTAGTAATAATAACATTAGGATTTTCAAAGCTTTTTTAATTCATGCTGTAGAATGTTGATCGTCTTTTTTGTTATTTTTTTCATTGTTGTTGATTTTCTCAAGAACTATCTTATCGCAAGTGTTGTAAGCTTTTCTCTGTTTCTTTTTCCTACTGTTCTAACCTGTATATTAAGATAGCAAGAGTAGTTCAACTTAGACTGATTTGTTTCAGAGGTCGATCATTTTTCAAATGTTTCTTTTGAGTAGCTTTTTTGTAACCTTTTTTATCAGTCATCTTATAATACGCGTAAGAAGTACTAACGGTATCTATAGTTTGTTCTGTTTCTTTTCGCTATTCCTATCTGTATATTAAATTTACGAAGACAGCCGGGAGCTCTTTCGAAAATGATTTCATTGCTCATGCTAAATTCCATTTCAATCTTAGAGTTAACGGTCTGTGCGTTTTTTTTAAGAAAGAGTACTTATTCATCAATTCACGTCAACTGTCCTATGAAATCATGATATTGCACAGAAACGATGACATATATACATATTTTTATAATTTTTCGAATAAGTCACCGTAGTATCATTTTTTTCCCCTTTTGATTTGTTCATTTCCTTTTCAAATTTGATATTTTACGCCCACGGTCAGAAAGACGTCTATTTTTGAACCGCATGAATGGGTGTCGCCCGCCACTAATCGTCCAATTAGTTTTTTTTAATGGTAATAAGAGTAAAAACTTAGTTAAAAGAGAAAAGAAATAAATAGAAGAAAAACAAAAGAAAGGTCAAAGTGGAAGATGAATAGAGCAAAGCAATGAAGGGATTCAAAGAGTATCAGAGGAAGACTGTATTTCCTACAGTGTAGCGATATAGGAAGGATGTTGTTATAGTTTCGAAATATTAATCAACGGAAATGAAATCAATAAATCCCGTGCTCGTTTGGCCAAGTTGATTACAAGTTAGTTAATAGTTAGTTTACAACGTCCAAAGAGATGGTAGGGGGTTTCATTTTATGTGGCTTCTGATATTTTCTCAATTCATTAATCAACTGTTACCTCATAATAATGGGCTATATATAGTGTTTCGTCCTTTTGATTGTCATTAATTAAGTGAAGTAGAAGACCTTTTTGGATCAATTTTCTCTCGGCAAGATTTCTCCTTGTAATTTACTTTTTTATCCTTTTATTCCTGCAGAACTGATTTTAATCTCTTACTTTTTGAAATGTATGCTTATGTTTAGGCTTTGCTTGCTTTCTTCGTTGCTACCGCATACAACAAGCCCGTACCTGATGGACCGTACAAGATTTCGATGAAGATCAAGCTTCACGACCCAGTCTACACCCATCCCTGTTTCATACTGAAGATGAAAGTCCAAAACAGCAAACGTATTCTGGGACTTGGAACTTGTTGTGATCAGGACCAGTGGACAGGTTTGTACTTCTAAGTTTTTGACTTAGTGCTTCGGCACTAATTGGGGACCCTTTTCACTCAAACACGATACCACTTCATTCAATATTCTATGTCCACAAAGCCGCTCAATTCACATGTTGATTTTTACGGAGGGGGGAAATCGGACAACCTGTAGAAAATCCTTGTAGCATAGGAGAGAACAACACATCAAAACAAAGTCAATTCACGTTTGGCGTTGCTTGACCAAATGAATGTATTTTGTTTGTTATAGACTTTCGAACTGTCAAGGGACCCGCCGGCACTACTACTAAACTGAAGATAATGAGCAGTGATTTGAATTATGTTCTTACGGACAAACTGGAATTTGTGGTAAGTACGCTTGTCTGCATGAATAGCTGTCTGTCTGTCTGTCTGTCTGTCTGTCTGTCTGTCTGTCTGTCTGTCTGTCTGTCTGTCTGTCTGTCTGTCTGTCTGTCTGTCTGTCTGTCTGTCTGTCACATAGCAGAGTATTGTTTTGAGTGGCGGTCTAATTCCAACAAGCGCCTCTCCCTCTGTACGCCCTGCACAGCAGTTAGTTTCAGCAAGGTTCAGCATCGAACTTTAATTTCTAGGTTTAATGTGACCATATCTTCATATCTTTGTGACATTCAGTGATAGCCTGGTGAGAATTAATGATTCATCACTACATCTAAGCAGCCTGAAATGAATTAGCCTACGTAGTAAGCAGAGGGGTAATGGGTGGTCCAATCGAAACAGTTACTTACTAGGCGGCAAATTGAAGAACGTGACACGGGCAGCGAGTAGTGTGACAGTACTGTGATTCCCATTTGTCCAAGGTCCCGGCCTAACGATTCCATTAATAAAGCTAGAGAATTAGCTTGCAAACGTTTCTGTTTTAAACAAACGTGTTTACTGAGTTTGGGTTCGTGTTTTTTTTTTCTCAGAATGCTACTTATGCGTCGAGCCTTAGTCAAAATAAGGTGTATTTCAAGACTGGACGTTCCACGTTCCCGGACATCTATACAATATCCCTACAAACGATGTCTTCTCCGTTCAAATACATCTCAGTTGACTACCCTAAGAAAAAAGTAACATTGGTTGACCAAATATCTCTAACCACATCCTTCAGGCTGGAATCTAAGAGTGTTAAGAATTCTGTTTGTAACCTCATGTTGTTGCCGACGATGAGTCCTAATTATTGTCAACTAATTGCCAAACCAAACTGTGGCTAAGATTATATAATACGCTATGTAGCTGCTACATATTTTGAATCGGAGTAGTGCCGTATCAGTGACGAGGAGCGATAGTGAACCACGGGACCTGTTATTATTTACCGCCTGGTGTTGGGGGGAAATATTTCTAGACAACTGCATGAAGGATTATTGAGCTAAAAATTGCCAGGTATCAAAGGGGGAATGACTAAGTAGCAACATCCCCCCTCCTTTCCCTAAGGCGATAAATAATGACCGGTTCCTAACTACAAACGGATGTCTAAGTGAAAATATCCAGCCGTATTCACCCAACTTTCTGTAGAGTATATTAAGTAAGTCATTGATAGATGATACATTTTTTTAGGAAAAATATTTTGAAATTGAATGACGGTATTTATATGTAATACAAATAGGCCTAGGGCACTCGCTCTATCTAACCCGTGTAATACACTCGCGCAAAAGGGCGTATTTGCCGCATAAGGAAAGCACGAGTCTTATAATAATATGTAGTAGTGAAATATCTATGGCACATGTTGTGAATATTGGAGTATTTAACAATCTAGTTTCAGTTCTGAAGTGTAAAATTGTTTCATGGTTATATTTATAGTATTTATTTTTAATAAATATTTCTTTAAAAAATTTCTAGGAAGTTTGATTTTATTTATTATTGTGGTCAGTTGACAAGTGCTAAACGTTTCGTGAATAAACCTGTCCACTTTCTAAGATTGTCATGAATGAAATTCCTGATGAATTCGTTATGAATTCCTTTTTTCTTTTGAGAAAATACTTGAGCTCGTAACTTTTCTGCAAAAACTGAAATTTGGGACTGGATAACAAGGTGGTCTTCTTTGATTTCATTAGTTTCGGCTCATGAAAAGTTTCACGTTTTGAACTTGGTCTAATTTTGCAATTAAGATTTAAGACAAATTCCCGAGGGGAAAACAAACTCGCTGTCTTTTCTCTTGAGGCACGTGTTTAGAGACTGAATTCGAATTTTACTGAATTTCCTGATCTTTACCAGCTGACTGGCCATAGAAAACAAAACAGATTACGAGAATTCAAAAAATATATAAAAAAATAGATTAAATGAACTGAGAAAGAACAAGTGAAAAAGTAGAACAAAAAGGTATATTTGTTTAAAAAAATGACTCCGAGTTATGTACCGAAGTTGTACTTTTGTATTTTGTGTTCCTCACTAATGTGTAGCAGTGTACAGAAGGACTGGCCAAGAAAATATTCCACTTATATTAATAGTTATACGAGGTCATTCGCTGTCATCATCAATTTCAAAAGCGTAATTTCTCTACATAATAAATAGTTCAAAACTTCACATACTGGTAAAGTTTCAAGGATGTAGATCATTTTGTTACGGAACTATGGGAGAGCAAACACGACGAAGTTGGACGAACATGATGACGTCAAATGCCGTCGAAAACGTTAAGAAGGCGGGCATCGGAAATCGTAATTAATCTAGAAAGAACATTGATCGGTTCCAACTATATATTTAAAGCAAATACATTTTTTAGACGAATTAGTATTATAATGTGTCAAAAAGTGAGCAAAAATTCATAGTTGTCGGCATGACCGTAGAAAACAGATCGATAACATTTATATCATGTAGGCTGTGACCAGAGAGGGTTATGTACTAACTGAATAAGGTTCTAGGTTCTACAAAATGGAAAACACACCAAAGAAAATTCTCTTGTAAATTTACTTTTGACATATCTTTTTTCCTTCCTCTTGTTTCTGTGTCTATCAATATTTTTTTTGTATGTGTGATGATCACTTCAGTTCCTAATTCTCCCCTAAAGATAATAATGATATCAACCATTTAATTTGAGTGCATACAGAATTAAAACCTCTATAAAAGACAGATACGATCAATTTTAGAAGAGTGCTAATGTTAAATCCACAAAAAATAGTTACCATTCAACTATTGTACATGTCGGCTTATTTGTTTACATCTGTACTAGTTTGACATGAAATTCGTCTAATCGGCTTTTAATATTACTCCGGTTTCCGACTCACTTTAAAAAGCGGAAATGCCGTATATGCATTTCAAAATACATTCTTTGTATTTTAGATCATGAACCAATAAAATTCAAGTCGAGGGAACCTTTTGAATGTAATTTCTTCGATGTACTATAGACGCGTTAAGCGTAACGCTTCGGTTGGCATGACCCTTTAGCCGGATACACTTCACTTCAAACTTTGGTTTGTCAACACCAAACCACTTCGAGTCCAAGCATGAAACTTCTGTGAGATGACAAACAATAACCAGGCTTTGGCTGACTGTAATTTTTGTCTCGAAGTTTTAGGTACCAGGAAAGGTTTTTGGCCGTTAAACTTAGCCAATTTTCGCATGTTTTTCAAGACCACGAAAATGGGGTTCACAAAAAAACTATAAAAAAATAAATAGCCAACTTAAAAACAAACTTCTAATGCAAAATCAAACTTTAAGAGTGTCTTAATATGTGAGAGAAATATTAGATTAATCAGTTTTATATTTAGCCGTCAGCAGTACCACAAAGTAAGCTTATAAATCAGTCAGTTCGGGTGTGAAAATCGGCTAATTTACCGCCAAACCAAAATTTCGTAAAGATCGCCAGAAAAAAAATTCGCATCAACTTTTTAGTATTTTTCCCATGATAGGAACACTAAATGGGATCATTTGGTGAAATAAAAAAAAATTCGAATTTATTTATCTGACTTGAGATTCTCGACTGTTACGGGCATCCGCTCTTAAGTTACAGGTAGGTGTATAGTTGGTTTGAACTGTTCCATTAGAACAATTCTTGTCTCGGTTTTATCAACCGGTTTTATCAACCGGTTTTTCTGGACAAATCAAAAACACCCATAGAGTCCCGTGCAAAATTTGAGGGGTTTTTATTTGAGGTGACTAAATAGCAACTTCCCCCCCCCCCCCCCCCCCCCCTTCCCTAAGGCGATAAATAATGACCGGTTCGTAACTACAAACGGATGTCTGAGTGAAAATATCCAGTATTCACCCAACTTTCTGTAGAGTATATTAAGTAATTCATTGACAGATGATACATTTTTTTAGGAAAAATATTTTGAAATTGAATGACGGTATTTATATATAATATAAATAGGCCTAGGCACTCGCTCTAGCTGACCCATGTAATACACTCGCGCAAAAGGGCGTATTTGCAGCATAAGGAAAGCACGAGTTTTATAATAATATGTAGTAGTAAAATATCTATGGCACATGTTGTGAATATTGGAGTATTTAACAATCTAGTTTCAGTTTGAAGTGTAGAATTGTTTCAGAGTTATAATTATAGTATTCATTTTTAATAAATATTTCTTTAAAAAATTTCTAGGAAGTTTGATTTTATTTATTATTGTGGTCAGTTGACAAGTGCTAAACGTTTCGTGAATAAACCTGTCCACTTTCTAAGATTGTCATGAATGAAATTCCTGATGAATTCGTTATGAATTCGTTTCTTCTTTAGAGAAAATAATATATAAATTAAGGCATTGCCTAAAAGCGGAGCTGCCAAGGAATAACCGTTTCTCTAGTAGCTTGCCTACAAAGGATGACACCTCAGTTTTGGAAATTTTCTCGATTCTGATTACCTAACAGTCTCAGATCAGTTGAGTATGGTTTCTCAATAAAATTTCGCATTTTATCCAGCGGTCTTTGTGCGCGCGCTCATTTTGGGCTCAAATCGAGCGTTCAAAATTAGGCAGTCACCTTAATTTATTTGAATTTATGGCCGCCATTTTGGACCGGAGAAGGGTCTATTGTTGATCCAACTTCAGGTAGCTAACGATTATAGTAGACCGAGAAGTAAACTTTTTCGTCTGTAGTAATACTAAAGAAATACAAGCTCTACCATATGATGCTATGTTTCTAATGCCGGTTCGACTTTGGGTCTTGACATTGAACAGATTAGAAAAAACTTTTGGAACCTTTACGCCATCCTCACTCACTCGTGCCCCTTCGAGATAAAACTTTTTGCCTCCAGACGTGAATTTGGTGAATGTCAATCAAAGGTATTTCCATGAATTTCGTTTCTCAGAAGTACAAAAATTGGTTGTATTAGTTAATAATTATGGTATTTGATTTATGCGTATGCGCTCATGCGACGAACAGAGAATAAACATGGCCGTCCACCAACATCGAATAGTTATTCTCAACATCCCGATCATCTCGATCAATCCTGCCTAATCAGGAACACAACAACATTCCCAAGTGAAAATTATAAAATTTATAAAAAATTCAATTTTATAAATTGAATAAATTGTTCTGCCAGATAAAAACTAAATGTTACAAGACTGATTGTCGTTGAAAGCTCTCTGTTGAATGCCTCTTACAACAATATATATAACTATAACGGCCGGTAGATTAGAAGACATTCAGTGTACGTCTGTTGTTTGAATGAAAAAAATATTTATCTTTCCAAATGCTTCATCAATGCTAGAGTCGTCTCGAGAAATTCTCAATTCCTAGACCATAGTAAGTTATAAAATAACTTGTTATTCATTTGTCACAAGGCTGATAAAGCAAAGGTACTGTGAATCTAAACACGAAACTTGATGATTGCTGAATATTTGAAGCTACTGGGTGCAGGTGAACGGTCGTTTACCTTAAAAAATACCTTCGATTGACGTCCATCGAGTTCACGTCAGCTGGAGGTGAGATGTTTTGTCTTGAAGGGGCACGTGTGGCTGAGTACAAATGTAAATTTGCGGATGCCAGAGTTTTTCATTTTCACGTTCCAATGAAATCTCTATCACGGTCTCACCCCTTCCTCCTTCCATAACATTGTTGCGTTGTTCTAGGCAAAGAAAAGCCAATTGTTTCTACGATTTTCCCTTGATTTATTTGAAAAATGAACTAAAAGAGAAAAAAAGTCCTAACATATTCTGTCCAAGATTGTCGAACCGGATTCATTACGAGTTTAAAGGGGCACTTGGATGAAAATCGATGAAAACTGGGAATGCCTTGAAATTTGGTTAAACCTATCTATATGGCCCCAATAGTAGCCAAGTAACATATTTTCTTCGCAGTCAAAAGTGGCGGATAAGAATTATATATATTTTTTTCAGCATCTAAATTGTGAGTAAATGATGCCATTTACTCCACCCTATTGTTCTATTAGTTTTTAAACCAAAATTTCTCAACTGCGCCGAGTGACTCCCAGGCTAAAATTTTTGCCAATCTGGTTTTCATAATCAGTTGAAAGCCAAGGTCATTTAATCAAATTGTCAAGAATTTTGAGAGATCTTTCAATTATACTTGTATTACCTGTAGGGGGTCATGCATTCAAAATTTCTGACATTATGAAACAAGATAAGAATTTTGCCATGTTCCTTTGAATCAAAGTCAAGGTCGAATAGTTAATTTTCTTTTTAAAGAAACGTCATTTAGTGAACAAATCTCGTATGTACGTAAAAACTCACGGTACGAACGTGCCTTGCCGTTCCCATGACCGCGTACCGTGTCCGCGTACTTTGGACACAGGAAGCCCAAGCAAGGTAATCTTCTATCTTATGTGGAATTGTAAATCGTTAATCTAAAGTAATGTTTTCGTAATTAGCTTAATTTACGAAAAAAATGTATGTGTCAAGCTTGGTAACGAAGCTAACTGTGGTTGGCGGAATAGTTCAAAATTGAAGACGTCTATATTTATTCAAATTCAATCAATAATCTGTTCATGTTCAAGTTTTTATGTTGATTCAAGAATAAATCACTTCAAATTCAATCTCTATATTTATGTTCATGATTTTACATTAACAAACTCAAGAACTGTTTGCATTCAACTTAATGCACCTTTTAATTCTTTCAAAAATTCATATCCATTGAAGAATTGATATTCATCCAAGAATCTATATTCATTCAAGAATGTATATTCATTCAAGAATCTATATTCATTCAAGAATTTATATTCGTTCAAGAATCTATATTCATTCAAGAATTTATATTCATTCAAGAATGTATATTCATTAAAGAATTTATATTCATTCAAGAATCTATATTCATTCAATAATCTATATTCATTCAAGAATCTATATTCATTCAAGAATCTATATTCATTCAACAATTTATATTCATTCAAGAATCTGTATTCATTCAAGAATTTATATTCATTCAAGAATCTATATTCATCCAAGAATCTATATTCATTCAAGAATTTATATTCATTCAAGAATCTATATTTATTCAATAATCTATATTCATTCAAGAATCTATATTCATTCAAGAATTTATATTCATTCAAGAATCTGTATTCATTCAAGAATTTATATTCATTCAAGAATGTATATTCATTCAAGAATGTATATTCCGCCAACCATAGCTAACCGGCGGTCAGTCCACAAACAGAAATCTCTTTTTTAAAAATGCTTAGTTTCAAAAATTCTTATCTTCGTCAGTTTAGTAAGGGCAATTTTAAATTACAAAACTTCGCAGTTTTATTAATATCGATGTGGAACATTTACGTTAAACTCTTCAGCAAGTTTTCCTAAAAATAAGTGTCGGTATATATTGCAAAGTTATAAGGCAAAGTTATGTTGACTTAATTTATAATTTTGTTAATTTATTTCTGTGTCTGGAAAAATAAAAACCCTTGAAAACTTTGACTAGTTATCTCGCTGGCTAGGGCCTGAATGTAAAAGAGAACACCTGTTTTGCACCTGTTCGATTTCGAATTCTCGTGTGCTGAGGGAAAAAAAGGAATGAAACTCTTCGTTTACAACAATGGCAATCTTTTCGTAAGACATAGAACCCGTTAAAACGGACTTGGATTTATTTGAACACGGTTACAAAGGCATGAAACTGGGTCGAAAATGAACTGTTAATACAGAACGCCTACACAAAAACGGTATGAAGTATTAGAACCCGTTTACGCGGACGCAGTTTAATTTGAAAACCTTATAGACCTGGAAAACCTGGGGGAAAAATACAATGAAAAATATTAGCATCACGAAAGATTTCAATCTTCAAGAGAAGGGAGTTCTTTTGTTTTGACCCCCAGGTTGGGAATTAGTGCAAAGGGTCTATAAGGACGTTGTCAAGGTTGAAAACCAAGAATATGAGCTCAAAAATAATGATATTCATTCTGTAGTAACTTGAGCTTACACTTATTACTGAATAAGCCATGCCCTGACTTAGATCAGCCAAGAGGTTGTTTCAGGGTTCGATCTGTGAGTTAGCCATGCCCTGACTTAGATCAACCAAGAGGTTGTTTCAGGATTTGATGAAATTTTGAGGATATAGAATGCAAGATTGAATTCTCAGTGATCTTGTTTTCAAGTGCTTGGATATTAATTATTTTTACTGTTAGGAATTCCTTGATTTTCATTCTGTTAATTTTTTCCTCCTTATTAATGCGTTCAGAGAATTTTCCATTAGCTTATGATCACAGCCGGTGCAAACTTGTACCTGTCATTGTAAAAATGTTTCGTTCATTACCAAGAATGACATTATCATCAAAACATGCGTGAGGTTTCGCTTGTATCAGCTAATGAATGAATAATTAAAAGATGATGAAACGGGTGGAAAATTCGTACATGCGAGCGTCGAGTACTTGAGGAAGTGAAAAGCTCAGTAAACGATACCAAGTGAACTCAGGTGAAGAAGAAATAACATCAGTAGGGATAACTATTCTGAAAGCTTACTGAAAATGTGCAAGAACATCATTGTAAGTACTTACTTTTTGTCGTTTACATATTCGTCAACTTTATATCCACATTTGGGAAGATTACCTAATTTGGAAGTAAATGTAGATCCTTTTTTGGGGTTTATCCGGTATAATGGAATTGAGGCAAACGCACTAAAATATATAGAAATCTGGAACACTTTCAAAGATTTTCAAAATTTTACCTTTTTTGAAAATATATTTTCTCTGTTATTTATGACTTTTAATATGATGGATAATGGAAATCTACACATCGAGAAAATAATATTTTTGTTTTCATGATAAAACGATGGGCACGCGTGAAAATGCATAATTTGCGAAAGATGACTCGTAAAACTAGTTAAACACCTACATTGGTCTTATTTTCCGTTCGACAACTGGTATATGCCTGCCTCCTGACAATCGAAGTTTAAATTTTGAAAATCCATAAAAAATTGAGCGGAGTTACGGGACGTAAAAGTGATCCAGATTTCCAAATATTTTGCCGTGTTTGCCCCAATATCAAGGTATAAAATTTAAATGAAAACTTGCGAATATTGCAGCGAAGAAATATTTCAAACTGTCCACCATCTTCAATTTAGCTAGGTAACCTGGTATTTTGACAAAAGAAGCCCAAAAACGTTCAGAACCACAGGGATCCCGCGATAACACAATTTTGATATTTTACTGCTTCCATCATTTTCTTTCATATTTTTCTATACTCATGTGTTTAGATTAGTAGGCGCCCTTGACTAGAGAAGAAGGGGCTACTTTCCGGAAGCTGGATCCAAACCCAATAAAATTGAGTCCCCAGATGTTTTTTTGCTAAGGAGTTCGATGTAGATTTAAGAAGAGTCCTCAACTTTTCAAATATTTTGCTTATTTCTAGGCTTTGCTTGCTTTCTTCGTTGTTACCACACACACCAAATCCGCTACTGATGGGCCATATAAGATTTCGATGAAGATCAAGCTTCACGACCCAGTCTACACTCATCCCTGTTTCATACTGAAGATGAAAGTCAAAAACAACAAACGTTTTATGGGACTTGGAACTTGTTGTGATCCGGACCAGTGGACAGGTCTGTACTTCTGATCTGTTGGCTTAGTGCCTCCGCACTAATTGGGGACACTTTTCACTCACACACACTACCACTACATTATTTATTCTATTCCCACAACGCTCAATTCGCATGTTGATTTTTACATATAAGTAGGGAGGAAACCAGAGAACCAGAGAAAACCCTTGTAGAATAGGAGAGAGAGAACAACACATCAAAAAAAAAAATTCCCTTTTGGAGTTGCCTGACCAAATGAATGTATTTTGTTTGTTATAGACTTTCGAACTGTCAAGGGATCCGTCGGCACTACTACTAAACTGAAGATAATGAGCAGTGATTTGAATTATGTTCTTACGGACAAACTGGAATTTGTGGTAAGTACGCTTGTCTGCATGAATAGCTGTCTGTCTGTCAGATAGGGGAGTATTGTTCTGAGTGTGGGTCTAAGCCCCGCAAGCGTCTTTCCTTCCGCAGGGCCTGCACAGCAGTCACTTTCAGTAACCATTGCCAGAAATATTGGACATTGTCAGCGGTGTTACGCATGAATGAAAATGAAGTGGTTTTCTAGAGGAAAAATATAACTACATGGTTTCCAAGCACATATTTATATTCAACTATGATGTTAGTAAAACAATTCTTACCAAAAAATAGTTACTTGACAATCAAAAGAACAACTATTATTTTTCTGTTGATAAGCCTCACCACAGGAAGCCCATGAAGGACAAGAAACAAGTTTCAAACGTAAATCGTTACTTTAAGCTTCCTTATTGTATCCCAGCAGTCAATAGGAGCTTGTAAAAACAAAATGGCGATATTAAGGGGGTTTTGAAGCTGTTTGGAGCAGTTCTCTGTGGTTTCTTGTCATTTTTAACTGAAAACTACGAGCTAACAACGCGTCGAATCGCTTAAAATTTAACCTAACTTCAAGCTTCTTGGGAACCAAAATTCTGAAGGCATGCTGTATATTTTGAGCGGTTTTGGATTTATTAAACACTCGTTTGGTGATATCAAGGTGGAGCTCTTTTACTTTTAAATTTTTTCGACTTCAAATAAGACGATTTTGGGGTCAAGTGTGGCCAGATTTATAGACGATGTATGGAATCTAGAGCTTTCGAAGGCAAGTAGTCCGGGAACCAATATGTCGCATGATTCAATGATCACTTTACGCTTATTTAGTAGCTTGTAGGGTGGGTTGTTTGTCGCGATGTGGAGCTCAGAGTAAATAAAACCCTATTCGCCGTAAATAGAGGAAGCTCTATTTTCCCCATACATTTCCTATAAGACTCGGCGGCTATTTTGTAAGCTGAAACGCATCATTGCGCATGTGTGAGCAGGCTCATGTCCCATATTTCTGGCAATGGTTCAGCATCGAACTTTAATTTCTAGGTTTAACGTGACCATATCTACATATCTTTGTGACACGACATCTAAGCAGCCTGAAATGAATTAGCCTTCGTAGCAAGCAGAGGGGTAATGGGTGGTCCAATTGAAACAGTTACTTTGGCTGCAAATTGAAGAACGTGACACGGGCAGCGGGTAGTGTGACAGTAATTTTATTCCTATTTGTCCAAGGTCCCGGCCTAACGACTTCATTAATAAAGCTAGAGGATTTGCTTGGAAACGTTTCTGTTCTAAAGAACCGTGTTTACTAAGTTTGGGTTCGTGTTTTTTTCTCTCAGAATGCTACTTATGCGTCGAACCTGAGTCAAAGCAAGGTGTATTTCAAGACTGGACGTTCCACGTTCCCGGACATCTATACAACATCCCTACGAACGATGTCTTCTCCGTTCAAATACTTCTCAGTTGACTACCCTAAGAGAAAAGTAACATTGGTTGACCAAATATCTCTAACCACATCCTTCAGGCTGGAATCTAAGAGTGTTAATAATTCTGTTTGCAACCTCATGTTGAATGCAAATATACCTCCTCCTACTTATTGTCAACGAATTGCAAATGCAAACTGTGGCTAAGGCAATCCAAGGCATTTAGTTTGTTTGAATGTTGCACATGTATAGTACATGCAAGTTCAACATCCTACAATTTAGACGCAAGGGGTTAAATTATATGAGGGTATTTATATATATAGTATAGATAGGGCACTCGCTCTATCTGACCCGTGTAATACGCTCGCGCAAAAGAACGTATTTGCAGCATAAGGAAAGCACGAGTCTTATAATAATATGTAGTAGTAAAATATCTATGGCACATGTTGTGAATATTGCAGTATTTAACAATGTAGTTTCAGTTCTGAAGTGTATAATTGTTTCATGGCTATATTTATAGTATTTATATTCAATAAATATTGCATGGAAAAATTCTAAAGGAAGTTTGATCTTATTTATTAATGTGGTCAGTTTACTAGTGCTAGCTTAACGTTTTATGAATAAACCTGTCCACTTTCTAAGATTGTAATCAATGAAATCCCTGATGAATTCGTTATGAATTCGTTATGAATTCGTTTCTTCTTTAGAGAAAATAATATATAAATTTAGGCAGTGCCTAAAAGCGGAGCTCCCAAGGAATAGTATAATGATGGTAACCCCACCCTCTTACCACCCCTCTTGTTCTAATATCTTCTTAAAATTTCTTAAACTTTTTCGTCTTCACAGCGCAGTGCGAAGGTAACACTTCCACTGTAGATATAAATGTAAGGATATTTAAGAGCATACTCTGGATTGGAACGAAATGTTATATAAATCAGACTACCAATTATGATTTTTGTTTGTCGTGTATCCGTTATCTTGTATGAAAATTGTCGAAACATCATAAAATGTGATTTTATAGGATTGCCATAAATGAGTCACATATGGTGGTATAGGGTTAGCAGTTGTAAAAAAAGAATTCAAAAAAATATATATAATCTTAAGATATTACATTGACAACACTACACAGATACTTATATGAGCACGAAAACACAGCTTCTAATTAACAATTAGTCCTCGAGTCCGAATGGTCTACGAGTCAATAGGCCATGAGGGCGAGAGGTCTAATTGTTTTAGTAAAAACCTACTAATCGGTCCAATAAAAGGATGCAAAAAGTTTTGGATTTTGCTTTAAATATATATTTTTTGGTTTTCAAAACCGGCGCTTTTCGCTACTAGAGGTCTATCACTAATAGACCCCTAGTAGCTCAGCCAATCACAGGGCTTGATTGGTGATAGACCATTAGTAGGTTTTTTCTAATTGTCAAAACATCATAAAATTTGATTTTACAGGTTTGCCATAAATGATACATAATTCACATATGGTGGTATAGAGTTAGCAGTTGTAAAAAAAAAATTTAAAAAAAATTATAATCTTAAGTATATTACATTGACAATACCACACAGATACTTACATGAGCACGAAAACACAGCTTCTAATTGTCAAAACATCAAAAAGTTTGATTTCACAGGATTGCCATAAATGATACATAATTCACATATGGTGGTATAGAGTTAGCAGTTGTAAAAAATGTGAAAATCTCAAGTATATTTACACACCGGGCTTCTTCAGGCTTCTTTGAAATTTTATAACAAAATTAATTTTTTTTAATCTGTCCGGAACCGATCAATTTTCAAAATTTCACAGAACTTTGAATAGAATAGCTACAATTTCCGGTGACCGTCTCCTTAACGTTTACGACGGCATGTGACGTCATCATGTTCGTTAGACGTCCCATTGTCGTGCTCGTTTTCAGTTTCCGTCATCAAAAAATCAAAATGTATACATCATATGTTTTAGAAATCAGTGATATATAAGTTACAGGTAGGTGTATAGTTGGTTTGAACTGTTCCATTAGAACAATTCTTGTCTCGGTTTTATCAACCGGTTTTTCTGGACAAATGAAAAACACCCATAGAGTCCCATGCAAAATTTGAGGGGTTTTTCCCCTGTTGAAGTACAAAACTTGTCCAGCTGGAATGAAAAAGTGACATAGAAATGACGTCAATGCAACGTGAAAAATTAAACTTATAAAAGTTTCTATCTGACATAAATCTAGATTTTCAGAAGAGGGTTTTGGTATTTTGTATGCATTTAATTTAATATGATATTCATTGTTGAGTGGGAAAACAATGAAATAAAAAATAACCGTTTCCCTAGTAGCTTGCCTACAAAGGATGACACCTCAGTTTTGCAAATTTTGTCGATTCTGATTGGTTAACATTTTTTCTCAGATCAACTGGTATGTACACGCGTTGGTTGGAGTTGTGGTGACAGATATCAATATACCACTTTCGAGATGCGCGAGCGCTTTCAAAAATATCGCAGGCGCAGCATGAAAGGCAAGTTCACTCGCGCTATTGAAGCTGCCCGATAATGCCTCGAGATCATGTCTGCGTCTGCGATATTTTGAAAGCGATCGCGCATCTCGAAAATGGTCTATTGTAACTAGCTTTCAAAACTCTTTTATGATAGCACGTGATGTAAAGTACGTACGTAACAGTACGGTTTTGAACATGGAGGACAATCGAAGCACTCCATATGAACATTCTTTTGGAAACTTTGGGTTTCCGTGTGATGTTATTAAGACATAGTACCGAGTTCCACGGACACGGGACCCCTCTCCTCGACGATCACACCAGAAAGCCATTTGGGCTCCCCGGAATAGTTGCGGCCTAAAACAGTGTCATTAACAGAAAATGGTCTTGATTTTGCACTCTTATCATGATGCACTTCCTGCCTTTCTTGTACTCGGGCAACTTTCCCTTCGATATCTGGTCGGATCAAATCTAGTGTTGATCTTAAGCCCCGGCCCCATCGTAGCTGTGTGGGCGTTTCCCCTGTCGTGGTGTGAGGTGTGATTCTATAGCCTATAGAGCCAAACAGGAAATGTTTACAGCTTTGTCTGGACACTACTCTCGTTTTAGTGAACTAGGGGACCTGTTATTATTTACCGCCTGGTATTGGGGGGAAATATTTCTAGACAACTCCATGAAAGATTATTGAGCTAAAAAGTGCCAGGTATCAAAGGGGGGCAGGTGACTAAATAGCAACTACCCCCCCCCCCTTCCCTAAGGCGATAAATAATGACCGGTTCGTAACTACAAACGGATGTCTGAGTGAAAACATCCAGCCGTATTCACCCAACTTTCTTATATTAAGTAATTCATTGACAGATGATACATTTTTTTAGGAAAAATATTTTTAAATTGAATAACGGTATTTATATATAATATAAATAGGCCTAGGGCACTCGCTCTAGCTGACCCGTGTAATACGCTCGCGAAAAAGGGCGTATTTGCCGCCTAAGGAAAGCACGAGTCTTATAATAATATTTAGTAAAATTCTACTACTATACTATTGCAAATCCTGCATTCTGATTGGCTAACGTACTCACTATCTATCAGCCGAAAGATAGTGGGTAGAGAAAGCCGGACTTGTTTTGAAAAAATGGCGGCTTTTCCTTCGCGCTTTTGTGAAGTTTAGTTTAGTTTAGTATAGTATAGTTTAGTTGAGATTTTTACTAAAACAATTAGAAGACTCACTCTCGATTTCTATCGGCTTTGATAGTTGACTCGGGGCCGGAGCCCCTCCTCAACTATCAGCCGATAGAAATCTCGAGTTCGTCTTCTAATTGTTAAGTAGTAGTAAAATATCTATGGCACATGTTGTGAATATTGGAGTATTTAACAATCTAGTTTCAGAAAGTGTAGAATTGTTTCAGGGTTATAATTATAGTATTCATTTTTAATAAATATTTCTTTAAAAAATTTCTATGAAGTTTGATTTTATTTATTATTGTGGTCAGTTGACAAGTGCTAAACGTTTCGTGAATAAACCTGTCCACTTTCCAAGATTGTCATGAATGAAATTCCTGATGAATTCGTTATGAATTCGTTTCTTCTTTAGAGGAAATAAAATATAAATTAAGGCATTGCCTAAAAGCGGAGCTGCTAAAGGAATAACCGTTTCTCTAGTAGCTTGCCTACAAAGGATGACACCTCAGTTTTGGAAATTTTCTCGATTCTGATTACCTAACAGTCTCAGATCAGTTGAGTATGGTTTCTCAATAAAATTTCGCATTTTATCCAGCGGTCTTTGTGCGCGCGCTCATTTTGGGCTCAAATCGAGCGTTCAAAATTAGGCAGTCACCTTAATTCATTTGAATTTATGGCCGCCATTTTGGACCGGAGAAGGGTCTATTGGTGATCCAACTTCAGGTAACTAACGATTATAGTAGACCGAGAAGTAAACTTTATGGTCTGTAGTAATACTAAAGAAATACAAGCTCTACCATATGATGCTATGTTTCTAATGCCGGTTCGACTTTGGGTCTTGACATTAAACAGATTAGAAAAAAACTTTTGGAACCTTTACCCATCCTTACTCACTCGTGCCCCTTCGAGATAAAACTTTTTGCCTCCAGACGTGAATTTGGTGAATGTCAATCAAAGGTATTTCCATGAATTTCCATGAATTTCGTTTCTCAGAAGTACAAAAATTGGCTGTATTAGTTAATAATTATGGTATTTGATTTATGCGTATGCGCTCATGCGACGAACAGAGAATAAACATGGCCGTCCACCAACATCGAATAGTTATTCTCAACATCCCGATCATCTCGATCAATCCTGCCTAATCAGGAACACAACAACATTCCCAAGTGAAAATTATAAAATTTATAAAAAATTCAATTTTATAAATTGAATAAATTGTTCTGCCAGATAAAAACTAAATGTTACAAGACTGATTGTCGTTGAAAGCTCTCTGTTGAATGCCTCTTACAGCAATATATATAACTATAACGGCCGGTAGATTAGAAGACATTCAGTGTACGTCTGTTGTTTGAATGAAAAAAATATTTATCTTTCCAAATGCTTCATCAATGCTAGAGTCGTCTCGAGAAATTCTCAATTCCTAGACCATAGTAAGTTATAAAATAACTTGTTATTCATTTGTCACAAGGCTGATAAAGCAAAGGTACTGTGAATCTAAACACGAAACTTGATGATTGCTGAATATTTGAAGCTACTGGGTGCAGGTGAACGGTCGTTTACCTTAAAAAATACCTTCGATTGACGTCCATCGAGTTCACGTCAGCTGGAGGTGAGATGTTTTGTCTTGAAGGGGCACGTGTGGCTGAGTACAAATGTAAATTTGCGGATGCCAGAGTTTTTCATTTTCACGTTCCAATGAAATCTCTATCACGGTCTCACCCCTTCCTCCTTCCATAACATTGTTGCGTTGTTCTAGGCAAAGAAAAGCCAATTGTTTCTACGATTTTCCCTTGATTTATTTGAAAAATGAACTAAAAGAGAAAAAAAGTCCTAACAGATTCTGTCCAAGATTGTCGAACCGGATTCATTACGAGTTTAAAGGGGCACTTGGATGAAAATCGATGAAAACTGGGAATGCCTTGAAATTTGGTTAAACCTATCTATATGGCCCCAATAGTAGCCAAGTAACATATTTTCTTCGCAGTCAAAAGTGGCGGATAAAAATTATATATATTTTTTTCAGCATCTAAATTGTGAGTAAATGATGCCATTTACCCAACCCTATTGTTCCGGTATTAGTTTTTAAACCAAAATTTCTCAACTGCGCCGAGTGACTCCCAGGCTAAAATGTTTGCCAATCTGGTTTTCATAATCATGATTGAGTCATATTATTTTTAAATACTTGAACTATTCGGACTTTCAAAATATGGGGTGTTTTCATCCAAGTGCCCCTTTAACTTTCAGTTGAAAGCCAAGGTCAATTAATCAAATTGTCAAGAATTTTGAGAGATCTTTCAATTATACTTGTATTACCTGTAGGTGGTCATGCATTCAAAATTTCTGACATTATGAAACAAGATAAGAATTTTGCCATGTTCCTTTGAATCAAAGTCAAGGTCGAATAGTTAATTTTCTTTTTAAAGAAACGTCATTTAGTGAACAAATCTCGTATGTACGTAAAAACTCACGGTACGAACGTGCCTTGCCGTTCCCATGACCGCGTACCGTGTCCGCGTACTTTGGACACAGGAAGCCCAAGCAAGGTAATCTTCTATCTTATGTGGAATTGTAAATCGGTAATCTAAAGTAATGTTTTCGTAACAGAGGAGGGTCCAGGGTTATCCCATGATGCATTGCGTTTCATAGTATATTTTCAATTCTTTCGTGACGTCATCACTTTGTTTGAGCAGGCTCTGAGTGAAGATCAACATAGCGGAGTTTAGTTCAGTTACTCAATACTCGGCATCTTTCCCAGAATTTTTCCTTATTTTACGTTCACTGTGTATCGAAAGACAATTTTTATGATTCTATGTCCGCCTTGGAAGGAGTTGAAGTTGTTTTAAGACTGATTTATGTCAGTTATCTGGATAAATTTGAGAGAAAGAGACGAGTGACAACTGTTCGATAGACTCGTTGTTCAACAAAGTGCGTATCCCAGCGCTTATTTTCTTTGTTTCAGTACCTATCATATGGATAAGTAGATTTATTACTTTTCTTGTCGTTTGTGTAAAATATACTGTGGTTTGACTCAACGTCCGTTTATTATTTATACATTTCCAATGTTCAGTTCTTCGTGAAGTGTCAAAAAATGGCTATTTTCAGAGGTCCTAAACTCATCTAAAACCTGGAGTACTTTGGAGTACTTTCACATACGAGTATGAATAAACCCTTAAACTAAGATATGATGATATTAAGACGAAAAATATTCGTATATTTCCTGAGAAATAAGCGTTTTGCCTGGACATCTGACACTCGAATATTTGAAGCGTATCAAGCCGCCTTTTTAAAGGTCAAATTTTTCATGAACCATTCCAAATATATCATTACCTTTTGGTGTAAACATAAGTAGGATTGTTAAAAAACAACACACGTTAACCCTACTGATTTTGTTGGTTAATCATGGCTTTAAAAACGGCTTTGTATTCGCTTCTTAAACGCCGAGATGGTTCAATGTTTACAATTGGTCAGCGCAATGCATCATGGGATAACCCTGGACCCTCCTCTGTTTTCGTAATTAGCTTATTACGAAAATTCTTCATGCACTTCATGCACCTTTTAATTCTTTCAAAAATTCATATCCATTCAAGAATTGATATTCATTCAAGAATCTATATTCATTCAAGCTAGAATTGATATTCATTCAAGAATCTGTATTCATTCAAGAATCTATATTCATTCAAGAATTTATATTCGTTCAAGAATCTATATTCATTCAAGAATTTATATTCATTCAAGAATCTATATTCATTCAAGAATCTATATTCTTTCAAGCTAGAATTGATATTCATTCAAGAATCTGTATTCATTCAAGAATCTATATTCATTCAAGAATTTATATTCGTTCAAGAATCTATATTCATTCAAGAATTGATATTCATTCAAGAACCTATATTCATTCAAGCTAGAATTGATATTCATTCAAGAATCTGTATTCATTCAAGAATCTGTATTCATTCAAGAATCTATATTCATTCAAGAATTTATATTCGTTCAAGAATCTATATTCATTCAAGAATTTATATTCATTCAAGAATCTATATTCATTCAATAATCTATATTCATTCAATAATCTATATTGATTCAAGAATTTATATTCATTCAAGAATCTGTATTCATTCAAGAATTTATATTCATTCAAGAATGTATATTCATTCAAGAATGTATATTCCGCCAACCATAGCTAACCGGCGGTCAGTCCACAAACATAAATCTCTTTTTTTTAAATGCTTAGTTTCAAAAATTCTTATCTTCGTCAGTTTAGTAAGGGCAATTTTAAATTACAAAACTTCGCAGTTTTATTAATATCGATGTGGAACATTTACGTTAAACTCTTCAGCAAGTTTTCCTAAAAATAAGTGTCGGTATATATTGCAAAATTATAAGGCAAAGTTATGTTGAATTAATTTATATTTTTGTTAATTTATTTCTGTGTCTGGAAAAAAAAAACTCTTGAAACCTTTGACTTGTTATCTCGCTTGCTAGGGCCTGAATGTAAAAGAGAACACCTGTTTTGCACCTGTTCGATTTCGAAGTCTCGTGTGCTGAGGGAAAAAAAAGGAATGAAGCTCTTCGTTTAGAACAATGGCAATCTTTTCGTAAGACATAGAACCCGGACTTGGAACGGACTTGGATATATTTGAACACAGTTACGAAGGCATGAAACTGGGTCGAAAATGAAACTGTTAATACAGAACGCCTACACAAAAACGGTATGAAGTATTAGAACCCGTTTACGCGGACGCAGTTTAATTTGAAAACCTTATAGACCTGGAAAACCTGGGGGAAAATACAATGAAAAATATTAGCATCACGAAAGATTTCAATCCTCAAGAGAAGCGAGTTCTTTTGTTTTGACCCCCAGGTTGGGAATTAGTGCAAGGGGTCTATAAGGACGTTGTCAAGGTTGAAAACCAAGAATATGAGCTCAAAAATAATTGAATCATTCTGTAGTAACCTGAGCTTATACTTCTTACTGAATAAGCCATGCCCTGAGTTAGATCAGCCCAGAGGTTCCTTCAGTGTCCAGTCTGTGAGTTAGCCATGGCCTGACTTAGATCAGCCCAGAGGTTGTGTCAGGGTTCAATCTGTGAGTTAGCCATTTCCTGACTTAGATCAGCCCAGAGGTTGTTTCAGGGTTCAATCTGTGTGTTAGCCATGCCCTGACTTAGAGCAGCCCAGATGTTGTTTCAGGATTCTATCTGTGAGTTAGCCATGCCCTGACTTAGATCAGCCCAGAGGTTGTTTCAGGTTTCTATCTGTGAGTTAGCCATGCCCTGACTTAGATCAGCTAAGAGGTTGTTTCAGGGTTAGCTCTGTGAGAAAGCCATGCCATGGCTTTGATCAGCCCGGAGGTTGTTTCAGGGTTTGATGAAATTTTGAGGATAGTGAATGCAAGAGAAGTGTATGGGTAAAAATCAACTATTTTGGTTAGAGTCAAGTATTTTAGTTTCAAACTACCCTGTTAGTTTTACAAAGTGCTTGGATATTAATTATTTTTACTGTTAGGAATTCCTTGATTTTCATTCTGTTAATTTTTTCCTCCTTATTAATGCATTCAGAGATTTTTCCATTAGCTTATGATCACAGCCGGTGCAAACTTGTACCTGTCATTGTAAAAATGTTTCGTTCATTACCAAGAATGACATTATCATCTAAACATGCGTGAGGTTTCGCTTGTATCAGCTAATGAATGAATAATTAAAAGATGATGAAACGGGTGGAAAATTCGTACATGCGAGCGTCGAGTACTTGAGGAAGTGAAAAGCTCAGTAAACGATACCAAGTGAACTCAGGTGAAGAAGAAATAACATCAGTAGGGATAACTATTCTGAAAGCTGACTGAAAATGTGCAAGAACATCATTGTAAGTACTTACTTTTTGTCGTTTACATATTCGTCAACTTTATATCCACATTTGGGAAGATTACCTAATTTGGAAGTAAATGTAGATCCTTTTTGGGGGTTTATCCGGTATAATGGAATTGAGGCAAACGCACTAAAATATATAGAAATCTGGAACACTTTCGAAGATTTTCAAAATTTTACCTTTTTTGAAAATATATTTTCTCTGTTATTTATGACTTTTAATATGATGGATAATGGAAATCTACACATCGAGAAAATAATATTTTTGTTTTCATGATAAAACGATGGGCACGCGTGAAAATGCATAATTTGCGAAAGATGACTCGTAAAACTAGTTAAACACCTACATCGGTCTTATTTTCCGTTCGACAACTGGTATATGCCTGCCTCCTGACAATCGAAGTTTAAATTTTGAAAATCCATAAAAAATTGAGCGGAGTTACGGGACGTAAAAGTGATCCAGATTTCCAAATATTTTGCCGTGTTTGCCCCAATATCAAGGTATAAAATTTAAATGAAAACTTGCGAATATTGCAGCGAAGAAATATTTCAAACTGTCCACCATCTTCAATTTAACTAGGTAACCTGGTATTTTGACAAAAGAAGCCCAAAAACGTTCAGAACCACAGGGACCCCCCGATAACAAAATTTTGATATTTTACTGCTTCCATCATTTTCTTTCATATTTTTCTATACTCATGTGTTTAGATTAGTAGGCGCCCTTGACTAGAGAAGAAGGGGCTTCTTTCTGGAAGCTGGATCCAAACCCAATAAAATTGAGTCCCCAGATGTTTTTTTCCTAATTAAGGAGTTCGATGTTGATTTAAGAAGATTCTTCAACTTTTCAAATGTTTTGCTTATTTCTAGGCTTTGCTTGCTTTCTTCGTTGTTACCACACACACCAAATCCGCTATTAATGGGCCATACAAGATTTCGATGAAGATCAGGTATCACGACCCAGTCTACACCCATCCCTGTTTCATACTGAAGATGAAAGTCCAAAACAGCAAACGTATTCTGGGACTTGGAACTTGTTGTGATCAGGACCAGTGGACAGGTTTGTACTTCTGATCTTTTGGCTTAGTGCCTCCGCACTAATTGGGGACACTTTTCACTCACACACACTACCACTACATTATTTATTCTATGCCCACAACGCTCAATTCACATGTTCATTTTTACGTATAAGTAGGGAGGAAACCAGAGAACCAGAGAAAACCCTTGTAGAATAGGAGAGAGAGAACAACACATAAAAAAAAAAAAATTCCCTTTTGGCGTTGCCTGACCAAATGAATATCTTTTGTTTGTTAAAGACTTTCGAACTGTCAAGGGATCCGGTGGCACTACTACTAAACTGAAGATAATGAGCAGTGATTTGAATTATGTTCTTACGGACAAACTGGAATTTGTGGTAAGTACGCTTGTCTGCATGAATAGCTGTCTGTCTGTCACATAGCGGAGTATTGTTTTGAGTTGGTCTAAGCCCCGCAAGCGTCTTTCCCTCCGCAGGGCCTGCGCAGCAGTTACTTTCAGTAACGTTCAGCATCGAACTGAAATTTCTAGGTTTAACGTGACCATATCTACATATCTTTGTGACATTCAGTGATAGCCTGGAATGAGTTTAATGATTCGTCACGACATCTAAGCAGCCTGAAATGAATTAACCTACGTAGCAAGCAGAGGGGTAATGGATGGTCCAATTGAAACAGTTACTTAGGCTGAAAACTGAAGAACGTGACACGGGATGCGAGTAGTATGACAGTACTTTTATTCCCATTTGTCCAAGCTTCCGGCCATTTCATTAATAGAGCTAAAGGATTTGCTTGGAAACGTTTCTGTTCTAAAGAACCGTGTTTACTGAGTTAGGGTTCGTGTTTTTTTTTTCTCAGAATGCTACTTATGCGTCGAGCCTGAGTCAGAGCAAGGTGTATTTCAAGACTGGACGTTCCACGTTCCCGGACATCCATACAATATCCCTACGAACGATGTCTTCTCCGCTCAAATACATCTCAGTTGACTACCCTAAGAGAAAAGTGACATTGGTTGACCAAATATCTAATACCACATCCTTCAGGCTTGAATCTAAGAGTGTTAATAATTCTGTTTGTAACCTCATGTTGAATCCGACGACGAGTCCTACTTATTGTCAACGAATTGCCAATGCATACTGTGGCTAAGGCAATCGAAGGCATTTAGTTTGTTTGAATGTTGCACATGTATAGTACATGGAAGTTCAACATCTCACAATTTAGACGCAAGGGGTTATATTATATGAGGGTATTTATATATATGTAGTATAGATTGGGCACTCGCTCTATCAGACCCGTGGAATACGCTCGCGCAAAAGGGCGTACTTGCCGCATAAGGAAAGCACGAGTCTTATAATGATATGTAGTAGTAAATATCTATGGCACATGTTGTGAATATTGCAGTATTTAACAATGTAGTTTCAGTTCTGAAGTGTATAATTGTTTCATGGTTATATTTATAGTATTTATATTCAATAAATATTGCATGGAAAATTTCTAAAGGAAGTTTGATCTTATTTATTAATGTGGTCAGTTTACTAGTGCTAGCTTAACGTTTTATGAATAAACCTGTCCACTTTCTAAGATTGTGATCAATAAAATCCCTGATGAATTCGTTATGAATTCGTTATGAATTCGTTTCTTCTTTAGAGAAAATAATATATAAATTTAGGCAGTGCCTAAAAGCGGAGCTCCCAAGGAACAGTATAGTGTTGGTAACCCCACCCTCTGAACACCCCTCTTGTTCAAATAGCTTCTTAAAATTTCTTAAAATTTTTCGTCTTCACAGCGCAGTGCGAAGGTAACACTTCCACTGTAGATATAAATGTAAGGATATTTAAGACCATACTCTGGATTGGAACGAAATGTTATATAAATCAGACTACCAATTATGATTTTTGTTTGTCGTGTATCCGTTATCTCGTATGAAAATTGTCGAAACATCATAAAATTTGATTTTACAGGATTGCCATAAATGATTCCTAAGTCACATATGGTGGTATAGGGTTAGCAGTTGTAAAAAAGAATTCAAAAATATATATATAATCTTAAGATATTACATTGACAACACTACACAGATACTTATATGAGCACGAAAACACAGCTTCTAATTAACAATTAGTCCTCGAGTCCGAATGGTCTACGAGTCAATTGTCCGAATCGGCCTTCGGCCTCTTGGGCTATTGACTCGTAGGCCATGAGGGCGAGAGGTCTAATTGTTTTAGTAAAAACCTACTAATCGGTCCAATAAAAGGATGCAAAAAGTTTTGGATTTTGCTTTAAATATATTTTTTTGGTTTTCAAAACCGGCGCTTTTCGCTACTAGAGGTCTATCACTAATATACCCCTAGTAGCTCAGCCAATCACAGGGCTCGATTGGTGATAGACCATTAGTAGGTTTTTTCTAATTGTCAAAACATCATCAAATTTGATTTTACAGGTTTGCCATAAATGATCCCCAAGTCGCACATGGTGGTATAGGGTTAGGAGTTGTAAAAAAAAAATCCAAACAAATTTATAATCTTAAGTATATTACATTGACAATACCACACAGATACTTACATGAGCACGAAAACACAGCTTCTAATTGTCAAAACATCAAAAAGTTTGATTTTACAGGATTGCCATAAATGATCCATAAGTCGCATATGGTGGTATAGGGTTAGCAGTTGTAAAAAATGTGAAAATCTCAAGTATATTTACGCACCGGGCTTCTTCAGGCTTCTTCGAAATTTTATAACAAAATTAATTTTTTTTTAATCTATACGGAACCGATCAATTTTCAAAATTTCAGAAAACTTCTTTGGAGAATAGCTACAATTTCCGGAGACCGTCTCCTTAACGTTTACGACGGCATGTGACGTCATCATGTTCGTTAGACGTCCCATTGCCGTGCCGGTTTTCAGGTGCCGTCATCAAAAAATCAAAATGTATACATCATATGTTTTAGAAATCAGTGATATATAAGTTACAGGTAGGTGTATAGTTGGTTTGAACTGTTCCATTAGAACAATTCTTGTCTCGGTTTTATCAACCGGTTTTTCTTGACAAATGAAAAACACCCATAGAGTCCCGTGCAAAATTTGAGGGGTTTTTCCCCTGTTGAAGTTCAAAACTTGTCCAGCTGAAATGAAATAGTGATATAGAAATGACGTCAATGCAACGTGAAAAATTAAACTTATAAAAGTTTCTATCTGACATAAATCTAGATTTTCAGAAGAGGGTTTTGGTATTTTGTATGCATTTAATTTAATATGATATTCATTGTTGAGTGGGAAAACAATGAAATAAAAAATAACCGTTTCCCTAGTAGCTTGCCTACAAAAGATGACACCTCAGTTTTGCAAATTTTGTCGATTCTGATTGGCTAACATTTTTTCTCAGATCACCTGGTATGTACACGCGTTGGTTGGAGTTGTGGTGACAGATATCAATATACCACTTTCGAGATGCGCGAGCGCTTTCAAAAATATCGCAGGCGCAGCATGAAAGGCAAGTTCACTCGCGCTATTGAAGCTGCCCGATAATGCCTCGAGATCATGTCTGCGTCTGCGATATTTTGAAAGCGATCGCGCATCTCGAAAATGGTCTATTGTAACTAGCTTTCAAAACTACTCTCTTTTATGATAGCACGTGATGTAAAGTACGTACGTAACAGTACGGTTTTGAACATGGAGGACAATCGAAGCACTCCATATGAACATTCTTTTGGAAACTTTGGGTTTCCGTGTGATGTTATTAAGACATAGTACCGAGTTCCACGGACACGGGACCCGTCTCCTCGACGATCACACCAGAAAGCCATTTGGGCTCCCCGGAATAGTTGCGGCCTAAAACAGTGTCATTAACAGAAAATGGTCTTGATTTTGCACTCTTATCATGATGCACTTCCTGCCTTTCTTGTACTCGGGCAACTTTCCCTTCGATATCTGGTCGGATCAAATCTAGTGTTGATCTTAAGCCCCGGCCCCATCGTAGCTGTGTGGGCGTTTCCCCTGTCGTGGTGTGAGGTGTGATTCTATAGCCTATAGAGCCAAACAGGAAATGTTTACAGCTTTGTCTGGACACTACTCTCGTTTTAGTGAACTAGGGGACCTGTTATTATTTACCGCCTGGTATTGGGGGGAAATATTTCTAGACAACTCCATGAAAGATTATTGAGCTAAAAAGTGCCAGGTATCAAAGGGGGGCAGGTGACTAAATAGCAACTACCCCCCCCCCCCCCCCCTTCCCTAAGGCGATAAATAATGACCGGTTCGTAACTACAAACGGATGTCTGAGTGAAAACATCCAGCCGTATTCACCCAACTTTCTTATATTAAGTAATTCATTGACAGATGATACATTTTTTTAGGAAAAATATTTTTAAATTGAATAACGGTATTTATATATAATATAAATAGGCCTAGGGCACTCGCTCTAGCTGACCCGTGTAATACGCTCGCGCAAAAGGGCGTATTTGCCGCCTAAGGAAAGCACGAGTCTTATAATAATATGTAGTAGTAAAATATCTATGGCACATGTTGTGAATATTGGAGTATTTAACAATCTAGTTTCAGTTTGAAGTGTAGAATTGTTTCAGGGTTATAATTATAGTATTTATTTTTAATAAATATTTCTTTAAAAAATTTCTAGGAAGTTTGATTTTATTTATTATTGTGGTCAGTTGACAAGTGCTAAACGTTTCGTGAATAAACCTGTCCACTTTCTAAGATTGTCATGAATGAAATTCCTGATGAATTCGTTATGAATTCGTTTCTTCTTTAGGGAAAATAATATATAAATTAAGGCATTGCCTAAAAGCGGAGCTGCCAAGGAATAACCGTTTCTCTAGTAGCTTGCCTACAAAGGATGACACCTCAGTTTGGAAATTTTCTCGATTCTGATTACCTAACAGTCTCAGATCAGTTGAGTATGGTTTCTCAATAAAATTTCGCATTTTATCCAGCGGTCTTTGTGCGCGCGCTCATTTTGGGCTCAAATCGAGCGTTCAAAATTAGGCAGTCACCTTAATTCATTTCAATTTATGGCCGCCATTTTGGACCGGAGAAGGGTCTATTGGTGATCCAACTTCAGGTAACTAACGATTATAGTAGACCGAGAAGTAAACTTTATGGTCTGTAGTAATACTAAAGAAATACAAGCTCTACCATATGATGCTATGTTTCTAATGCCGGTTCGACTTTGGGTCTTGACATTGAACAGATTAGAAAAAACTTTTGGAACCTTTACGCCATCCTCACTCACTCGTGCCCCTTCGAGATAAAACTTTTTGCCTCCAGACGTGAATTTGGTGAATTTGGTGAATGTCAATCAAAGGTATTTCCATGAATTTCCATGAATTTCGTTTCTCAGAAGTACAAAAATTGGTTGTATTAGTTAATAATTATGGTATTTGATTTATGCGCATGCGCTCATGCGACGAACAGAGAATAAACATGGCCGTCCACCAACATCGAATAGTTGTTCTCAACATCCCGATCATCTCGATCAATCCTGCCTAATCAGGAACACAACAACATTCCCAAGTGAAAATTATAAAATTTATAAAAAATTCAATTTTATAAATTGAATAAATTGTTCTGCCAGATAAAAACTAAATGTTACAAGACTGATTGTCGTTGAAAGCTCTCTGTTGAATGCCTCTTACAGCAATATATATAACTATAACAGCCGGTAGATTAGAAGACATTCAGTGTACGTCTGTTGTTTGAATGAAAAAAATATTTATCTTTCCAAATGCTTCATCAATGCTAGAGTCGTCTCGAGAAATTCTCAATTCCTAGACCATAGTAAGTTATAAAATAACTTGTTATTCATTTGTCACAAGGCTGATAAAGCAAAAGTACTGTGAATCTATACACGAAACTTGATGATTGCTGAATATTTGAAGCTACTGGGTGCAGGTGAACGGTCGTTTACCTTAAAAAATACCTTCGATTGACGTCCATCGAGTTCACGTCAGCTGGAGGTGAGATGTTTTGTCTCGAAGGGGCACGTGTGGCTGAGTACGACTGTAAATTTGCGGATGCCAGTGTTTTTCATTTTCACGTTCCAATGAAATCTGTATCACGGTCTCACCCCTTCCTCCTTCCATAACATTGTTGCGTTGTTCTAGGCAAAGAAAAGCCAATTGTTTCTACGATTTTCCCTTGATTTATTTGAAAAATGAACTAAAAGAGAAAAAAAGTCCTAACAGATTCTGTCCAAGATTGTCGAACCGGATTCATTACGAGTTTAAAGGGGCACTTGGATGAAAATCGATGAAAACTGGGAATGCCTTGAAATTTGGTTAAACCTATCTATATGGCCCCAATAGTAGCCAAGTAACATATTTTCTTCGCAGTCAAAAGTGGCGGATAAAAATTATATATATTTTTTTCAGCATCTAAATTGTGAGTAAATGATGCCATTTACTCAACCCTATTGTTCTATTAGTTTTTAAACCAAAATTTCTCAACTGCGCCGAGTGACTCCCAGGCTAAAATTTTTGCCAATCTGGTTTTCATAATCAGTTGAAAGCCAAGGTCATTTAATCAAATTGTCAAGAATTTTGAGAGATCTTTCAATTATACTTGTATTACCTGTAGGGGGTCATGCATTCAAAATTTCTGACATTATGAAACAAGATAAGAATTTTGCCATGTTCCTTTGAATCAAAGTCAAGGTCGAATAGTTAATTTTCTTTTTAAAGAAACGTCATTTAGTGAACAAATCTCGTATGTACGTAAAAACTCACGGTACGAACGTGCCTTGCCGTTCCCATGACCGCGTACCGTGTCCGCGTACTTTGGACACAGGAAGCCCAAGCAAGGTAATCTTCTATCTTATGTGGAATTGTAAATCGGTAATCTAAAGTAATGTTTTCGTAACAGAGGAGGGTCCAGGGTTATCCCATGATGCATTGCGTTTCATAGTATATTTTCAATTCTTTCGTGACGTCATCACTTTGTTTGAGCAGGCTCTGAGTGAAGATCAACATGGCGGAGTTTAGTTCAGTTACTCAATACTCTGCATCTTTCCCAGAATTTTTCCTTATTTTACGTTCACTGTGTATCGAAAGACGATTTTTATGATTCTATGTCCGCCTTGGAAGGAGTTGAAGTTGTTTTAAGACTGATTTATGTCAGTTATCTGGATAAATTTGAGAGAAAGAGACGAGTGACAACTGTTCGATAGACTCGTTGTTCAACAAAGTGCGTATCCCAGCGCTTATTTTCTTTGTTTCAGTACCTATCATATGGATAAGTTGTAGATTTATTACTTTTCTTGTCGTTTGTGTAAAATATACTGTAATTTGACTCAACGTCCGTTTATTATTTATACATTTCCAATGTTCAGTTCTTCGTGAAGTGTCAAAAAATGGCTATTTTCAGAGGTCCTAAACTCATCTAAAACCTGGAGTACTTTGGAGTACTTTCACATACGAGTATGAATAAACCCTTAAACTAAGATATGATGATATTAAGACGAAAAATATTCGTATATTTCCTGAGAAATAAGCGTTTTGCCTGGACATCTGACACTCGAATATTTGAAGCGTATCAAGCCGCCTTTTTAAAAGATCAAATTTTTCATGAACCATTCCAAATATATCATTACCTTTTGGTGTAAACATAAGTAGGATTGTTAAAAAACAACACACGTTAACCCTACTGATTTTGTTGGTTAATCATGGCTTTAAAAACGGCTTTGTATTCGCTTCTTTTCAAATGTTTTGCTTATTTCTAGGCTTTGCTTGCTTTCTTCGTTGTTACCACACACACCAAATCCGCTATTAATGGGCCATACAAGATTTCGATGAAGATCAGGTATCACGACCCAGTCTACACCCATCCCTGTTTCATACTGAAGATGAAAGTCCAAAACAGCAAACGTATTCTTGGACTTGGAACTTGTTGTGATCAGGACCAGTGGACAGGTTTGTACTTCTGATCTTTTGGCTTAGTGCCTCCGCACTAATTGGGGACACTTTTCACTCACACACACTACCACTACATTATTTATTCTATGCCCACAACGCTCAATTCACATGTTCATTTTTACGTATAAGTAGGGAGGAAACCAGAGAACCAGAGAAAACCCTTGTAGAATAGGAGAGAGAGAACAACACATAAAAAAAAAAAAAAATTCCCTTTTGGCGTTGCCTGACCAAATGAATATCTTTTGTTTGTTAAAGACTTTCGAACTGTCAAGGGATCCGGCGGCACTACTACTAAACTGAAGATAATGAGCAGTGATTTGAATTATGTTCTTACGGACAAACTGGAATTTGTGGTAAGTACGCTTGTCTGCATGAATAGCTGTCTGTCTGTCACATAGCGGAGTATTGTTTTGAGTTGGTCTAAGCCCCGCAAGCGTCTTTCCCTCCGCAGGGCCTGCACAGCAGTTACTTTCAGTAACGTTCAGCATCGAACTGAAATTTCTAGGTTTAACGTGACCATATCTACATATCTTTGTGACATTCAGTGATAGCCTGGAATGAGTTTAATGATTCGTCACGACATCTAAGCAGCCTGAAATGAATTAGCCTACGTAGCAAGCAGAGGGGTAATGGATGGTCCAATTGAAACAGTTACTTAGGCTGAAAACTGAAGAACGTGACACGGGATGCGAGTAGTATGACAGTACTTTTATTCCCATTTGTCCAAGCTTCCGGCCATTTCATTAATAGAGCTAAAGGATTTGCTTGGAAACGTTTCTGTTCTAAAGAACCGTGTTTACTGAGTTAGGGTTCGTGTTTTTTTTTTCTCAGAATGCTACTTATGCGTCGAGCCTGAGTCAGAGCAAGGTGTATTTCAAGACTGGACGTTCCACGTTCCCGGACATCCATACAATATCCCTACGAACGATGTCTTCTCCGCTCAAATACATCTCAGTTGACTACCCTAAGAGAAAAGTGACATTGGTTGACCAAATATCTAATACCACATCCTTCAGGCTTGAATCTAAGAGTGTTCCTAATTCTGTTTGTAACCTCATGTTGAATCCGACGATGAGTCCTACTTATTGTCAACGAATTGCCAATGCATACTGTGGCTAAGGCAATCGAAGGCATTTAGTTTGTTTTGAATGTTGCACATGTATAGTACATGGAAGTTCAACATCTCACAATTTAGACGCAAGGGGTTATATTATATGAGGGTATTTATATATATATAGTATAGATTGGGCACTCGCTCTATCAGACCCGTGGAATACGCTCGCGCAAAAGGGCGTACTTGCCGCATAAGGAAAGCACGAGTCTTATAATGATATGTAGTAGTAAATATCTATGGCACATGTTGTGAATATTGCAGTATTTAACAATGTAGTTTCAGTTCTGAAGTGTATAATTGTTTCATGGTTATATTTATAGTATTTATATTCAATAAATATTGCATGGAAAATTTCTAAAGGAAGTTTGATCTTATTTATTAATGTGGTCAGTTTACTAGTGCTAGCTTAACGTTTTATGAATAAACCTGTCCACTTTCTAAGATTGTAATCAATGAAATCCCTGATGAATTCGTTATGAATTCGTTATGAATTCGTTTCTTCTTTAGAGAAAATAATATATAAATTTAGGCAGTGCCTAAAAGCGGAGCTCCCAAGGAACAGTATAGTGTTGGTAACCCCACCCTCTGAACACCCCTCTTGTTCAAATAGCATCTTAAAATTTCTTAAACTTTTTCGTCTTCACAGCGCAGTGCGAAGGTAACACTTCCACTGTAGATATAAATGTAAGGATATTTAAGACCATACTCTGGATTGGAACGAAATGTTATATAAATCAGACTACCAATTATGATTTTTGTTTGTCGTGTATCCGTTATCTTGTATGAAAATTGTCGAAACATCATAAAATGTGATTTTACAGGATTGCCATAAATGAGTCACCCATGGTGGTATAGGGTTAGCAGTTGTAAAAAAGAATTCAAAAAAATATATATAATCTTAAGATATTACATTGACAACACTACACAGATACTTATATGAGAACGAAAACACAGCTTCTAATTAACAATTAGTCCTCGAGTCCGAATGGTCTACGAGTCAATAGCCCATTCGGCCGAAGGCCGAATGGGCTATTGACTCGTAGGCCATGAGGGCGAGAGGTCTAATTGTTTTAGTAAAAACTAAACTAATAGGTGCAATAAAAAGATGCAAAAAGTTTTGGATTTTGCTTTAAATATATATTTTTTGGTTTTCAAAACCGGCGCTTTTCGCTACTAGAGGTCTATCACTAATAGACCCCTAGTAGCTCAGCCAATCACAGGGCTTGATTGGTGATAGACCATTAGTAAGTTTTTTCTAATTGTCAAAACATCATAAAATTTGATTTTACAGGTTTGCCATAAATGATCCATAAGTCGCATATGGTGGTATAGAGTTAGCAGTTGTAAAAAATGTGAAAATCTCAAGTATATTTACGCACCGGGCTTCTTCAGGCTTCTTCGAAATTTTATAACAAAATTATTTTTTTTTAATCTGTCCGGAACCGATCAATTTTCAAAATTTCAGAGAACTTCTTTGGAGATTAGCTACAATTTCCGGTGACCGTCTCCTTAACGTTTACGACGGCATGTGACGTCATCATGTTCGTTAGACGTCCCATTGCCGTGCTGGTTTTCAGTTTCCGTCATCAAAAAATCAAAATGTATACATCAAATGTTTTAGAAATCAGTGATATATAAGTTACAGGTAGGTGTATAGTTGGTTTGAACTGTTCCATTAGAACAATTCTTGTCTCGGTTTTATCAACCGGTTTTTCTGGACAAATGAAAAACACCCATAGAGTCCCGTGCAAAATTTGAGGGGTTTTTCCCCTGTTGAAGTTCAAAACTTGTCCAGCTGAAATGAAATAGTGATATAGAAATGACGTCAATGCAACGTGAAAAATTAAACTTATAAAAGTTTCTATCTGACATAAATCTAGATTTTCAGAAGAGGGTTTTGGTATTTTGTATGCATTTAATTTACTATGATGTTCATTGTTGAGTGGGAAAACAATGAAATAAAAAATAACCGTTTCCCTAGTAGCTTGCCTACAAAGGATGACACCTCAGTTTTGAAAATTTGTCGACTCTAACATTTTTTCTCAGATCACCTGGCATATACACGCGTTGGTTGGAGTTGTGGTGACAGATATCAATATACCACTTTCGAGATGTGCGAGTGCTTTCAAAAATATCGCAGGCGCAGCATGAAAAAGGCATTTTCGGGCAAGATCACTCGCGCTATTGAAGCTGCCCGACAATGCCTCGAGATCATGTCTGCGTCTGCGATATTTTTGAAAGCACTCGCGCATCTTGAAAATGGTCTATTGTAACTAGCTTTCAAAACTACTCTCTTTTATGATAGCACGTGATGTAAAGTACGTACGTAACAGTACGGTTTTGAACATGGAGGATAATCGAAGCACTCAGGCCATATGAACATTCTATTGGAAACTTTGGGTTTCCGTGTGATGTTATTAAGACATAGTACCCGAGTTCCATGTTCCGAGTTCCAGGCCTCCTTTTAAACTAGCTGTTGCTAAATAGGATATGCCTGTATAAATATTGATTTAAATAAAATAAATAAATTCCTCCCCCCTCCCCCTTTTTTTTCAGAATGCTACCTCTGCGTCGGACCCGAGTCAAAACAAGGTGTATTTCTGGACTGGACGTTCCTTGTTCCCGGGCATCGATATAATATATTTACAAACGATGTCTTCTTCGTTCAAATACATCGCAGTTGACTATTCTACGACTGAAAAAAAGTAACAATGGTTGACCAAATATCTCTAACCACATCCTTCAGGCTGGAACTTACGAGTGATTCTCAATCTTCTTGCAAGACAATCCTAAGAAATCTTCTTACCTATCCAGCTGAGTTGACCTTAATTCCGAACAAATTCAAGTTCAACCAATCAGAATTGAGGATTCAACATCGTATTTTGATTAACATTTCCCATTATTCTGCCAAGAGAATTTACGAAATACGAGTTCTTCCTTCTTTAAATTAATCGTAAACACAAGTCAAAGTATAGTAACTACAGTTCGCTCGCTTTAAATGCTCAATATAACGGGATGAAGTAAGAAAATTGAAAAAAATTATCTTTTCCGGTAGTTTAGCTATTATTTCCAAACACTTGGAATATAGGTTGAGTTTTATTGTCGAAACAAGATACTATTTACAAGTGTTATTGTTGTGATCAATCCTAGTTAGTGTATTGTGCAGGTATTGCTAAGTTGGAGCTGCCACGAGTCCCGCAGGACCTTTCCCGAGTTGCTGTCCCCCAACATTACTTTCCAAAGGTTTGAAACCCAGTTCTTCGGTAGGAACACCAAACGAGCTCAGTTTGGCTTCGTAAGTTCTGATTAAGTCGTTGTGTGCCTGTTGATAAAAAGATATATCGGTGAATAAATACAGTAGGAAACTGGAATGAATTAGTAAACAGGAATGAAAGGGGTAAAAGATGTCCCTCTACACTGTTGTTATAGTACGATAACGGATGAAGTTTTGATAATGATGATGGTGCTTCTGCTACTGCTGATGACGATGATGATGACACAACGATCAGGGATCAACGATCAGATCTAATCAAAGAAACCCATCTAGAAAACGAAGTCTACCCCCAGTAACATTTATTTAATAGGTCTCCCTAGAATAGACCCTTTGCACGTGATGTCAAAGCAGCTCAATTTGGAGGACAAAACAAAAGAATTTCAATCTCCCGAGAAGACTACTGATAATAAAATTAGTCCGTTGTTTTAACCCTAGGTTTTTTCTAGTACTCACCTTACAGACACGTGCAAGCTCGTACTGAAGGTCTTTTATTGCGCTGTTCTTTGAATCCAGGACGTCCTATAAAATATTCAACAGTATTCAATATACAAGGAATAGAAACCATAGCGAGGGAACTCCTCTTATTGTTATTACACCAATCGTGTAGGCAAATGCTGTCAAATGTGTAGGTTTAGAAAAAAAGCCGCGCTCAACTGCTAATGCGTCGTCTTTCAGCGTTGTGTGTTCAACGGGTCGGGCCGCTGGTTCGAGCCCTTTGATCACATGTGAAGTTTGTTTGTTGTATTCAGTGTTCTCTCACATACCATGATGGTATTTCTCCGGGTTCTCCGGTTTTCCTCCCTCCATAAAAATCAAGGTGTGAGTCGAAAGTTGTGTGTATAGGATATTCGAATGTATTAAAGAGTGTTTATGGAGGATACACGGCCCACAAGCTTCTAGCTTTAAATTCTACCCAGCCGTGTATGAACAAAATGATTTATTATCTAATATTTATAAGACGAAGGTGCTAAGATTCATTCATGAAGCATTATGGGGATATGAAGTGGTGAATATGGCTTATTGCCTCCATTCTCGGCCGTATTTATCTCTTACTTCCTATTTTCGAGCTCCCTGTGGTTTCCCACAGGAAACAAAAATGATATGTTAGACTATGTGCAGATCAGGAGGACACGCGTGAAAAACGTCTGCGCATGCTCTAAGTCCGTATGCAAATTAGTCAAAAGCGTCTTCGTGCTATTGTAAAAATATTCAAATTTCACTTTCACACTTGCCTGAAGAATAGACTTTACAAATTGCCAAAACTTAAAGTCAGTTGTTGAAACTTAAGGCTAATTCTTTCATATTGTCTTTATTAATACAGTATCTTGGTCCCACAAAAGTATATCCACGAAATTGTTTGTATACTCGGAGAAAACAAGCATTTTTTTTCTCACTAAAACTCTTATAAATTCTTGGAAAGCGTGCGGAAAGGCACGCATGCGCAAACGTTTTTCTCTAGTGTTGATCAGGAGAGTATAACTTGGGACCCGAAACCACCGGGATCTGCGTGTTCGTGTGTGAAGTAATGTCACGTACCTCTAGTTTTCTTGTAACAACAGTAAGAGCTGTAGGATCCAAGTTGGATGCTGATAAAACTTCATTGAGCTGTGCTTCCTGGGAACGTAAAACAAAAACTGAGATAAGACAGCAGTTTAGCTTGTAGTAGCGTCTTTTAAAAACTGAAACGTTTTTCATTTCTGGAAAAAAAATCAAGATTTCTTGAAAAACACGAGGTCACATAAAGTTTTTGTTTAGATAATTTATTGGATAAATGAAATCCCCAGAATGTACGAAAGCAAACAAACAAACAAAAACAGAAAAGAATAGAATAGTCTGGGAGTAAGTCCCGTTGGAATTTTATGAAGAAAGCACGGTAAATTGTTCAGTTGTATTTAGAGAGGAAAAAGAAACCCAAGCATTCTTTACAAACCTTCTTTTCCAGCGTATCTGCCAAGGCAGTTAATTTTTTCTCGAGAAGTAAGTTTTTGAAGTTACTCTTCTGTTGAACCTCATGGATGGCTTTGACGAATTTGCCATACAGTTCATCCCTCTCGCTCTGAGTCTGAAATAAAACAGAAACCAAGGCGAATTTTAGAAGTGGTATCACTGGTTAATCAGAATACCTTCCCTGTCCCCTTAAGGCAAGTTTAGCGGAGCAGCTTTCGTATCAATGGGAAGCATCTATTAAGATTTGGCTGTTGTTGTGAAGCCCAAGACCGAATTGGAATTTGGAAGTTGATTTTTGAGGAGGGATAAAAAACGGAGGACCAGGAGAAAACCCCTCGAAGTACAGAACCAACAAGCAACTCTACTCGAATACGACATTTCCCCGTGAAATTATCCTTACGAATTCGCAGCACGTGTCTTTCCGATCCGCATATAAAATCTAGCTGAACTGCCGCCCAGTTGGCTCAGATGGTTTAGCATAGGACTTTCGTGCGGGAGTTCATGGGTTCAAGCCCTGGCCGGACCAAAACACTGAGGGTCTTAAAATAACTGAGAAGGTGCTGCCTTTGTAATTACATCTGCAAATGGTTAGACCTTCACAGGGCTTGGATGATCACATTAATGGCAGTCCCGTCCCTTACAACTTAAAAAACGTTAAAAGAGGGCCACAGGTTTGTCAGTTTAATTACTGTTCCGTGTTACCCTCTATAAACAAGGTTGATTTATTATTCATTTTTTTTAGCTGCTGTAATATAAGCTCTTACCTGTGCGAATCTTTGTTGTAAGACCTCGTGTTCCCAGTGCAGGTTTCTCAATTCCTCCTCCTGTACTTTTAACCTTGCTTTTGCGCTCTGCAAAGAAACACAAACATGTTTAAAACTTTTCTATTGTGCAGACGGTAGCATTGCTTTATAGCTTCTTGTTTTTCTTTGTATTCCTTCTCGCACATATAGAAACATATAGAAAGCTGTGTTAGATCAGTGATCGACAGCGCAGTCACAATCTGACACGGATACATTATTTAGGAGAGGGTTGGGGAGGGGGGAGTTTCGACTCAACTGCCACAAAAAGCGTGAGCTCCAGGGACTCTGGGTCGTGCTTCTCTGCTACATATAAAATACGACTCTCTCGGAAATGACAACTCTGACCCCTTTCTTATCCCTTATCACTAAATAAGATCTTTGCTACGTAATAGCAGATATTAGAATTACACTCCATTGCCTTCAAACTGGGGTCGACAATACAGTAAATGTATAGGAACTAACCCAAATGCCACAACTTAAAGTTTGAAATCAAAGGAGTGTAAGTCTGATATCTGCTCTTAGTGAGAGGTATGTACTTACAGCTAGAGAAGCTTTGTCCTTTTCATAGTTCGCAAGCTATAAAATGAAGAACAAAAACGAAACGCATTGTAAGATCAACAAGATAAATATTTGAAATTTAACATGTCGATGGTTGGCATTGTGTAGTTTTCCGTTAAGCTATTTGTACACTGATGATGAGCCATGCGGCCGAAAGCTTGGTTAATAAATCACAATTTCATTGAAGAAACAAACGTATTCCATAAGATAAATATTCACACACTGGGGGACATGCCGGTATCCAAGCGTTGCATCATCTTATCTTTGCACTCCCAAAACCTTGCATTTGCTCTGGGAAAGCGATCATTGTATAATCTAGAGATATTTAACAGCAACCAAGTATAATTCAAATAAGCTGATATGCTTGAAGCTGGGATAGTACTAACCTGCTTTCGTAGTTCTTCTACTTCCTCTCTCGCTTTCTGTAATGGTTCGGTCAGACGTTTGTTCTCGGCCATGATTTCATTCATTTGTTTTTCCATTCTTTCTTCCTTCTTTTTCATTTCTTCAACTTGTTCCTGTATTTCACAAAGGTTACAAAAGGGATTTAAACAAGATCTTGACCTCTCGTCCGTTAACAGCTAACATGAAAGGGAATCAAAGGTGGTATATATAGTGGTAGTCGAATCGTCTCTCACCTCAGGAAGCTCAGGTTTGATTCCTGGACTTGGCATCACATGTGAGTAAAGTCTGCTCCCTTGACTCGAAAGTTTTCACCGTTTTTTCAGTTTTATCTCACTCGCACTCTCCCCCTCACCTCTGTGGGTTCGATTCCTGGACTCACGTTTTCCTACGGGTTCTCCGGTTTTCCTCTCTTCACAAACCAAACACGCTAAATTCTAATTCGATCTGTGAGTTAGCAGTTCCCCGACTTTGATCAGCCCAGAGGTTGTTTTAGAGTATCGATAAAAAACATTTGAGGTTCAACAATTCAGTCCAAAATTCTTGTCCCATAATTCAACCACGAAACCCAATGCACTGCGAATTCGTTTTCTGCCTTCCTTTGACCAAGTCAGAAAAGACAAACGATACCACGACAGGGGCGGATCCAGGGGGAGGGTTATGGGGGTTGCAACCCCCCCCCCCCCCCCCATGAGAATTTCGACTAGCTTTTGACTAACTAGAATTAGGTGTTACTTTCGGTTTCATTGCCATTTTACCAAACCCTGTTAAGAAATCCTGGACCCGCCCCTGCACAAAGTCACCGCAAGCAGATGACTTGAAATGAGACGTATAAAATAACGTTTATTCTTGTGCTGAATGACTTTCGTTCCCTTTTGAAATAAACAGCTATTTCAGGGGCAACTGATGGCAATTGGCGAGGTAAAATAACTAAAATAAGACCTTTTTAATTGAAAATTTACAAGATGAACGAGCCATGCTTCTCGCTATATAAATGCTTTACTAAAATGGTGCGGGCATTGTTTGGTATGAATTTGAAGAAATTCTTGTTGTTTCTCAGTTCTCTTAGTCGTGCAATCGCCAATCATCGATCGCCATTCGCCTCTTTGAAAAAGCTTTATGAATATATAGTGTTCGTACCTTCAATGAGTTGATCAGGGCCAGGTTATTCAGCGTAATATCATTATAATAGTTCTTAATATCACTGAAAGCTTTTTCGTGGTTCTTCATCAGTGTGTTGATCTGGCCATTCTTGCGCTGCATCGAAAAAAGGAAAATGGATCAACAATGTGTTCATGGCATCCAATGTTACAGCGCTTCTCAATCACCCGCGCGCAATCGCACAATTTTCCGCCACGACAAAATAAGGTTTTAGTGGACGTCAAATCAACAATGTTTTCATGATAAAATAGAGTTTTTAGTGGACGTCAAACAACAATGTGTTCATGACATCCAATGTTACAGCGCTTCTCAATCACCCGCGCGCAATCGCACAATTTTCCGCCACGACAAAATAAGGTTTTAGTGGACGTCAAATCAACAATGTTTTCATGATAAAATAGAGTTTTTAGTGGACGTCAAACAACAATGTGTTCATGGCATCCAATGTTACAGCGCTTCTCAATCACCCGTGTGAATTCTTACAATTTGCCGCCATGACAAAATAGGGTCTTAGTGGACGTCAAATCAACAATGTTTTCATGACATAATCAGAAAACACAAAGTTTTCCAGGGTACAAGTAGGTGCCTATGGAATGTCATGGAAACGCCTTGATTGACGTCCAGCCAAACTGATTCATAGCAACGACGGTTACACGCGTGCCATCGAGAAGTATTGTAAATAGGCCAAGATGACACTAGAGAAAAACGATTGCGCATGCGTGCCTTTCAGCACGCTTTCCAAGAATTTACAAGAGTTTTAGGAAGAAAATAAATGCTTGTTTTCTCCGAGTATACAAAAAATGTCGCGGGTATACTTTTGTGAGACCAAGATACTGCATTAATAAAGACAATATGAAAGAATTAGCCTTAACTTTCAAGAACTGACTTTAAGTTTTGGCATTTTGTAAAGTCTATTCTTCAGGCAAGTGTGAAAGTCAAATTTGCATATTTCTACAATAGCACGGACGCTTTTGACTAATTTGCATGCAGACTTAGAGCATGCGCAGACGTTTCTCACGCGTGTCGGCCAAGATTACAAAAAGTTTATTGCTGGGTTTCACTTGACGTCATTTCCTGTCTCTTGCGGAATGTTCATCAGTTGAATCACAAGTTTTCACTAGAATTCTTTCTGGCTGACAGCACATGGTGGTCTGTGTTTGACCACCATTTGGAGCAGATAATGAGATTCAAATACTTTTGTCAGCTGATTGAAACCCGGCAATTTTTGGGTCCAAAACATTTTTTGCCTCAAGTGATCATATGCAGCCATGTTAGATTGAGGCAATGCACTTGAGTGTGCAAATATGCAAATATATCAGAAATGATCATAGGTTGCTGTAAGCAAACGTCATTTCCGGTCTCATGTGAAATTTTACCCAGCTGAACAGCTCAAGTTTTTAATAGAATTAAACATGAATGGCAGGCTATTTGTCCTTACGGAAGGTTGTTAATAAGATTAATCCAACTGATTGCTACCAATCAGCAAATCTGTTCGTTTTTGAACAATCTTATCCTACCTCTTCAATCTCATGGATTTCTGTCTTTCTTCTCAATTCAAGTTCTTCTCGTAGTGCTTTCATCTTCTTATCATATTTGGCTTCGATTTCTGTAACACAATTACATGACCCAAGGCAGGTTTACTTAAATCGTATCTTTATAGAACAATTTACCTGAGGGCTTGCCATTACTCTTCAAAATGAGAATGGTTGTATCAGGGTTATAGAAACTTATCAGCAACTGAGGGGGATGGGTTTAAGGTGCAGTGATATGAGTAACCAAAATGGTGGAACTTGTTGTGCAACATTGCTGCGTTGCAAGTTGCAGAATGAATGAGGCTTGTATTACCACCCCATGCAACAACAAAATTTTGTTGGGCAAAATTTTTGCAGAAAATAGACTGAAGCTCTTTCTTCTCTCTGTAACAAAGAAAATTTTTTGTGCCTTGGGTGGAATTACAAGTAATGTTGTATGACAAGTTACATATTGTTGTTGTTCATGTTACTGTCCCTTAAGGTGCCTTTAGAATTTTATAATTTTGTAAAATGGAAAAAACCATGCCAAGCAAAATTTTACTGAGTTGCTGCGCTCGCTGATTTCCTTTTAGTCCTTTCTTTGTAAAAAGTTTGGCTGCTTATATATTTTCAAGCACTGTTGTAAAATTAGCTTTACAATATTGATCAGCTCAGATTCTAACCTTTTACTTGACGTTCAAAATCTTGTCTAAGTTTTGTAACATGTTCGTCGTGTTTCTGTTGATCAAAGGTACATTATCAAATGACATTCATTACTGACTGGTAAGTAAATCATAATTATGCATAATTATAATCTGGTATATGAAATAGACCCCTTGGAGCACTTCAGAATGCAGCTTAATTTGGAGGACAAAACAATAGCCAAAAAAGGTTTCCAATCCTCAGGAAATTGAAATACTTTTGTCTGTTCTCTGACTTTATAGGCACAGTTGAGGGTACTGAAGCTAGCCTCCTGCGCAGCTGCTGCAAGGTGCTTCCAGTTCCCATCATTCCCCCACAAGCTGGATAGATTATATTTTTGAAGTGAAAAAAAGGGGTTTCATTAGGTCACTGGGATTTTTCAACATTTATCACATATAGGGCTAGAATTTTATGCAATACTTTAGACTGTTAGATTTGAGTTGGGATCCTTCAAAAACCTGATTGTGCATCATTTATGAGGGAATAGTGTGTAGGGTGATAACCAACATTTTTTTGTAAACAAACATTTTTTCCATGACTTGAAAAAAGAACACAATCATTAAAAAACACACCATCGCCACCTGTGCTTCCCTAAGCACATAATTATTTAGCAACACAGTATAATAATAATATCCAATTTAAATAGCTCCTATCCAAGTCTGCTCTAGGCACTTTACAATAAAGATTAAAAGTCAGTTAAGAAGAAACATCACATTGAAGTTAAGCTAATGTAGAATGATATGAGACTAATTGGAGAAGACAGATTTGAAATGGCAGTTGAAGAAACAAAATCGAAGATTTCCTTGTTGCTTCACGATAGTATACCAGTTAATTGATTTAGAAGCGTAGATGAACTGTTTAGATTTGATTTTTTGAACAAATTCAGAAGATGATCCTTGAAATAACATCAGATAAATGAAAAATATACGGAGCAAGAAATGTGATACAGCAGCCATTAGAGGTGCTAATTAATTCTCAAGGCATCATTTATGTAATTGATTCCAGTACTCTAAATTATTGGGTACAATAGTATTCTTAACCAACTTACTCTTTTAAGGTTCTTTACAACATCTTCATGTGAAAGTTCTTGTTCTTTCAATTCAACCTAAAAGAACATTAAATAGAGAACAAATTAATGTTGTTAATTGATGTCTTGGTCAAATTTCTAAATTGAGAATTACAGACAATCCACTGTAACATTAATAATTTTGTTATCAACAGCAGGCATTAAAATGATAAATAAATACTGCAATGAAGTAGTTCTGTTGGTCTGATGATATCAGTCAAGGAGTTCCCATGACATAGTCTGATGACATCAATCAAGGTGTTAATCCATGGCATTACATCACAGATCTATGTTACACCATTACATTTGACAATGTTCTCAACAGCAGGTGTTGAATCAATAAATATTAAATACAATGAAGTAGGTCTGTTGGTTTGACAACATCAGTTGAGGAGTTCCCATGGCATTCTATCAGTACTTGCCAAAACTTTGTATTTTGGGATATCATGAAAACCCTTTGATTGGCATCCACCAAAACAGTATCTGACTTTATCGGTATATGCTTGTGAAATCAGATGACACAATCTTAATCTAATTGTTACCTTCAGTGATCTCTTATCTTTCCTCAAATCCTGTTCTGAAGTCCTATGGTCATCCTGAGACAGTTTAATTGCCACAGAAGCTGCATAATCAAATGAAATTCACATTAAATAAGTGTCCTAATCAATCAATTCATTAATGAATCAATGTTTTCAAAGGACAGGCATACACTCAGACATTTTTATTTGGGGTTATGTACAACATTATGATGTACTGTATATACTACTCAAGTTTAGATCCCTATACAGTAAAGGTATTAGTAAAATATAGACCCCTAGCAAATGACCTCAAAGCAGCTCAATACTCCCGTTTCGAGTTCTCTTTTACGCTGTGTTAGCCTCAATTGTGCGTAAATTATGCAGAAATTTAGATAAAACTCGTGAAATTTCAAAGTATTTTTATTGTCTTCTTTACACACAGATCTCTTGAATTTCCACGGGCTGTTACTGAATAAAAGAATATATTACACGGTTTTGAGGCTAACACAGCGTAAAAGAGAACTCGAAACGGGAGTATTTGGAGAACAAAACAGAAAAAAATTAAATCTCCTGAAAATAGACCATTTTCAAGATGTGCGGGCCCCTTCAAAAATATTGCAGACGCAGACATGATCTCGAGGCCTTTTTCGGGCAGTGTAAATAGCCTGCATGATCTTGGCCGAAAATGCCTCTTTTCCATGTGATATCCCCTGCGATATTTTTTAAAGCACTTGTGCATCTCAAAAATGGTCTATTGGGAACCTTGTATTGTTTTGTCCTCCAAATTGAGCTGCATTCCAAAGTGCTGCAAAGGGTCTACATCCCAGAGCTCAACAAATGGGACTATCCCCCCCCCCCCCCCCCGATAATGGCTATATGAAGTATCTCTTACGCAATTTGAATCAAGTCTTACCTTCAGCTTTGAGTTCTGCAATATTATTTTGGTGTTCATAGAGAAGATGTTTCACTTTTTGTTTATAGACTTTGATCTCTACTTGGTGTCTTTCCTCAGCCTCCTCCATCTCCCTGTCTTTGTTTCTAAGCTCTGCTTTTGTTTCTTCATGTTGTCTTTTAGTGATTTCCCAAAAAGTGTTCACTTTGTCTCTCTCTAGTTGGAAATAATTTCTTTCTTCTCTTTCTCGGTCTAGTTCTTCTCTCAGCCTTACAATATGTTCCTCAAGCTAAAGTAAAGATTTTGTGGGAATGATCATAAGTACAGTAACTTGAAAACTGTGTAATAAAAGGGGAAGCATGTGTGGTATAGCGGTGAGAGTGCTCGCCTCTCACCAATGTGACCCAGGTTCAAGCCCCACTACTGGCTTGGTGTAGTATGTGAGTAAAGTTGCTATGCAGTTGTGCAATTTTGTAATCACTCATCTGATTTCAGACCAAATTGCACTCCACTCAGTTCAATTACCATTATATATATTGTTTTATGATTGTTGAAGTAGTTCATCTATAATAATGATATTAAGCTTACCAACCTACACTTAATTTGACTGATATCAAAGTTGTTCACAAAAATAACATGTGTTGACATGTATGTGTAGAGCATTATACCTGTTCCTTGGTCATTTCTTCAGTACTAATCCCATCGACTATGGTGGGTGTCTTGGACTTCGCAGACTTCTTTTTCCCCTTCTTTTTCCCGCTCTTCTTCTTTGGAGGCTGAAACACCAACACATTCTTCCATTAGGCGCCGAATTTCTTAAACAACTTGTAAACTACCGCTTAAAGTTTTACTTAAAACCGTTCAAAATGTCATTTAAGTAAGACATTTATATCTACCATAGTTTTTTTGTGTAGGGAGCTATAAATGAAAATTTGCTTCGTAACTTTTCAACGTTGCTTTTGATAGAGAAAGACAACAACTGACTTCAAAACAGAGGCTGAGAATAAACGTAAATTACAGTAATAAAACCACGACCCTTTTACGATAAGACTTAGCTAAAGCGTTTATAGGTTACTTACCATGTTTTCAAGCTATTCAGTTACAAATTTCAAGCTTAAAATAATTTAAAAAATCGGTTTTTCTTGACGAGTATTGAGTTTTCTTTTCTCTATCGAACTCTGTCGAAGTAAATATGGCGATCAGTGTACTTGTTGTCATAGTAACAAGAACATCATGAAATGAAGTCCCGGATGTTATACCGCTGATCATACTAAACTGATACCTTGGGCGCACTATTTCTCCAGCTGTTTTAATTTTTGGGGGAGGGGAGGGAGGTATTAAAATTTTGATTTACGATTTAAGCGTAGCAATTATAAAAAGGTTAATATTTTTGATGTTCTCTCAAATGCTGAAGATAAAATTAACACGATTAAGGGAAGTAAAAAGAGTATTTGTGAAGATTCTTTTCAGTATTTTAGCTTTTTATGGTTGGGAAATTTTACCTCCCCTCCCCTAGCGAGTCCAACATAAACATCAGCAGGATTCTTCATTGTTCTTCTGTATCGTAGCTGCCCGATTTGAAGTCACGAGAACTTCACCTGGAACTTAAAGAACTTTTGAATTTTTGAATTTATCTTCAAAATACTCGGGGCTGTCTCTCTTTAAAGATATTTTCTGGGAATATAGTCCCAAAAGTTAGCAAGATGAAAGTCTCCAGGTATCACAATATTATATTTCTACTCGTAGCAGTTTCGTTCTTCCATGGCGTCAAGTCAAAACCAGTTGTAGCCGAAGATCCAAAGACGTTTCGTTTTGCCAATATGTATGGAGATCATATGGTTCTACAAAAAGCTCCCAATCATGCTATTGTTTGGGGATTTGGAGAAGTTGACCAGCAAGTTAATGTTGAACTATCTGGCAAGGTGTACATAACTAAAGTTACTTCAGGTAAGAAAGACTGATAGTCTGAAACATTCATAATTTATGGATTAGTTGGGCTCATTAATGCAAATTCTAAGTTTTATGAGAAGACATTCTTGGAGGCTCTCCTTTACAAACCAAAACTTTTTGGTCGCCTTCATGAAAATTCGCAGTGGATCCAGTTGATAGGCCCTTAGCTTCTCCACTGTATACTTTGTTGGCAAATATTTTTGATGTGCCCCTCCCCCGTAAGTGTTGGTTGTAAGTTGGTTGTAAGTGTTGGTTGTAAGTGTTGGTTGTAAGTGTTGGTTGTAAAGACTGCTGTCCTTCTCCTTTAAAATTCACATCCCCTACCCCTTCCTCTCCACCAACCTATAAATGCAGGGATGGCAGAGCATTTTATAAAGGGGGGGGGGCTACTAAAACCATTCTCAAAAGTCGGAGAGGGGGGGCTATGTAATAGACTTTTTCTATGCAAAACTAAAATTAGCACAAAATAAGATCTCATTTTTGTAAATATATATAGTGGGGCTTTTCAGACTCCTGAATTCCCCCCCCCCCCCCCTAACACTTTGGGAAATCCTAGATATGACCCACTGATGTTTTCCCATTTCAGACCACATGTCATTCTCTTGGGAATTCTTTGATTTTTTGTTTGAGTTGTATCCAATCATATGAAAATTCATATGCCTTCTCATATATGCAATGGTTCTAAACCAAGAAATGGTTAGCCCAAGTTAAAAAGAAATGTATTTTTAAAAAATGTTAAATTTATTTTGTGTTTTGTCGCAGGTCTCCAGGGAGCTGGTGTGTGGAAAGTAACTTTAGATGTTCAAAAAGCAGGAGGTCCATTCACCATTACTGCCTCTTCTAAAGTCAATGGCACAGTTCAGAATGCAGCTTTGAAAGATGTGTATTTTGGGGATGTTTGGGTCTGTAGTGGTCAGAGTAACATGCAATTTTCTGTAACAATGGTAAATATATTTCAATTTGTTGATTATTTACCCATTATTGCAGCATGTAGTGCAAAAATAAGACCAGATTTAATATATACGTATTCGCATTTGCATACTTCTGTTCGCAAGCATTTTGCTGCCAAATGAGTTTTTACATGCCTCATTTGGTAAAACCAGCCAGCTTAATTCACTTCAAAATGTGTCAGTTTAACATACAAAAGCTGTGATGCACAAATTAAAGTATGTGTTTGAATACATTAAATTTGGTCATGCTTTTGCACGTTGCACTGCAATCTTAGCTTTGTCATCCTCTTCCACAATCAGCAAATTTATGAGCTTTTCTCAGTATTCCTAAATTACTAAAACAGCAAAATAATCATCATATCTGGAAAGAGCATGTTAAAATGGAAAGGAAATGAATGAAATGACTCAGTTAAAAACTAGTGAAGATAAAAAATTTTTTAAAGTGTGAATGTTGTAAGAAATTTACCTTTACTGTTAGCGATCAAGGCATCTCTTGTCTACCAATAAATAAATAATTTTTTTCCAAAATTTCGATTTTTGAAAATTCATATCTTTGCGAGTTTCAAACATATACTTCAAACTTCACAGTTTTACTAATTTTAACAACCTTTTCCAGCTGTGGTAATTAACCACATAAAAAATGAGCAAGGGGATTGGGGGCAAGTTCGTCATCTGAGAAAGCTTGTCATTAATATCATTAGTAAGCCTTCTTTAAAAATGTCTTCAAATTTGCGAAATGTTTACAAAGAAATGTATGGTTTGAAGTGACACTGTTTCTTTAGAATCCAATCTGCTCACATATAACGCCAAGTCTGAAAATCCTACCTGGGTGGCATTTTGATGAGTAACGAGTGCTCTCACTACTATGCAACCCTTGATTTACTAATCCTGAGCTTAAGATAATGACATATTAACCAGTGATCATCACTGCATGTTGGTTTTAGGCTGTTAATGTAACAGAAGCTGCAAAAGAAGCAGACAACTACCCTGAGATAAGACTCTTTACTGCCTTCCAAGTTCAGTCAGATACTCCACTCTATGAATTGAGTGTCGTTCAACAACAATGGTCAGTTGCATCATCAGGTAATGAAATATGTGACAATAATAATAGAAATATGTAGACCTACAAAATCACCATTTGTTTGTGAGGGGAGGAGGGTACGTACTTGGGTATTTTTGGAGCTACACCCTCCCCAGGTATTGCTTGGTTTCACTTGATGTCATTTTCTGTCTCGTGGAACATTCATCAGCTGAATCATAAGTTTTCAATAGAATTCTTTCTGGCTGACAGCACATGGTGGTCAGTGTTTGACCACCATTTGGAGCAGATAATGAAATTCCAAGACTTAGCTGATTGAAACCCTGCATGGATCTATAGCTGGGTTTCACTTGACGTCATTTCCTGTCTCGTGCGGAATGTTCATCAGCTGAATCACAAGTTTTCAGTAGAATTCTTTCTGGCTGACAGCACATGGTGGTCAGTGTTTTGACCACCATTTGGAGCAGATAATAAGATTTAATTACAGTGTGACTACTATAACCCGAACCACTTAGACAGAAAGAACCAAAAAAACACTCCTTGTTTTTACGAGGGTAGCACTAAATAGCCAGTGGCTGACAAACCTGTGGCCCTCGTTCCATGATCGAATTGGAATTTAGAAGTTGATTTTTGTGGAGGGAGGAAAACCGGAGAACGCGGAGAAAAACCCTCGAAGCACAGGAGAGAACCAACTAGAAACTCTACTCACATACAACACCGAGCCCGGCGGGACTCGAACTCGGGTCGCCTTGGTGAGAGTCGAGCACTCTAACCGCTATGCCACCTGTGCTTCCCAGTTCAAGCAAAATGTATTCAAACTTTGGAATGCATTGTTTAAGTTGCCCTGGTTATGGTAGTTACATTGTACCAACTTTCATCAACTGATTGAAATCTAGCAATTGAAAGAGCTGCTTTTTTTTCCTTGTAGCTTCTGTCAATGGAGGAGCTTGGAAATACTTCTCAGCTGTTTGCTGGTTCTTTGCTAAGAACCTGTATGACAGATATAAATATCCCATTGGCTTGATCGCTACTGACTGGGGTGGCACAGCAATAGAAGTATGGTCTTCCTCAGATGCCTTAGCAACATGTAACATAACAGAAGAAGCACTTCAGCATCAAGAAAGGTAAATGGACTACTTCGAAGATGCGGCGGCCATCTTGAATTGAATTAATGAAAATAACTTTTTACGAGATGCCGGGGGTACACGTAGGATCTGATGAAGAAATAAACAAATCCTGGGTTTCTCTGACCCTATCATGCTGGTTAAGTGACAAGAATTTCATTTTTCTACGTAGTATTAGTCATTATTTGCACATCTTGAATCGCAATGCATTTTAGGGCGTCTAGGGGGCAAAAGAAAACAAAAATGTCGGATAAAATAGAGAGTTTCATTTATTTGTCTTTCTTTCGTGTCCATCTTCTTAATTCATCTCTTGTCAAGTCGTCTAGGGGTGAAACATTAATTTTAATCGACGCCATAAGTGTAACAAAGGTTTGTATATTTGCCCCCTACCAAAATGGCTGCCGTATCGTCGAAGTAGTCCATCAGTGATAGTTGTTTATCTGAGCCCTGCTTTTGCTGTGCTGTAATAATTGACATTATTTAGAAAGGGTAACACGTTACAGTTGTCAACATAGCATTGATAAGTTTGTGACCCTCTATGTTTAACTTCTCTAAGTGAACCTAACCTCTCTAACAAAGCCCAGGCACGACCCGCTTGTTATTGTAATTAAAAACGAAAGAGAAAAAAATAAAGACACCATAATAGTAATAATAATAATAAACTTTATTTATATCCCTAAGGATATGATAACTAGCGGTAAGCTAGTGTGGGCTGCGTCGGTGTTTCTAATGAAACAGTTGTGATAAAAAAGTTAAATTTTACACCGTAAAAAATAAGAGAGATCACTTACTAAATCTCTCTTATTTTTTACGGTGTAAAATTTAACTTTTTTATCACAACTGTTTATTTATATCCCATTTATTTATTTTATTTATTTTTATTTATTAGGTTTCTTGCCCCCGAGGAAGAGGTTTTCGCCCCAACTCCATCCAAGCCATCTGTCCTATACAACGCAATGATTCATCCCTTATTAAACATGACCATATATGGAGCCATATGGTACCAGGGCGAGGCTAATGCTAATGCCCCTAATACCTATAACTGTACATTTCCCGCCATGATTGATGACTGGCGCCAGAAATGGTATGACGGCACTGATGGCTACACTGATCCACAGTTTCCTTTCGGATTTGTCCAGGTAAGTAAGGTAGAACCTCTTTTAACTGACCAGTTATTGAACGACCAACCTCTATTTAGCGACCAGTTGTCAAACCTCCACAGTTCCCATTCGGATTTGTCAAGGTAAGTTATGTAGAACCTCTTTTGACCGACCAGTTATTGAACGACCAAACCTCTATTAAGCAACCAGTTGTCTCAAAAAAAATTTCCACTCAAGTAATTTTTACCTTTATTAATCGGCCAAACTCCACTTTGCAGTCAATAGAAATTTTGCACCATCATATGTGACAGCAGCCATTTTAGATGGCAGGAGGAATACCATCACTTTTTATGAGAAACATTTCAATTCCAGAAGGATCAAAGATGGCGCGCTGTTTTGTTCTATTTGTTAATAGAACTGTTTGTTCGTTCTTTTCACCCTTCACAAAAAAAACATTCTAAAATTCAGCTTGATCATGGTTGTGACTCCTTAGGTTCATTATCCACCCACCAACTCCAGACGTCTGGCATTTTGGCTTCCATGCATCCTTGTCAATGAAACTTACAACGGGCTGAGTTCATTCCGATCGCATTCCCTTATCGCTCGTGATCGGAATGAACTCAGCCTATCATTAATTTGATTGACAGAAGCCAAAATGCCAGTTGTATTGGGTCGGTAGGTTGCAGAAATATGAAATGCGCTGTAAAGGCTACACTAAATAGGAACGATTACAGCTAATTTACGTCACGCGTGACCAGTAACTCATAACATTTATATTTTACAAATATTGTTTTTGATGCTGATACTTAGCGATGTGGTTGGGAAGTGAATTCTTTTGGTAAATATTTCACAATCATTCATGAAACTGGGTCCAAAACCTATTTTTTAACTGAATTTTTTTTGAATATCGAAGCCGTTGATCGGAGATTTGAAATGTTAATATGAAGACTTCAAAACTACATTTGAATTCTCGGATTTACTGGTCACGCGTGACGTAAATTAGCTGTAATTAACTGTAATAAGTTGAAAGTCATATTTTTTTTTCTATCTAGCTGTCAAGTTACGGCACCGACCCAAAATTCATTGGTGGATTTCCCGTCATTCGCTGGGCGCAGACAGCCAATTATGGCTACGTACCCAATTCACGCATGCGCAATGTGTTCATGGCAGTATCGATGGATTTGGGCAACGCGTCATCACCCTGGGGTAGCATTCACCCTAATGATAAACAAGATGTTGGATATCGTTTGGCTTTATCGGGTCGTGCCATTGCGTACTCGGATCCCGTATATCATACGGGTCCCGTACCAGTCAGAGTGTTTGCCCATTATAGCCTTATGGGAGGGTGGATGGTCGATATTTTGTATACTGAAGTTGGAAAGGATGGAATTGATATTAAATCAAGAAATGGCTTTGAGGTAGGACACTCAATTATAACGTTAATAATAATACTTTATTCAAATAAAAATTACAAATATATTTGAAATGGTGAATCTTGAGGATATCCCTTTGCGCCCAAGCTAAAGAGGTCTATAATTGGGGGGACCCGGCTTTCCAGGCCCCTCTCCCTGCTACGACCCTCAGTGCTTGCAACGATAGTCCCCTTTGCATTGAAGCGAACCTTGATGTGACCTTGCAATGATAGAGACATGTGGATGATAGCTGTTATTACAGTTGAGCCCGCAATGAGATATTCTTTTGTTTTAAGAATCATACAAGTGAGGCTATCGGGTCGATACAGTGTCTGTTGTCTCATTTGCATCTCATTTGCATGCATCCATAATAACTGCTATTGTCCAAGGTGTTAAAAAAGGTCTTTATCATTGCCTCATTCACCTTATGTCTCGCTTCAATGCAAAGAAAAAGCACCCTCACAAGATGGCGAAGGGAACCATGAAGGGGACTATTATGAAAATAAATATATTTATTTAACGAATTTTATTTGTGCTTTTATTTTTGTAGTATTACTGTGAATCTCCCAGTGCTGCTGCGTGGGTCGATGCACAGATCACCAGCAGTTCATTCTACAAAGTCAGCCTGTTTGGCATGTGCCCGGCGGGGACTGGGGACGTGGCGGGAATTCGTTACGCGTGGCGTCAAGATCCTTGTCCATTCAAAGGATGCGCGGTGTACAGCAAGGCTGAGGGACTTCCAAGTGGGCCTTTTATAAAATATGCCCCATTCTAAAAAGCAACACATGCAGAAAATCAAACAAGATGGACTCATTTTTACGCATGAAGGAAGATATAGCTTCTAGATGATTTCCACATTTGCCGATTCACTTTTCAGTGATTTGTGATTTCCAATGATTTTCCAACTTAAAACCCAATTTTTATCGGACTTAAAAGCAATCTCTGGACTGACCAAACTTCAATCACAGCACGGTTGTTTCACAGATTGAATGGAAATTTTGCATGTTGGGTTTTACGGAGAACAGTGCTTGGGAAGCATTGAAAAAATAACGGGACTTTTTTTTTGGAATAACAGAAATATTTTAACATTTCTAGAGAGCACAATAATCAAATAATTGAAATTCGAATGTTCATTTTGAGAAAGCAAAGTACATCACAACATTTTGAACCTTGCTCGAAATTTATGGGTAAGATTGGAGGCAATCACCCAATATTTTGCCATTGGTTTTCCCTAAAACACCGCCATGAGTAAGCGCGTGTTGTACTCGTTTCCAGTTTTCCGCGCAATTTGAAAAGACCAATTAAAAGCAAGTTTTTGCAGAGATTTTAGAGGTGTGTAATTTTTTATGGGGAGTCAGGATGGCGCGGTGGTAAAACGCTCGCCTCTCGCCTCTGAGGTCCAGGGTTCAATCCCCAGTCTCCACATGTGAGCTTGAGTTGGTCGTTCGTCTTTCTGACTCCGAGGGTTTTTTCCGGCTTTCCGGTTTTTCCTCACTCCTTTCAAACCGACCCTAACTAATTCAAAGTTAGAGCTGTGCTCCGGGGTCATACATGAACTGTATAGTGGCTGCCAGAGGCGCCTTCTCATGCTTTCAGTTCGACCCCGGCCTTTGAGCTGCGCCGCTTCTGTACTTCCGGTGGTGATTAGAGATGACAAGTTTTTTTTTTATGGAAGAAATAAAAGAAGATTAATTTTGATTTGTATTTTTCAGTACAGGAGGTCCCTTTCACGTAACGTCAAAGCAGCTCAATTTGTCATCCAAATTGAGCTGCGTTCCGTGGTCTTTACAGTGAGACGCGCCTAACCGTGGCTGCGCAATTAATTTTTAAACTCGCTCAATTATTTCAACTTGGCATGTTTTTTCTCCTTTCTGTTGCAAATATAAATAAAATCTTTGCTGATACGACTTTGACCTCGCGTGAAAATGTACAAATTCTCGTTGTACTTGTAAAAATACTTGTAAAAAATTTAGTTGGGTGGCCACGGTACCGGCTAGGCGTGTCGCACTATAATCATATCAAAGAAACTGATATCTTCCATATTATATAATAAAAGCCTCGCAATTCATGATCACCTGCCTTCACTTACAGCGCTTTTCATAATTATGCGACGTAATCGATTCCAGACGTCTGGCGTTTTGCGGGCTTCCGTCAATCAAACTTCGACGCGCCGAGTTCATTCCGATCGAGAACGATAAAGAAATTCTCATGTGAAAATGGCTGCTGAGTCGCCGAAAGTTCTCGAGAGCCATCTTCGCATGGGAATTTCTTCATCGCTCGCGATTGGAATGAACTCGGCGCGTCCTGGTTTGATTGACGGAAGCCAAAACGCCAGACGCCTTGAGCAAGGTGATTTCGCTTCTCTCAGGCATAAGGAATTAGCCAATCAGCGAACATTTTGTTCGTAGCTCAATGTTTCCTAGTTCCAGGATTTCAACTCGATCAACAACAGCTTTTACTCAAAAATATAGAAAATAAAACTCATCGTTGGAAAGATTCACCAAATACCTTTTAGAAAAGGCATATTTCTTCGTTGTTGGTGGAAAATATTTCATTTTGACAAGAGATAATAGAAAATACTTGGAAATTTTCGCTGTGACAAACAATGCATTGCGCGCCTAGATTCCAGATCACCAGGAGTCGGTAAGGTCTCAGAATTATGAAAAGCGCTGTAATCCGCAATACCCTGCTTAATCATGCTTTCCGCTTCATTACAACGTACATAGCCAAATACGAAACGCCCGTTACTGGGATAAATACAAAATAGGTTACTTAAACTGTTTAACCATTGGAGATAAAACGGGCATTTTAGCAGCAAAGGAACACAAACAAAAGATAAGTAAACCAGTATAGCGCTCATTTGATTCAAATAATCTAGGGGGCAATTATAAAAATCCAACCACTTTTGGTGTCCTAGTGCCCTTGAAAAAAATACTCAGCTGCTATATTTATCTCTTCTATTTACAAATCAATCAACGCTAAAAGTGAAATTTCATAGTAAAAAGATCGGTTTTGATCAGAAATAAAACTGATCACGAACTTTGCAGTTTTGTTAAAAAAAACAACCGATTTAAAAAAGAATCTCAGACCTCGCATTTACAATAGGAAATAAACTTTAGAGTGCAAACATTATATCCATGAAACAGTACTAAATTTATTTTGAAGTAAATAGTACCAAGAAGTGTCATTTCTATCGTGTTCTATTGCTTCAACAGTGCTACTAAATACTAAATAGTGCTAGTTATATAGTTCATTAAATCTGCGCAGCCGTCCCGCGGGATTTAACTCAAGACCTATCCCACTAATAGACCTCTTTACCATCGTATGCAAATTGCCCATTTCAGACCACATGTCATTCCCTTGAGAAATGTTCTTTTGTTAAACATTTTACACATGAAAGAATCAATTCCCAAGAGTGGCATCACGTGGTCTGAAATGGGCACAACAAACAACGAAGGTAAAAAGGTGTATTGCAAGCATGACCCTTTTAATCCCGGGAGACCCGTGTCCCGTTACAAATCTATTTTCTATTATTTCATCAGTGCTAAGTAGTACTCGTTATAAGTACTGTTTCCTCAGGTATAGTCGCGATTTGCACTCTCTTACCAATCTCCATGTACTGACGATACTATATCTATGTTATATTTAACTTGATAGTAATACTTGTATCCTGGCCGTGTTCCCTTGTGCTGAGGATATTCTTCTGCTGTAGCGTTGTTCAGCTCACATGTGGACAAGTTTTGATTGTAGTTGAAGGTCTGGCATGTGGTTTCTAGCATACAATACTGCATACAAGTCAAACTATCTGACACTTGATAGAGGCGTTGGAAGACGTGGTTACAGAGAACAAGTGGTTGTGGATCTACTCGAAACATCCTGCTGGGGTTTTCTGTTCATGAGGGAAAAGAAAACGATATGGTAACTATTACAATCTAGCTAACAAGCTTCTCAAGGAATTCGTTAGGATTCAGCTGGCTTACCATTGTGGTACTGTTCGACGCAATATCTGGCTGACCAGGACAAGGTGAGTTTCTTAAGCTTGTAGACATAGAACGAGTAACAGTTGCGTACATAAATGTAGGTACTAAAGTGGCAGCAGTTACCCTTGGCATGGAAACAGAGCTTTCGTTTGACAATACGGTCATCAAGAGTTGGAAAGGTACCCTGCATGTATCCTGTAGCTACAGCACCGCAACGGTTTTGTGGTAGACACTTGTTTGGAATGCGATAATGACCTCCTGTACCGCGGAACGCGTACCAATCATTCTCATTCAAGTTGGTGTCATCTTGAATGAGGGTTGATGTTAATGTATTTGATAAACGAGAATCATCATCAAGAGATCGATGGTTGGTACATACGTCAGAACTATCTGTAACAAGAATTGTTGAACATTGGTGGCGAAACAGTTTGCATCACACTTGACTCTGGATGAAGTATAACCTTACCTTTGACTTGCAGATGAAAGGTTTTTGTGTTGGAACCAAGAGCATTGGTAGCAGTACAAATATATATGCCTTGATCAGTATTGTTGACGTTTAGAAGACTAAGATGAGTATTGCTGGAACTAGTTTGGATCAGTCGTCCTTTGTGTGTCCATGTAACAGTGATAGGAGAATCCCCTACGACTTTACATTGTAGAGTGGCGTCTTGGTGTTCGTATGTGATAATGTTGGAAGAAATGTCTTGATTAGTAAAGACTGGACTACCAAGTGGTCCTACATGGAGAGGAAGAAATGGTTGATATATTTGGCAGCCGGTTAGAAGTTAAAGTGAGAGAGGTGTAATATTGAAATGTTTAGTGATACCTTTTCTCCGTCCAAGAATCGTTGACCTGAAACAAAGAATGTCATTGGAAGGATGCCATGTCTTTGGTTGAATTGTTATCCATCGTGCTTTGATATCTCTGTCCAATGCTCTTGTGACATATCCGAAATCATTTGTATTCCCTTGGAAAGTCTGGAATAGAACGTTAACCGTGATTGAAATTAGTATGTATAGTATGTTAACTTTTCATTGTTACGCACCGATCAAGACAACAATCTGAACGAGCTAATTTACAATAGACCTTATTAGCTTCGTATACAGAATGCCTATTTCAGACCACATGACATTCCCTTGAGAAATCTTCCTTTGTTAAAATATTTACACATGAAAGAATCAACTCCCAAGAGTGGCATCACATGTTCTTAAATGGGCACAACAAACGACGAAGCTAAAAAGGTTTATTTATTTATTTATTTATTTATTACGCTTTCAACAGAGTTGTGGATTGTCGAAAGCCTGGGTGGTCTACCAGATTTACACTTATACCACGATGGCGAGAATTTAGGTCAAAAACGTGAGTTAACCGCCGTTGTTTTGGTTTTCAAAACCCGCCTTTTTCGCTACTAGTGGTCTATCACTAATCATTATCAGCCAACCAGGGCGCAGGATATGTGATGGATCATGTTTAGGTTTAGTGGGAAATAAACCGTCAATCAAAGAAATTATTTCCATATACCATTTCATATTGCACATGTACCTTTCAACACTGTGATGATATATTTAATAAATGGTACTAGTCTATTGCGCATTAACCTGCAGCAAGAGTATCAAGGTCTTGACCAGTGCGCAACAATGATAACACCGCTAAAGGATGAAATAGATGATATAAAGCTGTGTTTTATAATTTAGAATCAGGGATCATCTTGATGAATTATCCACGACGAACCTTAAGAGAACCAAATATCATGTGCCCTTGGTGGGACTCGAACCCACGTTCTATTTGTAAGCAGTAATGACGGGATAGAGTTATTACAGTTACCTTAACCTGTGAAGCACCAGTGTCTTTATAAATTATCCAGTTGGTGTTGTCGAGGCTATATGAAACCTTGAAGAGAAAATGAAAAATTAAGATTCTGAGGAGAGCATACATCACTGGACGAGATGATGTCAAAGAAAAGCGCAAACTGATGACGATGGGCTGATCTACAGAGGTGAACGTCTGGTCATTCCCAAAGAACTCAAGCCAGAGATGCGAGAAGAGGCTCACAGCTCACATATCGGGATAAACGGGTGCCTTTGCAGAGCACGTTGAAGCAAGTACTGGCCATCTATGAACAGTGACATTAGAAACTACATTGCTAAATGTGAGACATACGTATGTCACCTATATGAAACACGACAGCAAAAAGAGAAACTACGTACACAGTCACCGTGTGACAGATCGTCCCTGGAAGAAGTGTCAGTGGATCTTTTCACACTCGACAGCAGGAACTATCTAGTAATGTGTGACTAGTTCTCCAATTTCATAGAAATTATTCTCCTAGATCTCTAATCTCCTATTATTACAACAGACAAGCGAATTATCTGGAGGCTCTGGAGGTGATATAGTACGCATGCGTCCCTTTACACTTCATAAGAAAGCGTGGAAGAGGGCAATCGTACGTAAACGTTTTGATGAAATATTATATAAAGGTAGAGTATGATGGCACCTCCTACCGAAGAAACCGAGTAAACCTGAAATGGACCGACACTCCAAAACCAGATGACCATCAGGAAACAAAGAACAATTCAACCTGAGCACCAGGTAAGGAAGAATTGGAGGACCAGCAGATAGAAAACCAGCCCACCACATCAAGACCAAAGCAGGCAGCCAAAGCAACAAGCCAAGACCACAGCTGCAAACAATGCTTTAATTAGCTAAAGATTCGGAACATTACGAAACGACTCAAATAATCGCCTCTAAATGATGAATAAGGAGTAAGATACAGATAGTCTTCGGCGTCTTAGCTTGTGTTGTTGCTTGTTGCTTTCAGTTGTGACAACCCGGCTTTTTTTTAATAGATGTATTATAGATAAGGTATCAAAACAAGAATCTAACACATCTACAACATTCACAGTGATTGATATAAATAAGGATATAGTCCGAAAAAAATAGAACTAATCAGCTACATAAATAAGCTAGGTAGTTCCTCTTAAATACTGACAGAGTAGTAGAGTCCCGAACGGACGCATCTAGTTTCAATTGTTATAACAACTGGAAGCAAATTCAAATATGGCCAATGATCCCACCTCCGTTCTGCAATAGTATCTAGAATAAACTGCAAAAAATCTTTTTGAATCACCTGGTATCCCGTTACCCATCTTTCTTTACCATTTCCCCTTCCTTGCGTGACGATTCCCGTAAGGAGCATTGCGTGACCTAGGTCAAACTTAAGCCAGGGTTGTCCATTGTTTGTTCTAGGGCACCAAGAATGAGCCCTTGTTGCAGAATTCAATCTTCCCACATATGGTTTATGGTTTGAATCAAAGCTAGAAGAGGCTGTGATCTGGTTGTCGGGTACTTCTTTATCTTCTATATCTATACCAAGATCTGCAGGAGAAGCTGAGAACCGAAAATAACAAGATTTATTCATATATGATGAAATAGAGAAAGCAAAGAACACTCTATTCTTCATTTTCAAATCCGTATTCCGCACAATACCGGTGCTTTTTGGGGAATAATCAGGACAAAAAAAAATACGTACTATGCTGATCAGACAGAAGGTGCTGCAAAGAATCTTATGATATTCAAGGAGTTATAAGAAACCACCAGAAACAAAAAGAAGAAAAAAAGAAGAAAAAAAAGAAATATTTAAAGTGAAATTTAAGCACTTCATCATGAGTCAACACCTTTTCTGTAAAACTTAACTTAGAATGAACTGATAATCAGTATTTTACGGATATAAAAGTAGGTATATATACATTCGATTCATTAACGTTTAACTTTATACCAGTTTTTTGACCGGTTACCTCACAAAAATCAAAGGTTTATGGGGTTATTGAGAATGTGAAATGGCGAATGCATGAAGAAGTGTGTAAGAGCGTGGCACTTACTTCGACCATATGTGTATACTTCGGCCCTCATTGTTATGTGACCATGCCAGGTGAGGGGGTTAAAGCTGACATACCGTACGTATATGACAGTCGGTAGGACGTGGCGGACTACAGTATCGCGATCTGAATTTCCAACAAATACCTAAAAGGGTTTCAAGTTGATTGAGTTACACCGATATCAAATTTTATTGATTGTTCTACCTTCCTAGGTTACTGTTGCTATGTCGAACAAGCTAAAATATGTTTTGGATATACAATATAAAACAGACACAGTAGTAAAAACTGTAAATATCTTTCTTAAAATAAATACATTCTACAAGTATATTAAGAAATAATATCGATAACTAACTACGCCCTGTCACGCGTACTTTCACGCGTCTTGTCACTCTTCCTGTCACGTGCACTGTCATGCGTCCCTTCACCCGCTCTGCCAAGCGTCCTGTTACCCGCCCTGTCACGCGTCCTGTTATGCTTTATTTAACTCGCCCTGTCACGCATGCCTGTCACTCGTCCTGTCACTCGCCCTGTCACGCGTCCTTTCATTCGGCCATTTACGCGTCCTGTTACGCTGCTTTCTTATTCCTCGCTATTTTTCGTAAAAAAGGCTCCGATTGCGCTAAAACTGGAATCTAGCTAAGAACAGGACATAAAATAAACAAAATTTATCGGCACAGGTATTCTACTATCGGTGAGACCTACCTGAGAGTTAAATATATATTTTTGAAAAATAAATAAAATAATACATAATGAAATTGAGATATTTATTGTTAACCCCATGTAATTACTGCTAAACTGATGATGAGATGTGGTAAGTTAGTATATGAGGTGTAGGCACTAAGGGTGGTCACTACAAGGGTTCCTTTAGGTCCTCAGTGGTTCTTTTACGTCCCTCCGATATTGCTTAGATGACGTGTGGGCAGACGGGACAGCCATTTAAAGTGGTCATCCGAGCCACTTGAAAGTCTAACCGTTTCTAGATGTAATTAGAAAGACAGCACTTTCTGCTCAGTTATTCTAAGACCATAAGTGTTGGTACGGCCGCGACTCGAACCACAACCTCCCGCACGAAAGTCCGGTGCTTGACTAACTGAGCTAACCAGACGGATTGGGCTCCCTCTGATTTTTTTCTTTCATAACATTTTGCTATCGAAACAAACTGAAGATTTCATGTTTGTAAAACTTTGATTACTAACCTTGTTGACATTGTTTTCCTTGTATTTAATCCATGTTTTTGAATCGTTGCTGTTCACAAGATAATAGCTTTTTACCCATTGAGGATACCCATGTCTTCCTTGTGTTGCAACAGCAGTAACAAACTGCATTCCATTAAGATCGATCTTCAGCCATTGATTGGTGTCCAATATCTTAGCAGCCCAACATTGGTTTGAAGCGTGCTTGGTCCAGTGTAGACGTCCCCTCTTTGCGTTGAAAAATTCAAAAACTGTGGACGCTGTGATTGAGCTGTCTGGTATCTGTCTACTCATCATCCCAAGCGGATGAGTCTGCTCTGAAATGGAAAGCCATGGTAACTTTATTAATAGTCCACTATCGATATTCTGGTTGAGTGATCACGCACAAAGCAATTCAAGACGAGGCTCCGGGGAAACAATTGGTAATACTAATATATTCTTTTGTTTCCCCGGAGCCTCGCCTTGAATTGCTTTGTGTGTGATCACTCAACCAGAATATCGAAAGTGGACTATTGTTGTGATGTCATTAATATGTAAACCATTATGCATACCAGGAGGTTACTAAGGAGGCAACCAAGATGGCGTAGTTGTAAAGTTTAGTGAATAAAGACTGAGCTACAATCCACTTCTATCTGGTATCTATATACACTACAATAGACCTTTTTCGAATATGGCGTCTATGACGTCAAACGAGGAGTCCGAGAATGTCCCGGATGTTATGAGTGATAACGATTGTGTTTTTAAATCCGGGGCATTCCAGTCCCGGATGCAGCTAGTCGAAATCATTGGGTTTCGACATCCGGGACATTTTCATTCTCGTCGTTTGACGTCATAGACGCCATATTCGAAAAGGGTCTATTGTCTTGATTATTTATAGTTTCCTTCCTTTAAAAAAGGAATAAATTGAACATAAATCGTCCTTGTTTTACGAAAGGTAGCACTTATAATAACCAGTGGTTAACAAAATGGTGTTAGCCAAAAAAAAAAAAAAAAAAAGACTAATCCATTACGTTTGTCTCACGATTGAGGGTCATTTGTACAACAGACCGCGACGTTTTGACTGCAAGCTGCTAGTCTTTACCAGAAAGAAAATGCCTTCTGATTTAAAGACAGTTCGTATACCATGATCTTGAAGGCAACAGTAAGTGGTTGCATCTCGTGCCTAATTTATAATCTATATATATTCTAAGTCGACAATAAAAACCGGGCTTTGACGATTACCATTTCTGAACTCTGATTAGGCCGGTCCTGATTGCGCTGGTAAAACTTCCTTGAAATTCCAAAAAAGTGCTCAAAATTTGGAAATAGTACTCAAGAGTTGCTCAAAATTGTGAAAATTTTCAGACACTCTTGTGTAACAGTTAAGAAATAAAACATTTTCTCCGTTTTCACCAGGCTATGAAGGCATCGGTGAAAATGTTTTATTTCTTTTAAAAAATACTTAAAAAATGCTTGTTACGTCATTTCCGTGCCTTCATAGCGTGATGAAAACACAGCTCTCGACCAATGAGAGCGCTCGTACTATCTTAAGTATTTTTTAATTATTAATACCACTCCTTCGCATTACAGTGTCAGACGCTTCCTCTCTGCTTGTTCTTCCCTTCAGTTATTGATTGGAACTTTTCGGATTCGTGCTATCGAATGTCTTTCTGGACCAATGAATGACTCTCCAGCATTTCATCGCCAGAAATTCCGAACGGACATGCGCAGTTAAAGTCATGATACTTAGAAAATTCAGGCCTCAAATATGGTGGGAAAAGTATTGAGAAATTTCGATAAAGTAAAATATTTTAATTTTAACTGGATAAATAAGCCAGCCCGAACCTCAAAAACAATAAAGTGTATTCGAACTTTCATTTGATCTCAATTTAATTTCGTTGGTGATAGTTTTCAGCTCGGTTATTACATTTTAATTTCAAAGACTAATAGTCAGTGATTACAGTGGATCATCATAAGAATACCTGAACCTGGTCTCACATCATCAACTCTCAGCTCAAAATAGTCAAACACTTTTTCCTTCCCGAACTTCCAATCGATTGAGGAAGTATGTCTTGAGCATTTCCCGAAATTTCAGAAGGAATATTTAAATTTTCGTCTCGGTTTTACGAGGTGAAGTTTAGCATTAACAGGGCTTCTATTTCTGCCTCCATCTTGAGATGTAACTTGTCTTTGGAGTACACGATGAAGCGCATTTTCACACTGAACTCTTCTAAAAGTTGTTTACTCCGTTTACTCAGTCTTGTTTAAAACCTTGGGTAAAATATCAACTGTGGAAGTGCTATTTAATGCCGAATAAAACCCTTTTTCTTGTCGAGACGCCATTATTATCGCAACCGGAAAGGTAAACATTCAATAGACCCCTTGCAGCACGTCGGAATGCAGCTCAATTTGGAGGGCAAAGCAATAGGTTCCAACTCTCAGGAGTTTGAAATTCTTTTGTTTTGCCCTCCAAATTGAGCTGCATTCCGACGTGCTGCAAGGGGTCTATTGTCACATTCACAATAGGCCAATCACAATCGAATCTACACAATTGTTTGATTGACAGGGTAAAAATCATGAATAATAAGCTCCACCCAAAATGGTTCGGAATTTCTGGTGATGGCTGCCAATCGGCAATGAGCTGAATCGGGTTTTACCCTGCCTATCCAAATAGTTAAAATATTAATATAAATATTGTCAAACCTACTTGCTTGGCAGCCATACAATTCGGTTCTAAGACACATGTGACCAAACCATGCTTCTGGGGTTATACGGACATAACGAGCAGCTGTGATTGTCTGTAAAGTCTGAACTGTTACCAGTCCACTATTGGAGTTGCCTGAAAACTGAATGAGAAACAACAGAATTCTCTGTCATCAAGCTATATCATAATTATCTTTTGGGAAGCACGGGTGGTATTTGCCGGCTCCGTGGGTAGGGGCTGAATTGGCCGTTTCTACTTGAATTTCTGGCTCGGTATGGAGAATGTCTTGCTGTGTTCAACGTAACACTAAACTATGTTTTTTCATTGCTTTTTTTTTAGCTACAAACAAGCAGATTCGATACATGATAAACATATATAATTATATAACAAGCAATAGGTATAAACACAATGGAGAAATCTCTGTGCATGCTCAATGTACGTAAATGCAAATAAGTCTAAAACGGTTTCGTGTTCTATTGTAAAAATATTAAAATTTACAAATGTTCTTAAAAGACTAATTCATTCATGTTGTCTTTATTGATACATACAGTATTTTTAGCCTCACGAAATGTTTAGTATATCGAAGAAAAGGAGCATTTATTTTCTCTTTGTAACGCTTTCACAAGAATACCGTTAATAGGCAATGTGCATCGAAGCTGACAAAGCACTCTGGGAAAGTGAGTTCTTTACAAATGAAACAGGGAAATCAAAGGAACTATCAGAAAAAAATTACTCTGTTATTTTGGTCTGCTGAAATCCTTTTATTTCCATAGAAAATGTCGGAGGAAAAATTGTCAGATGAATGTTTAGAGGAGCCAAAAAAGCGTAAGAACTCACTTTCCCATCATGCTTTGTGCTATAATTTCAGGCTCATGCACATTGGCTATTGTCGTATTATATTGATAAAAAAAACATCAAAGTTCTACTTACTATTCGCTTGGCTCCATTCTCAAGATATGTCAACCAACGGCCTTCAAGAACTGCATAGGATAGACTGAAGGTTTTAACAAACTCGTCGTCATCTGGGTTTCCTTGTATGGCAATAGACTTGATCATGGTGACGAGTCCCAAGTCTATATCTTGGTACTGGTCAGCGTCAGCTTTAGCAGCACACCAGGCATGCGTGTTGTGGAGTCGGGCTTGTTGAGGACCGAATGTCGTTAGAGGAAGTCTTGAGGTTGAAGCAGTTATATTGACTTTACTGGACTGAATTCCTAGAATCTCATTGCAGTCTTATTGTAAAACAAAAAGTATTATCAATTATTAACGATTGAAAAAAAATAATTGTAATAAAGGTAAAATCAATGAAATAAACCAATCTAGTGCTCGAGGTTTAAAAATTTAAAAATTCAGTAAATTCCCAAATAATAAAAAAAATATCTACGAGCCAAAAATGAATAAAAGTATAATTTCTGCTATTTCAGTTGTAAACCATTTTTGTAAGCAAACATTTTTTTATAAATTACTTTCATGCCAAATAAAAAAGAAAATTCAAACATCTGAAATTTTGAGACGTTAACCATTTGATAAGCAAACAGTTTTCCATATTACCTTCATCATTTGCTTCAGTATTGTGTAGTTCCTGAAATAAGGGAATAAAAAAAAGGAGTAAGAAAAAAACCCTGTAAAAATTAGCACTAATACCATAAACTGAGTAATTAAGCATAAATATTTTATAGTATTCAACTTGTTACACCAACTAATTAACTTGGCACCAACTTGCTTAATTATTCTGCCTGGATTTTAATGCTTAGTTACAGAGAACTACCAAACACAGTTTGCTTAGTGGGTTTGGAAACAATCAAAGAGATTCATAATGCTTCGACTGAGATTTTCATACAAGATAACACTTTTAAAATGTCTCGTGCTTAGTCAGCAGAAAATATTTATATAAAATATGCCTTGAATAAAAGTAAAGCTAACTGTGAACAAAACTGAAGTTTGAGTTAAAAATTAACAGCAAAAGTTGGTTGTGTGAATGGAGAAAACTTCAAATAAATGTCGTAGTTAGCGGGCTTCAAACTTTAATTCAAAGCGTTGCATATTTCTTGCAAAAAAAAAAAAAAGAAAAAAGGAAACAAAATCACAAAATGCAATCAGTTGGAAATGAGAAAGTTTGCTAATATTGATCACTTATTCCACTGAAAATTAACCTCAACAAACGTTTGTTTACTGAGGTTGCGAAGGTTTTCAGTGGTACTCCGATGAATTTAAGATTTGTGGACGATAATCACCGAATCTGTTCGTTCCTAAGAAAGTGGTTTTGGAGCCAGCATCTTATATACTTCTTTTATTTACCACGATGTAAGTTCCAATTGTCTTTTTTTTCCTTATCAAAACATTTTACGTTCTGTGTCAAAAAATAAACGTCAATATAATAATAAAAAGAGCTTTACCTGTAAGAGAAGTAGTACAAAACATGCTTTCCACAGGAGTGAAGAAAACATGCCTCACTTTGCTAAAGTACTTAGCAAAACTCTTTTCCTAGGGAGGAATAAGGAAGTTGTGTCAAAGACTTCGTCCACTACTAATGAAGCTAAAAGTTTTGAGGATGCTGGAATAAGTAGGGTATTGAGGATTAAGGGAAAGCAGGTGGATTCACAAGCCTTTTGTTATATAAAAGGTTACAATTTCTATAGTATACTCAAATTACCTCTTTTGTTTATTAATCTTTTGTTATTAATTGTTGAAAGTATTCCTTCAAGAATTGGTGAATAATTTAGTGGCCTAGTTTCTTCAGCAGAACTATGAATTCTGTTTTGTTGTTGTTGTTTTTATACCAAGGTTATAGCAACTTGGCAAGCATCCGATCGCGATCAGAGAGCATGCCAGTTTTGTAGTGTTATTAGGTATATGCTGGTAAAGAAATAAGAAACGAAATTAAAGCAAAAAACCGGGCAAGATAAAGCTTAACAGAAGTCAACCTTAGTCCTTGGTTTAAGTTTTCTTTGGAAGTTTTACATTTTTTAACAAAACTTCCATCCAGAGAGGAATATTATCAATGTCAAATATATATGTTTCTTAATGCAGTAGTAAGCAGGTAATTGCATAACAACGCGCAGGTTTGAATATATTTAAAGAAAGACTTAGCATTCTAATTCGTCAATCGTTATATATTATTTTAGCAATAGTAGCTTGTCAGAAAGACTACGGCACGGAATATTCTCGACTTCTCCCAAACGTCCCTCGTTCTTAGGTGTTGTACAGATGGATTCAAATTGTGCCGCCGAAATATAAGCTATTCTAAGAAAAAAGCTTTTAAATATAAGAAAAAGAAAGAAGAAAAACTAAAACTAAAAAGGAAAAAAATAAATAAATAAAACAAAATAAAAATTATAAAATAATCATGAAAGATAAACAAGAAAAAATAAGCAAGAAAATTATAAACAAATGAAAAAGAAACAAGGAAAAGAAACAAGAAAAAAAACAAGAAAATAACCAGCTGATCTGAAATAGTGACATAGAAATGACGTCACTGCAAAACTGACGAGGTGTCATGAAGCCTGCGAAAATTGACTTATAAAAGTTTATATCTAAAATAAGTCTATATTTTCAGGAAAAGTATTTTCTAATATTTTGAATACTTTGCTAATTTTCTCGATTCTGATTGGCCAACATTTTTCCTCATTTTTTTGTTGATATAATGCAGCGAGAAAACAATAGGCTTGGGCATTGAATAGTAATTATTTAAGCCCAAACAAAGGCATACCCAGGGAGATGTAGCACGCAATGACCTCACTGGTTCTTTTTTTTTTCTTCTTCTTCTTTTTGTTTTGAGATCGGAATACAAAAGTTTAAGGACCGTGATTGGTTTGACGTGTGCATGCGTGCACACCTCGCACTTCAACTAATACTCAACTATGATCAAAAAAACAAAAAAAATGGGATTCAAGTGAAGTATAATAGTTAATGTCTGTTATTAAAAGTGTGAAGTTTATCATGAAGACGACAATTAAAAGAGTTGTGGAAAGGAGAGCCTGGAAAATTCTAAGTGAGTAATATGATACAAGTCACGTTCGATAAGGCAGGTGTATCACTAGACATAATTAACTTGGGGAGTATTTTATTTTTCACATTCCAGATCACGTGTCATTCATTATCTTTGGGAATAAAATCCTCTGTTAGAATTTTTAAAAATGCGAAGTAAGAGTCCGTTTTTCGGACGCCATTTCTCATCTTCTTTTGTTTAAGCCTGTAATTAAACAAAAGAGGTGAGAAATTCGGGATAAAATCGCATGCGCACTGAAAACGATTCTTAAACTGTGAACTGGCTTATAGGAATCAAGCATGATACTGACGGCACCGCGGCGGCAATTAAGCTCGTGAAATTTTCCCAGACTATACTGTTCAATACTTTTGACGTTGCCCCTGACAACATGTGCTCTTCAACGACAAAACTTCGTGATAAAACTTTGGTCGTTCCAAGCTCAACTGAGAAGCGTAGTAACAGATTAATCTTTTCATGATATTTAATTTGATTTATTTGTTCCATTTTTTGAAGACTCAGTTTCCCAGAGTACTTTGTGAGCTTTGAAGCACATTGTCTATTTGATAATTTATTGAGCCCACGTTGACTGGATCATGGCTGGATTGCGGTTGGATAGCGAAAACAAGCAAGTTGTGAAGTTCCATGTTGAATTACGTAAAATCACAATGATCAAAACTGGAAACTACAAAGTTAAAGTGCAAAAATACAATAATAATGAATCGAAAAACGACGATAGCAAAATGAAAACATCAATGTCCAATTTATAATAGGCACGAATGCTAAAATTTCAATGTCAAACACAAAGATCAATTTTGGGCGGAAATTGGATGTACATGCATGCCTTGAACTTTCTTCTTCTTCTACGTTATCGATTCCCTCATTCATTCATTCATTCATTCATTCATTCATTCATCCATCCATCCATCCATTCATTCATTCACTCATTCATTCATTCATTCATTCATTCATTCGATCATTTATGTATGTATGTATGTATGTATGTATGTATGTATGTATGTATGTATGTATGTATGTATGTATGTATGTATGTATGTATGTATGTATGTATTTATTTATTTATTATTCATTCTTTTCTGTATTTGTTTTTGTGTGTGTTTTTTTTCCACTTCTTCATTTTCATCATTTTTCTGTTTTTATTTGTGTTTTTTTATTTACATATTTATTCATTTATTTACCCTCTTCTTTTTTCATTTACTTTCTTCTTTTTCTTATTAAATTTTTGTGTTTCTTTTTAAAATTCCAAAATTCATGATATCCAGTATCTTCAATTCATCTTCCCCGATAATCACAAATTCAATCTAATTTAAAAGATAAATTCGTACGTCTGAAAGCCGCTGTCAACGATATCAAACAAAATCCAACAGCTTCAATCAACTCATTGCGAATTCATGCCGTTCATTTTATCACAGGTCTATTATTAGCTCTCCAGCCGTGCTTAAACCATTCAATATATTATTATTGACATCAGAAGGCAAAAATATGCTGCGCGAGAAAAAAAAGTACTATTATAATAGGTCATTAAAAAACTAACCTGCGGGGAAACGTCTATTTAAAGAGAAAACCAGCAAATGGAATTTACTGAAGAATTATTTTGAAAATTAATTTTTTAAGTCATACATCAAAATTAGGTGAAGACACGTGATCAGCTTGGAAAGATTATAAGACCAACATATCTGCTATTTCTATTTTTAATATTAAAGTCATGCCTGTCGTACATCTGCTCAGTTGGTCCAAATAAAATATTAATTTACCCTCAGAATTCTGTAGTGGATTTATTTTAGCTTTTCTTTCTTTCTTTTCTTTTCCCTTTATCAGGGTTTTTATTGCCACAAAATTCGAGCCTTGCTTGGTGCTTGGTCTGCTTGCTTTTCATATACAGCTCGATGCATCAACGATTTTTTATCTAATAATTCAATACATAAAAAAATATTTCGTTGTAAGAAGCGCTGGCTTATCGTACGTTATTCCAGTATATTAATATAAATTGGCTTAGTATTTTTACCGAAGTGAGTTATATTCAAAAGGAAACCCAGAAAAAAAACGTATTTCACAAATAAGATAATAGATCTAGAAAATAATATCATTTAAATTTTCTTTTGAAATCTAAATTATTTTATTACTATCTTTTGTTATATTCTCTTTTATCTCGTACACATTCACATATGTTTCCAATCCATCACACACACAAGACAAAATTCATTAGGAATCTTAATATCATATATTTATATATTTTATTTTAACCCCGTATTTAGAAGATAATTCTAGCTGAAAAAGAAACCGCTCGAGTATGATTGCTACTTTCAGGTGAAATCGAAAATAAGAGTTTGATTAGTCTATTTTTAGCTTGACGGATCTTATCAAAAGCAGTCAAATGGCTTTTAACTCGGCCAATCAGAAGGCGTCTTAGCGATGAATAATTGATTCAAGGAAGTGTTATCCTTGCAAGATCTCAGGCTGTTTCAAAACAAGATCATTTTTTCGAGGAAAGATGTTTCAGATTACAAAGAACATCACAGACACAGACGGGTTCTGAGCTACCACCACAAATTTCATTTTTTTCATCAGCTAAAGACATTTTGTCCTCTAATTTTCACACTGCAATTCTTCGATAGGATTTGTATAGTTCGTGGTAATTCGGAATTCTTGGGGCGAGATGAGAGTTCGTTTGAGGTCTTATTCATCAGACAGCAGTGGGTCTGGCTATTACACAGCGCTGCGAACGATTGTAGAGGAGCGAGAAATTGACGCCGAGCCTTGGTCAACAAAAAAACCGCTTAACTCCGAAGCTTCTGGTACAAAAACGAAAAAAATATGGACTTCTCTCAATGGAAACGAGAAAGCTTACCAAGAAAAGTCATCAGAAAAAGCTGAAAGTCTATATGCATTTCCATATCAGTGTCACCAAGAAAACAGTTTATTCATTCACTCGAGCTCTGAAAAAGATTCTCGTGAGTCACGTGGTAAAGACACCTTGAGCTCACGTGACTTGGCTTCCAAACTCTTCCCAGAGTTCTTTGCGGTACAGCGGGAAAATGAGGAGACAAATGTTGATGTAAAGTGCGCTACAGCCTTGAAGACAGTCAGCGATCCTCTTGTTGAATCTTGGTTGGGATTTTATGGAAGAATTAACTGAAAACTACACAAAATTTAAGGATGAAAGTATTCGCTCTTATTGAAGAGGAAAGTGAAGCCGAAAGAAATTAACTGATTACATCTTTCCCAGTAACCAACGGCACGTGGGGTAAAAAGATAAGACTCGAGACTGTGATGTAAGGATGAACTAAAAGGACTAAGCATGAATGATCTGCTAGCCTTTCCAGAATTCTCCACAAACTGTTCACTATTCCCATGTGTGTGTAGGGAGAGTGGAGAGGTTAACAGGCGCGGATCCAGACCGGTTTGCAACGTTTTACGGAAAACGGTCAGATTTTCAGATTTTAATCATAGTGTCACACATAGTGATATCGAGGATGAGTGAGGTAGGGAGTTGCTGTTTTATGTTGAGTTCAAAAACCGATCAACTTTTGGTCTGGATCCGCCCCTGGTTAATCTCCATTATTTTTTACAACATCTTCACAAGTCTTCAATACCTCCCTCCTAAAATATATGTAGATTGAGAATATAGCAGAAACCAGCTGATCTGAGGAAAAATATTAGCCAATCAGAATCGAGAAAATTCTTAAAACTGAGGTGTCATCCTTAGCAGCCAGAAGACCTCGGAAACGGTTAATTCTTTATTTTATCTTCCCACTAAATGATGAATTTCATACTAATTTTATACGAAATATCAATAACATATCCTGAAAATTTAGATTTATCTCAGATATAAATTCTCGTAAGTCGATTTTCGCTGACTACATGACACCTCCGTTTTGCCGTGACGTCACTTCTACGTCACTATTTTAGATCAGCTGATAGGGGCTCAGCCATTCTAGGATACCCTGGTTATGAACCTGGTTTCTTTAGTGTTGCTAAAAAATAAATCTCTTTATTGAAGCTTCTAGTTGTTCTAGCGTTTTGGCACTAATTGGGGACACTTTTCACTCACACACACTATATACAACTACATTCAATGTTTCTGAAAACAGGAACGCAACAACGTTGTTATAATTATAATAATAATAATAATAATAATAATAATAATAATAATAATAATAACAATAACGATTTATGGAAACATATCTACAGAGTAGCACTACATCTTCAATACTAAGAAAATAATAATAATAATAATAATAATAACGATTTATTGAAGCATATCTACAGAGTAGCTCTACATCTTCAAAGCTAAGAAAATAATAAATAATAATAATAAATAATAATAATTTTTTTTTGTTATCATTAGTCTAGCTATACATTTAAATCCGTGAAACAGTAAGAAATTTTTGTGACATAAATTAAATAGTACAAACTGAACTAGTGCAACATCAATTGTTTTCTATTGTTTTATCAGTGCTATTTCCAGCTGAGTTGATCGCCTTCCCCGAAAGGAATTATGGGTCACTATTTTTGGTTAGCATTTTTCGGGCATTTTCCGAGTAAACAATGTAGACTTTTCTTGTTGATTGAAATATAATTCCGCCATGAGTTCGACTATACGTTTACGATTAATTTAAAGAAGGAAAAACTCGTATTCCATAAATTTTCTTGGTAGAATAATGAGAAATGCTAATCAAAATACGATGTCGAGTCCTCAATTCTGATTGGTTGACCTAGAGTTTGTTCTAAAGGTGAACTCAGCTGGTTAGTAATAAATAGAGCTTTCAAGTGTGACGTCACTCGTATGGAAAAACGACTTCCGGGTCCAAAACGAAAAGCAGTTTTATAAAGATTTTTCTTAATCTTTCTTCACGACAGGATTTGTTGTCCAAAGTTCTTATTGTTTCATGTGCAGGTTGAGTCATTGAGATTAGTTTTCGATTGATTTTAGCGTTTTTATGAGCAGTTGGACCCGGAAATACATCACAACTTAGTTGACTGGCTACTTTTGGAAAAAAAATTAAAACTTTCTTTTAAACTACGATTTTTTAAAGTGAATTTTAATGCTGATTCCGAATATGAAAAGAAAAATGGGGTGTCCCGCCTCCTTTTCGAGATAATCAGCATTTAATGGATGCCTGCGCGCGAGTTTTTAAAGCGAAAATTGCGCCGCCGGAAATGATCCGAAAAAAAATTATAACTCATAAGATAATAGTTCTTTGCAGACTATATCATGCACAAATGCCAGCTAGGGAATTATTCTACAATACTACATGGATATTTAAGAATAAAAGACAAAGGGATACATCGATTTGTCATATTTCGCCAAACAAAAATTCCTACAAAAATATATTTTTTCCTGCGTTAGAAAAATTAACTTTTCTAAAACATTTGATATAACGTTTGATTTTTAGAAGTTCTTTCAATTAAGCTTATAAAGAATATAAAGTCCCGTGCAAATTTCGGAAAATTTCGTATTTTAATCAGCGGTTTTTGTGCGCGCAGTCATTGTTGGCTCAAATCGAGCGTACAAAAGTAGGTAGTCTTAACTGTCCTATATGTACTAAATATTTATGAATCAAGTTAACCCTTTGACTCCTGGAGATTTTTGAGGTTTTTAAGTGTTTTTCTGGACTTAAACGTTCTCCAAGCCCTAGTAAAACCATATTTTGAATTTAGATTGACACTGTCAGTGTTTTATGTAAATTAGGGATGACGTTTACTGGTTAAATACTTAGTTCCTTCGAGAATTCGGGCACCATGTTTTCGAAATATTTTGAAAACATGAGATTTTGAGAGCCATTTTGTTCATCTATGGAGTGCAAAAGGGCATCACGAAGCCCTAGCACAGCTTAAATCAGCATGATCTCGAAGAACTGAGAGTATGCAAGGGATTTTAACGTCAAAAGTTCGTAGATCATGTACATTCGTACGAGTTAGAATTTTTGGCGTGATTATCCTGTGAGCCCTGAAATCGATGAGCAGCCAGGACCTACTGTGACATTTTATGAAATATTTGGCTTGTGGAGAACGCTCTGGAGCTGATATTACGGCAGTAGGGCCTAGTGGCTCGACACTCATAAAAAAATCGCATTTTCCCCCATAATGCATTGCGCTAGAGAGTAGTGAAAATCGAAAAGCGATGAAATGGGTCGAAGGAAACGGCTGTCGCTCGCCGTGTAGAAGGAATTGATGGGGAAAAAAGCACTAAAATCCAAGTACTAGGTCCAAACTATACAGTGCAAGGGTATTCTATGTGTAAAAATAAAAATTGAAGAAAAAACGATGCGATGAAAAAGCGTGATTTTTGGCTTTGGGAGATGACGTCAAAAACAGTCGTTTTTGGTTTTCCAAAAATGTTTAAAGTTTTTATCGTTATAATTTTGGATATTTCTGCAGGTTTTTTTTATTTTAAAAGTTGTTCTGTTTGCTAGTGAAAATTTTAGACTGATATTTAGGTCAACTTGATCAAATTGTTGAAGCTGGAATTTTTCATTCAATTAAGTTCAATTCGGTCAATTAAAGCCTTGTTACACTGAGTGTGCAATTTTCCCAGAAACTTGTCTCCCAACGACGTTGCGGGACAAGTTGCTGGAGAACTGTACACTGTAACAGGGGTTGTCTGGCATTTTTTGTTGTTGAGTGTAGCGTTGCACGAAGTAAAACTCAGTTCTACTTTTCGCAACGCATTGCAGCAACTGGCAACGCCATTGCACAGTGTATCACCCCTCCAGCAACTTGTCTCGCAATTTTAAGGCATATTTTTCAAGTCGTTGCAAGTTGCTGAGATCGCGTTGTAGCGTAACACCTTGCCTCGGTAACCTGCAACGCTACATTTTCAAGCATTGCGAGACAAGTTTCTGAGAATATTGCACAGTGTAACAGGACCTTTACTTCAAGCAAATTTTCTTGAAAAAAAATTCCAAGCTCCTGGCAGGATTCGAAGCCGCCAAAACAACTTGTAAAACATTAACCAAGCAACAAAGACACCTAATACTTGAGCTCTACAATCGGCTTACCAGGAACATGATTTTTTTGTCGATTTACCAAAAATAACTTTCAAAATAACTCTATGACTTTAAAACTTTAAAAATCTTAAATAGTGCTAAGTACTAATTTGCATATGTGCACTGATGCATGATCTGCATATCATGTGCGATACGAAGTGGCCGATGCTTTGTTTTATTTACAACAACTACATTCTCGACAATTTTTACGAGAGATATTTCCGACATAAAAAGTAGTCAGGTATCAAAATTTGCGAGGTTCTACATTTCTGTCTGGCACAAGAATAGGAAGAAGTATTGAAAACTGAGGCAGATTTCCGGCGGGAGGGGGGGGGGGGGTACTTCGGGTCGTTTCATACGGGATGCTCCGCCCGGACTCTCGACTCCTTACCCTTTTCTAAACCAAATTTCAGCAAAAAAGGTACCCCTTTTATACACGTTTTTGCCTGAAAAGGTACCCCTTTCATATACTTTTGAAGAAAAGCTACCCCTTTTTATACCAAAATTTCCATCCCTTTGCTATACGTGCGGCCTGAAAAAAAGTACCCCTTTCGGGCGGAGCATCCCCGTATAGTCCATTATAGGGAGTACCCCCCCTGGGGGCAGATTTTCTAGCAGGCCAAAAATCGTCTTCATAATGAGAAAAGTTTGATCAAGGGCACTAGGATAAATCCGTTGTGAGAATTTGTAATAGATGTTGCATGTTATTGTACTTATCTGTTGTTCTTTACTTGGAATGAAGCGCCATTCAGTCTATTTAACCTTTTATTTAGCCTTCGGGTTGACATATCTCATATCCACCTCGGTAACGGTACATAACCTTTACTTACCAACCTCTTAGGAATGAAATAATGTATTCTACTAATATTCTGTAGATATTTTTTTTATTTTCAAATGACTGACACTTTTAAATATTATATCGTAAAAAATGTAACTTTACTTGAAATTTTATCACGTAATAAATTTAACAAATTTCAATAAATCCTACCAGGAATCGAACCCCGAACCCCAAACCTACTAATCCATTTCCGGCTCTAACCACTAAGCCACAAGGTGAATTCGCTGGCCATTTTATGACTAGTTTTGTTTAGCAAATAACTCGATATAAACAGTAAATAGACCATTTTCGAGATGCGCGAGCGCTTTCAAAAATATCGCAGGCGCAGACATGAAAAAGAGGCATTTTCGGGCAACATCAAGCGCGCTATTGACCACAGGGAGCCCAATTTAGATAAAAGTAAAAGGTGAAAATAAAATCGGAAAAAAATTACGTTTAATTAATTTTTTTAATTCCAGGTCAAGATAATGTCCTCTTTAATACGAACGAGCAAAAAAATCCGTACAAAATGCACCAGAACATTTTTTTTCGCGCGCGCCTTTGTTTTCCTATATAATTTCACTATGGTATCCTATGTGTGGATTTGGGTCAATATAATTTAACAAGGGAGGAAAGTCAAGCCGCCATTTTGAACAACACAATACACTTTAAACCACGATTTCATTTTCTTTTAAACCACAAACTCCCGAAAAAACTTGACCAAAATGATATTTTTGAAAGCGCTCGCGAATCTCGAAAATGGTCTATTGCTGTTGTTCAGTGGGAATTAATTCGGTAATCTCACCAAAGAAGATATACCATGGTTATACACCTCGGTTGAGGTATATAACCTTTACTGATGGAAGCCGAAGGACCCAACATTCTTGGGGAAGAGAGATGAATATATAATATTGGACACTTGTTTAGGGAAACGATGTGTAATGATGGTGCACAAATTAAGCATAAAAAAGTAAAAAGAACAAAAGAAAGCGTAAAAAAGACAGCCAAACAAATAATTAATCACGTTCGCGGACAAATGAAGTTGTGATATCATATTTATGAAACTTGGCACACAGTAACTTCATCATATTAGAGGCCCAAAAATGAAATAAAAAATGGGGGTCACCGTATTCATTTCAGAGCTACAACTCGAGCGAAATCGACTATTTCCAAGAAAAACAGCACGCGTTCTATTGCATCTTGTCTCGTTTATTCAACCATAAAAGAATCTAAGAAAACTAGGGTTCAAATTTTATGAAACTATTTCTGACGTCAGATTTGTTTGTTTATGACATAAACAAAATAAAATGATTATGAAAAAAGATCTTACACAAGATTTATAAAGATTTATAAAGTCGAGCGTCGCCGTCAAATTCCGTGAGCATCGATCTCGTGAAGGGTGTTTTTTTTTTTTGGAAAATTAACTGTCATTCTTTTCCATGTGATTTCATTTTTTTCATTTTGACATATATTGTAGATCTCTATAGTAGCTTGTTTTTTAAGAAAAAGAAAAGTTTGGGTCACCTTTCTTCTTTCGGAGATATTAAGTCGTAAAGTTTGAAAATTTGGCCGCCATTTTGAATAACGCGCAGAGACTAGACACAACTATGCATCAAGTTTGGTAAAAAAATACCTTTTGTCGTACAATACTGTGGCTTTATTTGTGGTAAAAATGACATTTATCACTATATGACAAAAAAAATTGTAGTATACATTTAAAGAAAATTGAAATATGCATGAGTGATTTCGCTTATTTGATAAGCCCGCGCGCGCTCAGAAAAGATGCGCAATAACAATGCCCGCGAATGTCCTTTTAATTAAGCAATAGAAACAAAGTTCTATGACTCTAACGGTGAAATAGAGCACGGAGGCGTGTGATTTTTGAAATTTTTCGAGTGTTTCTCCCAACATCCCAAGTGCTCTATTTCACCTGTAGAGTCATAAGAACTTAGTTTCTATTTCTTTTATGATATAGCAGAAGATATTTTAAGATTATAAAAACGTTTTATTTTCTGATCAAAATATAGATTCTCCAAACTTTGGCAAATAAGCGAATCACATTTGTCGTACTTTTTCTCATTCGCGAAGAAGCAGAGTCTGACAAAGCAGTTTTCACAAAATTGTCTTGAAAAAATTATAAAAAGGATGTAAACATCATACAAAAAGGTTTGGGAAATCCGACTTAAAATTTAAACAGAAGTGACAGTTCCTCAAGATTTATACGTTATGTGCACAACTTTGGATCGTGCAAGCTCTACTTCAAAAACAACACTGTATTTTGTCAGATCTTTTTGAACTTCTTTTCCACATCTACATCAGAGCAAACCTCACATCCTGGGTAAGTTTTATAGTTTTGTTATTTGAGGGAATGTTTAGGAACCTTTTTATTTCATTCCTAAGTGAGTGAAACCAGACTGTTTTCGGGCCGTAGTTTTCGCCGCTTTTCGATCTACTGACTGGCTCGAAGATGCTTCAGCCAAAAATCTTTTCGGCAAATTTATTCTAGCATTTTGCAAGGTATTTCCTCGACTTCTACTTCTATATCCTTTTCAGAGCACTATTCTAGTTGAAAAGTGTATGTCTTTGGTTTAAATTTAACAGAAAGTTTTAGTTTAAGCTTATAACAAATTCTTCAATTTTGGAGTTAAAATGTAGTAGAGAAACTTTCATTTGTGAGCTGTCAATCAAAAACCATGTCTTTACCGGTGAAATACAGTATTTTATTTTATTTTATTTATTTTTAGAACAACTGTAACCATGGTTGTAAAGAGTAAAGTTCGTTAAAAAGAGAGAGAGAGGAGGGAGGGAAGGATTTTTTTTAGGAATTCGGGTTCAATTACGGATTCCAGCTTTTGAATCTAAATTTTTAAACGATTCGTTCCTTGTTTTTATGCTGCACTCTCAAGCATAATGCAACTGGGTGCTAATTTGGTCTTCTCGCCGTCTTTTTCCGAACTTCCTCCATTACTGGCTTCGATCCCGCTGTCCTGACTGTTTATGAAGCCCTGTTTGATGGTGTCAGGCATGGCTCTGTCCTTTGTTTCTGGGAGAGTCATGCACAGTATTCCACAGATCAAAGCATTGATTGCCATGATACCAAAAGGCATCAATGAATGGACTCTTTGCTGTGGAGGGACAAATGAATATCATATGAGAGTCATGCACAGTATTCTACAGATCAACGCATTGATTGTCAAGGTACCAAAAGGCATCAATGGATGGACTCTTTGCTGTGGAGGGAATTAATGAATATCAGCACAGATTCTACAGATCAACGCATTGATTGCAATCATGAAGCTGTTCTTATATATTTGGTTTTGCACACGGGAATAGTAAAACGTCTCTGCTTACGTAGAGTAACAATAGATTAATTTGTATTAAATGACAATAAATGGTGCAAATTATAAGACTTATTTAAGACAATTTTGTCAAAAAAACGTCTTACAGTGGTGTTATGAAACCAAGAGACATAAATGGATGGAGGCTTTCCTGTGGAGAGACCAAATGAATATCATACGAGAGTCAATCCTTCCCTCAATCGTGACCAATATATGTAACATTTCTTTCGCTATTCCGGGATTGGAAGCTAAGAAGCAACGGTTTTCTTTTTACTTACCGAAAAAATAATATATGGAGCGCATGCTGATCCGATGCGAGCTGCCGATGATGATGTTCCCATTGCCGTATTCCTGGATAAAACACACAGTCACTATAGAGTCACATTCTCTCAAGGTGCAACAAAATCGGATAAATTTTCGCCCGCCAAGACTACTTTGTTGTAGGTAAAGAGAAGGAAAGGAAAATGACCACCAGATCTATCGAAAATTACCTGACAACGGTGGGGAAAAGTTCTGACGAGTACACGTATACAACGTCAAAGGCGATGGTAATGAAAATCTTGCCCAACACCATAGCCATCAGGATCTTACCAGCTTCATAACCTACAGAGATCAGACAATATTACAATGTATGGAAAATTATAGTGCAATAATTGAATCCTGGAAGCCAGCCGTCAGGAGTCAATAGTCCCTTTCACAGTTCCCTGCGCCATCTTGAAAGGTAGCAGTGCGTTTGCATTGAAGCGAGTCAGAGCTTCGGTGAGCTTGCAATGATTGAGATCTTTGGACAATTATTCACGTCCCTATCATTGCAAGCTCACCGTTCGTGTCGCTTCGATGCGAAGGCTTTGCTACATTTTACGATGGTGCAGGGAAATGTGAAAGGGATTATTCGTATGGTTATGACGTCTCCTGGCGTGCGTTAGATTTGCCTAAACGGATTGTGAATGCTTGGCGATTCAAGTTGACATTCAGATGGAAAAAAAACCTCACGCGTTATTCATGTAATATGAACTCAAACTGAGTTAATTTTATATATACTGTTAGTGGGTATTCTGCACCTTTACTGCCATCGTCATAGTAACTCAAGATCGATGAAACTATGCCAACAATGCCCGTAAGCCAAAGACTGAAAGCCATAGACTTCTTTCGACCTAGCCTGAAAAAAAAAATTCCATATACTAGATAAGTGATGATGGTTGTTTCTTAGGGAATAATTTTAAGAACACTATAGAGGTTATTATTAATACGATTCAATGCTCACCACATGAGAATAGGAATAGTTATCATCATCCCAAATGCTTCACACAAAGTGGTTATCAAAAAGTTCAGGTACATGTTACCACCAATGGAAGGGGAACTGAGAGTGATGGCATAGTAAACCATGGCGCAAACGAACCTGAAATAAGATCGACAGAGTTGGGATAGAAAGTTTTATTACATGCATGAAGAAATAGAACGAACAGATGGTTGGATGACTTGATGGATGGATGGACGGATGGATGGATGGATGGATGGATGGATGGATGGATGGATGGATGGATAAATGGATTGATGGATTGATGGATGGATGGATGGATGGATGGATGGATGGATGGATGGATGGATGGATGGATGGATGGATGGATGGATGGATGGATGGATGGATGGATGGATGGATGGATGGATGGATGGATGGATGGATGGATGGATGGATGGAGGTATGGATGGATGGATAGATGGATGGATGGATAAATGGGTTGATGGATGGATGAATGGATGGATAAATGGATGGATAAATGGATGGATAAATGGATGGATGGATGACGGATGGATGGATGGATGGATGGATGGATGATAGATAGAATACATATAGATAGATAGAATAAGATACCTTGATCATATAGAGCTTTCCAATTTTCTTTTTGATTTTATCTTAAAGATCCATGATATCCCCATGTTTACTTACCAACAGTACCAGGATACCAATGTCCTGTGCGTCACGGAACGAGTAGCAAAAAGATCCCTGACATCTCCAAGTCTCTCCGTGCACTGACTGTCTTCATCCAGCAATTTTAACTCTTCATCTGATATGACTTTGTTGTTGGTCTTGGCAGCTGCTTTCAAGATCTTCCTGGCTTCTTTGTTTTTACCTTTCACTAATAGCCAGCGAAGCGATTCAGGGACAAACCTTGGTAAAATGACAAACTATTTGCACATGGATACGATTGTAATTGATATTCTTAAGTAATATATTATTTCAAATTAAAGGACAGCCAGGTAGTTATGTAGATAGGCGGGTAAGTAAGTAGGTGCAAAGATGCAAGAGCTCGTGAGACGATTCCAGTAGGGCTGGTTTTCCACAGTAATATAATTTCAGGTGGTATGCCATCCACGCCCAGTGCTTTCCACTGGATAGGGCATCAATGGCTTTGCTAGGCTCATCCACGGTGGGTTCTGAGTACGATTCCACCGAGACATAAAGGTCTTCGACGCTGTCTAGCGTTACCTGAGAGACTGGGTTTTTCTGGAGTAGAGGTCCACTCCAGGTAGTGTTCGACACATTTGCTTGTTTCTGTCAGCAACCAATTCGATCCAAGGAGGTATGTAAGAAAAAATGCGTGCCTGTATGTATATAGTAGGTAAATGGACAGTATGGTAGGTGGGTAGCTAGTAAGGTAGGTAGTTAGGGATCTTGGGAAGCAAGTTAGCTAGTTAGGTGGACAGGTAGGTAGGTGTTTCCTAAGTATTAGGGAGGTAGTCAAATAGATGGGCGGTTTGGTATGATGGACCTTGACCATGGGTAAGTAGGTATGATGGATAAGTAAGAAGTTTTGGACAAGACATATTTGAATTAAGGTCGTAAGTCAGGTAATGTAATAGGGTTTTAAAACCAAAGACACTTACCACCAAAAGAGACAGAACAACAAGCCCGGTGCACTGATAATGATGCTAAGCGTGCGCCAGTTGGGTATGAGATACGCAAGAAGAACCAGCAGAAGCAGGCTGGTTATCCAGGACCACCATATACCGATGCCGACTGGACCACGTTGCTTTTTACCGATGTATTCCATTACTAAGACGAATGTGCAAGTACCGCAGCCACCTGGAAAATGGAATGAAAACGTGACAGCGTACTGCGCAGTACAACCGGAAAGAGCACATCTAGTCGCCTTGGTGAGACCGCACCACACATTGTAGCATTGCACCGAAACCACAGTATAGCAATACACGTCAACTCAATTAACAGCATGCCAGAACGCAGCACCTAACCGCAACGGTACAGTGCCGCATAGCACGCAAGAAAACCAGGCACGAAGCGATAAATATATAGAAAATCCAAAGAAAAATCGCAAAACAGATCATAAACAGCGAACATTAGATCTAAAACAGCATAGTATGATATAGAAGAACGGTGTAATAAATATAAGTAAACAATAGGTATGATTAAAAGATGGTATTACAGATTCGGTAACAAATATAAATAAATATGTACTTAACTAACACCTCACAGTTTCCTTACCTAATCCAACTCCGACGAGAGCTCTAAAGAGTGCGAACACCCAGTACGCCTTAGCAAATGCTGATACCAATCCGCAGACACTGGTGAACATGGAGAATGTAAACAACACTATTTTCCTGCCGTATTTGTCGCTCAGAATACTGCCGAGCATCGCACCAAATATCCATAGTATGAATAGGAGTGAGTTGGCTAAACTGACGTAGATGGCCGTGTCACATACCAAGTCCCACTGGAAATGAGGGGGTAAATATATAAAAAAAATTATAGCAAAAAAAGAGGGATGAGGAAATAAGGGAACAACATCTCGTACCTCGGTCACAATAGAGTCAAAATCTCCTTCCACAGCAAATTCCCATTCCTTACGTGGAATACCACATCGGTGTTTGTAGTGTTTGTGGCCTTCTTTAAAAGTTCCATTCAACGTACATGAAGTAGAGTTTGCTGTACATCTCCATGGAGGTTCGGCAGTGCTGAATGTCATCACCATCAACACCATGTTAACAAAAACCATAGAGTAGCTGATGAATAAACAAAGCCGTAGCTGATACCATCCAAAACCACCGATCCTCTCGATTGCATGCTCTGATGTAAATGCCATCCTAGTAAAAAGGGAAGTAAATAAGATTGTTGAAATTCAGGACTGCGTTCAACAAAGGGCTTTTGCGGCCTACTGCGAGAAAAACCGAACCAAATGGTTCAGACACTTATTTGCATATTTAGAATTATGCCAAATAAATAGAGGATATTACGTGGGCGCACGGACATACGTATTTTATCTTCAACTGTTTAAAAGATCTCTCACGAAGGAGCGCAACTCACTCGTGAGAGATTTTCAACACGAGAAGATAAAATTCGTATATATATATATAATTATCAATGAAAAAGAAAAGAAAGCTTTTTTGAGCTTTTTTCTAGTATGTAACCATAGTGATGATATTTTCACATGGTATTTCATTGATAATCATATAATAAATACTATTTAGAATATAGTCATACTCACCTGACCAATCAGCAATCAGTATTTCAATGCTCTATATTCCATAGAGAAACTAGGGTGTCAAGTAGTGGGGGCCTTGAAGCACAGGGAAAATACGGGGTTATTAATTAGTATTCTCTAAGCTAGACATTAGTATTCCCTATATAGAGAATACTAATAAGGTCTTTTGTTTTCTTTTTGTTTCAAGGTCTTATTAGAATTAACTATATAGGGGATACTAATGTCTAACTTAGAAAATATTAATTGAATAAACCTGTATTTTCCCGGAGCTTCAAGGCTCTTTTCATTTTGACACCTCAATATAATTACCCTATTGGATATACAGAAAATTATTCAATGTCCCTCTTACCAAAAGATTTAAGTCTTCGAGTTTTAAATCATCTCTGAAATGTCGTAATATATAGCTCATGATAGCAAATTCAATTAACGTTGTCGTCAGTAAAAAAAATCCTAAACATTATTTGCTTTTTTTACCAATAAACTTCACGGTAGGCTATCTAAAAATTAAGGAATATATGTCCAAGTCGTAGAATTTGCAAGCAAACAGTTTCTGATTGTTATAATGCCACGGTGAAACTAGTTTCATGAATCATGATTTCATTATAAGATAGTAGCTAAATATATATTTCTTTGGCACTTGTACTAACTTTGCAAATCGAAATACCAAATTTTGGAAGCATTTCTGTGATTTCTTTGAATCGATTCTAGACCACGTCTTGCCAATATTCAGCTTTTAAACGGCAACTTATTTGCGTTCTTTGACGTAGTACTAATTTAGATAAGTTTTGGTTCCTTACCGGCGTATGCACATGGTATTGGAGTAGTATTTTTGACTGTTATGGACATACTATGGCCTTTTACATTCGCTCTGACATCTAGTCAAACTGTAATTCGACATAAAGAGACAATTTTTAACATTTTAAACATTTTATGAGATAAAATTCAAAAAGCGTGTTTTTTTTCTTCAAAACTTGTACTTACAATTTTGTCTTGAAATTATATTGAAACTTGTCGACAGAAACCTTGGCCTCTTACGTCTCTTCACGTTACAGTTACAACTGACTATGTAAATTCTCGATTAAAATTCTTAAGTCTCGGGGGACAGACCATCACATACATGTTCTTAATGAACAGAGCATTTCATTGTATTTCTGTTATTTCAAAGCTAAAAAAATATGTCGTATATTACTTTTATTCTAAGATTCATTTTCTCTTGGGAGGGGAACAAAAAAACGTAGCAAACAAATGCATACAAACAATGATCTCGTGAGTACGACTTTATATCCTAAATCGGTTAGAGAATAAACACTCGTGCTTTATGGGATTTAAAGCTCCTCGCAATTACTTATCACTCCTATCGTATCGTATAATCTGCTTTGTGTAAGTATAATGCCATCGCATTCTAAGTTTTCAACCACCTGTTTTTTGCTGGTGGCAGAAAATTAGTCAGTGTAAATCAAAAAATTCCTTATGACCAAGTAGAGCTGTCAGTAATGCGACTCTAAGCAAAAAATTGGAGCAGTGGCAGTGGGAAAAGTAAGTGGTCACAGGGTGCACGTAACCCCCTTAGAATTAGAGGGTTAGTATAGCAAAAGGTGCATCTTCTAAATGTTGTGACCCCCCCCCCCCCTAGTTCCTAGAGCCGCCCCAGAGTGGAGCATTTCTGAAATGAGCTGTAAGCAAACGAAGCTTTCAATCTTTTTAGTGTAAAAGTAAAAGTATGGCTAAAAACTCGGATATCTGATGTCTGGATATCTGATGTCAACCAAAATGAAGTCCAAAATAACAAAAAAAAAATCTTAATGATACTCATCACTATACGCGACTTTAAATGGTATTTGATCAACTGCTGATATTTTGACAGAAAAAAGAATTTAAGAGAGTTACAAAAATGCATAATTTTTCGCAGCATTTTTTCAAATTTCACAGAACTCCTCCATTTAGCAAATTGAGGTTACTTTTCTATGACTATGACTTTTTACTCTTATCGAACATAGAATGGCGTCAGCAAATGATTCAAACTCAAGTGAAACCACGAGCTCAGCAACTAAAATCTGCCAAATAAACTTTGGAAAACAAAAGCATTTGCAGTTTTGATGGTGGAGAAATGTAGCATGTTTTTTTTATGGCCAAAATTATAAAACTAATGTTGACTGTAGACTCGTGGTACTAGTAGCAGTTGAGTCATTCCAAGCTAAGGTTGGTATTCTTTGAAAGTTTTCCTTACTTTAAGTAAATAAAAGCCTTTTAATCAAAAGAATGACAGAACGTTTGTTGTTTATTACTAGTTTCTGTTCTTAAACTATTCGGTCTCATCTGGGATAGCACTTGATTTTGGCAGTTTGGTTGGGATTGAGTTGTTCATGTCAGTTAACTTTTTCTAGCGGCAAGGAAATTAATCTTACTTGCCAACCTGAATAAAGCCTCATTTGCTTTTCAAGGCTTACTTTATTATATATTCATATTCTTATCTTCTATTTCCTATTTGAAAATTTGGAGCTGCGATTATCGATATCCGTTTATAAGAAGAAAAACTTACAAAGAAAGGAGAAAAAAAAAACACTTTTCAAATTTAGCATCATGTTGCGTGACGATGACGTCGTTTTTAAGCGTCTGTCCTCTTATCGAATATAGCTATTAGCCAATCAGCGCGCGAGAAATTTCATAAATGTTGTAAAAAAAAAGATATTGTATGAATGTACTACAAGATATTCTCACTATATTTGTAGTGAACTAAAGAAAAGTTGGTAATTTGCTAAAGTTCTTTGGTTAGTGTCCGGAGGAGGGCATTTCTTAAACCATGTGTTAGAAAGGCTGTAATAGATATGGTTTTAGATCTTGGTTTAACTTATAAGTTGTGGCTACGAATTAAAGATTATTGACATTCAAATAACAATGGTTCGTAACAATCTATAGCGTAATAAACGATCTATCAGTTATTTTGAAAAACAAGGTTATGAATTTGTCTAAAAAGGTACCAATATGGCATTGTTCTCGAATATTATAAAGAGTGGAATTTTACTTCATAAATTGAGAGAGTAAAACCGAGAGTGAAAATTGGGAGAAACATCGTCTTTCCCCTGGTGTTGTAGGGGCAGCTAATAAACATTCCCAACGACACAGGAAATGTGAAGTGAAACCGAGAAATTCAAGCAGACTATTAGTTTTAGCCTTTCATACTGGCTTCAGTTATTTCATTCAGAGACAACCAATTTTTCTTTTTATTTCAATGTTTAACTACAACTACAACATTTTTGAAACCCAGCAATACGATTACGACTCTTATTTTCAAGGGAGCGACACGTGGTTTGATCTGAAATGGGAAAATATTGGCCAAAGCAAAAGACAGTTTATTTCTAACTATTATCCTTGCTATTACTCATATAGCAAGTGAGCGTTGTAGTATTGCCAGCCAAATCTATCGAGCTCAAACCTGTTTTGATCATGCATGGCTTCATTACCTATCACTCCGTATAGTAAGAGGCTCTCCCGTGAGGTTCGATCCATATCCACTACAACTACTTTAACTATTTACACCTATTTACAACAATTTAACGCACATCCCTCAACTCACATTTCGAGTTTTACTGACAGAGGTTGACCAAAGAACTCGGAGAAAATCTCTCGTAGCAAGAAAGAAAACATAACAAACTCAACTCATACATGTGGTTAAGCCAAAACTCGAACAAGCGACCCGAGGCTTGGACTACACAGCGCTGTAAGACAGTGCCGTAGTATCACCGCATGCCACCCATAATAGCCATACAAGTTGACTTTCGCAAATCATTTGCTCATGAGCGATGCTAAGCCAGTACAAATGAGCCTTTAATCAAGAATCACTGCGGTATTTTACTAAACGAGGGAAAAAATCAACCAACTCTAAACGAATAGTCGTTACCGAGTCTTTCTACAAGTTAGAGTCTAATGATTATGTATGCGACACACTACACACTCCACACTCCACACTCACGACCACTACCACTACAATTATGTTTATTTAAACAAACAATTCTCAACTCACTGAGTCGTTATTTTCTAACTAAATTCATTTGACTTAAAAGTGGATTTTTGCATGGCTGCTTGTATTGCAAAAGATTAAGTAGACAAAACAAATTAGCAGGAACATTTTATTACGATTTTACTGTATTTTGTATCAGTTTCATCATTCTGTAAATTAACATAGAATATCCTATTTTATAGGAATGTTAATAAAGTTTGTATTGTATTGTGTTATTGTTGACATAGCGAATTGTTTTGTTTTATAAACAGATTATAATGAAAAAGACAATCTTAAGTCTTTTGTAATTATATTATGTATTATTCAGATTTTTAATGGATCAGAAATATGAGCTTAGTCTCCAATCATGGAGCTTTCCCTTATTCCCTTGCCCAAGATTCCTTCTACAAAGTCTCCAAAATAAAGAAAACCTATAGGACCAGGGTATACTTCTTTATGTTTTGTGTGATTTTATAAGCTCCAATAATCAATGAATTTTTAATTATTATATACAATTGGAACGTGTTATTTTATGTAGTCCTGCTCATTTTATATCAGTGAACAAATTCTATGGACGTATTATCAGTAAATTCCCAATGGTCATCATGTAAGACTTATATGTACCACTTCGCTAAAGAAATATTAAATATAAAGAAAGCCAGTAATTTCAGTTTCAATGAATGAATCAACCATGAATAAACCAAAGAAGTTATTTGAATAATATATGCTTAATCTAAACAGTCCCTACACCACTAAATAAAGACCTTAGATCAAAAATACCGCCCTGTACTTGCCACCTGATATAGTATCAACTCTCGGTATGTAAAAATGAAACAACATAATCCACATTAATGACAAGCGTTGAAAAACTACATAACAAAATCATTAGTATTCCATCTGGTTTAACTTCTCGATTCTTATATTGGTCATTAGTGACGACCGCTACGAATACGCTTTGGTGATTGCATTTATTTTCCGCTCTTCGGCATCAACAACTGAGCCCTGTTATTGAGTACTTCTAGCAATCTTCACGTGCTATCTTATTATTAACTATCCACTCAGCAACTAGTAACTTTATCTAACTTATTTGAAAAATAAAAGCCACATACAGTACAAACAAATGGAAAAATACTTGGACCTTCTTTAGGCGAGCGAAAGTATATTTCAAACAATTCACTAATGTATACATATACCACGTATAACTACTGTACTCAAAGTGAAAGTAATTGATAATGTAACGTGGCGATATTTCTTACCTTGATTGTATATCCAAGAATGATGTTGTACCTGTCCAGCTACACCATATGTAAGATGATACGTTATCTTCCCCTAATCTTCGTACCTTCCAAACGAAGAGTTTTGATAAATAGATTCGCTTGATTGATTTGCTTTGTTTGTTTCACTGCGACCAAGAACGTACTTGTTGGGGGTATCAACTTCCAAGCGCAGATTCAACCCAGGGAGCCCACAGCTATTGGTATCAGTGTTTAAAATAAAATCTATCATTGATTCATTCATTCTTCATTCCTTCATTCCTTCATTCCTTCCCTCCTTCCTTCCTTCCCTCCTTCCTTCCTTCCTTCCTTCCTTCCTTCCTTCCTTCCTTCCTTCCTTCCTTCCTTCCTTCCTTCCTTCGTTCCTTCCTTCCTTCCTTCCTTCCTTCCTTCATTCATTCATTCATTCTTTCATTCATTCATTCATTCATTCATTCATTCATTCATTCATTCATTCATTCATTCATTCATTCATTCATTCATTCATTCATTCATTCATTCATTCATTCATTCATTCATTCATTCATTCATTCATTCATTCATTCATTCATTCATTCATTCATTCATTCATTCATTCATTCATTCATTCATTCATTCATTCATTCATTCATTCATTCATTCATTCATTCATTCATTCATTCATTCATTCATTCATTCATTCATTCATTCATTCATTCATTCATTCATTCATTCATTCATTCATTCATTCATTCATTCATTCATTCATTCATTCATTCATTCATTCATTCATTCATTCATTCATTCATTCATTCATTCATTCATTCATTCATTCATTCATTCATTCATTCATTCATTCATTCATTCATTCATTCATTCATTCATTCATTCATTCATTCATTCATTCATTCATTCATTCATTCATTCATTCATTCATTCATTCTCGGGCTTCCAAAGGAATGCCCGAGAAATAAATTGGGCTTCGTTATTTGTCTTCAGTCACAAATCGCCCTCGAAGCGCTAAAGCGCATGCGTGAACTCAAAGTCTATGCGCATGCGTAGAATCAGCCATGAGCACATGCTTGAGCAATGGCGGATATGGCGAAGGACTCGTCGCTGTTTCAAGTAATGAATAATATGGAGTCTAACACGCTCAAAACACATACAAAAACACACACTTTTCGCGATAGACCCACACTAAAAGATGTCGAGCGTTTTCGGAACTTCATGAGAGATCAATTTATGAGAGCACCATTTGAAGTGAGTGAAGCTTATATCGAGAATCACGCTAAACTTATATCAAAAGAGCTATCTTTAATATATTGAGTCAAAGAAGCATCATCGTGTATGTAGACGTGATCGTGAACCCAGTAGAATACCAGTACGAACTCTGAAACGTCTGAGGAACAGTAGCAGCGTATCGTAGAGGGGGCAGTTGTACTAATGTTTTAGTTCAATTTCAACATATTGTTATGAGTGCTTTGGATAATCCAGAATGCCGAGTAGTCAGAGTTTTTAGTATGGACTTTTCCAAGGCATTCGACGTAGTTAAGCATAAAGATCTCTCGGATAAATTAAAGTTGTTAGACGTAAATCCCTATTTAACTAATTGGTACCATAGTTTTCTACACAATCGTAAGCAACGAGTGATATGCAACAGCCATGTAGCTGACTGGAAGAACGTCAATAGAGGTACAACTCAGGGTAGCGTAAGTGGCCCTTATTTATTCAGTGTTTTCATAAATGATCTTGACATCACAGATGACAAGGGAAATACAGTAATCATAAAATATGCTGATGATTCTACTATAATTTCACCAGTAACGCTAAAGAATAATGTAATAATAGATAAGTCAGCAATGTACGTTAAGACATTTTTAGACTGGACCAGTATCAATGGAATGAAATGTAACCCATCTAAATGCAAAGAAATTATTTTTAGGAAGAAACACAGTGTAAATGAAGTTTATACTCAGATATCACAAATTCCACAAACTTTTAATCTTAAATTATTAGGCATTACGTTTCAATCTGACAGTAGATTTAATATACACGTTAAAGAAATACTTAGTAGTATCAAGAAAGGGTTATTTGTTATAAGAAGTCTTAGAAGAGAAGGTGCAACACCTGAAGAAGTAGGTTATTCATTTAAATCTATTATCATGCCTAGGTTAAGTTATGGGCTTACAGTATATGGTTCTTCAGCTCCCGAATTAACAAAAGTTCAAAACTTTTTAGATAGGTGTCATAAGTGTAGATATATTCTAGCGCGCATAAATATTCAAAGTTTAATAACTGATATGGATACAAAATTGTTTCATTCAATCAAGGACAAAATAGACCATCCGTTAACTAATATTCTTCCTAGAATTAATCATACAAGATACAATCTTAGAAAACATAGCACTTTTAAACCTAAAGTTAATACAGAGCGGTTTAACGCAATTTTTATAAAAATAGATTAGCCTTTAATAATTTAGGAATTTAAATTATTATAATTTTCATACTTTTTAATTGAACAACAATTGTAAATATAGATATGTATTTTATTTGTATAATAAAGACATTATTATTATTATTATTATTATTATTATTATTATTATTATTAGAAAGCTGAAGGAGTTTGTCTACAAACGTATTTGTCAAAGTATACCGCAATCCTCCAAGCTGCATTGTTGTGTGAAGGTTAGAAAACTTACAAAGAATGAATGTAAGCTTATTACAAAGAGAATGAGCTTGAATAAAATCACAGAACATGAAAAGAAGCTTTTGCTTAATTGTTCTACGAGGGTTTATCAAGGGATAATGAAGTTAAAATATAGAGCTATTCGGTCCTACTCCAATGTATATTGACCCTAACAAAACAATAACAGCACCAAATAGCCAAGGTAATGAGTTGGTATTTTGACAAAGTTCAGGACAACAATGTGTTGCAATGAGTTAATTGTGCTCTTTGATTTACAAAAACAAACAAGGAATCAATTCTGCCAATGACCTTATATTAATAATGAATATTGGAAATCAGTTGTATTCAGGTTTGTCTCAATTAGCCAGACAGTCCTTTTTAATGCAGGCAGAATTACCACCAATGTTAAAAGTGTTTGATACTGACTATCAACTTCAATATAGTGAAAGCTACACTGGTACTGTACGTCAAGAGACTACAATAGAAGGATATCAGTACTGTACTTCTTTACAAAGAGCCTTTGAATCACTTATGTCTGAAAAAACTACACCCATTTTGTATTAACAGTTGGGTGCACAGCTATTGCTATATATCGTAATAGTAATGTGTGGCTCAAAATATTTGATTCTTATGCAAGGGTTTTATATGGTAGAAGCCATCCTCAAGGTACATGTGTGCTGCTTGACGTATCATCCGTGAATAGTTTAGTACATTATTTCCAGAGTATACATAACAAGGATATGTTTGAGGTGAAGGGAGTGCAAATTAATGCAGTTCAAAATAGCATTCATCCTACTATGCACATAATGAAACCAGAAAATTAAATCTAAGTTGTACTGTAGCTATGTACTCTCTCTGCTATTCTATAATGAAACCATGTGGTTACTGAAATTCAAACACATTGCTTACTATCGTGGACAATGACAAAAGATTATGTATCGAGGTTCACAAAGCAAACTCCAGAGCTGCAACATAGGAAGCCCGAGTTCACGCAGCCATGCGTCTAGTTGAGTCATATTATCCTCAAATACTTGAATTATTCGGCCTTTCAAAAAATAGGGCGTTTTCATCCAAGTGCCCCTTTAACTTTGAAGAAGTAGGCTAGATACCAGTCTCCTTCACACTCAAACTCCCTCCCCACTAACGTCTGCTTACTGCTTCAAAACATTCCATTCCAACGATTTAGCCAATCAGCCAATCATTGTTTTGAATGCTACAGAAAAACAGGCGGCTCATTGTTTATTATATTCGAAGAAATCAACAGGGAAGCGTTTCAGTGTAGTTCACTTTCCACCTAAAAAAATATATTTTAACATTTGCTGAATAAAATCCTTTGTTCTATAAATGTATTCATATGTTCTATAATCTATAATTATATTTCTTCGAATTGAATAAGGTTTCTGATGCTTTTGAAGGCTTAAAATAATAGAGTTTCTTTCAGTTTTTCCTTCTTGTAAAATACTGATAATATAAATAGTCATAATAAAAATATTAGTAAAAAGGGAAGCACGGGTGGCGTAGCGGAGAGATCGCTTGCCTCTCACCAACTAGACTAGATGTGCTCTTTCCGGTTGTACTGCGCATTACGCTGTCACGTTTTCATTCCATTTTCCAGGTGGCTGCGGTACTTGCACATTCGTCTTAGTAATGGAATACATCGGTAAAAAGCAACGTGGTCCAGTCGGCATCGGTATATGGTGGTCCTGGATAACCAGCCTGCTTCTGCTGGTTCTTCTTGTGTATCTCATACCCAACTGGCGCACGCTTAGCATCATTATCAGTGCACCGGGCTTATTGCTCTGTTTCTTTTGGTGGTAAGTGTCTTTGGTTTTAAAACCCTATTCATTACCTGACTTACGACCTTAATTCAAATATGTCTTGTCCAAAACTTCTTACTTATCCACCATACCTACTTACTTATTGTCAAGGTCCATCATACCAAACCGCCTATCTATTTGACTACCTCCCTAATACTTAGGTAAAACCTACCTACCTGTCCACCTAACTAGCTAACTTGCTTCCCAAGATCCCTACCTACCTACCTTACTAGCTGCCCACCTACCATACTGTCCATTTACCTACTATATACATACAGGCACGCATTTGTTCTTACATACCTCCTTGGATCGAATTGATTGCTGACAGAAACAAGCAAATGTGTCGAACACTACCTGGAGTGGACCTCTACTCCAGGGAAAACTCAGTCTCTCAGGTAACGCCTGACCGCGTCAAAGACCTTTATGTCACGGTGGAAATGTACTCAGCGAACCCATGGATGAGCCTAGCAAAGCCATTGATGCCCTATCCAGTGGAAAGCACTGGGCGTGTATGGCATACCACCTGAAATTATATTACTGTGGGAAACTAGCCCTACTGGAATCATCTCACGAGCCCTTGCATCTTTGTTAGAGAAAACAAGTTACCTCAGGATATGCGCAATGCTACAATAATCACCCTGTATGAAAACGAGCGTGACCGCAGTGATTGTAATAATTATCGGAGGATCTCCTTGTTGAGCATAGTTGGCAAAGTCTTTGCTCGTGTGGTCTTGACAAGTCTTCAAGTCCTAGCTGAACATATCTACCAGACATATCATTCCAGACTCTGCTCTTAACGGGACTGACCACTACCATGGTGCTACCATTATCTTGCGAGATATAAGGTGCCTACTAACTCATAACTAAACCAGCGTACCTATACCTACTTCCTTAACTTCTTACCTACTTACTTACCCCCCCCCCCCCTACCTACCTACCTACCTACCTACCTACCTACCTACCTATCTAACTAACTAACTACCTGGCTGCCCTTTGAAATAATATATTACTTAAGAATATCAATTACAATCGTATCCATGTGCAAATAATTTGTTATTTTACCAAGGTTTGTCCCTGAATCGCTTCGCTGGCTATTAGTGAAAGGTAAAAACAAAGAAGCCAGGAAGATCTTGAAAGCAGCTGCCAAGACCAACAACAAAGTCATATCAGATGAAGAGTTAAAATTGCTGGATGAAGACAGTCAGTCCACGGAGAGACTTGGAGATGTCAGGGATCGTTTTGCTACTCGTTCTGTGACGCACAGGACATTGGTATCCTGGTACTGTTGGTAAGTATACTTGGGGATGTCATTTAAGATAAAATAAAAAAGAAAATTGGAAAGCTCTTTATGATAAAAGTACATTATTAATGTATCCGACCCATTATCCATCCATCCATCCATCCATCCATCCTTCCATCCATCCATCCAGCAAGTCATCCAACCATCTGTCTGTTCTATTTCTTCATGCGTGTAATAAAACTTTCTATCCCAACTCTGTCGATCTTATTTCAGGTTCGTTTGCGCCATGGTTTACTATTGCATCACTCTCAGTTCCCCTTCCATTGGTCCTAATATGTACCTGAACTTTTTGATAACCACTTTGTGTGAAGCATTTGGGATGATTATAGCTATTCCTATGCTCATGTGGTGAGCATTTAATCGAATTAATAATAAACTCTATAGTGTTCTTTAAATTATTCCCTAAGACCCACAACCAAGATCACTTATCTAGTATATGGAATATTTTTTTTCAGGCTAGGTCGGAAGAAGTTTATGGCTTTTAGTCTTTGGCTTACAGGCATTGTTGGCATTGTTTCATCGATCTTGAGTTACTATGACGATGGCAGTAAAGGTGCAGAATACCCACTAACACTATATATAAAATTAACTCAGTTTGATTTCATATTACATTAATAACGCGCGAGTTTTGATTTTTTTCATCTGAACGTCAACTTGAATCGCCAAGCATTCACAATCTGTTTACGCGAATCTAACGCAAGCCAGGAGACGTCATGACTATACGAATAATCCCCTTCAAATTTCCCTGCGCCATCGTAAAAGGTACCGTTCAAGATGGCGCAGGAAACTGTGAAAGGGACTATTGTTGACTCCTGACTGGCTTCCAGGATTCAAGTATGCTACGGGATTAAAATAAATGCATTGAAGTTCCTGCACTATAGTTTTCCTTATATTGTAATATTGTCTGATTTCTGTAGGTTATGAAGCTGGTAAGATCCTGATGGCTATGGTGTTTGGCAAGATTTCCATTACCATCTCCTTTGACGTTGTATACGTGTACTCGTCAGAACTTTTCCCCACCGTTGTCAGGTAATTTTCGATAGATCTGGTGGTCATTTTCCTTTCCTTCTCTTTACCTACAACAAAGTAGTCTTGGCGGGCGAAAATTTATCCGATTTTGTTGCACCTTGAGAGAATGTGACTCTATAATGACTGTGTGTTTTATCCAGGAATACGGCGATGGGAACATCATCGGCAGGTCGCATCGGATCAGCAAGTGCTCCATATACCGTCTTTTCGGTACGTAAAAACAAAACCGTTGCTTCTTAGCTTCCAATGACCCGGAATAGCAAAAGAAATTTCACATATAATGGTCACGATTGAGGGAAGGATTGACTCTCATATGATATTCATTTGGTCCCTCCACAGCAAAGAGTCCATCCATTGATGCCTTTTGGTATCATGGCAATCAATGCGTTGATCTGTAGAATACTGTGCATGACTCTCTTATGATATTCATTTGGTCCCTCCACAGCAAAGAGTCCATCCATTGATGCCTTTTGGTATCATGGCAATCAATGCGTTGATCTGTGAAACACTGTGCATGACTCTCCCATAAACAATGAGCAAGGCAATGCTTGACACCATCAAGCAAGTCAATTATAACAGCCAGGACAGCGTGATGGAAGCCATTACTGGAGGCAGTACAGAAAAAGACGACGAGAAGACCAAGTTAGTGCCCAGTGGAACATAAAACCAAGGAACGAATCGTATCAGAATTTGGATTCAAAATCTGAAATCCCTAATTGAAGCCGAATTCCTCAATAAAAAAAGGTCTTATTTATATTATTATTTTACGAGAAGGAAACACTGGAAGAAAAAACAATTATTTTAAGCTTTCAAAAGCATCAGAAAACTTATTCAATTGAATATGACATATTAATATATTTATAGGACAAAGAATGCACCCTTCTTTAGATTATGTCGGATGCAAGACTAAGATGAAACACGAAACAAATCACTTTTCCTCGAATGATAGGATTTGCGTAATACTCCTTTCTTCCTCTTCCCTTTCGATTTATTGAGGATGCATTGGGATTTAGGAATTGATCCTCGGGAGGAAGAGGACTGGAGAACCCGGATCACGAATAACCCTACTCACATGCTACTCTATTATTTTAAGCCTTCAAAAGCATCAGAAACCTTATTCAATTCGAAGAAATATAATTATAGATTATAGAACATGTGAATACATTTATAGAACAAAGGATTTCATTTAGCAAATGTTATAAGATATTTTTTTAGGTGGAAAGTGAACTACACTGAAACGCTTCCCTGTTGATTTCTTCGAATATAATAAACAATGAGCCGCCTGTTTTTCTGTAGCATTCAAAACAATGATTGGCTGATTGGCTAAATCGTTGGAATGGAATGTTTTGAAGCAGTAAGCAGACGTTAGTGGGGAGGGAGTTTGAGTGTGAAGGAGACTGGTATCTAGCCTACTTCTTCAAAGTTAAAGGGGCACATGGATGAAAACGCCCTATTTTTTGAAAGGCCGAATAATTCAAGTATTTGAGGATAATATGACTCAACTAGACGCATGGCTGCGTGAACTCGGGCTTCCTATGTTGCAGCTCTGGAGTTTGCTTTGTGAACCTCGATACATAATCTTTTGTCATTGTCTACGATAGTAAGCAATGTGTTTGAATTTCAGTAACCACATGGTTTCATTATAGAATAGCAGAGCATCGATCTCGTGAAGGGTGTTTTTTTTTTTTTTGGAATTATCCGTCATTCTTTTCCATGTGATTTCATTTTTTTCATTTTGACATATATTGTAGATCTCTATAGTAGCTTGTTTTTAAGAACAAGGAAAATTGGGGTCACCGTTATTTTTTTGGAGGTATTAAGTCGTAAAGTTTGAGAATTTGGCCTCCATTTTGAATAACGCGCAGAGACTGGGCACAACTATGCATCAAGTTGGGTAAAAAATACCTTTTTTCGTACAATACTGCGGCTTTATTTGAGGTAAAAATGACATATATCACTATATGACAAAAAATTATAGTATACATTTAAAGAAAATTGAAATATGAGTGATTTTTAATATGTTATCAAAATAGACCAGAAGTTCCTCGCTTATTTGAAAAGCCCGCGTGCGCGCTCAGAAAAGATGCGCAATAACAATGCCCGCGAAAGTCCTTAATAGCTATTTTAAAAAAACACGATTAACACTGATAAGATAAAATTCCATAATGGAAACCAGGCTCTGAAAGAATTCAATCGAATTTGATATTTTTTATTAGAACAACTGTAACCATGGTTATTATAAAGTAAAGTGTAAAGTTCGTTAAAAAGAGAGACAGAGAGAGAGAGAGGAGAGGGGGAAGGAAATTTGTTTTTTAGGAATTCGGGTTCAATTACGAATTCCAGATTTTGAATCTAAATTCTTAAACGATTCGTTCCTTGTTTTTTATGCTGCACTTTCAAGCATAATGCAACTGGGTGCTAATTTGGTCTTCTCGCCGTCTTTTTCCGCACTTCCTCCATTACTGGCTTCGATCCCGCTTTCCTGACTGTCTATGAAGTCCTGTTTGATGGTGTCAGGCATGGCTCTGTCCTTTGTTTCTGGGAGAGTCATGCACAGTATTCCACAGATCAAAGCATTGATTGCCATGATACCAAAAGGCATCAATAGATGGACTCTTTTCTGTGGAGGAACCAAATGAATATCATATGAGAGTCATGCACAGTATTCTGCAGATCAACGCATTGATTGCCATGATACCAAAGGGCATCAATGAATGGACTCTTTGCTGTGGAGGGACAAATGAATATCATATGAGAGTCATGCACAGTATTCTACAGATCAACGCATTGATTGTCAAGGTACCAAAAGGCATCAATGGATGGACTCTTTGCTGTGGAGGGAATTAATGAATATCAGCACAGATTCTACAGATCAATGCATTGATTGCAATCATGAAGCTGTTCTTATATATTTGGGTTTGCACACGGGAATAGTAAAACGTCTCTGCTTACGTAGAGTAACAATAGATTTATTTGTATTAAATGACAATAAATGGTGCAAATTATAAGACTTATTTAAGACGATTTTGTCAAAAAAAAGTCTTACAATGGTGTTATGAAACCACGAGACATAAATGGATGGAGGCTTTCCTGTGGAGAGGCGAAATGAATATCATACGAGAGTCAATCCTTCCCTCAATCGTGACTAATATATGTGAGATTTCTTTCGCTATTCCGGGATTGGAAGCTAATGAGCAACGGTTTTCTTTTTACTTACCGAAAAGACGATATATGGAGCACATGCTGATCCGATGCGAGCTGCCGATGATGATGTTCCCATTGCCGTATTCCTGGATAAAATACACAGTCACTATAGAGTCACATTCTCTCAAGGTGCAACAAAATCGGATAAATTTTCGCCCGCCAAGACTACTTTGTTGTAGGTAAAGAGAAGGAAAGGAAAATGACCACCAGATCTATCGAAAATTACCTGACAACGGTGGGGAAAAGTTCTGACGAGTACACGTATACAACGTCAAAGGCGATGGTAATGAAAATCTTGCCCAACACCATAGCCATCAGGATCTTACCAGCTTCATAACCTACAGAAATCAGACAATATTACTATGTGTGGAAAATTATAGAGCAATAATTGAATCCTGGAAGCCAGCCATCAGGAGTCAATAGTCCCTTTCACAGTTTCCTGCGCCATCTTGAAAGGTAGCAGTGCGTTTGCATCGAAGCGAGTCAGAGCTTCGGTGAGCTTGCAATGATTGAGATCTTTGGACAATTATTCACGTCCCTATCATTGCAAGCTCACTGTTCGTGTCGCTTCGATGCGAAGGCACTGCTACATTTTACAATGGCGCAGGGAAATGTGAAAGGGATTATTCGTATAGTTATGACGTCTCCTGGTTTGCGTTAGATTTGCCTAAACGGATTGTGAATGCTTGGCGATTCAAGTTGACGTTCAGATGGAAGAAAAACCTCACGCGTTATTCATGTAATATGAACTCAAACTGAGTTAATTTTATATATACTGTTAGTGGGTATTCTGCACCTTTACTGCCATCGTCATAGTAACTCAAGATCGCTGAAACTACGCCAACAATACCCGCCAGCCAAAGACTGAAAGCCATACACTTCTTCCGACCTAGCCTGAAAAAAATATTAACATATACTTGATAAGTGATTTGACCATGATTGTGTTTCTTAAGGAATAATTTTAAGAACACTATAGAGGTTATTATTAATACGATTCAATGCTCACCACATGAGCACAGGAATAGCTATCATCATCCCAAATGCTTCACACAAAGTGGTTATCAAAAAGTTCAGGTACATGTTACCACCAATGGAAGGGGTACTGAGAGTGATGCTATAGTAAACCATTCCGCAAACGAACCTGAAATAAGATCGACAGATTTGGGATAGAAAGTTTTATTACACGCATGAAGAAATGGAGCAGACCGAGGGATGGATGGATGGATGGATGGATGGATGGATGGATGGATGGATGGATGGATGGATGGATGGATGGATGGATGGATGGATGGATGGATGGATGGATGGATGGATGGATGGATGGATGGATGGATGGATGGATGGATGGATGGATGGATGGATGGATGGATGGATGGATGGATGGATGGATGGATGGATGGATGGATGGATGGATGGATGGATGGATGGATGGATGGATGGATGGATGGATGGATGGATGGATGGATGGATGGATGGATGGATGGATGGATGGATGGATGGATGGATGGATGGATGGATGGATGGATGGATGGATGGATGGATGGATGGATGGATGGATGGATGGATGGATGGATGGATGGATGGATGGATGGATGGATGGATGGATGGATGGATGGATGGATGGATGGATGGATGGATGGATGGATGGATGGATGGATGGATGGATGGATGGATGGATGGATGGATGGATGGATGGATGGATGGATGGATGGATGGATGGATGGATGGATGGATGGATGGATGGATGGATGGATGGATGGATGGATGGATGGATGGATGGATGGATGGATGGATGGATGGATGGATGGATGGATGGATGGATGGATGGATGGATGGATGGATGGATGGATGGATGGATGGATGGATGGATGGATGGATGGATGGATGGATGGATGGATGGATGGATGGATGGATGGATGGATGGATGGATGGATGGATGGATGGATGGATGGATGGATGGATGGATGGATGGATGGATGGATGGATGGATGGATGGATGGATGGATGGATGGATGGATGGATGGATGGATGGATGGATGGATGGATGGATGGATGGATGGATGGATGGATGGATGGATGGATGGATGGATGGATGGATGGATGGATGGATGGATGGATGGATGGATGGATGGATGGATGGATGGATGGATGGATGGATGGATGGATGGATGGATGGATGGATGGATGGATGGATGGATGGATGGATGGATGGATGGATGGATGGATGGATGGATGGATGGATGGATGGATGGATGGATGGATGGATGGATGGATGGATGGATGGATGGATGGATGGATGGATGGATGGATGGATGGATGGATGGATGGATGGATGGATGGATGGATGGATGGATGGATGGATGGATGGATGGATGGATGGATGGATGGATGGATGGATGGATGGATGGATGGATGGATGGATGGATGGATGGATGGATGGATGGATGGATGGATGGATGGATGGATGGATGGATGGATGGATGGATGGATGGATGGATGGATGGATGGATGGATGGATGGATGGATGGATGGATGGATGGATGGATGGATGGATGGATGGATGGATGGATGGATGGATGGATGGATGGATGGATGGATGGATGGATGGATGGATGGATGGATGGATGGATGGATGGATGGATGGATGGATGGATGGATGGATGGATGGATGGATGGATGGATGGATGGATGGATGGATGGATGGATGGATGGATGGATGGATGGATGGATGGATGGATGGATGGATGGATGGATGGATGGATGGATGGATGGATGGATGGATGGATGGATGGATGGATGGATGGATGGATGGATGGATGGATGGATGGATGGATGGATGGATGGATGGATGGATGGATGGATGGATGGATGGATGGATGGATGGATGGATGGATGGATGGATGGATGGATGGATGGATGGATGGATGGATGGATGGATGGATGGATGGATGGATGGATGGATGGATGGATGGATGGATGGATGGATGGATGGATGGATGGATGGATGGATGGATGGATGGATGGATGGATGGATGGATGGATGGATGGATGGATGGATGGATGGATGGATGGATGGATGGATGGATGGATGGATGGATGGGATACATTATTAAGATACCTTGATCATATATTGCTTTCCAATTTTCTTTTTGATTTTATCTTAAAGATCCATGACATCCCCAAGTTTACTTACCAACAGTACCAGGATACCAATGTCCTGTGCGTCACGGAACGAGTAGCAAAAAGATCCCTGACATCTCCAAGTCTCACCGTGGACTGACTGTTTTCATCCAGCAATTTTAACTCTTCATCTGATATGACTTTGTTGTTGGTCTTGGCAGCTGCTTTCAAGATCTTGCTGGCTTCTTTGTTTTTACCTTTCACTAGTAGCCAGCGAAGCGATTCAGGGACAAACCTTGGTAAAATGATTAAAATTATTTGCACATGGATATGATTGTAATTGATATTCTTAAGTAATGTATTATTTCAAATTAAAGGACAGCCAGGTAGTTATGTAGGTAGGCGGGTAAGTAAGTAGGTAAGAAGTTAAGGCAAGTAGGGAGGTAGGTAGGTAGGTATGCTGGTTTAGGTATGAGGTAGCAGGCATCCTTATATCTGACAAGATAATGGTAGCACTATGGTAGTGGTCATTCCTATTGAGAGCAGCGTCTAAAATGACTCCGATCCTTGCATGACAGTCTTTACCGCACAAGTTGCAGATGTACTTAGAGTGCGGACAAGGGACCTGAGGTTGTAGGCTTTGCTTTTTCTGCTTGCTACGTTGACTTCTTTCCTCTGACTGTTGATTCAGTTTTCCTCGTTCCTTTTAAGACCTTCGTATGTGGCGTACATCTTTAAAGCGCAGTGCTGGGAGGCTCATTGGGCGGTGTTTTGTGGTCGGCTCTTCATATAGGATGTCCTTTGGAATGCGGCCATCCTGCTAAGAAGGAGATGAACGCTATGGGATCCAGCTCACTGCGGCACGGCGGTGTTGGTGACTTTGTTTCGCCATGTAATGCCAAGGATCCGTCGTAGGCAAGGAAGGTGAAATCTTTCCAGGCTCTTCTGTATGGCATAAGGTAGTCCAGGCTTCGCTACCGTAAAGCAGGATATTAGAATGCACGCCTGGTAAACTTTGAGTTTAAGTTTAGCTGGTTGTCGCCCAACATTCTCTTACTCAGTTTTGCCAACACTCCTGCGGCTTTTCCAATGCGTTTATCTATTTCTCTGCCCAGATAAGTAAAGTGGTCGGTGAGTTCAAGCACTTCGTAGTCAGTTCTGATCGGTGGTGGTACCGGGACATTCTGGTCCATGACATTGGTCATCTTAATGCTGATAGTTAGCCCAAACTCCTTGCAGGCGTGGGCAAACTGGTTGATCAGGAGTTGGAGATCCTCTTCCGTGTCCGAGGTCAGGGCAACGTTCTCGGCAAACAACGATTCTCTCATAAGCACTGTACGCAATTTTGTCTTGGCCCTCACTCTAGCTAAGTTAAAGAACCTTCCGTCACATCTTGTGTGTAAAGGAATACCCTGTGGTGAGTGTCTGAGTGAGAAGTAGCAGCTAGAAGGAGATGCCGACCAGAGTTGCTTCAAGTACGCCGCTCAGGATTGCAAAGGGCTCGGAAATGTCTTCGTCATAGCTGACCAGGCCCTGCATGCCTTCGTGAAAAGAGGCGAGAATGCTGAGCAAATGTGGAGGGCAGCCAATCTTCTTCAGCAGTTTGAACTGACCTTTCTCTCTCTCTCGTTTTTAAGTGTCTAGTCTTTCTAGTGCTTTCGCACTAATTGGGGACACTTTTCACTCACACACTCCTAACACTACTTTCCGTATTTTATGCACACAACGCTCACTCACATCTTGATTTGTACGGAGGGAGGAAACCTTTCCTACTCAAGAGGTGAAAATCCTTTGCATGTAAATTCGATGAAGGCGATGTATAATGGCATCTGCTGTTCTTGACATTTTGACGCACAGAGAAGATCATGTCTACTTTGAATTGGATTTCTTAGCTCTAAAGCCGCATTGACATTATGGGTAGATATGTTCAGCGAGGACTTGAAGACGTGTCAAGACCACACGAGCAAAGACTTTGCCAACTATGCTCAACAAGGAGATCCCCCGAAAATTATTACAATCACTGCGGTCACCCTTGTTTTTATACAGGGTGACTATTTTAGCATTACGCATATCCTGAGGTACCTTGCTTTCTCTCTAACAAAGATGGAAGAGCTCGTGAGGTGATTCTAATAGGGCTGGATTCCCACAGTAATATAATTTCAGGTGGTATGCCATCCACGCCCGGCGCTTTCCACAGGATAGGGCATCAATAGCTTTGCTAAGCTCCTCCACGGTGAGCCGAGTAAAATTCCACGTACTGTTTAATAAACGAGTATGACCGTTTTATCAGGTCTAAAACCACGAGGCGTAATCGAATGGTTTTAGACCTGATAAAACACGATCTACGAGTTTATTGAACTACTTCAAAAACTCAAGAATAATTCACAAACCTTTGGTCGAATTAGAGCAACCATACACGTCACGAACATGGACTTTTATACATGGATAGAAGTTTTTGCGTCACTGTCACGTGCAGTCAGTCCCAGAAAGGCTCTCATATTTTGAAGAGAGCATGCCAATCTGAAGACAGGATTGGTAGTCGACTAAATTTTGTGGGTCGTCGGTGATCGTATGTGAGACTGACTTTGATGAGACTCTATTAAAGTCTTCATGTAAATTTGGATGCACTTTTATCTCTGATAAAGTCATCCTCATTAGTATTCTTTATATAAAGACACACATGTGTCTTTATATAAAGACCACTTGAATACTAATGAAGATGGCCTTATCGGGTATAAAGTGCCATGCACGTGACGTGTATGGACGCTCCAGTTGGACCAAAGGCTCATGAATTATTCATGAGTTTTTGAACGAGACATAAAGGTCCTTGACGCTGCCAGGCGTTACTGAGAGACTGAGTTCCATTCAGGTAGTGTTCGACCCATTTGCTTGTTTCTGTCAGCAACCAATTCGATTCCCTGGTAGGAGGTATGTAAGAACAAATGCGTGCCTGTATGTATATAGTAGGTAAATGGACAGTATGGTAGGTGGGTAGCTAGTAAGGTAGGTAGGGATCTTAGGTAGGCAGGTAGGTAGGTGTTACCTAAGTATTAGAGAGGTAGACGAATAGACAGGCGGTTTGGTATGATGGACCTTGACAATAAGTAAGTAGGTATAGTGGATATGTAAGAAGTTTTGGACAAGGCATACTTAAATTAAGGTCGTACGTCACGTAATGTAATAGGGTTTTAAAACCAAAGACACTTACCACCAAAAGAGACAGAACAACAAGCCCGGTGCACTGATAATGATACTAAGGGTGCGCCAGTTGGGTATGAGATACGCGAAGAGAACCAGGAGAAGCAGGTTGGTTATCCAGGACCACCATATACTGATGCCAACTGGACCACGTTGTTTTTTACCGACGTATTCCATTACTAAAACGAATGCGCAAGTAAGGCAGCCACCTGGAAAATGGAATGAAAACGTGGCTTATGTGAAAGAATGTAGCAGCGTACTGCGAAGTACAACCGAAAAGAGCACATCAGAGCAGAGTAGAGCGCAAAACCACGCTCACCTCTAACCACCGCACCTTGCCGCATCGTTCTGCTACGCTTTGCACCGCACCGCACAGTGAGGCATTGCACCGAAACCAAGCAATACACGTCAACTCAATTAACAGCATGCCAGAACGCAGCACCTAACCGCAACGGTACAGTGCCGCATAGCACGCAAGAAAAGCGATAAATATATAGAAAATCCAAAGAAACATCGCAAAACAGACCATAAACAGTAAACATTAGATCTAAAACCACATAGTATGATATAGAAGAACGGTGTAATAAATATAATTAGTATAAATACAAAGGTGATTATACAAAGTCGCGCGCTCTGATTGGTTTTCTATCTCGGATTATCAGCCGATAATCACCTTTTCGGACAAAATGGCTGTCAGCGTGACCGTCGCGCTTTTAAAAAATAAAATATTTTCACTTTCAATGTTGTTTCCTTCTTTCTTTTTTGAAATAATCACCTTTTTATTTATACTAAAACAATTATTCACCTCAAGCTCAGTGATTATCGATGAATATTTACCTCGCAGCTCGAAGACTCGCCGCTCGGTAAATATTCATCGATAATCACTTCGCCTTCGGCGAATAACTGCTAAGTAAACAATAGGTATGATTAAAAAATGGTATTACAGATTCGGTAACAAATATAAATAAATATGTACTTAACTAACACTGGCAGATAGCCTCACAGTTTCCTTACCTAATCCAACTCCGACGAGAGCTCTAAAGAGTGCGAACACCCAGTAAGCCTTAGCAAATGCTGATACCAATCCGCAGACACTGGTGAACATGGAGAATGTAAACAAGACTATTTTCCTGCCGTATTTGTCGCTCAGAATACTGCCGAGTATGGAACCAAATATCCATAGTACGAAGAGGAGTGAGTTGGCTAAACTGACGTAGATGGCCGTGTCACATACCAAGTCCCACTGGAAATGACGGGGTAAATATATAAGAAAGAATTATAGCAAAAAAAGAAGGATGAGGAAATAAGGGAACAACATCTCGTACCTCGGTCACAATAGAGTCAAAATCTCCTTCCACAGCAAATTCCCAGTCTTTACGTGGAATACCACATCGGTGTTCGTAGTGTCTGTGGCCTACTTTAAAGGTTCCATTCAACGTACATGAAGTAGAATTTGCTGAACATCTCCAGGGAGGTTCGGCAGTGCTGAATGTCATCACCATCAACACCATGTTAACAAAAACAAAGCCGTAGCTGATATATAAACAAAGCCGTAGCTGATACCATCCAAAACCACCGATCCTCTCGATTGCATGCTCTGATGTAAATGCCATCCTAGTAACAAGGGAAGTAAATAAGATTATTGAAATTCAGGACTGCGTTCAACAAAGTGCTTTTACGGCCTACTGCGAGAAAAACCGAACCAAATGGTTCAGACACTCATATGCAAGTGTTTAAAAGATCTCTCACGAGTGTAAATGCCATCCTAGTAACAAAGGAGGTAAATAAGATTATTGAAATTCAGGACTGCGTTCAACAAAGGGCTTTTACGGCCTACTGCGAGAAAAACCGAACCAAATGGTTCAGACACTCATATGCAAGTGTTTAAAAGATCTCTCACGAGTGTAAATGCCATCCTAGTAACAAAGGAGGTAAATAAGATTATTGAAATTCAGGACTGCGTTCAACAAAGGGCTTTTACGGCCTACTGCAAGAAAAACCGAACCAAATGGTTCAGACACTCATATGCAAGTGTTTAAAAGATATCTTACGAATGTAAATGCCATCCTAGTAACAAAGGAGGTAAATAAGATTATTGAAATTCAGGACTGCGTTCAACAAAGGGCTTTTACGGCCTACTGCAAGAAAAACCGAACCAAATGGTTCAGACACTCATATGCAAGTGTTTAAAAGATCTCTCACGAGTGTAAATGCCATCCTAGTAACAAAGGAGGTAAATAAGATTATTGAAATTCAGGACTGCGTTCAACAAAGGGCTTTTACGGCCTACTGCAAGAAAAACCGAACCAAATGGTTCAGACACTCATATGCAAGTGTTTAAAAGATATCTTACGAATGTAAATGCCATCCTAGTAACAAAGGAGGTAAATAAGATTATTGAAATTCAGGACTGCGTTCAACAAAGGGCTTTTACGGCCTACTGCGAGAAAAACCGAACCAAATGGTTCAGACGCTTATATGCATATTTAGAATTATGCAAAATAAATAGAGGATATTACATGGGCGCACGGACATACGTATTTTATCTTCAAGTGTTTAAAAGATCTCTCACGAGGGAGGGCAACTGTCTCGTGAGAGATTTTCAACACGAGAAGATAAAATTCGTATATATAATTATCAATGAAAAAGAAAAGAAAGCTTTTTCGAGCTTTTTTCTAGTATGTAACCATAGTGATGATATTTTTACATGTGAAAATAACATATTATTTTCACATGTGAAAATATCATTTATTTTTTTTTGAAATAAAGAAATATAGGTATTTCGACACACAGTTGTATCTATCCATCAGTTCAGTCGATGAGCGTCCTGCTGCTCTTTCAAGACTCGAGTTATGCGTGAATGACATCCTGATTTGGTGCACCGCTAATGGCCTTTCTTGTAATTCTGACAAGACGGAGATTGTTCACCTGTCATCACGTTTCAACAAGAACGTACCCATTGCGGGGGATAATATGAATGGCCTAAATATTGCCCCTACACCATCAGCTCGCAACCTTGGTGTTACCGTAGACTCTAACCTACGAATGACTGAGCACGTGAACAATCTGTGCAAGGCTGCCATGTGCTCTGTTAGAAATATAGGTCGCATTAGGAAATATTTAGATAAAGAAAACACTGAGCGTCTTGTTCATGCTTTCATTACTTCTAAGCTGGACTCTTGCAATAGTTTACTATTCGGTTTACCAGACACTGAGATTGACAAGCTACAACATTGCCAGAAATATTGGACATTGTCAGCGGTGTTACGCATGAATGAAAATGAAGTGGTTTTCTAGAGGAAAAATATAACTACATGGTTTCCAAGCACATATTTATATTTAACGATGATGTTAGTAAAACAATTCTTACCAAAAAATAGTTACTTGACAATCAAAAGAACAACTATTATTTTTCTGTTGATAAGCCTCACCACAGGAAGCCCATGAAGGACAAGAAACAAGTTTCAAACGTAAATCGTTACTTTAAGCTTCCTTATTGTATCTCAGCAGTCAATAGGAGCTTGTAAAAACAAAATGGCGATATTTAGGGGTTTTTGAAGCTGTTTGGAGCAGTTCTCTGTGGTTTCTTGTCATTTTAACTGAAAACTACGAGCTAACAACGCGTCGAATCGCTTAAAATTTAACCTAACTTCAAGCTTCTTGGGAACCTACATTCTGAAGGCATGCTGTCTATTTTGAGCGGTTTTGGATTTATTAAACACTCGTTTGGTGATATCGAGGTGGAGCTCTTTTACTTTTAAATTTTTTCGAGCTCAAATAAGACGATTTTGGGGTCAAGTGTGGCCAGATTTATAGACGATGTATGGAATCTAGAGCTTTCGAAGCCTTTCGAAGGCAAGTAGTCCGGGAACCAATATGTCGCATGATTCAATGATCATTTTACGCTTATTTAGTAGCTTGTAGGATGGGTTGTTTGTCGCGATGTGGAGCTTAGAGGAAATAAAACCCTATTCGCCGTAAATAGAGGAAGCTCTATATTCCCCATACATTTCCTATAAGACTCGGCGGCTATTTTGTAAGCTGAAACGCATCATTGCGCATGTATGAGCAGGCTCATGTCCCATATTTCTGGCAATGAGAATTCAAAATATCGTTGCTAGGCTAGTCACTCGTGTTAGAAAGTACGATCATATCACTGAAGTTTTATATCAACTTCACTGGCTGCCTGTAAGAACTAGAATAACATATAAAATGCTTACTCTTGTTTATAAAGCTCTCAATAATCAGGCTCCTAAGTATATTACTGACCTGCTAACACCGTATAAGTCATCTAGATCTCTCCGCTCTGCTGATAAGCGCTTACTTGTTATTCCTAAATCGCGTACGAAAACATATGGTGATAGATCTTTTGTTGTCGCGTCGCCACGTCTCTGGAATGCGCTACCTTTACACTTACGCGATGCAGATTCTCTGGCAGCTTTTAAATCACAATTGAAAACCCACCTGTTCATTGAACACTTTGACTAGCGGCGCAATCAATTAATTATTTGTACATTTATAATACATACATATCTATACATTATACTATATATTATACTTATATATATATACGATATATATTGTTACTGTGTCCTATACTATATATTATACTTTACATCTTATTTATATTATTTAATACATATTATTATACCATATATACATCATATATATATTTTCTTATTATTATTGTAAATAGTGTTAGTTTAGTAGTCTATAGTTTACATTAATTTAGTTAAATTGTAATTAGTATTGTAAAGCATAGAGACGTTGTATTATGCTTAATAAATTATTATTATTATTATTATTATTTCATTGATAATCATATAATAAATACTATTTATCACACGTATCATATAATCTGCTTTGTGTACGTGTAATGCCATCGCATTCTAAGTTTTCAAACACCTGTTTTTTGCTGGTGGCAGAAAATGAGTCAGTATCAATCAAAAAACTCCTTATGACCTAGTAAAGCTGTCAGTAATACGACTCTAAGCAAAAAATTGGAGCAGTGGCAGTGGGAAAAGTAGGTACACGTAACCCCCCTTTCTAGCTTGGAATTAGAGGGTTAGTATAGCAAAAAGGTCCATCTTCTAAATGTTGTGAAATGGTTTGAAAATATGGGGCTGCGATTATCGTTAGCCGTTTATAAGAAAAAAAACTTACAAAGAAAAAAAAAACACTTTTCAAATTTGGCATCATGTTGCGTGACGATGACGTCGGTTTTATGCGTCTGTCCTCTTATCGAATATAGCTATTAGCCAATCAGCGCGCGAGAAATTTTATAAATGTCGTAAAAAAAAGATATTGTATGAATGTACTACAAGATATTTTCAAAATGGAATTTGTAGAGAAATAAAGAAAAGTTGGTTGAGAGAAACATCGTTTTTTCCCTGGTGTTGTAGGGGCAGCTAATAAACATTCCCAACGACACAGGAAATGTGAAGTGAAACCCAGAAATTCAAGCAGACTATTAGTTTCAGCCTTTCATGCTGGCTTCAGTTATTTCAGTCACAGACAACCAATTTTTCTTTTCATTCCAATCTTTAACTACAACTACAACATTTTTGAAGCCCAGCAATACGATTACGACTCAAACAAAGAATCTTATTTTCAAGGGAGCGACACGTGGTTTGATCTGAAATGGGAAAATATTGGCCCAAGTAAAAGACAGTTTATTTCTAATTTAGTCATCCTTGCCATTCAGTACTCATATAGCAAGTGAGCGTTGTAGTATTGCCAGCCAAATCTATCGAGCTCAAACCTGGTTAGATGATGCATGGCTTCATTATCTATCACTATCCGTATAGTAAGAAGCTCTCCCGTGAGGTTTCCACTACCAATACTTTAGCTATTTACACCTATTTACAACGCACAATTTAACGCACAACCCTCAACTCACATTTCGAGTTTTATTGACAGAGGTTGACCAAAAGAACTCGGAGAAAATCCCTCGTAGCAAGAAAGAGAACATTACAAACTCAACTCATACATGTGGTTAAGTCAAGACTCGAACACGCGACGCGCTGGAAGACAATGCCTTAGTATCACCGCAAGCCAACCATAATAGCTATACTAATTGACTTTCGCAAATCATTTGCTCATGAGCAATGCTAAGCCAGTACAAATGAGCCTTTAATCAAGGATCACTGCGGTAGTTTACTCAACGAGAAAAAAAATGAACCTACTAAATGAATGATCGTTACCGAGTCTTTCTACAAGCTAGAGTCTAATGATTATGTATGCGACACACTCCACTCACTGCCACTACAATTATGATTATTTAAACAAACAATTCTCAGCTCACTGCATGAGTCGTTAATTTCTTAATTCATTTTACTTCAGAAAAGTGGAATTTTGCGTGGCTGCTTGTATTGTTGACATAACGAAATTATTTGTTTGATAAGCAGATTATAATGAAAAAGACAACCTTAAGTCTTTTGTAATTATATCATTATTCAGATTTCTAATGGATTGGGAATATGAGCTACCATCAAGTCTAATATTTGGTCTACCATCATGAAGCTTTCCCTTATTCCCTTGCCCAATGCACGATTCCTTCTACAAAGTCTCCAAAATAAAGAAAACCTATAGGACCAGGGTATACCTCTTTTTGTTTTGTGTGATTTTATAGGCTCCAATATTTCAATGAATTTTTAATGATTGTATAAAATTGGAACGGCGTTTTTTACTTGATGTAATCCTGCTCATTTTAAATCTAGTGAACAAATTCTATGGATGTATTATCAGTAAATTCCAAATGGTCATCATGTAATACTTATACGTACCGTTTCGCTAAAGAAATATAAATATATAGAAAGCCAGTAATTTCAGTTTTGATGAATGAATCAACCATGAATAAACCAAAGAAGTTATTTGAATAACATATGCTTAATCTAAACAGTCCCTACACCATTAAATAAAGACCGTAGATCAAAAAATACTTTGTATTTACCAACTGAAACAGTATCAACTCTCTGAATGTAAAAGCGAAACAACATAATCCACATTAATGACGAGCGTTGAAAACTTTATAGCAAAATCATTAGTATTCCATCTGGTTTGGCTACTCGATTCTTATATTGGTCATTAGTGACGACGGCTACGAATACGCTTTGGTGATTGTATTTATTTCACGCTCTTCGGCATCAACAACTGAGCTGCCCTGTTATTAAGTACTTCTAGCAATCTCCACGTGCTATCTTATTATTAACTATCCACTCAGCAACTAGTAACTTTATCTAACTTATTTGAAAAATAAAAGCCTCTTACAAACAAATGGAAAAGTACTTGGATCTTCTTTAGGCGAGCGAAAGTATATTTCAAACAATTCACTAATGTATACATATACCACGTATAACTATTATACTCAAAGTGAAAGTAATTGATAATGTAACGTGGCGATATTTCTTACCTTGATTGTATATCCAAGAATAATGTTGTACCTGTTCAGCTACACCATATGTAAGATGATACTTTATCTTCCCCTAATCTTCGTACCTTCCAAACGAAGAGTTTTGATAAATAGATTCGCTTGGTTGATTTGTTTTGCTTGTTTCACTGGCGACCAAGAACGTACTTTGTTGGGGGTATCAACTTCCAAGCGCAGATTCAACCCAAAATATGACCTGAACAGCCGTTGTTTTACCTGAACTGTAGTTATAAACACAGGGAGCCCACAGCTATTGGTATCAGTGTTTAAAATAAAATATATTATTCATTCATTCCTCATTCCTTCCTTCCTTCTATCCTTCATTCATTTATTTATTATTCCTTCCTTCCTTCATTCCTTCCTTCCTTCCTTCCTTCATTCATTCATTTATTATTCATTCCTTCCTTCCTTCAATCCTTCATTCATTCATTCATTCATTCATTTATTATTCCTTCCTTCCTTCCTTCCTTCCTTCATTCATTCATTCATTTATTATTCATTCCTTCCTTCCTTCATTCATTCATTCATTTATTATTCATTCCTTCCTTCCTTCCTTCATTCATTCATTTATTTATTTATTATTCCTTCCTTCCTTCCTTCATTCATTCATTCATTTATTATTCATTCCTTCCTTCCTTCATTCATTCATTCATTTATTATTCATTCCTTCCTTCCTTCATTCATTCATTTATTTATTTATTATTCCTTCCTTCCTTCCTTCATTCATTCATTCATTTATTATTCATTCCTTCCTTCCTTCATTCATTCATTTATTTATTTATTATTCCTTCCTTCCTTCCTTCATTCATTCATTCATTTATTATTCATTCCTTCCTTCCTTCATTCATTCATTTATTTATTTATTATTCCTTCCTTCCTTCCTTCATTCATTCATTCATTTATTATTCATTCCTTCCTTCCTTCATTCATTCATTTATTTATTTATTATTCCTTCCTTCCTTCCTTCATTCATTCATTCATTCATTTATTATTCATTCCTTCCTTCCTTCATTCATTCATTCATTTATTATTCATTCCTTCCTTCCTTCATTCATTCATTCATTTATTATTCATTCCTTCCTTCCTTCCTTCATTCATTCATTTATTTATTTATTTATTATTCATTCCTTCATTCCTTCCTTCCTTCATTCATTCATTCATTTATTTATTTATTTATTATTCATTCCTTCAATCCTTCCTTCATTCATTCATTCATTTATTATTCCTTCCTTCCTTCCTTCATTCATTCATTCATTTATTATTCATTCCTTCCTTCCTTCATTCATTCATTTATTTATTTATTATTCCTTCCTTCCTTCCTTCATTCATTCATTCATTTATTATTCATTCCTTCCTTCCTTCATTCATTCATTTATTTATTTATTATTCCTTCCTTCCTTCCTTCATTCATTCATTCATTTATTATTCATTCCTTCCTTCCTTCATTCATTCATTTATTTATTTATTATTCCTTCCTTCCTTCCTTCATTCATTCATTCATTTATTATTCATTCCTTCCTTCCTTCATTCATTCATTCATTTATTATTCATTCCTTCCTTCCTTCCTTCATTCATTCATTTATTTATTTATTATTCCTTCCTTCCTTCCTTCATTCATTCATTCATTTATTATTCCTTCCTTCCTTCCTTCATTCATTCATTCATTTATTATTCATTCCTTCCTTCCTTCATTCATTCATTCATTTATTATTCATTCCTTCCTTCCTTCCTTCATTCATTCATTTATTTATTTATTTATTATTCATTCCTTCATTCCTTCCTTCCTTCATTCATTCATTCATTTATTTATTTATTTATTATTCATTCCTTCAATCCTTCCTTCATTCATTCATTCATTTATTATTCCTTCCTTCCTTCCTTCCTTCCTTCATTCATTCATTTATTATTCATTCCTTCCTTCCTTCATTCATTCATTCATTTATTATTCA